>OY757919.1:65569623-65749623 GCA_963585895.1 Sepioteuthis lessoniana
GAGAGAGAGAGAGAGAGAGGAGAGCACGAGAGAGGAAGAAAGTAACAGTTAAGATAAGAGTAGAAGTTGATCCATGGAACCCTTGTCCCCCAAAAAAACAAAAGACAACAATATATTAGTAAGGCTTGAGAATTTGATACTTATCCGAAGTTCTTACGTTACATCACTGTCATAATTATATATAAGTTGAATTAACCATCTATGTCCGGTTAAAAAATCAGCTCATTTTTGTGTGATTGATTCTCAAGAAACGGTCCTATCGAATACAAATAATTTCTAAACAGATCAATTTGAACCCTTACATGAGACCTTAACAGGTACTACCACTCCAGGTCAGAGTGGACTTGAGAATAATGGCAATGAAAGAAGTACTTAACACTCCCCAGATATCCAGAACTGGAACTTCATCATCAGATGCAGTTTAATGTCATATACTCATTTTTTTCTGGGATGCAGAGTTGGTCTTCCCCTTCTGCAAAGGACATAGTTAATGTCGATCATGCGGAAACGATTTCAGAATTACCTTCTACTTAATTCATTTTTCTAAACAATCTTTATTTACTGTATAAGATTTACACCTCCTGAATGATAGGGTTGTAACCACACCATACAATTAGTATGATTAGTTTTTGTAGAATGTAGCTTTTGTATGCTATGATATTGTTAACTTCATGTTCTTTTTTTTTTTTTGCTATTTACTTTCAGCTAAAGGAATTTATATTTTTTCCCAGGCATTTCAAGTGGTTAGCACCTGTTTTTAAATTCACAGTTATCCTTCCTTAGCTGCCAAGCAAGACGATATTGCTGAGTCTGCCTTGCTTTTTTACCTTGAAGCTGTGGGGAGAAAAGATGGACTATTTTAGTTGGAATTTGAACTCAGATTGATGATGCCATTTCCCATGCTTTTAACAATTAGGCCACTGCATCTGTTTGCGAGGTTCAGAATATGTTGAATATAACCTCAGCAGACAGTTATGCTGAGTATGACGATAAAACAATTAACCTCAATGCTTACAAGGGCAATTGTTACAATAAAAAATTTAACAATAAATATTTAAAAGTTTAAGTAAACGTTACTTAAACGATCTATTCAGTTAAGCATATTTTTCTATCTGAATGCTTATAATAACTAAAGATAAAACTATGTAAATAAAAAGTTAGCGACTGCAGTTGAAGGCGACCCGAAGGCTCCCTTTTCAATAGCTTCTATACCAAGGTGTAGAGGAGGCCGCTACTCCTTTCCTTGGATTGCTCCACTTTACCCTTGATACGTACCTTATAATGCTAAGTGTTAAGTCAAGTATCATTTTTTTTAGTCTTTGGCTTGATTCGACCTTGGATTGAACCCTGGTCTCCCGTACACTTTACCCACTGGGCCGGTTTCAAGAACGACTTAAAACTTAATAGCAATGTTTAATTAAATGTGAAATATCCTTTTAATAAGAAAAATAATCTGTTTTTTTATCCTTTGGATTTCGTAAAAGTATCATAATCACCAAACTTTATTGCATTAAAAATATAGTTTTTAAAGAAAAATATGAGTTTCGAGCAGTCCAAAAATGCATACACCTTTATACACGTTGAGGTAAATCTTTTTTTTTTTTTTTTGTCGAAAAATACTTAATTTTGTCACGTTTAATTATAATTAATGCATAATAATATTCATTTTGACGGTATGATATTTTACGAGAAATGCAAAAATTTTGCTATCATTGATTTAGAAGATATTCACTTTTCATAAAAAAGATTGGTTCGAGTGTATTTACGGGTAATACTGTATTAGATAATATCAATTTTGATTGCACGTTTCACTTGAAATTCTAAAATCCTGTTATGGTTGATTTTGAAGAAAACCATTTAAAAAAAAAAAATAATTGATTTTGTTAGTATAGTTTCATTGTTTAATGGCATATCAATCTTCATGGGTTAACTAATATCAAAGCCATCTTTCTAGAAGAACAGTAGTGGTATTATCTAACCCATAGGAGGGTATAGATAATCGTTCGGGGTGTATTTATTCATGGACAATACCCTAGATAATACACAAAAAATTTCACAAACTTTTGTCGAGAAATATTTTGAAAGTTAAGGAAGTGAAATTGATGAGTTAGGAATTTTTTTTCTGTCCAGATTTTTAGTTCAAACTAAACAATAACACTGCGTAATTATCTTGGATCTCCAGCTTGAAGAAATACCTATAAACTTAATTAGTAATGTTTGATTAAATGTGAATGATTATTTCAGTCTGACAAATAATTCGTTATCTTTTCTTTTGATGTTTTGGAAATTAAAATCTACACGATTTTAAAAAAGTATTTTACAGCAGCCTGGCTTCTCACTGATTGTTTTTTTTTGACAATTATAAACTTCGTCTCGATGACATCCTTTCCTTATGAGAAGCCAAACTTTTTTTTATGTTTAAACTTCCCCATCGAATTATCCGATTATCAATACAGGATAGACAAAATATCACTAAGTATTAATATCCTTTAACTCATTACACATTTTTCGCATCCCACGACATGACCTTTCCCAAGTTGTCAGACATGGGGAATACATGCAATACTTACCATGAAGTGTTGGTTGAAGGTTTCAATTCGGAGTTTTCTTCTCCTTGGCAGGTTGTCCTATCAAGATTAGAGAACCCAGTCTTCCCTATTATTTATCCATAGCTGCAGGGGAGCGAAACAGAAGGATTAATTTCTTTTCTTAAGGAAATTAACACGAAGTGAACCGATCGGTCTGGAATATGAAATCTGTTTGTCGACCCATTTTTCCAGATTATAACTATTACGCCATTTATAAATATATAAGGAGTTGCGTCTATTTTGGTATGTGCGTGTCGATTTATAACTCAGAAAAGAGATGTCACTGAACTTTAAAATCGTGCATACACTTTAATATGTTTATGATATGGAAAAGTACAAAATTTTGTTTTGGATTTTTACTGATTAAGTGATATAATTCAATAATTAAAAATTAATCGATTTGTGGAACTTTTCACAGTTCCTCATTTGTAAGAACAAAAAGTAACTGCAACTTATCAGTTTTTAAGACCCATCATGTTTAAATATCACATAGATTCCATCGGCGAAAATTGAATTTAATGCTTTTTAAAAAATTATCGTTTTGTTATTTTGTACTAATTGTAAAAAGGAAAAAAAACAAAAAACAAATGAATTTTGTGGAGACTCCGCCTCCACAAAAAAAGAAAAAAGAATCATGAAAATGTTTCAAACCAAGGAATACGTTTTTTTAAAACGCTATTTAAATATAAACCAAAAAAAAAAAAAAAAAAGAAGAAATTCAGATACGAAAAATTTTACATTTTTAATTCTTAGCTTTTTTTTTTTATTGTAAGGACACATTTTTATTTCTTAGAATCTTTTCATTGTGCCAGCTTATGATATAACATTTTTAGAGAGTTAAAAAGTACTGAATTGGAAAACACCGGGCCATGATAGCATTTATTGATTGATTCTGAATTAAAAATTCACGTCTATCCACATGAGACTGTGTAAAAGCCAAGAAGAAGCAAGTATACTCGAATGGATGACTTTGGGTAAAACAACCCTGATCCAGAAAGACCCCAGAAGGATCCATCCCAAGCAATTATAGATTGATAACTTATCAACCAACGATGTGGTTTGGTTTGGTTTTATTTGATGGCACATCAACCATTTTAGGTCATTATTGCGAAATCCATTTTTATACATATAAACAGTTCTAGTTCAAATAATTTAGTTTAACATAAGTACACAGTTTAGTTCTATTTAACCCATAGATAGGACTCTCTCAGGTACTACCACTTCGGGCCAGAGTGGATCTTGCCGCGATGTCAATGAAGGGGTACTCTACATTCCCCAAAGCTCCAGTATTACTGGAACTTCACCATCAGATTGTTTAGCGTTATAACAGGACACTCATTGGGGGAGTCTTACCTCCCTGCAGAGGTGCAGTCGGCGTATTCTACAGCCCCAGCCAACTGAACTGATAATACTTATATTCGCCATCCAGATGCACAGATTGAAGAAGAGATCTTTTACTCTCTTGTATGTTATTTCCGGAAGAATTGAAAGGGTGCTACGTTAGAACAAGAGGAACAAGTGGACTTCAATACAAATATAAGTACATCCTCAAGGACGCCAAATCGAGGAGGAAAAATGTAACCATGGTATGGAATGACTACAAAAATGTCCATAATATGGTTCCACAAAATGCTTATGCTATGGTCTCACAAAATGCCTATGATATGGTCTCACAAAATTCTTATGGTATGGTCTCACAAAATGCCCATGGTATGGTCCTACAAACTTCGTTAAACGACAAAGAAGCGAAATCTCACGCGAAAAGACTTGGACATGGCTATGAAAGGGAAACTAAGAGAGAAGCTGAATCTCTTCCTATAGAAGCACAAGAAAAAGTATTATTAGAGTGAAAATTGATAATACGCAACAGAATAACAAGTGTTGGTTATGTGGTGACAAAGATGAAACGATTAATCACATAACAATCGAATGTAGCAAACTAGCACAAAAGGATTATAAGTCTCGGCACGACTGGGTGGAGAAGGTGATCCACTGAGAACTGTGCAAGTAATTGAAATTTGACTATTCTGCCAAATGGTTTATGCACAAACCAGAACCCGTCCTGGAAAATGAGACACATTTAATTCTCTGGGATTTTGAGATACAAACAGATCACCTACTCCCGACCAAAAGAGTAGAGTTAGTGATAAAAAGAGAAAAAAGGGAACTTGCCGTATAGTGGATTTTGTTGTCCCAACGGACCAGAGAGTGAAAATCAAAGAAGGCAAAAAAATGAAACAAGTACTTAGACCTTGCCAGAGAACTGAAGCTGTAATTGTTTTCTAAGGATTATTATGATTACTTACTTGAAACAATACAATTATTGCAAATTATTGTTGGTAGACAGGATTACATGACATCATTATATGGTGTCATGTAAACAAATTATTATTATTGTTATTATTATTATTATCATCATTATTCACCTGGCGAATTGTTCACGCCAGCATTAGCTGATAGTCTATCACTGGAGTTTGAGTGATGGCTAGTCTTTTCAGGTCTCCAGGACTCTTCTGAGTATTCTCGTCGATCTCAACAATACTGTAGTGTGAATGTGTTACATACTGACCTTTGACTAGCCGGTTAGTGTATATTTCACAAACGGAATGTGCAGCTATGTCTTAAGGTAAACAAGGGAAAGCAGAAAGGCCACATGAATTACGTAGATGGGGCCCCAGAAGGATGAATGTGTGGACGTCCAGAAAATATATAATCACGGAAGTTTTCAATCTCGAGGAGTCGATGATCAGTTTGCAGAGAGAGCAGTAAGTCGGCAGTCAGCAGAGTCACGCCATTTTTAGCGCTAGCCTGGGAGAGGGGCCGTGCTCCCCACCCGGATTGTAAGACTAGCCTGGATCAGCCTCGCGTGAAAAAAGCACGAGGAACCTAGGCTCTCTGAAGATGTATTTCAACGTAGAGTAAATCTGAAGATATGGTGTCAATTCCCTGATTATCCAACTCTCTCTCTCTCACGCAACAATTTCAACGTTTCGTAAATAAAAAGACAGTTTTTATTTTTATCAATAAGTGTTGTCACTTTCTCCCCTGGTATGTAACAAATGGTCTTAACTCTTTTTCTGATTTCCCATTTTTCCAGTTCCCTTTCCAAGCCTTTGAGGTATGTTAGAACTGATCAATTACAATTGGTATAACCTCCACTCTCATGATCCATTGCTTTTTTTTAGTTTTCAGGCAAGGTATAAGTACTTATCTCTCTTTTCGCCTTCTTTGATTTTAACTCTATGGTCCGATGAGACGGCGAAGTTCACTATTCGGCAGGTCTCTTTTTTTTAAAAATTATCACTCGGTCTAGTCTTCTCACCGAGATTAGGTGATCCGTTTATATATCAAAATCCCAGAGAATTTCGTGAGCCTCCTTCTTCAGTACCGATTCTGGGTTGTGCAAATACCATTTGTCGGTATGGTCAAATTTCAATTTCTTGTACAATTCCCAGGGGATCAACTTACCCACCCTGTCGTGTCTAGTCTTATACCCTATTGTGTTAGTTTGCTGCATCCACTTATTGTACGATTAATCATTTCGTCTTTGTCACCACAAAACCTATACTTGCAATTCTGTTGCGTCTTATCTTATTTTTGCTTTAGCATAGTTGGTCCTTATGGTGTTGTTTTTTGCTGTTATTAGAAGAAATTCAGTTTCACAATCAAGATTTCCCTTTCTTAGTCATGTTCAGGTCGTCTCGTGTGAGATTTCGTCAGTTTGTCAATGGAAATATCTGTACAGATATTTTTCTTTCAACTTTTCTCCTAGTTGTTATTGTTCTGTTGATCTTTAATAGTAATAATAAAAGTCATAGTAATAATAATAATAATAATAATAATAATTATTATTATTATTATCATCATTATTATTTCCCTCATTATGAGTTTTTCCCACCAGCGTCAACTATCAATCTTTCACAGGAGTCTGAGTGATAGCAAGTCTCCTCTGGTCTTTAGAATTCTTCTGAGTATTCTAGCCGATTTTAATAATACTGTAGTTTGTATCGTCTTGATCTCCATATCCGCTAGTCTTTTTTCCCCAATCTGTTCAGAACTCTTCATAGGGCACCAATTACAATTGATATCACTGTCACCTTCATGTTCAATAGTTTTTTTTAGCTCTCTAGCATGATCCGAATGTTTGTCTATCTTTTCGGAACTGCAAAATTCACTAGATAACAAGTTGTTTTCTATCATTAAGGGTTTGAGGTGCCCGTGGTGTAATGGTTATCGTCGTAGGAAATGGACACGGCGACACGAGTTCAAATCCTGGACGAAGCTGATTGCATTTCACATAGCACTAATACCCTTGGGAAAGGTATGAATCCAATTATTCTCCCTCCAACTATGGGTAAATAGTAGGACAGACTGGGTTCTTCAGCCTTGGTGAGGCAACTAGTCTAGGAGAAGGAAAACTCTGAATTCAAACCTGTTAAACTCCGCTTAAAAATTTGACCTTGTGTCATATCCTGCCCGAGCGGAGGGTTTGGTAAATAGGATCATTAAGGATTTTCGGACTATTGTTTTCATCTTTATTGTTATTTCCACAACGTTTCGGCCGATATGTCCTCCGGTCTTCTTCAGGTGTTTGTTGAAATCAGGAACCTTCACGGAATTTCGAACTACGTCCTTTATTAAATCCACGGGGTTCGCCTGTTCTGATTCCGTTAGCCATAACCGGTTACAAGTGTTAAGTATTCCTGTATTGTTACTCGCCTGCAGTCAGGATTGAACCTGCAACCTCCAGTTGATTGTCTCCTTAGAAGCTTAGGGAACCAAGGCCTATAACCCTTACGTCATGTGTCCAGCTTCTAAGGAGACAATCATCTGGATGTTGCGGGTTCAATCCTGACTGCAGGCGAGTAACATGTTTAACAGTTATTATCATTATTATTTGATGATCATGTCAGTATATGGAAATTAAGATATAATATTTTTTGATAGTTTAATAGAATTAAAAAAAAATCACACGTAATATCTATTTATCTGAGCGTTATCTCTCATCACACACACACACACACACACACACACACATATATATATATATTGTATTGTATTAATTAGAGAGCAACTGTGATGCGAAATAATAATTATTTGAGTCTAATTAATTTCAAGGTAAAAACTTCTTCGTCAGATCCTTTTTTTTAAAATGAACAATGTATTATATAAAAAAGTTTCTAATGATGAAGTTTTTACTTTGAAATTAATTAGACGCAAATAATTATCATTTTGCATTGCAATAGCCCTCTAAATTAATACAATACAATAAAATAGAACAATTTGTGCAGTGCTTCAAGCAAATTACAAAATACTTATATATATATATATATATATATATAGTTCTCTCGTTGTGCATGACGTGTGAGTACCCAACAGTAAATTAAAGTTGAGAACCACTAGACAGCATACAGTAGTGATTTGTTAATATAGGTTAAGTTTTGTGGAGAACCAACCAAATTAATTGGATTGGCTGATAACAGTGGTATATTGTACCAGAGAGTCAAATATTGTTCGGACCACATTTCTCATATTTGAAACCAGAGATTTTTCTTCTCTTAGACCAGTTCTTATTCCATTCAACCCAAATATTTTTGCTGGAGTTTGTGTCAGACTCATCAAAGCTTAGAAAATACCAAGAAAAAGAAAAGAAGAGGTTATGATGAGCATGTTAAGAGGAGGTACCATAAGTAACCTAATCTCAGTATACAAGATTAAAGGAAAGCGAAAAATTAAATAGATACCAAGACTTTTAAAGAGAACTGAAAAACTGTGGGACATGAAGGTGACAGTAATACCAAAAATAGTCGGAGCACTCGGAACGATCTCAAACAAACTGCTAAAAAACTGAGGAACTGGAGATCCGTGGAATGAGACTGTTCAGACTCCAGTTTTTTCAAGATCGGTTTGAAGAGCCGCTGAAGAAGACTTGCTGTCTCCGCAGATTTAATTGAGGGCCACCAGTTAGTACTGAGTTGAAAACCCGCATAAAATAATAATAAAAAGACATGATGAGTATGTCAATGGATACTCCTAAGCCCGTATTTCGCGTCCAGCAGAAAAGCAAATTGCATTGGGATGTTGTTAACGAATTATATAGATTACTTTTGTCAAAATATGATCACTGGGAAACGGATATCTTATATTCAAAATTTTGCTTTTGAGATATCACATTTGTCTGCTCTTTGGCTCCAGTATTAATAAGATAGAGAGACCTGTCGGTGGGGCTCAAAATACAAAGAGGTAAGATCCCTCTCCTCGGTAGGACACTGTAATAAAAGACTAAAAAAGCTTTACTTAAGCTTTATTCAATATAACTTAACTGTGGTCGAGTTAAGGGAAGGATTCTTTGTTTTTTATTGTGAATTAATCCAGGTCAAGTCTGTATGAATTTACCACAGACACTTTACTACATTCGATTGCGTAGCTCCAGTTCTTGTTGAGTGTGAAGTAATTATTGCTTGATCAACTTTGCCGTGTATTATTCCTAGTTTAACTCTGACCTGGAGTTATAGTACCTTTTAGGTTAAATAGATCTGTTTGAAAATCATTATAAGTAGAAAGGAATATTTGGAACCTAATAATTGATGGGAATACTTGACACTATATAACTGTGTGCAAACAAATTATCATAATTATTATTATACAATTTATTTAACTGGTGGTCTTTTACTGGAGTCTGAGTGACAACAAGCCTTCTCAGGTCTCCAGGACTCTTCTGAGTATTCTACAAGGCCGTAGTGTAAATGGTCTCGACTCTTTGTCTGATTTTCAATTTTCCAGTCCCTTTTCCAAGCGTATGGGGACTGTTCCAAGCGCAACAACAATAATTTGTACCACCGTCACCTTCATGTTCCACATCTTTTTTAGTTCTTTGGCAAGATCCAAGTAATTATTTATCTTTTGTTTCTTTTATTTTCACTCTCCCGGGCCATTAGCCTAATGAGAAGAGTGTTCGACAATGGTCCAGGAGATCGGGGTTCAATACCAGGTCGAGTTATACCAAAGACTCAAAAATGGTACTTGATGTCTCCTTGCTTTGCATTCAGCACTATAAGGTGAAGATCAAGGGTAAAGTGGAGCAATTCCGGGAGTGGGGTAACACCCTCCCTTACACCTCGGTGTAGTAGCTTTTGAAAAGGGAGCCTTCAGGTTATCCTCGACTAAGGTCATCAACTTTACTTACTTAATTTTCACTCTGTTGTCCACCAGAACAGCAAAATCCACTAGATGACTAATTCTCTCTCTCTTTTGGTGCGGGGAGGATTCTGGTCTTCTGACCGTGGTTTGGCGATCCGTTCGTATTTCAAAGACTCAGAGATTTTTTATTGGTTTCATTCTCGAGAACCGATTCAGGTTTGTACATATACAATTTGGTAGTATGATCAAATTTCATTCTTACTGGCTTACTTTCCCATCCAGTCATGCCTAGTCTTATAGTTCTTTTAAGCTAGTTTCCTACATTCGTTTATAATGTGATTAACCGTTTCAGCTGGTTCTTCACATAACTTACACTTTTTATTCGGTTGCGTATTATCGATTTTCGCTTTAACATAATTGTTTCTTATGGTGTTGTTTTGTGATACTCTTAGAGCTTCAGCTTCTCTGTTAAGTGTTCCCTTTCTTAGACATATTCCTGTCTTCTTGTGTAAAATCTCGCCAGTTTATTTCTTGAAATATCCGTACAGTTATTTTTCTTCCCATTTTTGTTTCCTAGCTTTTTTTTAAAAAAATCTATTCTAATACTGTCAGTGCTGTTACTGGCTGCATTAATAAGTCTTTCTTTGCTCAAGTCCTTGTATTGATGCATCTACGCAATACTCAATGCTGGTGAGTCTTCCTCCTTCTTTTGTTGACACATACAGTATATGTTATTTCTCGTCAACTTTCTTGTCCTTTGATGTATTTGTTTCAGTTTCTCTCTTGTCCATTTTAGGAATGGTCCTGAGTATTCTACAAGGGGAGACAACCCAGGTTTTTTTAAATCTCTTTGATGCGATTCTTGCTGCTGAGTTTGGTTTCGAGAAGTTTTCTCGTTCGTCTGAGGGACTGTTTTCTTATTTTTTTTTCTTTCATCTTCGCTTGTTTGATGCTGTCACTTTCAATACTCCTTAGCACTTGTAATTTAATACTCCTAAGTACTTGTAATTTTTCTTTTTTCTGAGCGTTCTTATGATTTTCTTGTTTGGCAGTTCTATACCTTCCGTTGCTCGCTCCCACTTTTCATTATGAGCATGGCACAATTTTTCTTTGCTAAATTATATTTCTATATCTCGACTGTATATTCCTTTTGTTTGTGTCAAAGTCTCCTGGCCGTTTTAATTTTTTTGCAAACAGCATATCAACAATGGACATAAAATGATCAATGTTTTCTTGTGATTTTGTAAATTTGTTGCTTTCCGTGCACTTGAGTGTAATTGAGGGGCATTATTGCTTTGATAAATAGTAGAGGTTGCTATTAATTCTTATTTCCAATATTTCATGGCTTTAGTGATGAAGTCTATAGCGTTGTTGAATATTTTGTACATTTTCAGACATTTTTTTATCGAAGTTTCCGGGACCACATCATAGACCTATTTGTTGTCAATCCACATCATGGCTACATTTTTCTGCTTTGTTTAGGCCCCTTTGAGGATGCGCAGATCTATGAATAATAGATTTTCTGTTCCTCTTGTATCCTTGCACATCCTTTTTTATTCTTTCTGAAATAGTCTGCAGCTTTCAGGCAAGCCATAGATTTCTTCTTTAAACAATGCGGTCAGGATTTTCCACACCATAGGTAAAAATGTCATCCTTCTATAATTGGTGGAGATGTTTCTTTTTGTTCTGGATCAGGAGAGTTTTCCCCTTCCTCATCCATTCTTGCTTCTTCTTGGTAGAGCTAATCTGTCATCAACAAAATTTTAAAACCAGAATCCATAAATGCCATCATGGCCAGGTGTTTGCCAATGTGGTACTTTCTTAAGTGTTGCTGTAAGCGAGTCTAAGTGTATATCAGCATCTGGCCCTTCTTCGGATCTTGATATTTCCATTCGGTCTTTCTGTTATTTTTTTCTGTTTCCGTATTTTTCTCCAAAATTGTTTTGTCTCTTTTGCACCCTTGTGTATTATTCACTGGCATGGTAGAATTTTATTTTGTTGTTTTGGAATATTCTTTTTTGTTTGTACTGCTTGACTCTGTTCCGGTATCTTTTAAGTCTCCTTTCTTTTGTCATTATCTTTTGATATATCTTTTTCAGTTGTATTGTCAGATTGGTCTGATGTTTTATTTTGGTCTTTTCATTCCAATGTGCCCTTGCATGTTTTTCCTTCCTTCCTGCTTTCGCTTGTCGTTGCAGTTTCTTTATTTGTCCTCCTTGTCTAATTTCGCATCCAGATTTTGTATTCCTGTTCGGGTTCCTTCGGAAGATACCTATTTTATCACTGACCAGTTTTGCTACTGTCTAAATTAACTCGTTAAATTCCTTTTCGGTTTCTATTTTGATTTTTCTCCAGTTTCGATTTCTGAGGAATGGTCATGTTGCCTTGTTTTCAGTCATGATTTTTTTTACTGTATATTTTTTCCGTCTTCTTTTGTCAACATTGATATTGAGCTTTTGGATTCTGTGGTAATTTGATTTTCAGTATTTTTTGTGTTTCAATTCGTGTAGGAGGTTCTGCTTAAGCATATTCTTCATGACTTACCAGTTCACATATTTTTTTTGTATTTCATGGTGAGAAACCAACCTTTCTTTAAGATCATTCTAACTTGATCAGCAAACCTTTAGCTTGTTGTATTAAATCTAGCAGACTCTTCTAAAATTTCGCTCATTTTTTCTATACCCTTTTTTGTGTAGGATAGCTCTTAAAATAACAGAGGATTACAGTTTTGTCGTCTTCTCAAATCCATTTTTTTATTTTGGTGTCTCTGAGCTAAATTGCTGCTTTTTTATGTGTTTATCTAAAATTAGAACAGCCAACATTCGATAAATGCTGAGTAGGTCTCCTATTTTGGCCATCAAGTATTATTATTATTATAGGCAAATTGTGTAATGGAACGTTGAAAATATAAATAGTTATGGTTATAATAAAACTTTTACAAATGAATCAAATTTCAGCGTGAAAGAACCTATAAAGGGTTGTATTGAGTGCTAGATAAATAAGAATAAGAATAATGAAATAATCCTTTCTGAAAGGAAGGCTAATACTAGTACTTTAGCTCTGAGACCCTGCAATCGATATTTCATGTTGAGCGTTATTTTACTCTAAATCCTATCCCATTAGATGAAAAAGGAGAAAAACTCCTAAAACCTCGAAATAGATTTGACTTACACGGCAAACAAATTGTATAGATGGAATCTCAGCTGGTACTATTATTTCAGAACAGAATAGACCTAAGAGTAATGGCAATGGAGGAGTACTCCGAAGATAATCAGAACTGGAGCCTTACGATTCGATGCAGTGTAGTGCCTGTTATATGCCCTACCTATGAACATTAATAAGTATGTGCCATTCCTCATAAATACATAGGAAATTATTGTGAGTGGGAAAATATGCTAAGTAGTCACCACGAGCAGTAGTTACCTTCTTCAATCCGCTGGTGAGTGTTGTATTTTGTTAATGTTATAAAGATTTCCATTTCATTTCCAACCTATGTTTTGGTTATTTCTCATTCTGAAACCTTTAGTTAGGTTACAACGGTACTATACCTAGAATACCTTTTTTTGGTGGGGAAGGATTTTACCTCATTGCAGGGGATACAGTCAGGGAATTTTAGGCTCTGTTTAAAGGGAGTTGAACACCTTGTGGGGATGGAACTCATTAAAGCAAATTTAGCAAGTCTGCAAGATGAGTCTTGTGTTCAATACATACAGAAAATTCGATTATCTGTAATAGAAGGTGTAATGTGTTCAGTGGCACACTAATAGTCGAAATAAAATAAAAATAGTCGAAATAAAATAAAAAAACAATCAAAAATCTGTTTCTTTTCCTGATATCATGGCATGACTAGCAGGCGACTAGGGTAGTTTTCTTTGGGAAAACCCTCAAAAAGCTTTTTGTTCCTGATAGCAATTTGATTGTTTTTGACTGCTTTCGAGTTTCGTTTTGTTTCAACGTGTCGTGGAAAACAGGATTGGTTTTTTTAATTATTCCGCCTGGATGCAATGAACCCACTAGAATTTTAGACGTCTGCTTCATATGCTAAGAGATCTGGAAAAGAAATATATTTTGCCGATCTTTCTTTGTATCCGGACTAGTTTTCTAATAGCTATTGCCTTGGTTACACAACCTGGTGCGGTGGTGCGGAACAGGGGTAGATAATCAATTATTCTGTATGTACTGGGTATATATGACACAAGCCTGTTAACCACTACTCCCCTTTGAGATTCACTGCTTCTCATATATATATGCATATATATGCATACAGACATGTATACATACATACATACACACACACACATATAAATACATGCAGACGATATATATACATACATACATACACGCCCATATATATATATATACATGCAGATGGTATATGTATGTATATACACACACACACACATATATATATATATATATATATATATATATATATATATATATATACGTGGTGCCTTCAATAAGTTTCCAGACATTTTGTACAGGCATTTAAAATTGTCGTAGACTCTTGAAAACTCACTATGTTATTGCTATATATCTTATGAGATGACTGACCAGTTTTTATGATTTCTGGTTCAAATGAACTGCTACCGCTGGAATTGGAATACACCCTACTAAAGCCTGATTGTCACAGCTGGTGAATTTCAAAAATGCAATCTGGACGTGAGGACACTTTAGAAGAATGATATGCAATAAAATTCTGTTTTAAACTTGGAAAAAATGCCACAGAAACGCATGGAATGTTTCAGACTGCTTTTCGACCATCTTGCATGAATCGAGCACCAGTATTTGACTGGCATAAGAGATTCAAGGGAGGCAGTGAGTCTGTGAGGGATGATGAGAGGTGTGGGAGGAGTAAGGAAGTCAATACACCAGAGTTGATTGGCCAAAGGGTTAGGGTTAGGGTTATGTTGAGGTTTTAGAGGGAGTTCAGGAAGAGATTCCATCGGAAGAGGCCAGCACTCTTCAAATCAGATCAGTAGCATTTCCAGCAGGACAATGCACCAGTCCACAACTCCATCCTTGTCACAGACTATTTGACCAAGATGGGCATCAAGGCAGTTCCTCACCCTCCCCATAGTCCAGACCTTGCTCCCTGTGACTTTTGCTTATTCCCTAAACTCAGAGGCTGTCATTATGAGACAATTGAGGAGATGAAAGCGGCTGTGAAGAAGGTCATTGACATGCTCACACAAGAGGACTTCGATGGGGCCTTCCAGAAGTTGTTGGAACGGTACAAGTGCATTGCAGCCGGAGAAGATTACTTAGAAGAGGACTAGAGTTTCATTTGTGCCCATACGAAAAAAGTGTGGAAACTTATTTAATGATCCTAGTATATATATATATATATATATATATATATACTTTTATTGCTGGGGGTAAAAAAGTCTTCAATAGTTGATATGACATCATCATATGAACCTTCCAGTTTATAAACTTTTCAGTCTACTCCTGTGTAAGAGGCACACGTGGTGTAATGGTTATCGTCTTAGGAAATGGCCACGACGACCCGAGTTCAAATCTTAAACGACGCGGATTGTATTTCACATAGCGCTAATATCCTTGGGGAAGGTTTAAATTCAACTACTCTCCTTCCAGTAATAATAGTAACAAGGCAGGATGGGCTCTTTAACCCTTGTATCATAACTGGTTAAACTCCGCTTAAAAAGAAACCTTTTGTTGCTTCTGGAGGAGGAGTTGGTTATATTTATATTAAAGCAATTAGTTTTTCTTTTGCGGGTGTTAACTATAATAGCAAACTAAAAGAAGATAAATTCATTCTATATATCACATACGGTTTATTTTCTATTCCAAAACAACGACAAAATACATCAGACTTTGTTATTCAAGTGTATTCTGCATGTTTTGGAATGAAATTGACTGGCAAAGATAAGAAGCAGACTACTCCCACAGTCCACCGATCTAGTGTCGAAAATCGCTGAGGACGGATCAAAGAAAAAAAAAAAAGCTAAAATTTTGGGTGTGTCTAGTGGTCTGCAGAGAACAGAAAATCATTTCAATGATTGCTATTTCTGTCTGGTCAATATTCTAGGATTCAGTTTTGTAATCTATCTATCTATCTATCTATCTATCTATCTATCTATCTATCTATCAGTTTTGCCACAGAATATTCTGATTTCCCGTCAGTCAGAGTATCCAGTCTTCATTCCGATAAACAACTTATTCTCGTTTTCATTATCCTACATTGTCCCTAAGATAAAACTGATCGATATTTATCTGAAGAAACTGGTGATAAGCATAGTGATTTCAGTGATCCAATTCTTGATCTTAGGCCACCATAATTATTTAGTCAGTCTGAATTGAGTGATTTAACGCGAAATCTTACCAAAAGAGACTGCTGAATGATTGGATCATTCAGGGTCGAAATTGTAAGAAAAAACAAAATCCCACCCCCAAAAAAGACAAACAAACAAATTCGCTTCAGAGTCAAATTTAAAAAAAAAAATTTCATTCTTAATCAGAGAAAAGGGTTCTTCAAAATGAAAAAAGGATTTATGCTTATCGATGACATGGACATGAAAGGATAGTTTAAGTGGTAGCGTAAAGTGTTTTATTACATTATGCAGATCAAAATTCTTGAAGCATCACCCTACAAAACAACTGCTGTACATTTACTTACCTGCCATCCAAATAAGACGAACTAGACATATTGGACACTGCTGAAGAAGTAAGAACGTACTCATAAGTGACGTTCTATTACGGATTCCTTCACGTGGACATATCTGTGTTGGCTGACTTGCAAAAACTTACTTTAAACACCTCTGTGCGAACACTGAATGTTATCTAGAGAACCTACCAAGAGGGATGGCCGATCGGGACTGATGGAGCGAGAGAGAGAGAGAGAGAGAGAGAGGTGGAAGAGGTTCGTTTTTTTCGTCACACTTTGATGATGATATAAATAAATTTTCTTTAGTTACATTTTGTTATTCAGTTCATTTGAAAAAAATCTGATTGTTAGGATTGTAATGTGTACCATTTTCGAAGACGAAACAAAACTTCGCTGAAACATCAAAATTATAGATTTATTTCCTACTCTTTTAAAAAACGTTGAGGGCCGCCTTTAAGTTTCATATCAAGTTAATTCCTGTTTAATATTGGGTTGATTGTAGGTAGGGAAGATATTTAGTTGGTCCTCACTCATCAAGGACCAATATTAGCATTAGTATATCCGGGATATACAGTACCATTGTGGTACTAAAGAAACTTTTTCGACCTCGTGGTGACCCCACAGTGATAAAAAGTTGACGAACGCGAAAACTCTGAAACTACTCAAAGTTTTTTTTACTACTAGGTAGCAAATGATCGCCGGGAGAAATAAAGAGAGTATAGAAACATGAGACGACCGTCAAATAGACACTTATAAGCAACATATCCAAGTGAGAAAAAGATGAGCCTACTCATACCTTGAATTTCTTCCTGGTTCTAACATGCTTGTCTGCTGGGTTGAGCGCAGCCTAGCGGCCCCTTTGGTACACACCCCCAACTTGGGGTTCGCGAACTTTCTTCTCCTTACATCTTCGTGGCTCGTGTTCTACTGACGCATTCATCTTCTCACTTCTTGCCGTCGACTCTCGAAAGGACACAAGTCATCCCCTCACTTCTGTCTGCCGTGTCAGGATCAGAAACATATTCGTTTCCGCTCGCACCACGCATGCACACAAGATTTCGGACCTCCAGTTTTCCTGATTCATTTTTAATTAACCCGGGTGCTTCGGCCTTGTTATTCGGCGACTACTACTTTATTTATTTATTTATTTATCTAGTCATTCAATTTCTTGTGAGCCGTTCAATTACGTTACAATACTATCTCTGAATAAAGGGAAGGAAATACAAATAAACATATTTACACATATAGAAACAGCTTATATATAAAAGTTGTATTGAAAGAATACACAGAAATGTTTCAATAGCCAGAAATAGGCACATATTGTTCTATGAAGTAGTAGTATGTGGAGTACAAAAAAGGAAAAAAGGTTTGCTTGGTATTGAGGGACAATAAAATTGTCATAGCCATATTGGCTTCCCTTTTCAATTGCAGGACAGGATTATAAAGTCTCTACTGTACAAAGAACAGAAGCAAAAGTCGACGAGAGTCGATTTCAGTGACTGCTGTGTGACATTCCAAAAAACGCCCAATGAATACGCCCGCCCTTGAAGGGAGATAATCATTTATTTTCTCCCAACAATAGTATTTATACTTACTCGAAAAAAAATACCTGAATTACAAAATGACCATGAAACTTTTAACAAAAACTATTGACTTAGGAAAATAAAACTCTTAAAAAACTTCTCTCTATAGAAGATTTTTCTCAGTTCGGAATTTTACTATTTTCCTTGTTCACTTTTGAACAGTTATATTGAAGGTAAGAATATGATGAGTGTTCAACAATTTAGTTTATTCATTAATGCAAGATGTGTTTAAAAAGTATCGAGACTGAAACTGTATTTACGAAAACAAAAACGAAAAATGAATAAAACGTTAATTTTCTTCAAAATATTCATTTAGGCATTCAACACACCAAAATAAGGGTGTCATTATTTCAAGAAGGAGATAGTAATCTCTTAATTTCTTTTCTTTCTTTTTTAATATGATTCACTTTTCAGGATTTGATTACAAGATCATTTAATTCTATTACATTTGTGCGTTATGCTCTGTCACAGAAAAACCTTTAAACTGGTGGGTTTTAGACATCTAAAACTCTTAGAAGACTTTGTTTTCGTCAATCACTTACTGATAACTTAGAGAAATCAAAATCTTTAGCTCTCTCTCTCTCTACATATAAGTAAAGTTGGCGACCGTAGTCGAGGGTGACCCGAAGGCTTCCTTTTCAATAGCTACAATACCGAGGTGTCAGGGAGAGCGCTACTCTTTTCCCTGGATTGCTCCGCTTTACCCTTGATCCATACGTAATAATCCTGAGTGTTAAGCAAGGAAGCATCAAGTACCATATTTTGAGTTTTTGGTATGACTCGACTTGAGATTTAACCTCAGACCATTAGTGAACACTCTACCAACTAGGCCAATGGGCCGCCTTAATCATACATTCGAACACAAAAGATGCACTTTGCGTAACGGTTATAGCATTAGGAATGGAATCGATGACCAGAGTTCAAATCCTCGACGAGACTGCATTTCACTTCGCGCTAATGTCCTTGGGAAAAACATGAACCCATCTGTTCTCCCTCACCAAGCTATGGGTAAATAGTTGGGCAGACTTGGTTGGGCAATCAGTCAAGGAAGAGAAAAATTCGAACCAGCTTTTACTCCGCTCAAAAATTGACCTTGTGTCACATCCTGCTCGGGGCGGAGGGTTTGGTAAATATATATATATTCAAGGATAGAAATGAAATCATTATCGGAATCAATGCAAACGCAGTCCTTACAGCATTATTATCAAGTTGTGAATTTGACTGGAATTTGCTTTATTCTTAAGAGTTATGTGCCATTTTTCTGTTATGGTAACGAAAATTGGATCATTATGATATAAATGAACACGCAAAAATTTACTTTAAAATTAATCCTTTTATTACTTCTTGAAATAATATTTATGTATGTGTATTTAAATAATCATTTGTTTATCTGTTATTAAATTATATTAAACTATATTAATTAAATTATGATAATTTATGTTTTTATTCCATGTTAAAAGAATCTGATATTCAGAATAAATAGAATTCTGATAATAGTGAATTTATATTTTCTCCGCTTTCAAAAGGCAGAAGATCAGTCTTGAAGTAATTTGAGTAAATGTAAATCTTAAGGTTTAATCGTATGAATTTGATAGGTACATTCAAATATCTGAACCTAACGATTTGATTTTGAAGATTCTTTCAGTAAGAAATAAAATATAGAGTTCCTTTAATTAACTTATTGAGGTGATTAGAATAAGTGGAAGTTATTTTGTCGAGTTCTCACTCTCCAAGGACCAATATTAGCATTAGTATATCCGTGATATACTAACACAGAATAAACAAAATAAAAGACAAGATAAACTCAGTCCAATATACAGATACATTTAATATATACATTATATACATACAAGTAGTATTGAATAATACATAAACGAATCCCAACTGCTTGAAATATTCACATATTATTCTATGAACAAGTAAAAAGGGTACAAAAATGGGATGATGGAAAGTAAAACGGCTAAAATTATGTGTCATTATTATTCCATGACAGAAGTACGAGACAACGTCTTTGCTGTTCAAAGAAGCAAAAGAAGTCGAGAATGATTTTCTGTGACTGTCATGTGACACTCTATGAAGCACCCCATGAAACGAACATTCTGCAAGTGAGATAATTAATTATTGTCTCTCTGCAGACATTTTTCATGATAAGATTATTATTAACAAATGATATCGGGCGAATTTATTGTCTAAAAATATTTATCTTCAATTACAACTTATCTACCACAGATTATCTACATATTTCAAGACGTCGAAGCTTCTTTTTGACTAAAGCTCAGTTTTTCTATATAGTGACGAATTTGTTTAGTTTTCTTCATGGCATATCAGACTTCGTGGGTTATTTAATGCCGAAGCCATCCTTACAGAAAGACAGTAATGATGCTATTTAATCCATAGCTGGGGAATTAGGAAGTTCATATATATCTCAAGGGTATTAGTCCGTAAGTGAACGTAATAGCACGGCTGGAGTTCGAACTCGCTTACTACAATGTTAGAATCCTGCACGTTAGCCAATATGTTACAGGGACTCGACTTATTGGGATAAAATAAATCTCAATGGTACCGAGAAAATGACGTGAGTCACGGGCATAAAGAATTTCCAGATCTTCGCTCAGAACGGAAATATTCTTGCTTTCTCATTAAATTCCTCATTAAGTCTTACAAAATCTTACTGATTACACCAGAAAATAATTATCAATCTTCAAATAAACTACTTACTGTAAATTGCGCCGTACAAATCGACCTTTTAAGCCGGGAAAATCTCTACAAAACTTGGTAAGGGTTGTCTTATACGGCAGTGTTACAATCCAAACGTCTACCACAAAGTCATCAATCAGTGGAACAGTACTCCAAACCATCGATATATACAACTGACCGTAATTCAAACAGGATGCCACAAACATTTCCAAATTAGATATTTGTATTTAGGGAACATTCGTAACTGAGAGATTAACATGGATTAGTAAAACTGTAATACAAATCAAGTATTATATTAGTGCATTATCACATACCATTCGCAATTGCTCATGTACTGACTGTAAACACTGTCCTGAACATCTCAGTAGCCAAACGTTGGTTGGTTGGTATTGTTTTTATGACGTATCAACCCTTTTTGGGTCATTTAACGACGAATGAAGTCATTTTGATGAAAAGTTTCCAACAATTCAATTTAGTCTAAGTACATATTTTTGTTTATGTATGTGTATGAATATGTCATTTTTATACATATAAACAGTTCTATTTCAAACAATTCCATTTAGGATAAGCACAGTTTTTTGTTTACACACAGTCAAGTGTCAAAACAGTTCTATTTCAACTAGGTTAGTTTAGCTCAAAACCGGGACATTGGCCCAGCGGTTAGAGTGTTCGCCAATGGCCCGGGAGACCTGGGTTCAATCCCAGGTCGAGTCATACCAAAGACTTTAAAAATGGTACTTGATACCACCTTGCTTAACACTCAGCATTATAAGGTACGGTTCAAGGGTAAAGTGGAGCAATCCTGGGAATGGAGTAGCGCCCTCCCCTACACCTTGGTGTAGTAGCTATCGAAAAGGGAGCCTTCGGGTCACCCTCGACTATGGTCGCTAACTTTACTTACTTAGTTTAGCTCAAGTACGTAGTTTACATGTCAAAACAGTCCCATCTCAACCAATTCAGTCTAGCATAAGTACACAGTTTAGTTCTATTCGGCTCATAGATAGGACCCTATTAGGTGCTACCACTCCGTGCCAGAGTGGACATGCGAGAGATGGCAATGAAGGGGTACCTCGCATTCCCCAAAGTTCTTGAATTACTGGAACGTCACTATCAGATTGTTTAGTGTCATATCCATGACACTCATTAGGGGGTCTTAACCCTTTGAAGAGAATCAGTCGGTGTATTCTACTGCCTCAGCCGACTGAGCAAGTAGCCAACAGTATGTTTGGGGGTTAACCAATGCAATAAATAGATGTCTAACCCAGAATTTTGTGCTAAAAATCTTGAGGTCGATTATATGCCAGGTCAACTCGTACGGTATAGTTTACGGATAAATTCAAATAAAGTAACATAAGCATTTCTAGGATGAAGAGATTTGTGATTATAAACCAATCAGAAGGCTGCATTAACTAAATTCCAAAGTATTGTTAAAGTAATAAATTTGCACATATTTATGTGCGGTTTTTACTTTGCGTATAATACACACACACACACACACACACACACACACACATATATATATATATATATATATATATATATATATATATATATATATAAATTTCTTATGTTTACTCTTAGAGATGATGTTGAGAGTTAGGTCTATTGCACGGGCTTCTGCTGTGAAGATAGAGGTTTCCATTGGAAGAGCTTTCTTGAGAATTGTTTTGTTTAAAACAGCTGCACACGCTGCTTTATTGTCGTTCTTGGAGCCATCCGTAAAGACATAGGTGGTCGGGATGGTGTTGTGAAATTTCTCTTGATAATTGCTGGGGTGGGTTTTGATTTTGGAAACTTCATTCAGTTCGAGAATCCCTTTTGGATTTTTAATGATCCAGGGTGGCGTTTGCGGTAAAATACTTTGATGTATATTATTTAGTGGTATTTTTATTCTTGTAAGGTCGAATTCATCCGAAGGCCAAAAGGTTTTATTGATTTTTCTTTTCTTTCAAAATGTTGTTTGTATTTAGGGCTGAAGGTGAAGTCATAAGCTGGGTTGGATGAACAAGATTTCAGTTTTGTGGAATATTGGAGAGCCAGTTTTTCACGTCTTAATGTAAGAGGTGGTTCATCTGCTTCTGTGAATAGGCTTTCAACAGGAGAAGTGCTATATGCTCCAAGCGCTAGTCTAAGTCCTTTGCGGTGTATGGTATTTAGTTCTTTCAAGTATGTCTTTCTGGCTTCCTTATATATAAAGCAGTCATAATCGAGTTTTGATCTGATTTATGAGCAATACAATTTTAATAATGTTTCTTCTTTCCTCCTCAGTTAGTGTGTGCTATAGTTCTAAGTAATTGTATGGTTTTGTTGCATTTTGTTCTGAAGTATTTAATATGTGGAATGAAGGAAAGTTTGCGGTCAAAAATGACTCCAAGGTATTTTTAGTGTTCAACAATTGGTATTCCGGTGTGGTCAATTTTCAGTACTGGGTCTTACGTTGGTTGCAGAAGTGGACGCATTTCGTTTTTTCTTTTGAAAATTTTAATCTATTCTCTTTGGTCCCTTTGTGGAGTTTATCAAGGCATACTTGATGTTGTCTTTCTATGTGATTCCTGTTTCTTGCACTATAGCAGATCAGGAAGTCATCCACATACAATCCACAATTTGTTCCGCTATTAATGTTTTTCACAATATTTTTAATTTTTATATTAAACAGCGTGACAGTCAATACACTGCCTTGAGGTACACCCATTTCTTGTTTTTCTTCAGAGAAAACCTCTCCCATTCTTACTCTAAATCGTCTATCTTGTAGGAAGATTTGGATAAATATTGTCATTCTGCCTTCTAATTCGAGGTTTTTGAGATCTTTTACAATGCCGTACTTCCAGGTTGTGTCATATGCTTTTTCGAGAGCGAAAAAAACTGCCACTAGATGTTCTTTTTTAATAGAAGCCTCTCTGATGAATGTTTCTAATCGAATCAGGTGATCTATAGGGCTTCTTTGGCTTCTGAGACCAGATTGATATTCCATTATTAATGTATTGGTTTATAAATGTCAGATCAGTTTGCCATTTGCCATTCTTTCTAGTGTTTTGCAGATATAACTGCTAAGAGTAATGGGTCAGTAATTTTTGTGTTTGTATTGTCTTAGAAAGGTTTGGGTATCAGTATTCTTTCCATATTGTAGGTATGTCACCACTGTTCCAGTCATCATTGAGGATTTGTAGGAAGAAATTTGTGGATGGTTCAGGTAATTCTTTCAGGAATTTTGTCAGGTCCAACTGCTGTATTGTGGGCCTTGTTGAGGGATTCTTTTAGTTCTGTTGTGGGGAAAAGTTGGTTGTAGCTTTTGGTGTTTTTGCTTTGAAATTTGATTTTTACTTTTTCTGCTTTTGTTTTGATTGGTTGGTTGGATTTAATGGCATATCAGCCTCTATAGGTTGTTTAATGCCAGAGCCTTTTTTCACATATATTATATGTGATTTGTAAACGCATATTTTTAGGTTGGTGATGGTTGGGTTTTATGGCAAGTTAACTTCTTAAGGCTCACTGAGAGTCAAATTATGATATATATATATATATATATATATATATATATATATATATATATAAATGAAAATTAATTGTAAATAAATAGTTCGGAATTAGTGTTTTAAAATAGGTCAAAGCTGTTTGTTTGTATAAACTTGATGGTCGAAGGTGTTGGTAACATAGTCTATATCTTTGATAGGAGGCCAATTGTTTTTAAGCAATTTTTAAAAATAGTTCCTTCATGCTGTTCGCCTTATAAAACTTTTTCCTGGTGTGGTTGAGTTTTGTGCATTCTATCAAAATGTTCTTGATTGAGTATTGGTTTCCACATGGACATTTTGGGGGAGGTTCTTCTTTAAGAATGAAGGAGTGAGTAATTTGTTTTGATGATTTGAAAACTTTTTAGTGACCCTTTTATTCCTTGTTTTTTTAAAAGCCGTTTCAATATCTTCCGGTGTGGCTAGTGACAGTTCTTTACTTCTCACAACGCCTTTGGAGGTATTTAATTTTGCGTGAGGGTAAGCATAGTATTTGAGATTATGAAATTTCTCCATCTTTTTTTTTAGGTTTTCGGGATGTTTTTTGGTTTCTACTTCCACTAGCAGGTTTCCATTTTGGAGTTTCTTTACATTTTTCGGATTTGAGTGTTCGTATCTATGAATGTGTATATACTTTCAAGGATTTTGTTTCTTCTTTTCCCCTCAAAATAGCCTAAGTTAGTTGATATGCCATAAAATTCAACCAACAACAAACCTTCCTCCATGAGTAATTGTTTGTGTGTGTGTGTGTGTGTGTGTGTGTGTGTGTGTGTGTGTGTGTCAGTGTGTGTGTGTGTGTGTCAGTGTGTGTATATTTAGTTTTTGTTTAATGTAGGTTTAAGTTTATCTATCAAGTTTTTTTCTTTTATTTTGAGTAATGAGCAGTCATCAGTTTGGTATATTGGGATTATTTCAAACAATCCATTACTGCATTCGTAAAAGTGTTTTGAAACATAGAGTTTTCTGTTTTCTAGTAATCTATTGTTACTTTTATATAAGGATACTCTATTGTTTAGAACTTGAGTTGATCCTATGTTTACTTTTTTACACATGCACTATTCAATTACGTTGACTACTTTTTTGAATTGCATCTTAGATTTTTATTTATTATGAATGTTGTTTTGGGATATTCGAAGGTACAGAATTTTCCTTCTATGATTATAGTAAATACTCCACATTTCTTATTTTTACATTTTGAGACTCCATGTGTTGTATGTTCCCCAAATGTAGATGAAGTGAGTATGTGTTTTAAATTTCTGGGTTGTCTATAGCTTTAATAATCTTTGTTGTATGTTGTATGTTTTTGATTCTTTCATTGTTTTTAAGTTGTTCGAGATTTTTTTTCATTTCTGTGAATAGTTCTGGGTTGTTTTTATTGTATTTTGAGACATATGCTAAGGGTTCTTCCTTGCAATGTCTTTTAGGGGTTACTAGTTCTTTTAAGGGTAATTTTTCTGCTAATCCGATCCTACATTTATTAGTGTTGTTGGGCATTCACTCTTGCGGAGGGTTACGCGTAAGTCTTCAAGTTTTTCTGAGGTTATATATATATCACAACTTCTGTAGTTTATCAAGATAATTCATATGGAGGTGCCCGTGGTGTAGTCGTTATCGTCGTCGGGAATGGACACGGCGACACGAGTTCAAATCCTGGACGAGACTGATTGCATTTCACATAGCACTAATACCCTTGGGGAAGGTATGAATCCAATTATTCTCACTCCAGCAATGGATAAATAGTAGGACAGACTGATTTCTTCAGCCTTGGTGAGGCAACTAGTCTAGGAGAAGGAAAACTCTGAATTCAA
The DNA here is from genome assembly GCA_963585895.1 of Sepioteuthis lessoniana. NCBI lineage: Eukaryota > Metazoa > Mollusca > Cephalopoda > Myopsida > Loliginidae > Sepioteuthis > Sepioteuthis lessoniana. Next base: position 65,595,577 of record OY757919.1, read on the forward strand.
ACCTGTTAAACTCCGCTTATATCCTGCCCGGGCGGAGGGGTTGGTAAATAGTATCAAGATAATTCATTATGTCTGCGTTCTGTAACGGTCCCAAATTCACGTATGTCATCAAATCTAAAAACTGAAAACGACCCACGTGTGCAATGGTTTCATGAAAAAACTTTTCACTATTTCGTCGCCAAAAGCTAGCGTGTATAAATAGACAAAAGCTCGAGGACTAGTCAGTTGTAATGCAGTAGTTTCAGAAGACAGACGAACTAAAAATATCACCAACAAATTTATGACGGTGGCTAATTCTTATTGTCTAAGGAATTTCAGGAGTTTGGTTTGGTTTGGTTTCTTTGTTTAATGGCATATCAACTCTTTTTAGGTTATTTAATGCCAAAGCCATTCTCCTAGAAGAACAGTGGTGGTACTATTTAACCCATAGCTGGGAGGATAAAGGGGTTCATACCTTTTCCAAGGGTATTGGCCCGAAAGTGAACGTAATAGCGCGACTGGAGTACGAACTCGCGTACTACGATTCCGCAGTCCATCGCTTTAACCATTACACTACGAGGACACCCCCAATTTCAGGAGTGACATGCAAGTAAGCATCTAAAAGAATATTAAAACATTTTACGTACACTATACACATATACAAAAATTAATCTTCACACCTCATATCTTTTTTAAACTATCGCTTATTACTAAAACTAATACATAAAAACACAACGTCTTGTAATAAATAAAGTAAGTAAAGTTAGCGACCATAGTCGAGGGTGACCCGAAGGCTCCCTTTTCGATAGCTACTACACTAAGGTGTAGGGGAGGGCGCTACTCCATTCCCAGGATTGCTCCACTTTACCCTTGAACCGTACCTTATAATGCTGAGTGTTAAGCAAGGTGGTATCAAGTTCCATTTTTAAAGTCTTTGGTATGACTCGACCTGGGATTGAACCCAGGTCTCCCGGGCCATTGGCGAACACTCTAACCACTGGGCCAATGTCCCGGTTTGTAATAAATAATACCTAATAATTTTCGTTTTGACAGCATAATTTCCCAGTATAAGTGATTAAATTTCTGGTGTCTTTGGTTTAGAAGAAAATTAACTGTAAATTTGCCACTCCGAGTTTGAGTCGAAAAGACAGTCCATGAAGTGGAAACACACGGACACTCCGTTAAGGAAAAAGTTCTGGGTGCAGCAGTAAGTAACGAATGATGCCGACAGTCTTCAGGGACATGAAAGGACTCATGACAATTAATTTCTTTAAAAAAGGTGCGACTGTAAACAGTGCTTCCTATTGCCAACTTTTTAGACCTTATTTATTGAATGACCATCGTATTTAAGTAATGGCTAAAGCGCGTGACCGCGCGATCGTAGTAAGTGAATTCGAACTCAAGTCACGCTATTACGTTCACTTTTGACCAAATACTCTTGGGAAAAGTATGAAACCCCTTATTCCCTAAGGTATAGGTTAAATAGTACCACTACTGGTTTTCTATAAGGATAGCTTTGGCATTCAATAACTCATGAATGTTGATATGTCATTAAAAACGAAGAAGAAACAATTTATTTATAAGCGATAGAGTTCATTATTAATCTAAAAGAATTTTATTTAATTGCCAAGTGATGAGCAGATCATGTAGACAAGTATCTAAAAATTCTTCATCGAGTATTGTACCTCGTTACTATGTATTAGAATATGATTTATATACATTGTGAAATGATTACGTTTCAATGATATGAAATGCTCATTTAGAAAAAGTCACAAGACATCTGTTAACAAACGATGAAAAGCTTTTCGCCATCCCTAGTACGTTACTTTAACGGCACAGAAAATTATTTGTTAACCGCTATTGTTGCCAAATTAATTAGAAATCGTAATTTCAAGTCATTGCTATTGTAGGTTCGAAGCAAATACAAACATTATTATAGATACTATAATGAAATAAATTAATGAAATAAAATATCAAAATGAATTAGAAAGACATACACAACTAGATAAAAAGGTATATAAAAAGTTAACACCCATTCTAATTTTATTTTGATTTCCTAATAGAATTATACATAGGATTACTTTTGATAGAAGGTGTCTCAATTTACATGGGACCCATGTGGCAGCTAATAACTCTACTAATAATAACGTTGTGTTCTTTTTTGTTTCAGATTTGAAAATAGTATACTATAATAACTATTAATCATTGATCACAATACCTTGGTCAACAGAGGAAAAATATTTTGCGTCACTACTTCTTTGGAGACAAAATCATTCAAAACTGTCTCAAAATAGATTCAACCCATTAATATAATAATGATTTATTACTGAGACAAGACACTCAAAAAAAGATTACATATCCTGGAAGCTGATAATAACAATTAAAAAAAACATCAATTTGATGTCTCTAGCTCAAAAGTATGCATTTTTTACTGGACATATTCTAAATGATCACCATTGCGCTTGTCTTAATAATAAATCATTATCATATTAATGGGTTGCATCTATTTTGAGATAACCTGTGCGTTTGAGAATAAAACAATAATATTAGAAATCAATAACACTAAGTTATCAACAATATAAGTAATTTCTTTGTTTTAACGATTTACTTATTCTTTTTTCTATATGTGTGAGTAAATAAAAACAATTAAAAAACAATAACAACAAAAAATAACATAGTTATTACTAACAGAACTTAATGGACTATGTCACAGTATTTGACTTGTCCCTGTCAAGGATGTTAATGAGTGTAACATTTTTTAAATGTTCTATTTGTTACATAGTCTCATTTTCTTTTCCATCAAATTTCATGGTCACAAATTTATTTTCGTTTTGTGTATTTGTTATTTTTTGTTTTTGCCTGTATTTGATTTTAGCTTGACCTTTTGAACTCTGAGCTCTTGAACCCAAATTTACGCTGTTGTTTGAGTGTGATCTCTGCACCGATAAACCAGTGTTTCGGTGTAGAAGGGAAATAAACATACCACCCGAATACCGGTGTAACGAATACAAAGAGTTAAGGCTGCAGATTATATAATATTATTTTTCTTTTGGTTACAAAGATTTCGAAAGATAATGTTGAAAAAGAAATGTTGATGCGAAGCGAGAGTAACACGGCCAGTATATATATATATATATATATATATATGTTAGACAACTCATGAAACTATTAGGTTCTCTTTGAAACAGCTGTTTATGATGAAATTCACGCTTCTAATTAGGAAGGAGTGAACGATTAAAATTAGTAATTAGTAATTATCTGTAGTTTGGATAAGAAAGAGTACGTTCAGCGCTTTTGCGGACTCCACAAAATTATCGTTCACAGGCACATAGGACTTTAAAATGCATTATTTTATAAGTTAAAGAATTTTAAGTGTATTGCTCTAACGTAACAGTCCAAAAATAACTATACCTATTCCATGGTTACAAAGGTGTTGCAATTTTGTTTTTTGATAAGAGAGGTGTTGCAATTCTAGTGTTTGGTTATAGCGGTGTTGCAATTTTGGTTTTTGGTTACAGAGGCATTGAAATTTTGCATTTTTGCTTACAAATGTATTGCAATTTTATTTTTCGTTAAACAGGCGCTACAATATATCCTTTTGCGATAGAGGTGTTGCAGTTTTGTTTCTGGTTTAAAAAAATGTTATCTTTTTAATTTTGTTTACAAATATGTTGCAATTTTATTTTTGGATGCAAAGGTATTGCAATTTTGTTTTTTTTTGTTATAGAGGTGTTGTAATCTTGGTTTTTGGTTATAGAGATGTTGCAATCTTATTTTGTTTGTTACAAAGGTGTTGCAATTTTATTTTTTGATTACAGAGGTGTTGTAATTTTGTTTTTTAGCGATAGAGGTATTGCAATTTTGGTTTTTGATTACAGAGGTGTTACAATTAATTTATTTTTGATAGAGATGTTGTAATTTTGTTTTTTAGCAATAAAGGTATTGCAATTTCGGTTTTTGATTACAGAGGTGTTGCAATTCATTTTTGATAGAGATGTTGCAATTTAGTTTTTAACAATAGAGATATTGCAATTTTGGTTTTTGATTACAGAGGTGTTGCAATTTATTCATTTTCGATAGAGATGTTGCAGTTTTGTTTTTGGTTACAAAAATATTATAATTTTTTGGTTACAAATATGTTATATTTCTAATTTTGTTAACACATATGTTGCAATTTTTTTGGTTATAGATGTGTAACACTTTTATTTTGTTTACAAAAATGTTGCAATTTTCTTTGTGGGTACAAATGTATGGCAGTTTTATTTTTGTATGCATGTGTGTTGTAATTCTACGTTGTGGTGTTGCCATTTTGTTATTGTTCACAAATATTTTGATGTTTTATTTTTGGTCACAAATATTTTGATGTTTTATTTTTGTTTATAAAGGTATTGCAGGTTTTTTTTAGTTATATAGGTGTTGCAATTTTACTTTTTTGTTATAGAAGTGTTGCAAATTTAGTTTTGGTTACAGATGTATCTTTGATTATTAAGGTGTTGCTGTTATATGTTTGGTTATTAGGGTGTTGCAATTTTGTTTTTGGTTACAAAAATATTGCAATTTTAGTTTTTGTTACAGATGAGTTGAAATTTAATTTTGGTTACAAAGATTTCGAAACATAATGTTGAAAAAGAAATGTTGATGCGAAGCGAGAGTAACACGGCTAGTATATATATATATATATGTATATATATTAGGCAACTCATGAAACTATTAGGTTCTCTTTGAAACGGCTGTTTATAATGAAATTCACGCTTCTAATTAGGAAGGAGTGAACGATTAAAATTGGCAATTAGTAATTATCTGTAGTTTGGATAAGAAAGAGTACGTTCAGCGCTTTTGCGGACTCCACAAAATTATCGTTCACAGGCACATAGGACTTTAAAATGCATTATTTTATATGCTCTAATACAGATATCACTATGATGTTCCGTTTTCTCTTGGTTATGGTCAGTTGCATACAAACAAATTATATATATATATATATATATATATATATATCATCACGGAGTTCCCCGACTCTCTCTCTGTGGTTCTATGCTAGTCACGGAACCCAATGTGACGTGACAACTAGTCACAGTACTTGTTGTGGCTATTTTGTTCTTGACTACCACATTAGCTTTCGACTGTTTGTTTTGTCAAATCCTTCCATGTACACGCTGTGTTTGAAAGATCCATGGAGTAGGGTTGACACAATTCGGCCGGATCTTCTTTTGATGGTCTGGTAATATGAGTGGCTAGATTGAATTTCTACTCAAAGAATAGAGAAAACCCGTTGTTTAACAACAAAAAATCATTTTTATTGATACACGTTTGTAAGATAATAAGACAAACGATATTTGTTTTCCTGGCAAACAGAAGAAAGAATATCAAGAGAGGAAGGGTGACGATGAGGTGCGGTTAGAATGACACTAAAGTCTCTAAAGTCTGGGACTTGTAACGTCTGAAGGTTGTTCGGAGTGCCTCGGGTTTAGAATGGAAGAAATGCTTCTTAGGCAGTCTTGAGTTTCTTCTTGGTCCCTTTTCTCATCCTCTTTGAGGATTTGTTTTTTTATCCTATTTTTTATAGATCAATATCTGGACTAAAAATGGTTTCTGATTGGTTGTCCAATAAGAGACAATTAGGAGTCATATTCCCATTGGTCAGCTAATCCTAGTTCAGGATTATATCTTACAGGTATAGGGAAAACCCTTTTTAGATGCTTTGACCAATGGGAACAGGTTTAGAGCAATGGGGTTGAACAAAAAATTTCTCAGCCTCACCTGACTGGATGAGGCATGCCCAGCTCACCTTTATTTAGGGTGGAGCAAAATCAAATTTCCTTTTTGACATTGACCTTCAAGATAAGGACTAGAAAAATATGTTTTACGAAATGACCCGTTTCATCATTGTGATTGATGAAGTTCGTTGACAACCGAAAAATTAAATAAATTTGCTAACCTTTAAAATAAAAAATAATTGTCTCGCACTTAACTGACCTTTAAAATCAGAAACAATTGTCTCGCACTTAAATGACCTTTAGGAACGATCAACCAGCTTTTTAGGTCAATATAAGCCTTGAACAAAAAGATACATTTTATTGTATTTTAAAAAATGGCTGAAGGGATCGAACGTAAAGGGTCTCCAACACTTCTAGATGGAAAATCGAATGTAACCGACTCAGAATACTGAATCGGTCAACATTAAAATCTGCCACACATTCCCTACTATTAATCATGTGCTTCGCTATAGAGGACCCGGATGTATTCGCAAGCTAACCTCTTTTAAGCTCAAGATCTAAAATATGAGCTGGTAAATGCTGTTTTATGCGTAAGTCCAGCCAATTAGACGCCCTGCCTATGTAGTCACTGCCACAACTATATGTATATTTATATATAACTGAATTAATATGATGGGGAGGTAAGACATCTTTTCGCATTGAAACAAATGTAGTACGAGTCTGAAAAATCACTCGTACAGCAGCTGAGAAATAACATTTACCAACAGCCGTGGTGATGGATTTGGCAAATATCATCTCTGGAACCTATGTACGGCAAACGCAAATAAACAGGGCACTTATTAACAGTGCACCTGCTATCCCTATCAAACTTAATCATAACATCATGGACAACGCCATCCAAAATGTTCGCCAACGGTCCGGGAGACCAGGGTCCAATTCCAGGTCAAGTCACGCCAAAGAGTCAAAAATGCTACTTGATACCTCCTTGCTTAACACTCAGCATTATAAGGTACAAATCAAGAGTAAAGTGGTGCAATCCAGGGAAAAGAGTACTGCCCTCTCCTACATCTCGGTGTTGTAGCTATTGAAAAGGGAGCCTTCGGGTCGCCCTCGATTACGGTCACCAACTTTACTTTTACTTATATATACTGAATAAATCTATAATTTTTTCATCAACTTTTATGCATAACCTTTCGTATATATATATGTGTGTGTGTGTGTGTGTGTGTGTGCGTGTTTGTTTTATTCTGCTCTGCTGGCCAGCTTTCGAGCACTTTTACATTTCATGTACTTTGGTCATCCTATGAACTTTTCACCTGACTGTCGTATATACACACACATACACACAAACGTGTCCTGGTATGACATTAAACTGCATCCGGTGATGAGGCTCCTGTTTTGGCGCTCTGGGAAGTAGGGAATATCCTATCATTGCCATAACTTATACCTCTCCTCTAATCCTAACTCAGGGTAGTCATACCTTTCAGAGACCTGTGGAGTTAAATAGATCGGTTTGAAAATCATTAGTACCGGAAGGAATATATGAAACCTCATACCTGGGTGCAAACCAATGAATATCATTATTAGTTAGAAATAGTTATTTGAAACCATATAATTGTGTTTAAATTATTTGTATTAGATCGAAGTACTTGAAATCATATAGCTCAGTGCAAATAAATAATTATTACCCACAAATAAAAAAAAATAAGATTAAAATAAAACAGGGTATTTTATTTGGCAAAAATGTGATACAAAGTCCTCTTAGTGTGGGATACCATGCAGGAATCGAAACTTGCGCGGGATGTAAAGAATTGCTTAACTTCTATCAGCATTCTTCTGGAGAGGTAATAAACCAACCCACACCCCTTTTAGGCGAGGAGGCAGATGCTGACTGGGGTAGTGAGAGACCCCCTAAGCTGTTGATAATTCTCACCAAGGTAAACCAGGTAAGTAAAATATTGAAATAAAATGAAATAAACATTGAGAATATAAATCGTTTGGATTATAATCAAACGTTTAAAGATAAATTAAATTTCAGTATTAAATAACCCATAAGGAGGTGATATGCCGTTACATAGACCAAACTATCTATTTATCTATCTGCTTTTTTATATTATGTATTTCTTTCTTTCTTTCTTTCTTTCTTTCTTTCTTTCTTTCTTTCTTTTTAAGGTCTAGGCCGGGGCTGTAGAATACGCTGACTGCACTTATGCTGAGAGATAAGGCTCCCATAACGAGGCCATCTGTTGGCTGAGGGTAGCCACCCGTAATACTTGAGGATGGGATCTTGGTAGCTGAGCACTACGTGACTCGGTGTCCACTTTGGTCCCTTGACCCCAACACTCCACTTGGGCTCTTACTGGGCAAAACCAGCGGTCAGAGAGACCGATCCGATCGATCAGCTAGTCTTGTCAAGCCCTAGCACCTGTATGATCATTCCGACCCTATTCTTCGGGTTGCTCTTGTAGTAAACAAGTATCCAAGCCTTTTGATCTTAACAGTGAAAGAAGATGATGGCTTTGGGTCAATTACACTGAGATGGCAATACTTGAAACCATTTAACTGTGTGCAAATAAATGATCTCTTTCTCATTTAGAATAAACAAACCATTCACTTACAAATCCTTATATATATATATATATATATATATATATATATATATATAAAGTTGGCGTCTATAGTCGATGGCGACTAGAAGGCTCCTTTTTAAATAGCTACAACACTGAGGTGTAGGGGAGGGCGCTACTCTTTTCCTGGATTGCTCCACCTTATCATTGATACCTATCTTATAATGCTGAGTGTTAGGCAAGGAGGTATCAAGTACCATTTTTAAAGTCTTTGGTATGACGCGACTTGGGATTGAACCCAGGTCTCCCGGATCATTGGCGAACACTCTACCCACAAGGACAATGAATATATATATATATATATATATATATATATATATATATATATGTGTGTGTGTGTGTGTGTGTGTGTATAACCCAATAGATCGGAGGACCCTGCCAAATAAATTCATTAATCTGAAAAATAAGAATTGACCGAAAAGTATTTTAGAAGAATAAAGTCTGTACATTGCAAAAGTGAAAATCCACGGAAATAGATGTTAAAAGAATAAATTGAGGATATTTTTTTATTCTTGGTTTGTAATGGTTCAACTTCTTTTAAGTAATTACTCTGCCTCTAAAAATACAAAAAAAAAGAAGGAAGCTTTGGTTTGGTGATATTTTTTGGGTTATTTAATGTCAAATGCTGTTTATATATATGCCGTAAAAATCACCAAACCAAACCAAACCAAACCTTCTTTCTTTCTTTCTTTCTTTCTTTCTTTCAACTATCAAACTTGCTCGGATTTATTTTTTGATCGCATGGTAGCGGAGAACCCGAAAAAACAATTTATTTCTTTTTGATTTTTTTCAATTCCGATAATTATGACATCAAAGTTATTTGGACTAAAAACCTATCAACATAGTCTTTCATACCACCAGAAGATACTCCAGAAGTTACACCAGTGAAGATAGATACCTGTCATTTACCAAATATTTTACTATTAGATGAACTGTCCCAGAACCAAAGAGATAGACATGCGCAATAGGAGGTCTAAGAAAGCTTCTTAGAAAAGAACTTTACTTCCTATGTCATTGATTACCGTCAGTGTACCAGAGAAGCGGCAGACAGAAACATAAAAGGGCAATTTTCCAGACAACTGTACATTTAATCTGCAAGTTTTAATACCAGTAAGTCTTGATGAAAGTTAAAGGGAGAGAATTTAAAAAAAATGTATTGCTTTCTTATAAGTAAACGTATATATAAGTTGGCCGACCGTAGTCGAGGGCTACACATCATCATCATCAAGTCGTGCCGCGAGCACGGATATCCCTGACCCTCTCTCGCCACTTCTCCCTGTCGTTTATCGCCTCTGGCAGGTCTTCAGGTCTACATCCTGTATCTTCACATAGCTGCTGTATGTTCGAGCTGGTCGTCCTGCTTTTGCTAGGCCATATGTGGGGTTCCACAGGAGTACATCACTTATGAGCTCGTCTCTGCTTTTCCAGCTGTGTCCTGCATGTCTGGTTCGTCTAACTTGGATAGTTTTCGTGATAGGAGGTAGGTGGCCGTATAGTTGGTGCCTTGTGGGGGGTTGCCGCCAGGACTTGTTCAATATTGCTCGCAACATTCTTGTGTAATTGCCGTCTAGCTTCTTCTCCAGCCGTTTTGTTTGCGTCCAAGTAGTGCATCCATACAGCAGTATCGACAGGACCACTGCCTGGAAGAAACTGCGTTTCATTTTATCGGTCAGGTCTGATTTCCATATGATCGATAGCCTATCGATAGCTGTTCATACCTTCATTAGTCGTGTGTCGATGTCTTTTTCGGTTGATGAGACACTGCTTCCTAGGTAGGTGAATTTGTCTACCAGTTTCAGAGAGGTTCTGTCTCGTGTGGAAATGTTGCCTGTTTGATTATAACATATATTCAGTTTTGTGCATTGACATGGAGGCCAATGCCCGCAGCGGCTCGTTCCAAACTATGAAGTTGTGTTTCGACTTGGTTAGGTGTATTTGCCAGAATCGCTATGTCATCGGCGTAGTCGGCGTCGGTAATTGCTTTTGCGGGGTACTTTCTGCTTCTTTTCTTTGTCAGCTCAAAGCCGTTTTCTCTGATTTTATCAATCGATGTTCTAAGCACGTAGTCTAGACAGATGATAAAGAGGTATGGGGTTAGCGTGTCCCCTTGTAGTACTCCTGCTACAATGTCGAAGTATTCTGTGTCTTCATCCGGTGAACGTACTTTCACTTTAATGTTTCTATAGAGAATCGTTATTGCTGCTATGGTTTCTTTTGGTAGGCCGTATGCTAGTAGGATTTGCTTCATCTTCCCTCTGTGAATGGAATCGAAGGCCTTGGTAAAGTCGACAAATAGTAATTTTTTGCCCGTACGCCTTCAAGGATTCTACGGATGGTCAATATTTGTGAGGTCGTGGATCTATTTCTTCGGAAGCCATTTTGGTTTTTCCTAATTATGTTGTCGATTTTGGGTTTCGTAATAGAGCATTGTAAATTTTGGCTGCTATGGATATAAGTGTTATACCTCGGTAGTTTTTGGCTAATCCGAGGTCACCCTTTTTAGGGAAGGGGAGCATGCATCCCTTCATCCATCTGTCTACCGGATTTTGATTATAGACTGCGTGGCAGTGTCGGAGCAGTATGTCGTCGAATTGACTGGTCTTCCATACTTCTGGGGGAATCTCGTCAAGCCCTGCAGCTTTCCTATTCAAAATTTTTCTAAGAACCGAGTCGAGTTCTTCTTGAGTGAACGGTCCTAGTTTAATGTCCAATTGCTTATTAATAATTCTGGTGATTGGTTCATGCGTAACTTTCGGTGGGTTTCCTAGTAGATTTTCGAAATGCTGTTTTCACAGTTTTATTCTTTCTTGTTGGTTTGCAGCTTTCAATTTTGCTTTGACTGTGCTCTTCCTTTTACTCACTTCGTTTATTGTTTGCCAGGCTATCCTAGGTTGCCTATCTTCCACTGAGCCTTTAATCTTATTTATTTGATTTTGTATGTATTCTGTCTGTTCTTTTAGATATATGCCTGCTAATTGATATTGTGCCTTTTTTAGTTTTAGGGCATTTGTGTTTGTTGGATTCTTCCTATATAGGAAGGGTTACACAAAGGTTCCCTTTTTAGTAGCTACTACACCAAGGTGTAGGAGAGGGCGCTACTCCTTTTCCTAGGTTGCTCCACTCACCCTTGATCCGTACCTGATAATGCTGATGTTAATCAAGGAGGCATCAAGTACCATTTTTGAGTCTTTGATATGATTCGACCGATAATTAAACGCCTGTCTCCCGAACTATTAGCGAACACATTATCCATTATATATATATATATACATTCATCCACAGATAGACTATTTTTTTGTATCATCAGTGTGGGTAGACACACGAAATGCTTCAAGCTGTGATCGAAACCCGGATGACTTTACGCCTGTCAGATATCTTACTGTACAGCCGACGGAAAACTCGGCGTAAGTATAAGTATCACTTTTCTTTTGTTTGCATATATACGCTCAACGGCTACTGAGTGCTTATATATATATATATATATATATATATATAGGCCAGTAATATATATGTATATATTCTAGGATTGTATTGAAAGAGTCAACAGCGCTTGGTTTGGTTTGGTTGGGTTTCATGGCATATCAACCATTGTAGGTTATTTAATGCCACATCCAGTTTATTCATATATTAAATATGTAAGATTTGTAAACATATTTTGCTGACAACATTTTAAAACAAGCCTGAGTTCTTTTTCTGTGCACAGTTAAAGGATTTCAAGAATTTATATCTAACATGAATAAATCTATTTACCATTTACCATTTGTTTGCTCACAGTTAAACAGCTTTTGGTGACAGTCAGTTGTTTTCCTATGTGATCATCAGACCAAGTAAGCATTTTATGTCCTTACAAAAATTGTAGCAATCTTCTTCTTGGTCTCGTATAAGCGAGAAACTCACAGTCACCAAACACCATTCATTCTATGTGTATGCTATCCTAACTTAGATATACGAGGGTCGTTCAATAAATAATGTGAATATTGCCAAAAGACCTGGCAGTAGGAAGCAATGTTTATAGTTGCAGCTTTTTCAAGGAAATCAATAGTGATGGGTCCCTTAATGTCTCTGAAGACAGTCAGCATCACCTTCATTATTGACTGCTTCGACCAGAACCTTTTCTTTACCGGTGAGTTAGTGTGTTTTCACTTCAGGGATTGACTTTTTGAATCAGGCTCGTGGTGGCATGACCGTGTTTAGCCCATTTCTAAGCATTTTTGGACCAAAACATGCTTCTCCGTAAACATCAGTCATTCTTTAGTAAATTTCACATGGTTTCTACTTTTCAACCCGGAAAAATTTGATTAGAGACCTCTGTTTAAGCCTTGAATATCCTATTTGATTTGCCACAATTTTGAATACCCTCAAAACAAACATATCTGTGAGATTAGAATAATTTTTGCTAGAAATAAATTCCAAACAATGCAGATTTTATATTGATAGAAACAAATTCTAAAAAAAAAACAAAAAAAAACTATTTTGCTTTTAAAAAATATTTTCCTTTAAAAATACATACATTTGGTGTTCGGGCTAACTTTGACAGTTTGCATAAAAGGAAACGAAAACACATGATTGCATTTAAAAATAAGTATTTTAAAAGATAAAAAATATCAACTACGCAAAGAAGACGCCTTCAGAAACCACCATGGCTTCAATATAGCTCCGTAACTTGATTCATGCGTTCCTCAGTGTGTCCCTTAAGAGATCTTTGAACACCTTTCATTTTGGCCACCAGTACGGCCTTGATGCTACATAAAAAGTCATTAGAGTCTTTCTCAAACGTGCTCCACACAGTATTACATGGAATTAAAATTAGGGGAATTCGGTAGCCAGAAATTTGGGTTGGTGAGGTCGTAGAAATTCCCTGACAGCCACTTCTGACTCTTTCTGTTGGTATGACGAGGAGCCGAATCCTGTTGCCATGCATATGACCTTCCAGTAGCTACCCTCTCCAGCCAGGTTTCGACCACATTCTCCAGGAGCTCCATCTATTCAGATTGTACGTCTCTCGCTTTCTTTCTTTCTTTCTTTCTTTGTATAAACATATACGTAACAATTTTTACTATCTATCTATCTATCTATCTATTCAATACGTAGGTCTCTTTCTTTTTCTACCTACCAATCAGCCTTTCTATTCAGTTTGCTCGTCTTTTTATTCTATTCAGTTCACCCCCCCTATATATATTCAGTTCGTACGTTTTTCTCTCTATCGAATTAGTATCTGTCTTATATATATATATATATATATAGTTTCTTTCTATCTATCTATCTATCTATCTATCAACACATACATATTCATATATTTCCCACTATGATCGTTCCGTCGTTTATAATCTGAAAAGTAGTAGATAACATTATATAATGTTAGACGTAGCTCTCTAAAAATATTTTATTGGAAATAGGAAGATTTATATTTCATGTAGACATTTTATGATGTTGAAAATAACTGAACTAAAAATGCAGATGCTGCACTCTGACCCAGCTGGTATTGTTCAATAGTTGATGAATAGAGCTGTTGTCTGAATCGATTGAGACTGTTTTCTCAGGAACTCAATTGTGAGAGGGCAAAAGTCAAATGGCTTGATGGACATGCATTCAGTATAATTTTCAGAACAGCTGCTATTTGCATACGGTCAAAATTTCCAATTCTCTCATCTTTGATGATTTAGTAATGAAAAAGATTTTATATTACTCAGTCATGATAACTGACAGCAATGAACAAACTTGTACTTTATGGCATATCAACCCTCTGAGTAATCTAACGACAAATCATATATATTAATATATATAATTTGTAATCGAGTTGTTTCTTGGTAACTCAATTTTTAAACGAGGTGTTAAGTGGTTTCAAGTATTGCTATCTATCACTAATCATTCTATATAATGATAAACATTTGTTTGCACACAGTTTCGAGTGTTCCTATCTTACACTAATAATTCTATTCAATATCAATGAAGAGTTTCACATAGTTAAACGGTTTCAAGTATTGCGATCTAACGTTAGTAATTTCATTTATCAAGTATTCCTATATAATATAAGTAATTTGCACACAGATGTGGGGTTTCAAATACCATATAATATTAATTCTTTGTAAATGATTGAGCAGTTCAATTTGTCCTATTGATAGGATTCTAACAAGTAATACCACTCCGAGTTAGAGTGGGTCTGGAAGAAATGGCTATAAAGAAAAACTCCATATCCTCCAAAGCTTCAGAACTGGAGCCTCACCATCAGATGTAGATTATTGTTATACCCGAGACACTCGTTGGGATGGATCTTACCTCTCTGCAGAGGTGCAATCAGCGTATTCCATAGCTCTAACCGACCTATACATGGGAAGTTCCTGACATAAAGCCTTCTATTTATTTCTATAGAAACTACAAAACTATATCTCTACGTAGTCACCATAATTTTTGCCATTGAGGAACAAGAGACGGTATGTAAAACAGTTGCTATGAAAGTAATATTTCCTCTTTTATCATATTCTCCAACTACATTACAGAAGACCAGGATGTCGGTGGTATGGCAGCAAAAGCAAAAATCTCGCGCTAACAATTCGTATTTTTTGTTGTCGTGTTACCAATAATAGCCGAGTGGCTGGCTGGCAAAATGGCATCTGAAATGATAACAGATTTGAATCTATGAACTATTCTATGTTGACATAAAATTGGCCTAACGAGTAGAATGTTCGCCAATGGTCCGGGAGACCGGGGTTCAACCCCAGGTCGAATCATACCAAAGACTCAAAAAAGGGTACTTGATGCCGCGTTGCTTAGCACTCAATATTATAAGGTGAGGATCAAGGGTAAAGTGGAATAGAGTAGCGTCTTCCCTTACACCTCGGTGTAGTAGCTATTGAAAAGGGAGCCTTCGAGTCACCCTCGACTAAAGTTGCCAACTTTTATGTAGACATAAAACTGGCCCTGTTGACATGATGCTTGATTACTATTTATAAGGACTCTTTTAAACGTTTTAACTTATTTCAGCTGTCTTGTGGTCTGGACAGTCTCAATTCTTACTCGAATTTCCAGCTTTCCTAGATTCTTTTCTAGATTCTTGTAAATTATTACGAGTGCTCCGGCCATTTTTCAACTCTTTGGCAATGTTCAGATATTTCTAATTTTTTTCGATTTTCTTCATTTCAAATGTATCGTCTGTTAGAACAGAGAATTCTACTAGCCGACATGTTTGTTTCTTTTTTGTTGTTTTTTTTCATTATAACTAAGTTTTGTTTTCTGGCCGAAATTGGATGACCATGGGTTTTACTTTCGAGGATAGTTCCTTGTTCGTGTATATCCCATTTGTCCGTTTGGTTTTGTTTGGTTTTCTGGCATATAAACTATTGTTGGTCATTTAATGCGAAATCCTGTTTTTAAATATATATTTGATATATCATTTGTAAACACATTTTGTAGATTCACAGTTAAAAGATCAAGCACTTCCATTTCTAACAATTCACTTAAGCATAAGTCAACTAAGTCAACTAAGTTTAATAGTTCCAAATATTGCTATGTATCACTAACAATTCAATTAAACATCAGTCATTTGTTTGCACTCAGTTTAAATGTCAAACAGTTCTATTTGACCTATAGATAGTACCTTTTTAGGTGCTACAACTCCGGGCCAGATTTGATCTGGGAGCGATGGCAGTGAAAGGGTACTCCGCATTCCCCAAAGCTTCAGCATTACTGGACCGTCACCATCAGATTGTTTAGTGTCATATCCAGGACACTTGTTGGATGGGGTTTTAACCTTCTGCAGAGATGCAGTCAGTGTAATCTACAGCCACAGCCGAGGGGGCCGCATTTGTCTCTTTAGTCAAATTTTAATTGCTTGCACTATTTGCAGTAGATTACTTTACTAAAACCAATCATGCCTGCTTTTTTACTTTTTCTGCGTAAGTTTTCTGCTTTTATTTATCGCAAGGCTTACTGTTTCGTCTCCGTCATTACAAATACCATTTCAATTCTCTTTGGTCATATCTATTCTAGATTATCATCAAATACTGGAGCTTGACTTTGATATAGAAAGCCTAAGTGCATGGAGAGAGAGAGGGAGACAGAGAGAGAGAGAGAGAGAGAGAGAGAGAGAGAGAGAGAGAGAGAGAGATATTTGTCTCTCTTAACGATTACTAAAAGAATGGGTAAGCACTGTAAGATGGAAACTCTTTTACAGCAAGGGGGACAGTAAGACATTGATGGTGATTGACATAAAAAAAAAAAAAATGAACTAGATTTGATATAACTGAAAACAATTGTAGATATAGGTCTAACAATTCTTGAAAGTTTGGTTAACATCAGGCGAAAAATTTCGAAGCCTTAGTTGTACGTACGGACGGAACGATGGACGGACATTTCGTGAATTATAATAGCAGATATGAATGTAAAGAAATAGTTTAATCTCTACGTATAATACCTTCTAATGAAGTGTACGATTGGTGTGGCCCAGGCTCATTAGAATACTTCTGTAGATTCTCAATATCCTATTTATTTTATATACCCACTCCATTTGCAGAAATGTGACGTGTCCACTCCTTGAGTCCGACAAAGCTAAGCTAAGTACATATATATTTAAATCAGTTGCCGTTGAGTATAATAAACGAGTCATTTAAGATCATCTTCTGTATAGCAGTAGCTTTGTGTCAGACAAGTAATCTTTTGGGCGCTTGTTATAGAGCGATTGTTAACTACAGAATCTTGCAAAGCCTTTGTGATGAAAATTATATCAATATTCACTAAGTTCTCGATTCTTGTAGCCTTTTGTCAGACAAGGCATTTTCTTTGATCATTTTTCAGAGGAAGTTCGTTCGGCCCATAGCGGACACCCACTATTCCAGTCTTGAGCTCAATTCTCAGTCCTCATCACTGAGGCTTTGTACCTGACATAAATTAATGAGCACCTGCTTGCGTGTGGTCGAACAATAATCAGTAGACCATACATTACACTGGTCATCCATAACCGGGATAAATTAACTGGCTCACTTTTAAGGACTGTTCCCCACCAGAGAAAACACCTCGTTCATAGGATCGGCCATAGGAAGTGCAGGACCCAATAAGAAAGTTCTTAGTGGGGCCCTCTACCATACAAAAAAAAGGAGATGCGGGTCTCTTTGAGAAAAATGGTTAGTGCGGCCCTCTACTCAAAAAATCGTTTTGAAATCAATAGTTTTTGCTCTGTCATTTTATATAGGTAGCATCGCCAGATTATTTGGTCTCATTAATGAAATTGTTGATTGTAGGTATATTTTAATCAATTCTAGTTTTGAGAAACTTCTTTCATGGGCGTAGGGCCTTGTTAAAACAAATCTGTCTAATTGGCTTAAAACCAGCCCTGCTCCTCTATATAATTAAAACGGGAAGGTCAGAGCCAATCTCCGACGCTTAAGGGTATTCTAAACTGGTTTTTGAACTACTTACCCGGACGTGATAGAGACTCCGCCCCACATTCAACTCAACTTCGTGTGCCAACCTGCATTTAACGCTTATCAGTTATGACCTTGTGTTAGACTTTGCCGAGATAAGTGAATGCATATCTATGAAGTTGTTTGTTGGGCGTTGTTTGTGAAAATATTTGTAACTTTCTTTGTATCTGATAGTTCTAATGCTTACCCGATTGGGTAGTTCTATTCCTTCTGTTGTTTCCCTTTTTCCTTTATTTATGATAAGCATTGCGTATTTATCAATATTAAATTCTATCCCCCCTGTCTTCGCTAAAATATTCAAACTGTTTTTATTAGGATTTCTTATTCTTTTTAGTCTTTAGCATCATCCATATTCATTGGGTGGTTTATCTTTTCTTGCTATTTTGTGAATCTTATCCTTCTTTTCATTTTCTTATATTTAGCGATATCATTGTGATAAAGAGTAGTTATAGGGATAATAAATTCGCCTGGAAGGTGCCTCTTTCAATTTTCACTTTTGCTATGTGTGTTCTAGAGTTGTTAGATGGAAGTCCCTGTAGCATAATCGGTAACATACTGGACTTTCACGTTGTAGTAAGCGAGTTCGAATCCTCGCCACGATATTATGTTCACGTTCTGATTAATGACCTTGGGAAAGTCATGAACCCTCTTATATCCAGTTTTTCAGGGCCCTGATGATAAAGTTGACTATTTACTCTGAGATTTTAAACATTCTATTATCCATCGCTGTAAGTAAAGTAAAGTAAAGTAATGTGGGCGACCCGACGGCTCCCTTTTCAATAGCTACTACACCAAGATGTAGGGGAGGGCGCTACTCCTTTCCCTGGATTGCTCCCCTTTACCCTTGATAAGTACCTTATAATTGTGAGTGTTAAGCAAAAGGTATCAAGTACCATTTGTTAAAGTCTTTGGTATGACTCGACCGGGGATTGAACCCCGATCTCCCGAGCCATTAGCGAACACTCCACCCACTAGGAGGATCATATAATACACCATCATGCCATGGCTAGATTTTTTCTCTTCGTTTTTATCTCTTTTAGTCTGTTACTTTGAAGCACTCTTTCTCGCGGCTTTCAAGCGAGTAATAAATTTTTTCTCTTATCTGTATGGTTAGGATTTTCCTCATTATTGGTAGACATATTATCTCAGTGTAGTTGCTTGGAGTGCTTCCCTCAATTTTTTTTCCTCCTTCTTGATCAGGGTAGTTTTTCCTTTTGTCATCGAGAATGTTTGACTCTTGTACACGTTTGCGCAGTTGTTCAGCGAATTTGTCGTAAACATTTTAAATCGCTTGAACCAGAATCCATTGATCACATCGTTGTTTCAGATTTGCAATTTTCCTGCGGGCGCCTCTTTAAGATTCAACATGAATTATCATTTTCACTCAATGCGAGTCTTTCACACCTATTTTAACTGGTAGTTTTTATTGAAGTTTGAGGAACAGAAAGTCTCCAAAGATTTATAGGAATCTTCTGGGTATTTTAGCTGATTCTAACAGCGCTGATTTTAACAGTGCGAGATGGTTTCGATTCTTTCTCTGAACTCCTGATCACCCAGTCTCTTTTCTAGGCTTTTGAAGACCGTTCCAATGATACCAACTACAATTGTTATTACAGCCACCTTCATGCTCCCCAGCTTTTTTAAGACTCTCAGGCAAGATCCAGGTATTTGTTCATATTTTCACTTTATTTTATTTTCTCTTTGTGGTCCGCTAGAACAGCAAAATCCAGTAGATGGCAAGTTCTTTTCTTCTTGCTAATTAATGCTAAGTCTGGTTTTTGGGATGGGATTTGGTGAACCGTTTGTATTTCAAAGTTCCAGAATATTTTATGCGTTTCGTTTTCTATAACAGATTCTGGTGAATGTATATATTTGTTATGATGGTCAAATTTTAATCTCTTGCACGTTTCCCAGTGGATTACCTATCCCACCCAGTCACGCCTAGTCTTGAGTTCTTTTTATGTCGGTTTGCTGCATTCACTTAGTATGTGATGAGCAGTTTCTTTTTCACCACATTACATTCAAATCTTTTTCACCACATTACCTACACTTCCTATTTTCAAGTCAATTTTTGCTTTGATGTAATGGATTTTTATGGTATTTTTTAGTGCTGCCATTAAAAGAAATTCAGTTTCTATCTTCAGATGTCCTCTGCTTAGCGATATCCAGGTCATCTGATGTGCAATGTTTTAGTTTTCGTTTAAAGTATCCATACAGTTGTTTTTATTCCCAGTTTTTTTTTTCTAGATTTGTTCTTATTGCGTTCAAGCTTGTCCTTAAATAATTTCTGCTAATATTGCTGTAAATGGCTGCTTTAATCTTTGCTTTTCTTTTGTATATTCATCAATCCCCTGATTTGTTGCATCCATGCAATCTTCAATGCTGGCGAGTCATCTTCCGCCTTCTTTTCTTGATGCATAGAGTATGTCTGTGTCATGGTACAGGTGCAACACCAAGTGCATCGTTATCAATTTTCTTGTTTTTTGGTCCATATTCAGGACATTCGTTGGGGGAGTCTAACCCCACTGCAGTCGGTGTATTCTACAGCTGCAGACGACTGGGCCGACTGGTTCCTCTTTTGTCCATTTTAAGAATGATTCAGAGCATCTTACGAGAGGGAGTGCCCAGCTATTTATTCATTTGATTAGATTTTTGCTGTAAAGTTTAGTTTCGAAAAGTTTTCTTGTTCTTCTGGGGTATTCTTTTTTTTTTCTTTCATCCCCATTTGCGTAATTAAATCAGTTTCGATTATTATTTGATATTTGTAATTTCATTTGTTCCCAGTGCTCTGATTCATTCCTGATTGGGCAGTTCTATTCCCTCCAATGTTTTTCTTTATCCTTTTTTAATCATAAGCATGGCACATTTTTCAATTCAAAATTCTATTCCAATACATTGGTCGTAGATTCTAATAGTTTGTAAAAGACTTTCTTGTCTTTTTCATTCTTGGTATTAGGGTTTCTAGTTCATTTTCGTATTAGATACAATCTCTTGAGAAAGCGAATCTATACATATTGGGCTTATTTAAGACAAGTTTTTGGTTTCGATATTATAAGTAACAATAAGGTAAGAAGTTTTGAATTTTTTAAATATATGAATTTTATATATTGATGATGATTCGGTGATACCAGCAAAAATATGGACCCTCTGAGTGGAAGTATTTAAGTTTCAGTGTAATAGAATATTATATTAAATTAGAAAGACAAATGAAGCTAAATAAGAACACATAAAAGAAAATTATATATATTTCAATTTTATTTTAACTAATTTCTATATAAAATTATACTTAGGATTGCTTTTTATACGTTCGCGAATAAAACAATAATATTAGAAATCAATAACACTAAGTACTTACTTATTAAACCCAGTTTTGTTAAAACCCAGTATGCAAATTACCCACACCAAATACTATGTAAACTTTTATTTCTTAGTGGTATATATTACACTTTGCAGGATTTTAAATGCATTAGGTAGGAGTCCTCGTCGCGTAGTCGGTAACCTACTAGATTGCAAGTTCGAAACCCAGTCGCTCTATTACGTTCACTTTTGGATTCATAGCCAAGAGAAAGGTATGAATCTCCTTATCTTCAAAAGCAATGGGTTAAATAATACCACCATTCTTCTAAAAATATGACTTTAGCATTAAATAATTCACGAAGGCTGGTATGCCATAACCCCGCCCCACCAAAAAAAACCCAACAAAAATATTAAAAAAACAACAAAAAATCCCAAACCAGCTTTAAAGCATTAATTCCACGGGCTTGACCTCCTTTCTTTTAACCAGGGGCCACTTAGCATTTGTACCAGACGGGTATTGTCAAACCGATCGCCTGGTTCCAGGGAGCCTTCTCCTTTGGCAATACCTGCTTGGCAGGGCTGAGTTTATGACTTTGCATCTGAGACGTCCCAAAATCGGAATATCGACGAGATCAAGCATTTTTTGTGATGGCCACGCATGTCTCGATACGTCCCTGTCTCCCCACTACAAAATAACTTCATGTCCAATCTAACATGGTTGAAAGTCAGATTAATACTGCATTAATAACATAGGCTGTCCCCACAGTTTTACAGAGGGGACTTGGTAGTCATTGAGTTGATCGTCAAGTCCCAAGCTAACCGTATCGCTTGGCGCCTGAGGTGCCTCCCAAGAAGACTGATGCGGGGATCAAGCATTTTTTTTTGTGACGGTCATGTATTAGTCATGAGTCTCGAGTCGTGCGTGGTTCCCCACATTAAAATGACCTTGAGTCATATCTGGCCTTGTAGGAGGTCGGATAAATTCTTTAATAACATGGGCTGTTTTTAGGCCAGTCTAACTTTGCTGAGTTAGACAATTTAAAAGAGGCAGGGTTAGTAAATAGGATGCGATTTAAAATTAAATATGGCGTATTTAATAATCATTGAAAATATGACTTAAATAAGAAAGGGAATTGTGACGTCAGTGGTAATGCGGTTTCGCTTACAGATAGACGGGCACATAATCTCTATTATAATTAGATTAACAACTTCATACGCGAATGTTGGTGGTATGGCAATAGAGGCTGAATCTTCGTAAAAATAACCAGCAACTTTTTTATTTTTCCTTTTTTGGTGGTAGATGCAGCAGATAACAGTTTTTCAGCAATCTACCTCGACAGTGTCTGACAAGAAATCAGATATATCTCATTGTATGTGTACCTGTGCAAAAAAGTGGACAAGTTGATATTAATTTATTTTAGGGAAGGACTCTGCTGATAATCTCATATGATGTATAATAGTCAAAGAGGGAGTATAACATAAATACCTAAGGGAATTGTGACATCGGTCATGTCGTAGTTTTGGTTACTGACCGACAGACATAATCTCCCTTATAATAAAAAAATATATCTATGTATAGTATTACTTATAACTATTCCACATTGTTGTTTGTATGTTTTTGGTTGCAGTAAAATACTGACCTTGACGGCAAATACATACATACATATATACATACATATATATATAAATATATACTTGCATGTCTGCTCACATTTATCATTATAAGAACTTGTTTAACGACTTTTGGCAATTTTTATGTGTACTGTAATCAGCAATTCAGCTCATTTGTTTCAACGACGTCTGCAATTGTATTGCAATTTGGCTGGGCTACCTATAAGGTTTGGCCGTCTGGCCTATCAGCACCAACCAAGTCTCTGGGTGTGTGCGTTGGTCAAGCTGACCTAATGCCTGAGTGACTCATTCACTATCGTCTCTGACCATTAACCTCTACCACCTCGTTTTTCTCAACTGGATTTTTTTTCTTTTTTTCTTTTTTTTCTGCCTTCTTCGGTGGCTCTTCCACCCGCCACGACTAGTGACGCCACGCCTTGATTGCCAGACACTGAAAATCTGGCAGATAAGGCAGAAGGGAAGCAGGGCAATAAAACGGACTGCTAGCTCGAAGACGAAAAAAAAAAAAAAAAAAAAAGAAAGAAAGAAAGAAAAGAAAAATAAAGCAATAACAAAAACAAAAACAAAAGAACAAAACAAAACAAAATAAAAAACCCCAAAACAAAACAAAAAAAACAACAAAAAACAAAAAAACAAAACAAAAAAAACAATAGATAGAAAGATTGAGGTTACTGACTGAGATAAAGAGGGAGACATAAATAGTGCAATTTTAGATCAATAGATAGATAGATTGATAGATAGATAGATAAATCTGAAAAGACCAGACAACCCACAAGCGGTATTAATTGACCAAGTCAATGATAGAACGTTCGTATATTTACAATACACCCAGCAAATGTTGCCTTGTGTCAGGCTTTATCGAATTCGTGATGATCCTAACTAAAAAGAAATGATACAAATTTAAATGAAAAATTGATAGACACTTTAATAAACAAAGGCAACATACAGGAATCAAGTTTGTTATTGCAAAAATGACAAAAACTACTAAAATTAGAGTAGCGGTAAAGCCAGTGGGTAGTGTTAAAAAAAGTTGAAATTTCACCTGTGCATATTGGACTCAAATGCGGTCGTCGATAAAAAATAATGATGGTTATTTGATTTTAAAAAATTCTTAGCGTCAAAAGTTGTGCACCTATAATCATTAGAGTAAATGTAAGTTTTTGATGCATTTGCTAAATAAATTCTATCTATGGTATCATTAGCAACATTAATTAGTAGTTGATAGATACTGATAAAGTTTATTTTGGCATTTTAGTCAAGCATAAGGTCATCGTTTCGTGGGGAAGTATGATGTATTCAATAGATCTTCTGAATAGAGACTCTTGAAAAACATTATAAATCTTGTCTTTTATTTGGACTCGAACTTTCCATAACCGTCACCAGATGAAAATATACTACTATTCTAATTACAAGTCATGATCTATCTATCTATCTATCTATCTATCTATGCACACTGGAACTTAATTGCTGCTTATAACTAAGGAGAATACCGCTAAACACTGTCCGGTCCCGAGTCACGCTAACCTCACAGGCACTGTCTCATTTGTCTCAACTTATCATATTACTCTCACTTTCATTTTCTTCCGACTACCCCCCTCGAGGCTAATCCTTGTAACAGGGGCTGAGAACAAGATTATATTTATTTTAAGATACACTGGGACACTGGGCGCATTTCAAGAGGAAAAGTAATTGATGAAAAGTTAACATCAGTCTGCTTATCTCAAAAGCCATTGCAAACGAATAAAAAGAAGGCAATTGCTATCATTTTGTCAAGAAAAGAATGTCAAATTAAATCAACTTTTTCGATTGTATGACTTAAGGTCAAGACACACTGAAAATACAGCTTCCAATCAGATGAACCTGTTTATGAACCCTTAGATGGGTGGCAACTTGGTAAAGCAGCTATTGTAAGTAATCTGAAGCTTTTGTGCTGGACTAAGCAAAGCTTAGTAAATAAGTAATAGTATATAACACTGCTAGATCACCGAAGTTAAGTAGTTTGGTTCTAAGATGGGTGACAACTGGGTAAAGTTGGTACTGTAAGCAGAGCACTAAACTAAGCAAAGCTTAATAAAAAATAAGTATGCAAATATATTTATTTAAATTAGCTTAGTCTGGCACAAGGTCACACCAATAAGAACAATGAAGTGCGAGGTTAAATAATTAATTGAGGGAGAAGAGATAGATTCATGCTTTTCCTGGATGCATTAACACGAAGCAAAACGCAATCAGCATCATTCAGGATTTAATCTCGGTTCACCGATTCTTTTTCTGCGACAATAACCGTTTCACTAAGTGCACCTCAGTGCGTGGGGGTAGGATATGTGCACTAGCATATAATTGTTTGTGGGCGTATGAATAAACGTAGGATTTTCAAAATTGAATCTTAACAGAATTACAATAATTACATTATATGTATATAATTACATTCGTATTTCTGTTAAGATAAAATTTTGGATCTTAAAAGAAAATCAAGGTCTTTTACAGATCTATAGAGAGATAAATAATCTGGAGAAGACCGGACGACCCACCAGTGATTTTCATTGATGTTAACTGATATGTAATTAATTGACATTAATTGATCCAGTGGCATGGTAAACATTGTGCCAATATCAGTAATGATTAGAATAAATGAAAATTTCTGAAGTCTTTGTTTAATAAATCCTACTTATTTCAATACGGGTGACATAAACATCTCGTAAACAGATAATTACTAAGCTTAGTATAAATGAAATAGATGGATAGATAGATTAATGTATATATGTAAGGGCTGTCTTTAAAAAATATCAAGACAGTATTTACCAAGACAATCCTGCTTATGTTATACATGGTATAAACATGTAACACACACACACACACACACACACACACACACACACACACACACACACACACACATATATATATATATATATATATATATACTGAGCTTAGTACATACATTGAGAGACAGATTGTTAGATGTATATTGGAGTTCTCTTAAAGATATCAAGAAAAGCTGTATTTACGAAGACAATCATACTTGTTATATTACAGATGGCATAGACATTTAGAATATATACATTTATTAGGCTTAGTACATAGACAGACCGGTAGAGTGATGTACAAGTAAGTTGGAATTCTCTTAAAAATATCAAGACTGAAGCTGTATTGATCAAAACAGAAATGAACAATGAAGGAAACGTAAATTTTCTTCAAAATAGCCTCGTTGGCATTCAACACACTTATTCCATCGAATCTTTTACTTGTCAAAGCACCACGGAAAATACTCTTTTTTGATATGGCCTAAAACTGCATCGTCGTATTTTTTACAACTTCTACATCTTAACGTTGTGATTAATTTTTAATCTAAGAAGCAAGAAAAAAAGTTGCTCGGTGCTAGATTTGGCGTATCCTATATTTTGCCAAAAACATTTAATAAAAACATATCAAGGCTGTTTTCATAATCAAAAAAGAAGAAAAGATTAGCACTTATTCGAGACGTCAAGACACCAGTCATTTAATAAATAAGGGGATTTTTTCGAGAAAAGCCAAATAAAATTGTTTTTCAGAATTTTTTCGCATAAATATGAACCTTGTATTGTTTGAAATTGGTTTATTGTAAAGATTATTCTAACATCGAAAAATATTGGTTTTCAAACCTTGAACAATCTGATTTTCTGCCATCTTGAATTGCCTGAAAACAAATATTTTGCGAGATTTTGCTATAAACCAACAATTGAAGAGATTACATTTCATGTTTTCACGCTCATAATGAGACAAATTTTCTGTTTACAATACCCTGTTGGCGGGACTTATGATATGCTGACTGTATTCTCAACAGAGGGGTAAGACTCCCTACAAAAGAGTGTCCTGGGTAGGACACTAAACTACATCTTCTTAAGAAACATCAACGTAAAAAATATAAGTATGAACCAACAATAAATGCTATTCCATAACTTCTAGGTATAAAATAACCCAAGACTCGTTGATATATTATTAAAATCAATTAATCAATCACATAATTTTTTACGTTATAGTTGTTCTTTATCTGATTTGTCACTTTGTTATAAAATATATCTTTAGGCAAACAATCCGATTGGTTGATAGACTTAGTTTTGGTTTGGTTTCTCTGATTAATCACATATCAACTTTCATGGGTTATCTAATACCTAAGCTATCCTTATAGAAGAACAGTAGTGGTTCTATTTAATCCATAGCTGACGGGGATAAGAGGGTCCATAGTTTTCCCAAGGCTGTTTGTCTAAAAGTGAACATTGTATCACCACTGTAGTTCAAACCCGCTTACTACAATGTCGCAATCCTTCGCGTCAGCCTTTACACAAGCGATTTCTCTCTCTTAGATTTTATAAAATCTGCCTTTACAGTAAATTCATTGTTCGAAGAGAAATATAAAAAAATATCTACCATAAATAAAAAAAAATCCATCAATCATTTTGAAGGTTTCAATTAAATCACCTCAAAGTAGTTAATCCTTATTCTTCCAATCTGTATCTGTATTTTTTCACTCTTTTTATTAGTTTTGTCACTCTTCTTTGCGTGTCTTCCAATATCAATATTAAACTCCAGTTTCCTTCTTGTTTAGACACTGGAGCTCAGGTTAGAGTACATTACTGTCAGTTACAATAACGCTAGTGTCTTTGTTATGAACAAGCATAAGGAATGAATTACCTATAATTAATCTGTATTAAGGGAGGCAAATAATCACTCGGTATTCTGTGTGGCTACTTAGGCTTTTGCTAGCTTTATGAAACCAATGAAACAGGTCTAGCAGGGAGCAGAAGAATAGTTTACAGCCGGATGCTTTCTTGCATAATATATCACCAAGGCACGGATGTAGTAATTAAGATTATGAACTCACATTAAAAGTGATGGTAGGTTTCCGAGTTAAGTTTTTCGTAAGTTGGTGCTGGCTTAACTCTACAGTTATGAAGTTAATATTTTCTGAAAATATGTCTCTTTGTTTGCTGTACCGAGTGTGATATTTTGGTATTTTTCTACGTAGTTAAAAGGTTCCCAAAGTTACGATTTATTTAGTTACATTTAGCTGTTACCCGTTTCTTCTTCTTCTTCTTCTTCTTCTTCTTCTTCTTCTTCTTCTTCTTCTTCTTCTTCTTCTTCTTCTTCTTCTTCTTCTTCTTCTTCTTCTTCTTCAGTCGTAGAAGCTTAGAATACATCGACTACATCCTTTTCAAAGAGGTAAGATCACTGAGAAAGGAATATATTATTCTGAATTGTATCAGGTAATGAATCTACCGCTCTGGAGCTCTGGGGAGTGTGGAGTCATTCTACGTTGCCATTACTCCCAGGTTCACTTTGGCCCGAAGTGATAGCACCTGTTAAGGTCAATTAGATCTGTTGAAAAATTATTACTCGAAATCATATTACTGTTTATTATATTTTATTATAATAATATAATAATAATATAATATCATTTATAATAATATAATATTATATAATATTTCTTTATATATATATATATATATATATATATGACTTTTATATATCACCTATATATATATGTATATCTATATATATTTTATATATTTATTTCTTTATTTATATAATATAATATTATAATAATATATCATTTATAATATTATAATAATAAAATTTTTAGTATTATGAATAGTCGTTTGGTTTTGGTTCGGTTTGGTTTTATGCTATATCTAACATTGTAGTTTATTTAATGCTAATTCCATCTTTTTACATATAAACAGTTCTATTTCAAACAATTCAGTTTAGCATAAGTACAGTTTTTTGTTTACACACAGTCAAGTGTCTAAACAGTTCTATTTCAAGCTATTCAGTTTAGCATAAGTACACAGTTTAAATGTAAAAACAGTTCTATTTTAAACAATTCAGTTTAACAACCGTTCCTTTCCGTCTTAAAGAAGAAAAAAAAAGCGAAAAGATAAACAAAATCTTGGATCTTGTCGGTGAGCTTCTCGAATTTTACCAGAGAGCTAAAAAAGCGATAGAACGTGAAAGTGACGATGATACCAATTGTAGTTAGTGCACTTGGAACGCTCCTCAATAGCTTATAAAGGAGAATTGAGGAACTGGAGACCAGAGGAAAAATCGTGTCCACACTACTGTAAAGAAATGCTGGAATACTTAAAGTTCCGGAGACCAGAGGCAAATTTCTGTAACTCAGACTTTGATAAAACTACCAGTTAAAACTATCACGAAAAACTCACAATAATATGACGGTGACAGTGATAGCAATTGTAGTTCGAGCACTTGGACAGTCTCTAAAGGCCTAGAAAAATGACTATGGAGCTGGAGATCGAAGGAAGAATCAATACCATCCAGACTACGGCACTTTTGAAATCAGCTGTGCTTCTCAACTTGTTTGATTCAGGCTGTTGTGTCTTCAAACCAATCTCTTCTTCACATCTCAAACATATTTCTGAACAACTAGCTATATTATTTGATAAAGGTAGAGATTTCTATCCAATGGAGTTTGCTTGTTTTTATATTTTGCTTTAAAAATCGCTCAATCAAAAAGAAAGTGAAAACAGGGTGATAAAAATAAAAAGATTAAAAGCGAATGTGTTATATTAATTTCTAATCTTATAAAAAAAAAACTTTTATTCTTTAATAAGCGATTGTTTTGTTGATGGCTTTTATAATTGTTCTAGGTTGCGATAGAATTATCGACATAAGCCTTCTGGCAAATCGGTAACGTTAGCCTTATTGCAAATTGCACCACTGACATAAAAAGTCAGCAATACATTTAACCGACAATATATTTACCTACAAAAGTGGGTTACTTACTTCCCAAAACTAAATGATCAATTTACAGTTATTACTGAATGGGTAGCAGTAAAAGTAAGGCAAGAAATGGAAATGTTAATTTTTTTTCATTCAAAGTTTTATTTATCTAAGTTTTAAAAAAATCCCGGACATTGGCATGATGGTTAGCGTGTGTGCCAATGACCCAGGAGACCTGGGTTCAAACCCTGGTCGAGTCATACCAAAGACTAAAAAAATGGTATTTGATGCCCCCTTGCTTAGCACTCAGCAATATAAGGTAGGGATCAAGTGTAAAGTGGAGCAATCCAGGAAAAGGAGTAGCACCCTCCCCTGCACCTTAGTGTAGTAGCTATTGAAAAGGGAGCTTTCGGGTCACCCTCGACTAAGGTCACACCAACTTTACTTTCTATGGATACTCTCCGTGACGTAGTGTTTGGCCTGCGGGACTGCTCCATTCGCATTATTGCATTCACCTTCGGAGCAATAGCCTATGGGAAAGGCATGAACCCTCTTATACCCCAGCTACGTGTTAAATAGTGCCACTTCTGTTCTTTTATAAGGATGGCTTTGGTATTGAATAATCCACGGAGGTCGATATGCCATTAAAAATCTAATTAGTTTATTGTATGATTATATTTAATTCCTGATTAGAAACCTGCTTTGAAGTCCACTTTTCTACCGCATAGCCTGGAGCAGACAACAAAAGGCTCGATATGAACTCAGATAAAACAGAGTTATTATGTTTTAAACAAGATTGTGCCATTAGATGACAAACCTTCGAAATTATTTGGCAATTTCATATACCTCGGTAAGAATATCTCATTTACTGAAAGTGATGTCATCATACACATAGATAAAGCATAGACTGCCATTCACTGATGAAAGATCATATAGAAATATGATCACTTTGATAAAATAAACAGGAATTGAACCAAATTATTGCCGTGTCAGTACTACTGCATAGTTTTACTACTTGAACTGAAATATTTTTTGTCTAAATTTCTGAGATGAAGCTTGATAATTATTATCACTTAACATTTTCGGACGATTGACCTCATCTTTATTGTTATGGATATGGTTAACAAAATGGGAACAATCTACCCTTGTCGTTCAAATAAAGCGTTCAATTCGAGATTCTGTGTTGATTCCTAAGTTCGACTTGAAACACCTAAAGAAGGCCGAAGGACATATCGGCCGAAACGTTGTGATTATAACGATAAAGATGAGGTCAATAGTTTGAATATTCTAAGTAATAATAAGTAAGTAAAGTTGGCGACCATAGTCGAGGGTAACCCGAAGGCTCCCTTTTCGATAGCTACTACACCAAGATGTAGGGGAGGGCGCTACTCCTTCCCTGGATGGCTCTACTTTACCCTTGATCCGCACCTTATAATGCTGAGTTTAAACAAGGAGGCATCAAGTACCATTTTTTGAGTCTTTGGTATGACTCGACCTGGGACTGAACCCAGGTCTCCCGGGCCATTGGCAAACACTCTAACCGCTAGGCCAATGTCCGGTTTAAGTAATAATAATTGAATGTAAATGTTTGGAAAAAAGTTAGCTGGAAACTACACAAGGATGCCATGTTTTAAACAAATCCTGGAAGCATCACCCTACAAAATAGCTGCTGTACAACCACTTAACTCTTATCTCATAAACCCTCCAAATAAGATGAGCAAGACAAGCTGGACACTTTGGAGAAGTAAGGATGATCTCATAAGCGACATTTTCCAATGGGGTCTTACACATAGACACACTATTGTTTGTGGACTAGTAAAACTTACATTCATCAGCTCAGTGTGGACACAGTGTACCGTCTAGAGGACTTACTAAGTGCGATGGTCATTAGAGAGAGATAGAGAGAGAGAATCTAGGGAACCCATGCTGTAGACACGCCTTGATTATAATGATGACGATGATATCAAATTGATTTTTCTTACGTATTATGATTTGTGATTAATTTACCAAAATATTTGAAGAGAAACAGAAATTGACTACAAATTATATAAGACTGTTATTTATTATTTAAATTCGTGCAATTATGTTATCATTCTGCGGAATTTTCTCGCACAAACACTTTTATAATGAGTAAGTAAAGTTGGCGACCTTTGTCGTGGGTGACCCGAAGGCTCCCTTTTCGATAGCTACTACATTGAGGTGTAGGGGAGGGCGCTATTCCTTTCCCTGGACTGCTCCACTTTACCCTTGATCTCTACCTTATATTGCTGAGTGCTAAGTAAGGAGGCATCAAGTACCATTTTTTGAGTCTTTGGTATGATTCGACCAGAGATTGAACCCAGATCTCCCGGGCCATTGGCGAACACTCTTGTTAAACATATAAGAAGCGATGCAGGAAACTGGTGCAAAAGGAATACAAATTCAACCACACTGAAAAATGATTAATACACAGACCAGAACCTGTCATAGAAAATGAGTTGCATAAAATTCTCAAGGACAAACGGATCACCCAATCCCAGGCGGAAGACAGACCAGACCTAGTATTGATTAACATTAACACTAGGTCAGGTCTTCTACCTGGTATCGAGACCAACCAGACAACAATGCTAAAATCAGATAGAATAATTAGCAGAGTGATGGAAACCTGAGGAGACTTGCAGTCACTCAGACTTTAGGGAATAACAACAAGCTAAAAGTGATGTCAAAACTCGCAAGGAGTAAAATAACAAACTATATGGATACTTTCTGCGACAAACTAGCGACATTGTACATGAACTGACTTGAACAGGGTTACGAAGAGGAAAACAGTCAAATATATAAGAAGCGAATACAGGAAACTGATGCAAAAAGGAATATAAGAGTAGCTACGATTGGGTAGGAAAGATGATTCATTGGGAATAGTGCAAGAGATGAAAATTCAACCACACTGAAAAATGATTAATACATAGACCAAAACCTTTCCTAGAAAATGAGTTGCATAAAATTCTCAAGAACAAACGGATCACCCAATCCCAGGCGTAAGACAGACCAGACCTAGTATTGATTAACATTAACCCTAGGTCAGGTCTTCTACCTGGTATCTTGTCATCTAGTAGATTTTGACGTATAAATGCACCTCAGAGTGAAAATGAAAGAAAGCGAAAAGATATAAAAGTATTTTGATCTTTTGCCATAGAGCAAAAAAAAAAAAGCTGTAGAATATAAAGGTGACGGAGATACCAATTGTAGTTGGTGTGCTTGAACGATCCCTAAAGATCTGGAAATAGAATCGGATGAACTGGAAAAAATCGAGACCAACCAGACAACAATGTTAAAATCAGATAGAATAATTAGAAGAGAGATGGAAACCTGAGGAGTCTTGTTGTCACTCAGACTTCAATGAAAAACCATTAGTTAAAACTGGTTTGAAAAACTCGCAAAGAATAAAATAATCATAAATAAAGACGCAAGAAAATAGTAGATCACACATAATAGAGAAAATGAATTGACAAATCATAAAATTGATATAGCCCCTTAAAATATCTCGTGATATAAACTAGACAGCTCTTCCCAGAATTCCTCATAAACTAGATCACCCTTCCCATCATGCCTCATGCAACAGTATTTAAGGGGATACCCACATCGAGGGAACATCTTGGTCGAATGATCACGTGCGAGAGAAATTGCAAGTCACTACGTGTTGTTGACTCTACGCTATTCTTACTTATATATAGGAAGGTCAGCTGAAAAGTTCATAGGCTGACCAAGATACTCTCATAGAATTTGTCGAAATGTAGTTAATTTTTCAACATAGTTCCATTTGCATTCCACGCACATCTTCCATTGGTGTTGCAGTGCTTAGATACAATTGGTGAAAAAAGGTATCAACAATAGATATGACGTCATCATATAAACTTTTCAGCCAATGAATTCGTACTTTAAGCAAGTCAAAGATATAAATACGTACATCTTATTTAGTTTATATCTTTTGAAAAAGAGACATTTCGGAAATTCAAATATACCTGTAAATTTTGATGAGTAATAACTCGAGCATGAATATATATATATATATATATATGTATTAGAGTTGTGATACAACGAAACAGTCTGTCTGTGGATGACAATATATGCTCCCCTACCCACATGGGTAGCGAAGGAAGTAATGGTTGTCACTCGCGTAAGGCAAGGCTCTTCGAATGAATTGAGCTCTCGGAAGCCGTTAAGCGGATATATGTAAACAAAACAAATGCGATACATAAGCGTTTAAAATTCCTTCGCTTACGCTAGTTTCCTCGTGGCTGTGAGGTAGAATCTTGGGTTGGCGTTTGAGTCAGCCGGATTCGAGAAGTTTGCGTGCCTAGCCACACTGAAGAATTGTGATATAACGAAACAGTCTGTCTGTGGATGATTATATATCTATATAGGCTGAGACAGAAATACTTCCCAGATTTTAAACTGTGGCCTCTGTGGTGCAAGTGAACTTACGCAAGGGGTAATAGTAGCTGCATCTAGCTAATGTCTTACTATTCTTTTTCAGATAAGATCAGTTACCATCAGTGCACACTGTGCTTTTGTTGTTGAAATGTATTTAAGTTTGGTGAATCTGTAATTGCTGCGCATAGACATTTTCTGACTCATTTCAAATTACGCCGAAATGATGCTGTTCAGGATAGAAAATCCATAAATTATGTGTTGAAAATTCTATTCTCTGTGTAGCAATTAGAGATTCATCAGTTTTAAGAAACACACGGTGTTCCCCAGTTCAAGCCATGATCGTTTCTAAAAAAAAAGAAAAGAAAAAAAAGAAGTGGTAAGACATTATCTAGATGGAGCTACGATCGACATTTGCTTAAGTTCACTTGTACCATACAGGTGACCGTTTAAAATGTGTGGGGTATTTCTGTCATTATATATATATATATATATATAGATAATGTGACAGAAATACCCTTATACGCCAATATCATTGGAAAAAGCATGAATCAATCTGTTCTCCCCATAGCTATAGGTAAATGGTTGTACAGACAGGGTTCTTTCTCCTTGGTTCGGCAACCAGTCTAAGAGAAAGAAAAATCTGAATTCAAACCGGCTTTACTCATGGAAATTTGAACTGCGTACAAAAACAGCATGTAAGTCTAGCATTTTCTTACTTTCTCATCGTAGGTTTAAATTTTGTTACTCATTATTCAATACTTGTTGATTTACAAGATTATCTTGCTAAGAGGTAATTCCGTACTTAAAATCAATCTTAGCTTATATTTAGCACAAGGCCATTGATGTGCTTGAGTTTTATGGCATATCAACCTTTGTAGGTTATTTAATATGTCCTTTCGATCAAAGTTTCAAACAATTCAGTTTAATATGAGTGGAGTTTTATTTCTACACAATTAAATGTCAAAGCAGTTAATTTATCCATTTTTATACAAATAAACAGTTCTATTTCTAACAATTCAGTTTAGCATAAATACAGTTTAGTTCTATTTGATCCATTGATAGGACTATATCAGGTGCTACCACTCTGGACCAAAGTGGGACCTGGGAGCGATCATCATAAAGGCTGGTTGGTTGTTTTACGACGTATCAATACTTTTCGAGTCATTAAACGCCGAATGAAGACATTTTGATGAAAAATTTCAAACAATTTATTTCAGAATAAGGACAGTTTTGATTACACACAGTTTAAATGTCAAGAACAGTTCTATTTCAAACGATTTAATTTAACATAAGTACGCAGTTTAAACGCACAGTTAAATGTACAACAGTTAATTTCAAACAATTCACTTTAGGATAAGTACATAGTTTCGTTCTATTTAACCCATATATAGGACCCTATTAGGTGCTACCACTCTGGTCATAGCAGAACTGGGAGCAATGGCAATTAAGGGGTACTCTACATTCCCCAAAGCTCCAGCATTACCGGAACATCATCAGATTGTTTTGTATTACACCCATGTCACTCGTTAGGGAAGTCTTACCTCTTTGCAGAGATGCAGTCGGTGTATTCACCAGCCCCAGTCGACTGAGCCAATTCGTTGGGTGGGTGTTCTTATTCCTCAGCAGAGATGCAGTCAATGTATTCAACAGCCCTAGCCGACTGGGCTTAAGTCTTACTATTGTTTGTAAACAGTTCCAAATATTCTAAGAAAAGTTCTATTTAATATAAATCACTTATTTGCACTACCGGCCATTCGTCTAATGATTAGAGTATTCGCCAGCGGTCCGGGAGACCGGGGTTCAACCCCAGGTCGAGTCATACCAAAGACTCAAAAAATGGTACTTGATGCCGCCTTGTTTAGCTCTCAGTACAATAAGGTAAGGAACAAGGGTAAAGTAGAGCAATCCAGGGAATGGAGTAGCGCCCTCCCCTACATCTCGGTGCACTAACTATTAAAAAAAGAACCTTCAGGTCACCATCGACTAAGGTCGCTAACTTTACTTGCTATTTGCACTCAACATACAGTTTGAATCCCAGACTGTTCTATTTGACCCATAGATAGGACGCTATCAGGTGCGACGCCATGAGTGTGAGACACCCAATGAGGATCGATCTCATCCCTCAGTAGAAACTGATATGCGATGCCAGCTTGCTAACCTTTACACCATTGTGAAGAGCCATGTGTAGTAGTGAACTTTTGTTTGGAATTTCGGAAGAAATCCTTGAGACTGCTGAGTACGCGTCCAAAGAAACGTTAGAAACTGAGGGTAATTATTTTTTGGCAACCGAAAGTTTAACATTATAAGCGTTTTTCGCATACGAAACACTGATTTATCTCTCGTATTGATATTTACCTAACCTCATATTATGATCATATATTCATAAATCTCGTTTTAAAGTCGAAAGTCAAAATCAGTTTTTCAATATTCTCGTCCAAGAATCTTTTTTTGGTGAATCCAAAACAAAATTTTGTCGTTTCTTTCAAATAAACGACAATACGAAACTGAACTATTTGCAAGTGGCCAGTCAATAAAATGGCTTGCTAAAAAAAAGAAAACCCAAAAATTGGCCCTCCCCGTGATCGAAATTTTTTCAATATTATTAATAAAAATGATTTATTTTAATTAATTTGTGGTACGTTCCATAAAGCCAGAAATTTTGCCTGTGAAATAAAAAAGATTTTGTCTGAGATTTTTGTCGTGTTTATTTTTCATGGATAAAAAAAACGGAAGAAACGTTTTCTAAATGTGATGAGTTCATATCTTTTGCCAGTGATAGTAACAATAATAAGAATCAATATAATATGATATAATATAATACATATAACAATAATGATAAGAAGCAATGCGAAAAGCACATGTTGGCAACAAAATCAGAATGCTCAGGTGCTCGTAAGCAGGACAGCATAAAAACTATAATCCCATATGAAACTTATATCAGCGATAAAAACATGAATATTTTTCATTTTAGTTTATATATATATTCGACAAACAAACCTACATGTGTGAGTTCAAGTCTCATTGGATACCCCGTTTATATAGCCTTTGCCACATATGTTCTCGTTTATAATTAAAATGAATAAATCTAATTAATTTCATGAATGTTCAATGAAGGCCAAAAAGTTTGAGAATCGAGTGAAGTAAGTTTTGTCTTAAAATGATGTGTCCATGTTTTTTTGCCAGGAGTAGTAAATATATCATCAAGTCCTGCTGATAGGACGGATTCCCCCTCACTCCCTCTGTATCTCTCACTCTCTCTCTCTTAATCTGTCCCCATGGTCCATCGTTTTTGGCCGGTACCCTTGCTGGCATCCAGTGTTTGAATAGAGCTGACCAATAGAAGTTTTCGGTGGTCGGACAACACTGTGTGTCCATGTAAAGGAGTCCATAGGAGGACATAGCGGATGAGTTTGTCCCTGATTCTCCAGCTGTGTACACTGCATGTCTTGTTCATCTTACTCAAGGGTTTGGATTGGTTTTATGGCATATTAACCTTGGTAGGTTAATGCCAAATTCTGTTTATGCATATATCAAACCTAAGATTTCTAAACGAATACATTGTTGAAAGCGTTTTAAACAAGTCAGAGCTAATTGTTTGTACAGAGTTAAATTGTTTTGTTTTGTTTAGTTTTATAGCTTATCAGCCATTATAGGTTATTTAATGTCAAATCCTCTTTACACACACACACACACACACACACACATATATATATATATATATATATATATATATATATATATATATATATAAGATTTGGTTTTCTTTAGTCTTATAGTATATCGGCCATTAAATTTGGTTTGGTTTGGTTTTATAGTATATCAGCCATTGTAGGTTATTTAATACCAGATCCTGTTCATATATATATATATATATATATATATATATATATATATATATATATATATACTTTGTAAACATATTTTATGGATGACTTTCTTAAAAGAGCCTGAGTGTTTTTGCACATAGTTAAATGGTTTCAAGTATTGCTAGATAACAGTCACATTTTAACATCATTCATTTGTTTGCATACATAGTTTGTTCTATTTGACCCATAGACAGGACCCTATCAGGTGCTCCCACTCTGTACCAGAGTGGGTCTGGGAGAGATGGCAATGAAGAGGCACTCCATATTCCCCAAATTTCCAAGGCTGGAACCTAGCTATCAGATGGTTTAAAGTCATATTCAGGATAATTTGTCTTACTTGCTTGATCGGAGATAAATAGCCGTGCAGCTATTCTTTTGAGGGATGCTGCTTCCAAGATTTATTCCAAACAGTATCCAGCATCCATGTATAGTACCTATATAGCTTTTCCTCTAAGGATTTTGTAGAAGTCTAGATGGTGCAGCTATATAATAGTACGGACAGCTTGGAAAAATTCCTGTTTTGTTTTTACAGAAAATAGATTTCTGTCGATATCAGTCCATGAATCTCCGATGCGTATGTTGACACTGCTTTCAGTAGATGAGATATGACTACCGAGGAATGTGAAATGGTCAACTAATTTCAGAGGCTTGTAATTCAATGTGGAGATGGCACCATCTCGCTTTAAAAAAATTCTGTTTTATCTGGGTTCGCGTAGAGACTAATACCGCTTACTGCCTGTTTCAGGCTATGCAGCAGAAATTCGGTTTGCACAGGTATATTAATGAGAAGCGATAGAACATCAGCACAGTCTGCATCTGTGATATTTTCAGCTGGATATTTGCTTCTTATTTTAGTGTGAGACAATATATATATATATTTGTAAAGAAATTAGATTTAATTCCTTAGAAGGAGACGAAACTGATTAAAGATGAAAGAGCAATATCTGCAATTCGACACAAAAGATACAAGTTATTTTGTGATCGATTATAATATAAGACTGGATAAATGTCAGTAAATGATATAATTCGAAGTTAGGATTACGAAAACATTTTAGGATATGAAACTTTTCGAATGTCTATTTTAATAAAAAAAAAATACATGGAAACATCAGGAAGAACTTACATACATTATTTTGGCACGAGACACTGGATGCTGTTTAGAGGACTAGAACCAAAATCGATGGATGATAGCAAAGGATGGTGAGGTAGGTTGGTCGGGAGAGAGAGAGAGAGAGAGAGCGAGGGAGAGAGAGAGAAAGAAAGAGAGAGAGAACGAGAGAGAGAGAGAGAGAGAGAGAGAGAGAGAAAGAGAGAAAGAATGAGAGAACGAGGGAGAGAACGAGGGAGAGAGATAGAAAGAGAGAGAACTAGAGAGAGAGAGAGAGAGAGAGAGAGATAACTAGGGAGAGAGAGCGAAAACGAGGGAGAGAGAGCGAGAACGAGATACGTGACAGGAGAATAATATGCCTCAAATAGATAAATAGAGAGGTAAGAGGAAAATGTGGAGATGAAATTGAGAGAGAGAGAGAGAGAGAGAGAGAGAGAGAGAGAGAGAGAGAGAGAGAGAGAGGGAGAGATATTGAGATAGAGAGAGATTCAGGGACTTCCGTGCTATTTGAAAGACTTGATGATAATGATGATGATGGTCAAATCCCCGAAATTTTCAGTCGCGTACGGTAAATGCAAATCAATCATGCACACTTAAATACATACGACGCCTTTTGCTATGCGTTTGTGACCCGATGCAGTTATTTGTGAGTTCCATCATTACTGGATCCCCTGCCGTTGTAGCCCTGTTTTAGAGTAAGTGATCTTATCGTATTGCTTGGTGGCCAAAATGATTACCAGTTGCTTCTAGTACTGGAATTTAGATAACGATGCAGATTCTGAGGGCTCAAATGCTTTCCCAGCACGAGAGAATGTCGTTACACAGACTTCGTATCTATTAGATAATTCATGTAATTTTAAAATTTACAATACCTACATGATCAATCAGCATGATTGCAGCCAACATCTATCTATCTATCTATCTCAGTCTGTTAATATCTCTATAGATAGATAGATAGATAGGCTGCTAGTCATCCATAGGGATGGAAAAACGATGAAAAAGAAACGATAAGAAGTGAGATTGTGGAAGAATTGAAAGGGAAAGATGGGATGGGTTAGGAACAAGTTGGATGGAGTGACTTACAAGTAGAGGGAAATAACAGGGAAGAGAGAAAAAAGGAGACAATGGAAAAAGATATAAAGGCTAGGAGAAAAAAACGCGAGTGTGTGTGTGTGTGTGAGAAAGAGAGAGAGAGGGGGGATGAAATTATTGAAGGAAGTGTTATTAGAGGAGAGAGAGAGAGAGAGAGAGACAGTGAGAGAGACCGCAGGTATATATATTTGATGCACAGAACAGACACACATATATATATACATATATATATATATATATATATATACACACACGCAGAGAGAGAGAGAGACAGAGAGAGAGACAGAGAGAGAGAGAGAGAGAGAGAAAGAGCGAGATAGAGGGAGAGAGAGAGAGAGAACTTGATAAGTGACAGGAGACTAAAATGCCTCAAATCGATTGTGAGAAATTGAGTAATAAGAGAGATGAGGAAATGGAAATGAAAATAATTTGAGAGAGAGAGAGAGAGAGAGAGAGAGAGAGAGAGAGAGAGAGAGAGAGAGAGTTAAAAAGAATCCGAGACACAGATGATGAAAGTGGGAGTCAAAAGTGACAGGCTACGCGTGCGCAGAAGTCAGTCTGTCCTCCGTCTATGTATGTATAAAGCTAAATACGCTTACGGGCACATGTACACACACACACGTCTGTGTATGTTGTGTGCAGATGTGTACATCAACGTGCGGGCGTATGCTTGAGTACGTGAAGTTAACTTGTACGTTTTATTTCTATTTTTATTTTATTTTATTTTACTTTTTCACTCGCTGACGGCGACTGGGCCGGCCTGACAACATACAGCCAAGTGATCATTGACCGTTTTCCATCAAAATCTTTCTCCATTAACATTAGCTGTCTCTCTCTCTCTCCTCGCTCTCTTTCTTACATATGTATGTGCGCACGTCCCCACCACGCACACTTCAAGACTGATATCTGCGTCTCTATCTGCCTCTCAGTCTGTCAATGTTTTTACACTGTCTAGTTCTTTCTCCCGTAGACAGAGATAAGCCCTATTTTCTAATATGCGATATTCCCTTGGAAACCGCCGCTATTTATACTAAAGTTATGCTAGACTTCTGCTGCGTGTGTACGTGTTTTCGTTTCCAGGTATTTGTGTATTTTTTTAAACGTGTAATCGTGGCTTTTCACTGCCTGTCTCTGCATATCTGCGTGCGTCTTAGTGTGTGCAAATCCATCGACTTCATTTTGCTTAAATGACTGCATACTGGCACATAAACGCATATACACTACTAACTCCATCTCTCTCTCTCTCTCTCTCTTTCTCTCTCTCTCTCACACACACACACACACACACACACACACACACACACACACACACACACACACACACACACACACACACACTCTCTCTCTCTCTCTCTCTCTCTCTATATATATATATATATATATGTGTGTAAAGCACATTTCATGATACACTACAAGGTTCTTTTCGAGAATTTGTTTTCATTGATTTTTTTCCTGGTTGGGCTGCCCTGTCGGTGGGACTTAGAATACGTTGACTGCACCCCTTGCAGAATGATAAGACGCTCCCAACAAAAGGGTGTGCCATGGGTATGATGGCGAGGATTCAGTTCTGAAGATCCAGAAAAAGTGGCGTACCCTTTCATTGCCATTACTTTAAGATCCACTCTAGCCAAAAGTGGAAGTATCCGTTAGGGTCTTATTTTAATGAAAAATGAGCCAATTGTCATAAAAACCCCAGACAGGTTGAAGTACCGTTCAAATCAATAATAAAGACAAAAATAATGATTGTCTTATTTGGTTCTATTTTATATTAAAAAAAAGTCTGAAACATTGAGTCAACGGCGCTTGGTGGCTGTCAGTTTCTCGCCTATGCGATTATTTGCTGTCATTGGTCCGAGAAAATGACAGTCACAAGCGCCGTTGACTCTATATCTACGCTATTCTAACCTTCACACACACACACACACACACACACATATATATATATATATATTAAGCACATTTTTTATTGAAATTTTATTGTCTGGTTTGTTTCAATGTTACATATAAATTGTCCGGATTGTTATGTCAGAGCACTTTCCACCACCATTATTCATTTTCAAGGGTATGTAAATAAATAGAATAAATAAAAAAATAAGTAAAAAATACCAAAGAAAAAACTACTTCAAGTATTTTTATCTAACATTAAAAATTTTCAAGCAATTAAATATTCTTCAAAGTCATTTTAAACAGGTAAAAATTACATAAATAGTAATAATGTTTTAAAAGCAAATGTATTAATGTAATAATTCAAAATCATTTTTTGGATATTATCTATATGGGGTATGAAGGTATTTTTGGTGGTTTTCGGAGTTGGTTATTATTGATATCTATATCTGACTCCATTTGGTTTTTCCCCATCTTAATTCGCTCGCGTCTTCGGGTCTTTGAAGGCTGCAAAGGAATCATTGAAGAAAAGAAGTAAAGAGGCCAAGATACCTTTTATATTTTGACTTTATCTCTGGATTCAACAACCATTTTGTGGGTAAGGATATCATTCCCGAATCCAAATGAAATGGCTGCGTCTCTCAGACAAGGTGTTAAAATGTATTTGTTGTTTTCGGGTAGATATGTCCATTATTCGGTGTTTTTAGTAACAGAGACTCCTACTAGAGGAGACATGGTCTTACGCCAAGTACGAGACTTGGGCAGACACGTGCGTTGCCTGTTAGGAGCCGAAGGAAAAAGGGTCGGTCGAGTATCAAAGGTAAAACTGAAGTGAGCAAAAATCTCTTTCTTTTTCCCGCGTATGCATTGTTCCACTTCCTGTCAGGGGCTTCTGGGAGTTTCTCCATTAAATTTATTTTAATTTAATTTAATCTAATTTTAATTCTTTTTAATTTTTTTTCCTATTCACTACATATCTCAAATAGATAGATGGGCCCCTTCTGATACTATCAATCCGGATCAATATTGATCAAGAAATTATTGAGGAATAACTCCATTCTCCACAATGCTCAAGAACCTTATATATATATATATAACCAAATTTTGAGAAACGATGTGATGAGTGTGCTCAACTGTGAGGTGAATACGTGTAATATATGTTTCATTGCTCGAGGTCATTGAGTTCTTGATATATATATGTATATATATATGTGTGTGTGTGTGTGTGTGTGTGTGTGTCCACCTGTGTACTAAAGCAGACTAACCCTTGGTTTGTGACAAGTCTTAGAGAAAGACAACTGTGAATTCAAAATCAGTTGGTAAAACCTACTTGCTAAAAATCAGTGGATTTTTCAGGATTCCCTGGGTCCGGCATTATTGAATGAATTAACACTTACGGGGACAACTGTTATCAGATCTCCATCGCTATTAAATGAATATAAAGTCATAGAAAGCTGTTAAATTCATTTGGTATACTTACTGAGCCAGTAGGAAGGTTTACATGTACAAGAAAAGTTCTTCAAGGAGAAAGTTATCATCTAGATGGGTTCTTTGACCAATAATCTGT
This sequence comes from Sepioteuthis lessoniana, assembly GCA_963585895.1. Lineage (NCBI taxonomy): Eukaryota > Metazoa > Mollusca > Cephalopoda > Myopsida > Loliginidae > Sepioteuthis > Sepioteuthis lessoniana. The sequence goes on from OY757919.1 coordinate 65,638,892, forward strand.
TTGTCCACTCGGGTGGGGCAGTAGAATATACCGACTACTTCTCTGCAGAGGGGTAATACCCACCCAACGAGTGTCTTGGATATGAAACTAAACAATCTGATGGTGAGGTTTTAGTTATTTTTCGAGGTTTTGGGAATGCGGAGTACCCCTTCATTGCTATCGCTCCCTGGTGTCGTCTTGCCCGGAGTGGTAGCACCTGATAGGGTCTTATCTATGAGTTAAATAGAACTAAACTGTGTACTTATGCTAAACCGAATTGTTTGAAATTGAACTGTTTTTCTATTTCAAACCGAATTATTTGAAATAGAACTGTTTATATGTATAAATATGCATTTGACATTAAATAACCTATAATGGTTGATATGCCATAAAACCAAAACCAAACCAATAATCTGTGGGAAGCCATGCTGCTATTAGACGTAATTAATTGAAAAGAATTTCATTTTAACACATCAGAAAAAAAGAAATAAAATTAATGAATTTGTAAAAGTGGAAGTCCCCGTCCTGTAGTGGCTAACGTGCTGGACTGCGATAGAGTTTGGACTCTTGTTATGCTATTTTATTCGCGTTCGAGTACCCTTGGGAAAGAAATGAGCCCCCTAATTACCTCAGCTATGGGTTAAATAGAACCACGAATATTCTTCTACAAGAATGACTTTGGCATTAAACAACCCACGAAGGTTGATATTGCAATTAAACAAAGAAACAAAACTAAACTAAGAATTTTTTATGCTAGAATAATAATTCAAATTTAAGTAGACATTAGTTTTATATTTAGGCTTTAAATTTAGCGATGCAAAACAATTACATTGCATTATTTGCATTGTTAGGAAAATCTGTGCAAAAGAAAATATTTATATAGGTAAATCTCTTTAGGGTCATTCCTTTAGATCTTGAATTATGTATTTCTTTTTAAGGTCTTAATCGGTTCATTGGTCTAGTGGGTAGAGTGTTCGCCAATGGTCCGGGAGATCTGGGTTCAATCCTATGTCGCGTCATACCAAAGACTTTAAAAATGGTACTTGATACCTCCTTGCTTAGCACTCAGCAAAGGGTAAAGTGGAGCAATCCAGGGAAAGGAGCAGCGCCCTCCCCTACACCCCAGTGTAGTAGCTATTGAAGAGGGAGCCTTCTGGTCGCCCTCGACTATGGTGGCCAACTTTACTTTATTTTTTTAAGGTCTTATATGACGGATTGACTTTAATCCCTTAGGGTTCTATTCTCAATGTTCGCTGGTCGGCTGAGAAGTTCATAGGCTAACCAAGATACTCTTATGGAGTGTGACAAAATGAGATTAAAATCAACAAGAATACTTCGAAGAGTCCTGGAGACTTGAGGAGACTTGCTGTCATTCAGACTCCAATAAGAAAATCACCTTTTAAAACTAGTCTGAAAAACTCGCAAGGAGTAAAATAATCATAAATAAAACGCAAGAAAATACTAATTAAACATAATATTGAAAATGAATTGACAAATCACAAAAGTGATATAATATAGCCAAGTGAAAAAATCACGTGGTATAAACTAGACAGCGCTTCCCATATTCCTATCAAACTAGATTACCTCTCTCATCATGCCCCACGCAACAGTATATAAGGGGATACCCACATCGTGGGAACATCTTAGTCTTATGTTTGTATATTCGAGAAACTGCAAGTCACAACGTGCTGTTGACTCTACACTATTCTTATTATATATACGAAAGTAAGCTGAAAAGTTCATCGGCTGACCAAGATGCTCAAATAGAATTTGACGAAATGAAGTTTATTTTTCAACATAGTCCCTTTTGCGCTTCACACACATCTTTCATTGGTGTTGAAGTGCTTGGTTTTCATTTGCCAAAATGGTCATCAACAGCAGATATGACGTAATCATATTAACTGTTCAGCCTATGAACTTTTCAGCCTATCCTCTTATTATTGGAATGAAACTGCGATTAATGTTTCTTAAATACCAAAGAAATACAGCGCCAACCCAAAAATGACTTCTTCCCGAGATTTTGACAAGCACCTGGGTTCTATTTTTGGGGTGGGTGGGGTTGGAGTAAGGGAAAGAAAAAGGATATAAAGTAAATACTAGCCTAAAAAAGTATTTTAGTAAAAATAAAATATTTCTTTGCAAATTTATAATTTTATAATGTATATTTATATTAAGTGCAATCTGAGTGATAATGGAATGATGCTTGCCATAGAGCAATGGTTAACAAGTTAGTCTCTTGAAATATTGCATTTATTATGCATTATGGATTTTACAAGTACATTCAATAAGTGATGAACAATAAAATAGCAGTTCAATCTTTATTCATAAAAGATAATTTGTTTATCCTTCATAGATAACCAAAAGGTTTGGTTTGGTTTGGTTTGTTGGGTTTTATGGCATATCAACCTTTGTAGGTTATTTAACGCCAAATCCATTTTTATGTGAATAATCTGTTCTATTTAAAACAATTCAGTTAAGCATAAGTACACAGTTTGTCAAAAACATTTCTATTTCAAACTATTCAAGCAGTTATATGTAACAATTCAGTTAATTGTAAATACAGTTTTAATGTCAAAAAAACAGTTCTATTTCAAATAATTCAGTTAAGCATAATCACGTAGTTTAAATGTAAGTTCGGATTAATTGTCAAAAACATTTCTATTTCAAGCTATTCAGTTTACTCAAACAATTCATTTTAGCATAAGTATGCTGTTAGTTCTATTTAACCCATAGATAGGGCCCTGTCAGGTGCTAACACTCCGGGCCAGAGTGGACCTGGGAGCAATGGCAATGAAGGGGTACTCCGCATTCCCCAAAGCTCCAGCACTGCTGGAACCTCACCATCAGATTGTTTAGTGTCATATCCAGGACACTCGTTTGGGGGGTCTTACCCCTCTGCAGAGGTGCAGTCAGTGTATTCTACAGCCCTAGCTGACTGGGCAATATAACAACCAAAAGGTTTGCTGTAAAACAATTAATTTTCCTATGCATACGTACTCATATAAACATACTTGCACCTACACATAAATGTATTATTTCACCTAAATATGTACACCCAGAAGCAGAAGGAGTACAAAAGAATTATGACACCAATATTCATTAGGGTGGGATTCCCGTAGCTTAGTGGTCAATGTACTGGACTGCAACATCGTAGTAAACAAGTTCAAACTCCATCCCCGTTATTAAGTTCACTCTCGGACTAATACTGTTGGGGAATTTTGAAACCCTTCACCCAACAGCTATGGGTCAAACAGTACCACTACCGTTTTTCTATAAGGACGAATTTGGTATTAAATAACCCACAAAGATTGGCCAATTTACAATAAATCCAAACTAAACCAAACTTTATTGACCCACAAAGGTAATATAATAATCAGATTTACCAACCTCTATCAATACAGCAGAATTTGACACAATGCCAGTTTAATGCATGAGCTCTCCCAGGTGTGCAACGGAAAGGACTCTATGATAATCATTTAGTAATTATTCATACGAAAATTATAATGCTTGAGGTGAACGTGCAACTAGCAAATTGGATTAGAAATTACTTTATTCCCTTAAAACATTTTAATGTTATTGCGCTAACCAAAATCTCTTTATACGGTGCTATTTTTGCTGTGTTACTGTAGCATACAATAATAGTAAGATCGAATCATATATAATGTAGAACCGCTTAAAGGCCGCCCCAGGAAACCAGTATTAAGCTGCACTCTACAAAACGGCTGTTGTAGAGTCTCTTACCTCTCATCTCGCAAAACATCCAAGAAAGGCGAGTAAGATATGCAGAGCACTGCTGGTGAAGTAAAGACGAACTCATAAGCGATGTTCTGCTATGGACTCCTCCACATGGTTACACCAGTGTTGGCTGATCAATCAAAACTTACATTCATCATTACTGTAAAGACACTGGATACCGTCTAGAGGGCTTAACTAGAGCGATGACCAGTAGGAACGGATAGTGGGAGAGAAAGTCAAAGCAATCCGTGCTGTCGGCACACTTTGATGATGAGGATGATGAAGTCGATAACGACTCATATCTTATCAATAAAATTTATATGATAAACCCATTAATACAGATCTGAATGTGTGGTGATGCTGAAAATCGGGCTTGTAAAAGTTATTAGCCATTTAACCGCGCCTATGGGAAACACCTTCATAGCTCAAGATAGGCATGCACATTTCTCATGCTAAATGAACTCAACGCAGCATAAAGTTTAGAGCTTATAACTTATATTTTCGTAGTGTAGTTTATTCAACTTTCATAATGGGAGACATTAGTTAGGAGAAGAGAATAAGAATCATTAGAATATCCTAGAGAATTAGTGCAGGTGAAATCTCCAAGTAGCTTCAAATATCAAGTTCTTATGTTCAAGTTTGTGGGCTTGGAGAAGAAGCTAGATGGGAGCTACACAAGAATTTTACGTGCAGTTGTGAACAAATCTTGGAAGCAACACTTCACAAAACAATAGTTGTACGGCCAACTCCCTCCCATCTCCCAAACCATCCAAGTCAAACGAATAAGGCATGCTGGACATTGCTGGTGAAGTAAGGACAAACTCATAAGCGACGTTCTCCAATAGACTCCTTAATGTACATTCCAGTGTTCGCTGACAAGCAAAGACTTACATTCATCAACTCTGTAGGACATTGGATATAGTCTAGAGGACCTGTTTGGAGCAATGGACCATTGAAAAGAATGGAGAGAGAGAGAAAGAGAGAGAGAGAGAGAGAGGGGGGAGAGACTCCGTGCTATCAGCATGACTTGAAGATGTTCAAGTTACCCAGGAGAATCATTTTGAGCAGAAAAATTGTTAGATCTTCGAAATTAGACAAAAGAAATCAAAGAAAGCCAGTTAGGTTAATACTATCCAACCTTATTTATCGTCCTCATCAAGTAATGAATAAGAACAGCTGTATTGGTAGTGTTGTGTTACGGGGTCCCCAAATAAAGTTGGTTGAGACGAAAACGATAAGAGGAAATGGCGACGAGTTCACCCCAGGAAAGAGTAAAAAAAAAAAAAAAGAAAACTATCAGATATGTTGTCACAGAAAAATACCTCTCATTTTATTATGGAAGTTGCAATTTTCCTCTGGGTCGTTCTCAAAAATAGAAAGACATGAATTGATATTCTTGATTTGATAATAGGAAGATCAATCGGTTGACAAGCCGTAGATAACTTCCAATGGGGATCGTATAATCTCGCTTGCCTCGAAATTTCGGTATCTACTTGTCCTCTGTTGGTTACTAACCAACTGACTGACCCTTTCTAACAACTCCTGCAAATAATTTTAAACATAATCTCAAATGGATCTATTTGACTCCCTGATGGAATTCTAACAACTCCAGGTAAGAGTGGACCAAGGTGTATTAGCAATGAATGGATGAGTCAATACACACCAGAGTCCGAGAACCGAAGCCTCACCACTGGATGTTGTTTAGTGCCATACCCAGAATAGTGGTTGGAGACGACATAAAAAGCATTATCAAAATATTACTAAGACTCCCACTTCAAATTTTGTCATGTGTATGCTACAGTTTGAAGTCCAGTTTTGAATGACTACAGATACTACTACTGAAAACACATGGTCAAACAACAAACAATTTCTTTATGAACTTACAATGAACGCGTTTCTTTAAAGTCTTGGCACAAGATAACCCTAGACGGATTAACATGGCGTTAAAATCAATCAGCCTATCCATATTTACCAACCCCTCCGCTCGGGCAGGATATGACACAAGGTCAAATTTTAAGCGAAGTTCAACAGGTTTGAATTCAGAGTTTTCCTTCTCCTAGACAAGTTGCCTCACCAAGGCTGAAGAACTCAGTCTGCCCTAATATTTACCCATAGCTGGAGGGAGAATAATTGGATTCATACCTATCAATCACTGAAAATCTCACAAATTGAAATTGCACTATTCAAGGCAATGTTGTACTGATTTTGGCAAAAGAAGATTGATTGAATAATTTTAACGGCATGTCAAGACGTCTTGAGTTATTTTATGCCTAGAAGTTTGGGAATTACGTTCATGATCCATTTATATTTACACTTTTTTGCACAGCTGTTTTTAAGAGCTTTTTGTACACAGTTATATGTTATCAAGTATTCCTATCTAATACAAATAATTTGCAAATAGATCTATTTGTTGACTCAGTGGGACTCTAACAAGTACTATCACTTCAGGTGTGAGTGGATCTGGAAGTAATAATAATGAAAGAGTTCTCCACTCTCTTCATAGCCGGAGTCTCACCATCGAATTCAGTTTCAGATGATTCCTAGGATACCTCCTTTTCGAAGGGTTCAGGTCTTACCTCTCAGCAGTGTATTTTAAGCCCCACCGATAGGGTTGGCAAAGGAAGAATTTTATAACAATATTCCTATGAGAGGAATAAAAAAAGCTATGTTAAAAACTGACAACTAAAAATTCACTTTATGAAGATGGAAGAGTGTATCAGCTAAGATTAAGTGACAAAACTACAGACATAAGAAGAATGAGTTCGCAATAAAATTAGACGGAATGTTAAAGAAAAAGACAGTGTGGAAAATCAGAGTGGCTAATTTAACTAGAGATCCAGAGTCCCCATCACATAGTAATGTAGTTATATCGTTCACTTTCCTGGTGCAGGACATTTTGTTTACTTTACAACTCTTCTGTAAGTGTTTTCCGATGACATTTTCGCTGTTATATACACTACCTATGAACATTAATAGCTAAGTCCCGTTCCTCATTTTTCCAGTCGGCTATGGCGGTAAAATACACGGAGTGCTTCTCTGCAGAAGGGTAAGACCCCCCCCCCAATGATTGTCCTGGATATGATACTAAACAATCTGATGGTGAGGTTCCAGTGACGCTGGAGCTTTGGGGAATACAGAGCACCCCTTCATTGACATTGCTCCCAAATCCACTCTAGCCCGGAATGTTGGCACCTGATAGGGCCCTATCAATGGGTTAAATAGAATTAAACTGCATATTTATGCTAAACTGAATTGTTTGAATTAGAACTGTTTGACTAAACCGAATTCTTTGAAATGGAACTGTGTAAACAAAATCTGTACATATAGTAAACTGAATTAGCTGAATTAGAACTGTTTGAATAAACTGAAATAGAAATGTTTTTGATAATTAAACTGTGTACTCATGATAAACTTAATTGCTTGAAATAGAACAATTTGTATAAAAATGGATTTGGCGTTAAATAACCTACAAAGGTTGATATGCCATAAAACCCAAACAACCAAACTAAAACCAAACCCATTCCTCATAAATACGTTGGATACTAGTGTGAGGGGGGGATATACTAGGTAGTCACCTCTAACAGCAGTTACCTTCTTCACCCCGCTGGCAAGTATCGTATTTTGTTAATGTTATAAATATTTTCATTTCATTTCCGACCTCTGTTTTGGTTATTTCTCATTCAGTAAACTTTTTGTTTGGTTATAACAGAACTTACCAACTCAGTGTTCGACGAAATTTTCAATTATGTTTCAATTCTTCCTGTAATCTCCTGTCCCTCCAGTCTCTTTTCCATGTTCTTAAAGACTGTTCCCAGGGCTCCAATTACGATTGGTATCACCGTCACATTCACGTTCCACAACTTTTTTTAGTTTTCTTGGAAAGTCCAGGCATTTCATCTTCATCTTCACACAGGAACAGCAAAATCCACGAAGTGACAAGTTCTTTTCTTGTCAATTAAAACTAGGTCTGGTCTCCTAACATGCATTGGGTGATCTGTTTCAATCTCAATGACAATTCTTCATTTATCTTTCGTGTCTGTTAATTTTAAGCTGTACGAATATATCAATATAACTATAATTTAATAAGTTAATTATTTTTCTAATTCTATTTTTGTTTTGATTTTCTACTTTCTAAATTGAGAATGAGCGTTCACGTATCATTATACGAAAATGAAGATGTTTAATTAAGATAGCATAATAAAAAAAGTAGGTGAAGTAAATCAACTGTACAATTGTTGAATAATAGATAGACAGAATCTTTTCTTTGGACGAAGTGCAGATAGTTTTAGAGAATTAAACCGTTATGCTCAGAGCGAGATTGTTATGTTTAGCTGAGGTCCAATGAGTTTGATAGTAATGATGTCATCTCTGTGGTCAGTGAAAAATTTTACAGATATGTGACAACGAATTTTAGAAGTTAGAATTAGATTTTAAATTTCTAGTTAGTTAGCTTAAGTTGACAGAGACTCACAGATCATTAATGTTTGTGAGGCCTAAATTTTCCCACAGAGTTTCAAAGGGTTGACTCCTGGTTCGCGTGGTCTTAATGTAAAAGACGTCCAGAGTCATGGATTAAGGAAAAAAGTAAGGGATACATACAAATTCATGTTTATTCGTCCCAGAGAGGGGGATTGACCCCCTTTTCCGAAGAAGATTGAACCGTGAAGAGGGTTAGAACATAAAGAGAAGAAGATGGCGATTCAACACTATGGCCATCTCTAAAAACAATTTATTCACCTAAGGTTTGTTACTAAAATCAAAATGTAACCTTACTTTAGAATATAACTAACAGAGTTACGTATTAATTTTGACAAGCATTTTTTTATCTCTGAATTTATAGTTGCTTTTTATCTTCTCCCTAACATAGCAAAATCAAGAAAAGGAAACTTAACGACAGTTTTATATTCTTTATTTATGTTTTAGAAAAGGGTCAAAAGTTCGTAAGAAATTCGAGTGCGTGTGAAATACACAAACCTACAAGACTAGAATTGATAACCCTCGTGCTCATTCCCTCTCAGCAAGCCTAATTACGAGTTAATGGTTCAACTGGCATAAAGCCATAGTTAGTTTTCAAAAATTTCTTAGGGATAATTAACACTTAATTTCTTCTACAGCACGACTCAAGTTCATACTATTCAAACATTGATAGCTTTAAACTAAATTAGTTGTCGTATTAGTAGAAAAAGTAATAATAATAATGCCAAATGATATATGCAGAAACTAGAATCCATTCTAGAGAATGAAATGCTTAAAATTCCCTGGGATTTTAAGATACAAAGGGGTCACCTAATCTCGACCAGAAAACCAGATCTAAAGCGAAAAAAAAAAAAAAAAAAAGAAGAAAAAGAGAACTTGTCTCGTGGATTTTGCCGTCTTAGCGACCACACAGTGAAAATAGAAGAAAGTGAAAAAAAAAAAAAAATAGGCAAATACTCGGATCATGCCTGAGAATTAAGAAAAGCTGTAGAATATGCTGGTAACGGTGATACCAATTGTAAGGGGTGCCTTTGGAACGGTACCCAATGGCTTGGAAAGTGGATTGAAACAGCGGGAGATTGAAGGAAGAATCGAGACTATTCAAAACTGCAGCATTTCTGGGATCGGCCAGAAGAGTCATAGAGACTCGAGGAGACTTGTTACCACTCAGACACCAGTGAAAGTGCACTTGCTAACGCTGGTGTGAAAAATTCATTAATAGTAATATAATAAGGAAATTTATGACTATGCACAAGGCCTGATTCGAGAAAAAATGACATAGAGTTCGTGTCCAGAAAAGAAGGAGGTTTTGCCTGCATTGAGGATTGCTTTGTTGCTTAGATGCATCAATTCAAGGGATCAAGGAATACTCTAAAAATAGAAAAGAAAAACTGGTAAAAGCTGCCAGAAACAGCAATAGCAATATAAGAACAAATAGAAAATCAACAAAAACTAAGAAACAGAAATGAAAAGAAAAACAACGATATGGACACTTAAAGCGACGAACAGCAGAGATTGTACACGAGAAGGAAGACTTGGACATAGCTAAGGAAGGGAAACAGAGAGAGAGAGAGAGAGAGAGAGAGAGAGAGAGAGAGATTAAATCTGAAGCATAAAACAATACCATAAAGACCAATTGAAGCGAAAATTATGATACATAATAGAATAGAAACTGTAGGTTATGTGGAGACAGGGATGAAACGGCTAATCACATAAGGGAATAAAGCAAACTGTCACAAAAGGCGTAGAAGCCTTGGCACGACTGGGTGGGAAAGATCATCCACTGGGAATTGCGCAAGAAATTGAAATCTGACCATATTACCAAATGGTATGTGTACAAACCAAAATCCGCCATAGAAAATTAGACGAATAAGATTCTCTGGGATTTTGAAATACAAACGAAACATCTAATCCCGACCAGAAGACAAGAATCAGTATTAATTAAGAAACAAACAAACAAAAAAAAAGTAAAAAAAAGAAAAGAGAAATTGCTGTCTAGTGAATTTTGCCGACCAAATTAGACCACATAGTGAAAAGAGAAACAAATCCTTGGACCTTGCCAGAGAATAAAAAAAAAGTAGAATATGAGGGTGACAGTGATACCACTTTTAGTTGGTGCATTTCGAAGGATCCCCAGAGGCTTGGAGAAAAGAATAAGGGAACTGGAAATCAGAGGAAGAGTCGAAACCATCGAGACCACAGCATCGTGAAATCTGCTAGAATATAAAAAAGAGACCAGGAGACCTGGGAAAACATGTTGTTACTCAGATTCGAGTGAAAGTTATCCGACTAACTCACAAGGAGTAAAATAATAATAATAATAATAATAATAATGATAATAATAATAATAATGCAGGAAGTCATACAGTTAATCACGAAAGCCATGGAAAACTGTAAAGTAGAATTAGCAGCAGGAGGCGAAACCTAAGCAGAGGTTAAGATCCAAAGAGGCTTCTTCCCGGGAGACTCTCGTTACTACTATTTGTTAGAGCAATAATGCTACTGAATTATATACTTAGGAAATCCATAGGGGGTTACAAATTTATAAAATTACAGTAAAATATAAACCACCTTTTGTATATAAATAATATTAAGATATTTCTCTAACATAAAAATGAATGAGAAACCCTCATATTAACTTTAAAAATATATATTCACGATATAGGGAATTTAGAATTGAAAAATGTACCTTATTGATAATAAAAAAAGGAAAAGAGAAACAATGGAAGGAATATATCAACCACATCAGAAATACATCAGAACACTTTGAGAAAAAAAGTTTACTTCGAGTACTTGGGATTAATTGTAAGTGGACACCATCAAAAAACAGATAAAAGAAAAAGTAATAAAGGAGAACAAGAAATAACAAGAAAACTTCCTGAAACCAAAAGCTCAGCAGTAGAAATCTTATCAAATGAATGAACATCTGAGCAGTTCCCCTTGTAAGATACTATGGGCAATCCTGAAAATGCACATGGGAAGAACTAATGAATAAAAGGGCAAGGTAATTGATAACGATGCATAATATTTTACACCCAAGACAGACAGAATATATGTGTCAAGAAAAGAAGGAGAAAGAGGAGTCACCAAATTTGAGGATTATGTCAATGCAACAATTCAAGAACTCGAGTAATACATTTGAAAGAGCAAAGAAAGATTTGTGATGGCAGCTATTAAGATGAAGCGGTTATCTAAACAATTCGTGAATGCAGCCAACTGGCACAAAAGGAATGTAAGACTAAGCACGACATGGTGGGAAAAGTAATTCAGTGGTAACTGTGGAGAAATGTTAGATTTTGGTGAATCTGACAAGATGATAAAAATAAGTGGAAAAGTATAAATCAAACACTTATAACGGGTTACTTTTAATTTTTCCCAAACCACTCTTATCAAACCCATATATTGCATGCAAAAAATCCAGCTGCTTGTTAGAATCTGCGGTAATTTTCAAAACAAACCGCATAAAGCAATGTCCCAAGTTCTATCAAATTTCACCCTATTTAGCATATATTATGTTACATGAAACAATATCAGAATAGCGAATGGATAATATAAAAAAAAATTGTTAGCAAAAACTAAGATATTTTACCCCCAATACTACCATACTTTAAACAATTTAGTTGTCTAAATTTCAGAGACGAAGCTTGATGATTTTTATCATTAATTGTTTTTGGAGTATTTATTATTTCCATAACGTTACAGCCGATATGTCCTCCGGCTTTCTTCAGGTGTTTGTCGAATTCGGGAACCTACACAGAATTTCGAACTACGTCCTTCATTGAATCCACGGGGGTCGCCTGTTCTGATTCTTTTAGCCATAACCGGGTACTAGTGTTAAGTATTTCTGTATTGTTACTCTCCTGCAATCAGGATTGAACCAGCAACCTCCAAATGTTTGTCTCCTTAGAAGCTTAGCAGGACACATAGCGTAACGGTTATAGGAGGTTGCAGGTTCAATCCTGACTGCAGGTGAGTAACAATACAGGAATACTTAACACTTGTACCCGGTTATGGCGAACAGAATCAGAACAGGTAACCCCCGTGGATTCAATAAAGGACGTAGTTCGAAGTTCTGTGTAAGTTCCCGAGTTCGATAAACACCTGAAGAAGGCTGGAGGACATATCGACCGAAACGTTGTGAAAATAACAATAAACAATAGTCCGAAAACCCTGAACGATAAAAATATGAACAATTTCTTCCTGAATTTTTTTTCTTTTGTCTTTTGTCTTTTTCTTTTTCCTTTTAGATAATCCATTATAGTTAATGTCTTTGATGAAACATGATACGCCTGAACCTTTTCCCTCATTTTTTTCCTCTTTCTTCTTTCTTCTATCTTTTTTCTAAAAAAACTCCTCCCCTTCATATTTCACTCTTTCTCACAGAAATTAATCCACCTCTATCAGGTTAAGTCTCTGATGAAACCCTGTGCATTTTAGTGCTACCTGGCTTCGTCCATCTACTCAGACGGTCACAGTAAAAAACCAAATGAATCCCTACCACCATCACTCAAACCTATATCTGTTTCCCTTGTTCTTTCCCTTATCTATCTCTTGTCTTTATTTCTTTTCCCGCCTCTTATACCTTTTTACATCTTCCATTAGCTTATATTTTTACTCATTTGCCAAAATGTAGAAAAACGCAAAAAAATATTTAGTCTGATGAAGTTCTTCTGTTAATAAAGAACGAAATATTACCACTAAACCCGTTGTAAGTGTTTCATTTATCCAGTGGTAACAGTGTAAAAGAGTGAATTTTGACTATACTACGAAATAGTATATGCACAAATCAGAACCCGCCCAAGAACAGGAGACGCATAAAATTCACTGTGACTTTGAGATACAAATATTTCACCGAATTCCGGCCAGAAGAGCAGACCGACTGTTAATCAAAAAAAAAAAAAAAAAAAAGAAAAAAAAAAAAAGAAAAGTAAAACAAAGAAGAAAATGTGCTTTTGTAGTTTTTGCCACTTCAGCAGATCACGGAGAAAAATTAAAAGGAAGCGAAAAAAATAAATAAATTCTTCAATTTTTCCAGAGATCTTGAGAAGCTGTTGGATAAGAATATGATGGTGATACCAATTGTTGTTGGAGAGCTTGGAACCGTCTCCAAATGTCAGGAAAAAGACTGAAGGAATTGGAAATCAGAGAAGGAATCAAGACCATATACAGCATTGTTAATATTGTTATTCGGCAAGAATATTCCAGTTAAAAAGACTACTAGTTAAAACTGGTTATGAAAAATTTGCAATGATAATAATGATAATAAGAAGTAGAAGAAAGAAAAAAGACGAAAAAGAAAATGAAAGAAAAAAACAAGCACTCGAAAAGTATCGGACGAGCTTAGAATCTCACATTCGGGTGTGGTTCATCACTTTCATGACCTCGGCAAGAGCTGCCAAATTTTACCGCACGGTCCTAAAATGTTGCGAAATAGTTGACTCACCGTAGTAATATGCAGGAGAATAGCAAGTTTTAGCTATATGATAATAGTGATGAAATAGTTAATTACATAATAAGCTAATGCCGTTGGCCTAAAAGGCGTACAAGACTAGGCACAACTGAGTGGGAAGGTGATCCACCAGGAATTGTGCAAGGGACTGAAATTTGATTATTGCGACAAATGGTATATTCTGCAAACCAGAGTATGTCCCAAAGAATGAATCAAATAAAAATCCCTGTGACTTTGAGATAAAAACGTATCACTCCAGTCAGGCCAAGAGACCTGACCTATTTTTAATTCAAGAGTTGGTTGGTTGGTTGGTTGTTTGGGTTTTATGGCATATCAACCCTTGTAGGTCATTCAACGCCAAATTCTGTCTGTATATACATACATATTCAACCAAAGATTTCAAAACGAATATTCAGGTAGGTAGAATTTTCTATTTGCAGGATTTCATTTGTTTGCACAAGATTAACCAGTTTTAAGTTGTCATATTTTTTGGTACAACTCTGTCTCTCTCAAGAAGGACAGAATGTCATCTATTTTGACGTTCTCATACAGATCGGTTAAGTTATTTACTTTGAAAAATCGCTTTCTGATAACAGCGAAAGTTCTGCATTCTATAAGAATGTGTTTAACCGTGCAAGTTGTCTGGCAGGTTAAACACTGTGGTTGTGGTTCCTGTTTCAAAATGAAAGAGTGAGTAAGCCTTGTATGACCAATTCGCAATTGGTATATAACAACTTGTTCTCTTCTTGATTTTCTCGATGCTGGTCTCCACTCTCCTAAGGTGGGCTGAATTTGGAAGAGTTTATTGTGGATGTTATTGCTCCATTGTTGTTGCCATTTTGTGTGAAGGAATTTATTAATTGTTGGTTTCAGGTCAGTATATGGGATCCTGGATTTATCGGGTGTCAGATCTAAGGCCGATTTGGCTGCCGAGTCTGCTCCTTCATTCCCTCTCACTCCAATGTGGCTTGGGGTCCAGCATATAATTATTTCTTTTCTATTTGACATTGAGTCTAATCTACTCAATAGTTTGACGATAAGAGGGTTCTGAAATTTTTATTTCTCAATGATAGCAAGACAGAGAGTGAGTCTGAAAATATTATAAATTTCTTATGCTTACTCTTTGAGATGATGTTGAGAGCTAGGTCTATTGCATGGGCTTCTGCTGTGAAGATAGAATGTTGTATATTGACCTTCGACCCGGCCAAACATGCCATTCCAAAGTGATGCACCGGAAGGAAGTGACACATTCCGATGGCAGTTATGAGAAGAAATCGCGTAGGCGGATTTGGCTGACGAAATGGGACAAGGTAAAAGCCCATGATACACTCATAGACTGATGCACCAGAAGCACCTGTGAACTGCATGACAGTCATTTCCGCTTGATGATGAGCAAACATGCCAGGCGATTGAATGGGCGATTGAACTATTATATTACTGGGTGTAGACAGGAAGTCAGTGAGTTGGAGATCATACGAGTTGGAGACAAGATGTGGTAAGGAAAGCCACCATCCGGCAGAAGGGGCCCTCGGGATCCCCGATTGAGTTTGGAGACCCGTTGGTGACAAGATGTGGTAGAGAAAGCCAGCACTCAGCAGAAAGCTGAGCCCCCGGGCCTCCGGTTGAGCAGCACTGGAGAACAAGAAAGACACAACGCTGATGGCCATAAGAGTGGGGGTCAATATATTGCAGTTCTGTTCGGTCTCTAACTCCCGCTCACACGCAACCTTACAAATAAAATGAGAGGTACATATTTTTTTAAAGAAGTCTTTGCTCGTCTTTATTCATTGCGTCAATACGTATTATGTATATATGTATATGTATTATGTGTTTGTATAGTTAATCATCGTCATGGCTATACAACAAGAGCTTTCCCTTGGAAGAGCTTTCTTAATTCAAGAGAAAAAACAAACTTATTATTTAGTGAATTTTACCATTGCAACAGACCATAGATTGAAAATAAAAGAAAGCGAAAACTAAACAAATTCCTGAACCTTCCCAGATAGCTGAAAAAGCTGTAGAACATGAAGGTGACAGTAATATAAGTTGTAGTTGGTGTCTTTAGAACGACCCCTAAAGACCTAGAAAAGAGAATGGGTCTTTTGGAGGTCAGAGGAAGAATAAATCAATCCAAACCTTAGCAGTGTTAAAATCAGCTGGGATATTTAGAAGAGTACTGGAGATCAGAGGAGACTTGCTGTCACTCAAACTCCTGTGACCCCCCCGGTCAAAACTGGCGTGAAAAACATGCAAAGAGTAAAATGATCTAGACATGGCAAGGAAAGGGAAACCTGAATTGAGAAATTGAATCTCTTAAAATGCTAACAGAAACTAATGCCATAAAAACCAATGGGGTAAAAGTCAAAATTCATAATACGCAACAGAATATCAAACATGGTTGATATAGCGATAAAGATGAAATGGTTAACCCCATTATAAGTGAAGGAAGAAAACTAGCACAAAAAGAATGAAAGACTAGTCTCGACTGAATGGGAATGATAATTCATTGGGAATTATGCAAAAGACTAAAATTTGGCCATACTAATAAATGATATATACACAAACCAGAAGTTTTCTCCTCGAAAATGATATGCATAACATTCTCTGTGAATTTCAGATGGAAACTCATCAACTAAGTCTGCTAAGAAGATCTTATCTTGTGTTAATTCACAAAAAGAAAATAACTTGTCATCAAATAGATTTTCACGTCCCGGCGCAACACAGAATGAAAATAAAAGAAAGCCAAAAGATAGACAGATACTTGGCTCTTGTCATAGAGCTGAAAAGGCTATGAAACAGGATGGTGATGAAAGGACTATTGGTACCCTTTAACGCTTCCTAAGGTCTGGAGAAGAAAATGGGATAACTTGAGATTAGAGAAAGAATCAAGGGCATCCAAATCAGAGCACTGCCAAGATCAGCAAGAATAGAAGAATCTTGTAGACTTGAGGTGACTTTTTTTTCACTCAGACTTCTGTGAAACGACCAGTGAAAACTGATGTGAAAAACTTCCAAGAAACTAAATAATAATAATAATAATAATAATAATGATTATATGATTGGGTTGGGTTGTTGATTCACTAGGAATTGTGCAAGCGACTAAATTTTTATTATAAAGACAAATGGTATATTCACAGATCCGAATCTAACAAAAATTCTTTTGGATTTTGAAATATAGATGAGCTCCCAATCAAAGCCAGAAGACCAGACCAAATTGTTGTCAACAAGAAGAAATGAACGTATCTAGTGAATTTCGCCGTTCCAGAAGATCACGGGGTGAAATAAAAAGAAAGTGAAAAGCTAGATAAATAAATAAATCTTGTTAGAGAGCTGAAAAACTTATGGCAAATGAAGGTAACGGTGATACCGTCGTAGTGGGAGCACTTGGTACGGTGTCCAAGAATACGGAAAAGAAAATGGGAAAACTGTAAATCAGAAGAAGAACTGAGACCATAGAGTTGCTCCGATCTCCTAGAATACTCAGAAGAGTTATTTCGAGACCTGCTATCACTCGGATTTCGGTAAAAAGCTCCAGGTAGAACCAATGTGAAAAAGGAGTATAATAATAATAACAGTAATAACAATAGTTGTGGAAAAAATTGAAATTTGACCATACTACAAAATATGCATAAATCAGAATCCGTCCAAGAGAATGAGACGCAAAGAATTCTCTGGGATTTTGAGTTACAAACAGGTCAGACCACTTGCCAGAAGATTAGACCTAGTGGTAATTAACAAAAAAAAAAAAAAAAAGAACAAACAAAAGAACTTGCCGAAGTGTGAAATTTAACGTCCCGGTGAACTACAGAGTGAAAATCAAAGAAAACGAAAAAAGAAACAAGTACTTAAACCTTGCCAGAGAACAGAAAAAAACTATTAAACATGAGAGTGATGGTGATACCAATTGTAATCGGTTGGTTTGGAAGGATCCCCAAAGGCTTGGTAAAGTGGCTTGAAGAGTTGGAAATCGGAGGATGAACCGAGGCCACCCAAAACTAGAAAATTGTTGAGATAGCCTTGAATATTGAGAAGAGTCCTGGAGACTTGAGGAGGCTTGCTGTCACTCAGACTCCAGTTAAAGATCATCAGCTAACGCTGCTATGAAAAACTGGCAAGGAGTAATATAATAATAGCATTATATGCAGTTTTAAACAAAGTACCTATTTTTGTCTTCATCTTTCAAAACCTTCTTATTTTAGAAATTCTTTTCAGAAAGTTAAGCGTTAACATTGGCTAATCTCACTAGCGTAAAATACTTAATGACCTGGAATAATATTTATTGATTCACTGACATTTCTTTTTTTTTTTTTTTTTTTTTTTTTTAAAAAAAAGAGCCATTTATAAGATACAAGAACATTGAATAGGAGGGAAATGGAGGAACGGGACTGAGGAAAGTTGGGGGAAGCTAGTTATGTGCAAAAAAGAAGCTAAAGTTATAATCGATGCCATTTGGTTATTGATGTTTTAAGCATCGATATAACTTGATAAGCATTGTGATGACTAATGACAATGCTGATTCGTATGTCAAAGTTGGTACCACCTCAATAATATTTAGGCTGTTAATGATAATGACACCAAAGCTTCTGGTGATGACGATGAAGATGCATGTAAGGATGATGGTGTTGGTATGTAGAAAACTACACCTCACTAGATACTGTAAAATACCAGAAAATGCTTGAGAATGTGAACTGTGCGTGTAGACTGAATGTAGTACAGACAAACCTTTATCAGTCAGCGTGATTCTTTATAACTCTGAAAATAATCGTTAAAATTCTACTTTTTTCCGGAATGTCTTTGCGTCTTTGATTGTTACCAACAGGACATTCCGCCCTTCTTTTACTGTACTGCTAATGGAGGTTGTTATATACCGTACTTATGAACGTTAATGAATAAGTCCCATTCTCCAAAAATACGTTGGACACTATTGTGAGAGGGTGAAAATATATTAAGTAGTCACCATTATCAGTAGTTACCTTCTTCACGCCGTTGGAAAATATGGTATTTTGTTAATGTTATAAAGATTTCTATTACATTTACAACCTCAGTTTTGGTTATTTCTCATTCAGTAACCTCTTGTAAGGTTACAACAGAGGTCTTATTTAAACATAGTTAATTCAAATGACAGGAAGACATGGCAAAGTGATACTGCGTAATGAATATGTTTATATTTGAAAACACCAAATTTGAATTTGAAACCTTAAATAAAGAATGTGAAGATTCAAAGAGCCCTTTGAATTCTAGTAGTTTAAACCGACCATGACAGATTTTAGGCCTGCTCCTCAGAAATTCCAGCGAGTTGTCCGATGCACTGGCAGAATAAGTGGTAACACCATGAGGTGTTAGGGTAACTTGAGTGGTGTAATAGTTTTGCAAGCTAGACTAGCAGACCTTCACGAGTCTCATTGGGTGCCCCATTCACGAGGCCTTCTGTCACATCTAAGCTAAAAGCTTAGTAGATTTAAAAAAATGCTATGAGGTGTTCTTGCAGAAAACATGATTTGGTTTTGTTCCTTAGTTTGCTCAGACTGTAAAGGCGTTCATGCCAATATAGCAAGTTTACAAGATGACACAAATTCCGAGATTATGACAGTCCGTAATAATGTGGTCTATACCAGTTGAAAAATGTTTAAACTGTGAAAACTCACTGATTAGGACAAGTAATTCATACTTTGCTCAACAGTTTCATTGTATTATTTCTATTTTATGTGTGATTGGTATGAAATAAAAAAAACAACAAAAAACAAGAAACAAAACAAAAAAAAACAACTTCATATTGTTACATACTCTTTTACTTTTATTTTTAATCGGACTTTCTATCTTAGTGCCCTTGTCTTTCGTTTGTCGCCATGTTTGTCTTTTATCGTCGGCCGCCGTCTTTGTTTGTTGCTATTGTTGTTGTTGCATCTCTGAATCTTCTCCCGTTGTCTTGTTTGTTGCTGTGACTCCAACTACCTTAGTTCTTCTTCGCTTGGATAGCAACAACAACGCGGACACCATCCTTACGTACACATTTTTATTTCTTAAGATACATTCATTTTACCCGCGCAGCCTTTAAGGGAAATGACGAGCATGATGGAAATTAATTCTTCCCTCTCGAAAAGTCATCGGCAACTGATTAATAATTCAAAACTCATTTTCGAAACTTCGTTCACCTGAGTGAAATTACTCAATCATAACAAAGTTCTCAAAATGATCTCGAGGTCATCGTCTGTCAATTAAACTGAGTTGACTCACAGTATCTTTCCAACGTTTAAAATTCACTTAAATTTTCTGGACTACCAGACAATAACAGATTTCACTAATGTATTGCGTAGCAATATGACTGAAATGAAAAAAAATCAATAACAATCGATAGTCTGAGTTTATTAGTTGTGACCCTAGAAGCTTTGATAGTGAAACATATCACGAAATATAACTACAAAAGTTCAGCTGGTTACTTGAACATGTTCCACTCAATAGTTTTTGATACACTTTTGGTAGCATTATGTAGAATAATATATCGATACCGACTCGTGGTTCGAACACGGATCTCTAGTCAACAAGCACAAGTGTTGAAATGGATTATGCGACCGGGGTCACGTGACTAGAAGTGGTGGTTATATAAAATGGGTCAGACAGAGGTCTGACGACAGAAGAGAGACACGTGCGAATGCAAAATAGATGTGAAGTGTAACATAGCGAATTAGTATTGTTTAGCATTCCATACTCAGTATTCGGCATCAGACGAGAGTGAAGAGATTTTAAGTATCGACCAAAATTATTCCCCTTACGGAACATTATAAAAGGTTGAGTACACAGTTGGGTTTGACCGATCTGACAGACTTTGTAAGGTTTCAATTACAAATTTTTCCTAATCTAACTTCATAGATTTCTCAGACGAATATCGTAAGCACGAAAAAAGAAGTTCAAGTATTTTGAAAAAAGAATAAAAAAAATTAGAAAGCAAACAGAAGTGGCTACTTTAAAGGAGGCGCACTTACCGTCGTAGGAAATGGGATCAGTAACCCGAGTTCAAATCTTGAACGAGGCTGCTTACGTAACACTTAGCGCAGATGCTTCTGGGAAAGGTATCCACCAATCTGTTCTCCCCCAGTTAAGGGTAAATAGTAGGTTTGACTGGATTCTTTAGCTTTGGTTAGGTAACCAATCAAGGAGAAGGAAAACTGAATTCAAACCAGCTTTACTCAGCTTAAGAATTAACTTTGCGTCGCATCCTGCTTTTTGTGTCGCGCCATCAGCACCGATATCCCTAACGTTTTCTTGCCACCCTTCTCTATCGTCCATTACCTCCGGCAGGTCTTCAGGGCTACATCCCGTATCGGCACAGAACCGCTGTATGTAGGTTCTAACTGGTCGTCTTGCCTTCGCACGTCCATGTGGAGGGGTCCATAGGAGTACGTCACTCATGAGTTCGTCCCTACATCTCCAGCAGTGTCCCGCATGTCTGGTGTTGTCTAATTTGGATAGTTTCCGTGATGGATGGTAAGTGGCTGTACAGCTGCTGCTTTGTAGGGTGCTGCCTCCAGGACTTGTTCAGTATTGCTCGCAGAATTCTTGTGTAGTTGCCGTCAAGCTTTTTCTCCATACGTTTAGTTAGCGTCCATGTAGTGCATCTATATAGCAGTATCGACACGACCGCTGCTTCGAAGATACTGCGTTTAATTTTATCGGTCAGGTCTGACTTCCATATGACCGATAGTCTATCAATAGCTGTCCATGCCTTTGCCAGTAGCGTGTTGATGTCTGTCTCGGTTGATGAGACATTGCTTCCAAGGAAGGTGAACATGTTCACTAGTTTCAGAGAACTATCATTTAGTGTGGAGATGTCGCCTCTTTGATTAAAGCACATTTGGGTAAATACAGATATTAAATCAGTTGCAAAGGGTGCAGCAAAAATGCTTAGACAATTTCTGAGTGAAATACCCTTTCTCCATTCACGTAGCGATTTTGATCAGAAGAAGGCTTTTGGAAACTCGAGTCGAAACCTCACTGACATGGAAACAACCACAACTGTTATCTCAATACAACATTAAATAACAAACTGATGGTTATCACCGAGTACAGTAACTTCACCCCATACCTCCAAAAAGGATTGACTCTTGTGGAACATTTAAGAAGGTTTAACAAGGCTAAGTTACAAAATTGGAAGTTTTGGTGCTGCGAACTTCCGCATGTCACTTCTAGTTACAGATGGTGGATTTCTTTGTGTCTGAAGTTATTTTATATCTCGAGGCTAGAGAATTGCGTACAGTTAAGGAGTTACCTGGGGTCTAATAGTCATCGTCGTTGGAAAATGACATGGCGAAACGAGTTCTAATACTGGCGTTTCACATAGCAGTAATACCCTTGGGAACGGTATGAATTCAATCATTCTCCCTTCAGCTATGGGTAAATAATAGGATAGACTGGTTTCTTTAATCTTGGTTAGGCAACCAGTTTAGGAGAAGGAAAACTCTGAATTCAAACCTTAAAATTTGACCTTGTGTTACATCCTGCCCGTACGGAGGTTGGTAAATATATACATTGTTCAGTTGTATTTACATTTTTTCTGTTGTTGTTTCTTAAGATGTTATATGATATCAACTATTCCAATTAAAATAAGTAATTTTTTATTGTGCCTTCGAGTGAATGGTCTCCCCTAATTTCATCAATATTTTCAGTTGTGCCTTGTTATTTGATTCATTCCACTAGATTCAATATTCATAACCTGATGGCTTTATTTTGTTGTTCTAAAATGCTTTAGTGTTTCTTTAATTTCTTCAACTTCTGCGTTAGTTTTATGGTTCCAAGTATGTTTCTAATACAAATAATTATATGAATTCGAGTAATTATTTAATAATAACAATTAAATTAAAATTAATAATTTAATCATAGCTATTTATTTACCCAGTTATATGGTTCCAACTGACTTTTAATACTGTGACGAGGAAATATGACACCCTCATACATTTGCCGAGTTATGGGGAAAGGAGGTGTGATACACTAGCTATCAGACTACGATAGTAGTAAGCAGAAATAGCAGTGGAAAGAGGAGCAGTCTCTCTTCAACCCTCTCTATTAGTACAAGCCGACATGGGCATGGGAGAACCCCACTCCCTATTAGCCATGTATGCGTCAGCGGAGAAGCAGACCTGCGACCATGATTGGTAATGAGGACTAAATCGCCAAAACGCCAACAGGTGGTAATTTTTCAAATTACGGAAACTTAGCAGTTGCCGTTAATTCGTCGAAGGATGAAGACACATAAGCAGTTGCCATTTGTTCGTTGAAAAACTAAGAACATAATTTGGGATATGGAAGAAACCCAAATTCCAAAGTCATGCCGAGTAGAGAACACTGAGAGAAAAGAAAAAAAACTTCTCATTTGAATGAATTCAAACTCCGAGGTATGGTGAGCCTCGTTAAACGAATACCCAAATAAAAGACTTGTACACGAGGAAAGAGACAATTATTAATCTTGGTCTAATCTGAAATAAGACGTGTATCCTTCTACCAACGTGTTATGGAACCCCAATAACGAGAGGAAAAAGAGAAGAGAATAAACTCCACAAAATCCCAAGTAAGTGAACATACAATTTAAGCATATTCAAATTTATTTTGCTGCATCCACGCGGACGTGAATCAAAGACAAATTACGGGAGGAAAGAATAGCTCTGATAAGATAGAGGAGAAAAGAGGGAATATTTCCCCAATGATAAACTTGAGCTTTGGAGCACGATCTCTACCATTAAATCCCGAAGCCCGGAGGAAAGCGGAACGTGTCTACCGCTGTCGAACTATATTCTCGCCTTCCGCCATTAACAGATATTAAATGGGGACCTCGTCCGGGATACGAATATTTTAATGGAGACTCTTCCGAGATACAGAAAGACTTTCTCGCTCCTGACTTTTACCTGAATTGTTTTTTTCTTTGTTTCTTACTTTTATTCAATAAAAGAATATTGTTATTAATCTAGTTAACCCCAATACGGCAGTTCAGTTTTTTTTTTTTTTTGTTGCGTAAGTATTGTATTTGTCGAAGACTTTGTATTTGAGAGGGAAAGCTAGACAGTTAGCTGTGTTGACTTTTAATAATTCACCTATAACCCATCTGGTGGCTTTAAATGTGGTTCAGCTTGGGAGTTGGTGATATCTGTAACATTAAATAGCGTCAGCAAATCACAGTCAACGTCTAGGCCCTGCGTTAACAGGTGGACTTGGCGGGAACGAACAGTACCCTGCAAGCCCGCTTGGCACATGGCGGCGTAACAGTACTCCTTAGTAAACAATAATAGTTTCAAGTAATTATTCTAAATACAGTTATATGACATCAAGTATTCCAATTGAATACAAATAATTTTCAAAAGACTAAAAAAATATGATAGTTTATTAATTGATTTTAAAAGCGTATCAACTCATCTTGGGCTATTTTATGCCCAGAGGTTAGGGAATTGCGTACATTGTACGTCTACATTTACATTATGAAGTCCTTTCTTAAAAGCTTTTTTGCCGATGGTAATATGATATCCGATATTCTATTTAATATAAAGCATTTACGAACAGATCGATTTGACTCATAAATGGGACCCATACTGGTATTATCACTCCGGAATTTTTTGAGAGTTTTTCCTCACTAAACTGTCCTAGTTTGATATCTTGTTTGTGGAATTTAATTAAATAAATAAAATAAAAGGAAGTTCAAAAAGTGCGGGAGTTCCCAGAGGCCCCTGACAGGAAGTTTGAACTGCATATGCTTGAAACAGATTTAAGGGCAAGAGACAGTAACTCGTCCTTATTCATCCGTGACCGGTTGGATTGGAAAGACCTATTTTCTCCTGCTGCTGGTGGGAAAACCATGTGTCTGCTTTGTGATATGCTGGTTCACTCTTTCACCAATAGCAGGTGTCTCTGTTTACAGAAGCCTATATCAAAAGCACCTAATGGACTTATCACCCACTACTAAAAACACCGAATTTGGATATATCAACCCGAAGACAACTAGTATATTTTTAACATCTTGTGGGAGGTGTCGTCATCTTTCTTTCTTCTGTCCTTAAAAAAGACCAAACAATTCCTTAACCCCATAAGTTAGCCATTAACTTTTTGGATATGTTCGTCAGTCATTTCAAGAGGATTTCCGAGCAGATTCTTGAAATATTCAATCCACTTGGGAAATGTTTCTTTTTGGTTGGTGGGTTTTAGTTTTGCTCTCGGGGTGCTCTTTCAAACGCTCTCTTTATTCACTGTCTGCCATGTTCGTCGTGATTGTATCTCTTCTACCAAATTTATTTTATCGATTTGGTCCTGAATATAATATAACATAATATAATATAATTCTGCCTGTCGGATGGATTTCCAGCAAGTAATTATACTTTCTACAAGATTACCGAGAAGAGTGATGAAAAGACTTGTTGTTACTTGATCCTCAGCGAGAGTCACCGTATACGACTGGGGTGAAAATTTAAGTTTGGTTTGATTGATTTTTTTGATTCATGGCATATATTAACCTTCGTAGATTTCTTGATACCAACGACATTCTTGTGGAAGAACAGTTTGGTTTGGTTTGGTTTCATGGCATATCAACCATTGTTGTTTATCAAATAACTAATCCTGTTTTTTCATAAATATTGAATATATGATTTGTAAACACATTTTATAGATATACACAGTTAAAGGATCAAATAGTTCTATTTCTAACGATTCAATTTAGCGTAAGTCAACAAAGTTAAATAGTTCTAAGTTTCGCTATGTATACCCAACAGTTCAAGTAAACATCAATCATTTGTTTATACACTGTTAAATGATCAAACAGTTCTTGTTCTAACCATTCAGTTGAGCATGTCATTTGTTTGCATACAGTTTAAATGTCAAACAGTTCTATTTGACCCATAGATAGGACTCTATTAGGTGCTACCACTTCGGGCAGAGTGAACCAGGGAGCGATGGCAATGAAGGGGTACTCCACATTCCTCAAATCTCCAGTATTACTGGAGTCTCACCATCAGATTGTTTAGAGTCAAATCATATCTCCACTGCGGAGATACAGTCGGTGTATTCTATGGCCCCAGCCAACAGTGCTGTGTAGAACAGTTGTGGCATTATTTAATCCATGGCCAGGGGAACAAGGGTGGTTCAAACCTTTTCCACGGGTGTTTGTAAGTAAACTCAGTAACGCAAGCGGATTTCGAACTCGCTTACTACGATGTCACATCCAGCACGTTAGCCACTACACAAAAGTGACTCCCCTCAGTGAAAATTTGGTTTTGTTTGGTTTCTTTGTTTAATGGCATATCAACCTTCGTAGGTTATTAAATGCCGAATCCCTATTGCTAGAAGAACAATAGTGGTACTATTTAACCCATAGCTGGGAGGATAGGGGTGTTAATACCTTTCTCAAGAGTATTTGTCCGAAAGTGAACGTAATAGCGCGACTGGAACTCGAACCCGCTTACAACAATTCCGCAGTCCTTCGCTTTAACCCTAACACCCAGTTAAAATTGATGATGGTATTTATTAATGAGGAGAGCAGCGTAAATATTATCATAGCGTTAAATGGTGGGAAGAGTATTAGTCGATGGCATTGAATCATGGGGTCGTTTTGTAATGATGATCAAGTTGTGTCTGGAGAGTGTGATCTTTGTGACGATAATACGGTCAGCGACGATGATGATAATGACATGAACATTTTTAATATGTTGGAAATAGTGCAATTGGAAATTGTGCAATGTATGCATCTAATTTGCATGTTAATGTTAGATCAAACGGTGTTAATCTTTCATGATTATCACTGGCAATCTTCGATGCTACGAACTCGTGGCCGCAGCTAACCAAGTAAGCAGATTTCGGTCCTTTGTCACATAACACGCTCCCACCCATACAGGTATTCACACACACCCACACACACACCCACACACACACAGAGACTTGTGTACAAATACAAATACAAATATAGACACACGCACCCACAAGGACGCCCTTGTTTTACACAAGCACGTACTACATCACTCAGTGATAGATAGAAACAGAGTGAGATGAATAGGGATGAACAAACTGACATAGACAGATATGGACAGACTATAAACAGAATGAACAGAATAAAATAGAAAATAACAATTGCAAAAAATCATATTTCGACAGAGGTCCGCTGTCATCAAGAAGCAAATGATTTTATTATCAAAGACGAATCTGCATTCAAGGGAGATAAATGTAATTCCTGTTGAACGTCGGAATGTTTAATTTAAACATCTAAATATATTACTATGGAAAAACACATTTTAGTCTGTTAGATTCATTTTTTTCTTATACATTCTAATATTCCATATCATAATTGTATGAATCTGGTAAGGAATAGGTGTAATGTGTAAAAATACGGGCGTAAATTGACTTGTGATTTTCCAAATTGTTTTTTTTTTAATTCTATCAGATTTCATTCCCAACTTTACCTGGAATAAGATTAATTGATTGATTGATATAAAGATTGATATAAACAGACTGCAATTGACTTAGATAGATAGATCGATCGATAGATAGATAGATAGATAGATAGGTATAAACAAACTTAGAAATGTATATGTGTACGTATTCATATATATATATATAAAGAGAGAGAGAGAGAGAGAGAGAGAGAGAGTGAGAGAGAGAGAGAGAGGTGGGGGAAGGGATACATTGATAGAAACAGACTGCAATAGACTTAGAGCGATTTATAGATAGATAAAAACAAACTTATAAATATATATGTGTACGTATATATATATATATATATATATAGATAGATAGAACAAAACAGACTGCGATAGATTGATTGATATAAAGAGAACTAAATTGATGGATGTAAATAGACTGTAATAGATGGAAACTTTGGAGTATAAAGAATTTAAAAAAAGTTATATTTTGGGTATACAATCACAACACATACCCCGGTTATCTATCAGATCAAAGAGTAATCGAACAACATATTATTCATAAACACACCACCTACACTAACATTTCTTGGATGAAAGTACTAAAGTTTTCTGTAAAACAAATTTCTATAAAACAATTTCGGTTTGCATAAGCACACACGCGTATATTTATATATATATATATATATATATATATATATTCAATTTATCTACATTTAGACCGACGGTATTTGAGTCACTTATTTTAGCACATGGACTTGACTTTTGTGTTCAGTTCCATATGCCGGACCGTGAGAAAGTGTTTGCTGACATTGAGGTCCTGTATTCACAACTAGGTAGATTAAAACCTCGTTCTAATTTAGCAAGCAGTGACTTTAAAGCCAAACTTAACAGTCTTACCCATACTTTTTCGGGAATTTCTGTTGCATCTGAAGAATCAAGATGGGGAGACCAGCATCGCCGTGTCATCATATTGTTGCAAAATAACAATAATTAAGTTATTTCGAAACCGGATAAAGGTGCTTGTGTTGTATTATTGGATCACGTTGACCACGTCAATAAAATGTTATTGATCCTCAATGATGATACAAAATTTACAAAATTTGGTCCGGTTGAAACCTGTGACCACACCACTTCCATAAAAGTAAACTTTCAAAAACAACTAAGGAAGTGGGTAAAAAGAGGTCTTCTTTCCCCTCAAATTTCTGACTCCATTCGACCTGTTGGTTCTATCCGTCCCCGTCTTTATGGTATACCTATGATCTATAAAGATGGTGTTCCTTTGCGACCCATCCTATCTATGGTTGGTTCTGCAAAACAAAAGTTGCCAGTTGGTTTTCATCAGTGCTTCAACCTGTGTTGGAGCACTTTAATTGTTTCTGCATTAAATATTCTTTTTCTTTTTCTAAGATTATCAGAAACTTTAGCCCAACTGATATGTTTATGTGCTCCTTTGACGTTTTTTCCCTTTACACAAACGTTCCTCTTGAAGAAACTATTGAAATTTGTTGTGATGTCTTATTTCGTAGTTCTCTTCCTAAACCTACCTTTCCAGAGAGTGTTTTCAAACATCTGATTAATTATGCTATCTCTTCTGTCGAGTTTAGCATCAATAACATCATGTATCGGCAGATTGATGGTGTGGCGATGGGGTCAAGTCTTGGTCCCGCACTGGCAAATATTTTTGTTAGGTTTTGTGAGACCAATTTATTTAATAAAATAGACTGCCCCCCCATGTAATATCGTTATGTTGACGACACTTTCTGTTTATTTAAAAATGAGAAAGATCTTGATTTATTTCTCACACAATTAAATTCTATGCATTCCTCTTTAAAGTTCACCGTGGAAAAGGAGTCTAATCATCGACTTGCTTTTTTAGATGTATTTGTGCATAAAACTTCTACAGCTTTTCTCACTTCTGTATACAGAAAGCCAACCTTTTCTGGCCTGTATACGAGATGGGATTCATTTTGCCCACAGCGGTGCAAAATCAACTTGATTAAGACTCTTGTTTATCGTGTCCTTATGGTTTCATCCAAGTGTTTTCTTGGTGATGAAATAAAGTTTATCAAGTCAACCCTGTCTAAAAATGGATATCCATTATCTGTCTTAGTTGGTGTTGTCCATGATGTTATGATTAAGTTTGAAAGGGCTAGCTGGTGCACTGTTAATAAGTGCCCTGTTTATTTGCGTTTGCCGTATATAGGTTCCAGAGGTGAGAGATTTGCCAAATCCATCACTGCGGCTGTTGGTAAATGTTATTTCTCAGCTGCTGTATGAGTGATTTTTCAGACTCGAATTGCATTTGTTTCAATGCGTAAAGACGTCTTACCTCCCCACCATATTAATTCAGTTATATATAAATATACATGTAGTTGTGGCAGTGACTACATAGGCAGGACGTCTAATCGGTTAGATTTACGCATAAAACAGCATTTGCCAGATCGAATTTTAAATCTTGAGCTTAAAAGAGGTCAGCTTGCAAGTACATCCGGGTCCTCTATAGCGGAGCACATGATTAATAGTAGGGAATGTGTTGCAGATTTCAATGTTGACCGATTCAGTATTCTGAGTCGGTCACATTCGATTTTCAATCTAAAAGTGTTGGAGACCCTTTACGTTCGATCCCTTTAGCTTTCCCTACGTAAACAGAGGGACTGTCTGTTGGGATTGAATGTGATTAGTCTCTGATCATCTGTTCATCTCAACTACTACCCCCTCTTAGTTTTCCACCCCTTTCTCCTTCCCTCTACTTTTTCCCACGACATTCCCCCTTTTAAAAAATTTTCTGGCGTTAACAGCTTGATAAGAGCCATACGAAACCGATCGTTCACATTTTTTTAAACAATAAACGTGCCCACAGTTTTCCAGAATCTATATGTCTTCCTTGCGATTAATAAGTTTTTAACCATCAATAACTTATATATATATATAATCCTCATTACGCTAGTATGTGTGTAACTGTAATCCAGCAGAAAATGCACGTTATAGTAAGATTTTCATTAAAGCAATAAACTTAAAATGCTTTTTGAAAAGAATTTGGTCCATATCGTAACTTAATGATAATTTTCTGAGATTCACGTTCTCAATAAAACGGAGATAAAATACTTATTAGAATCCTTTATCCATATCTATATATAATCATTTATATCATTATGGATTGCTGCTCCAACGGGAACACAATGGATTCCCTGGATCGTTTAGTTAGTTAGTTCAAGACCTAGATGAAGCTGTTTGCATTTCACATAACGCTGATACCCTTGTGAAAGATATGGACCAAACTATTCTCCCTCCAGCTATTAGAAAATGATAGGGCAGACTGGGCTGTTTCACTTTAACGTGATAACTAGTCTAGGAGAAGGAAAAGTCTAAATTAATACCTGCAAAACTACTCTTAAAAATTTACCTTGCGTCACATTCTGCTCGTACGGTGAGGTTGGTAAAATTTTATACAAAAACTGTCGGGAAATTTTTCTCCCTGAGCGCTTTACAGTATCAACGATCATTTTCAAGGATACAATCAAAGTGTTACTTTTGTTGATTTAAAATCTAGCAAAACTTTAGTTTCAATATCTGAGATGTTTTATGCAGCTGACGAGACATTTTGTCATGGCAACTGAAGATAGGGAAAATCGATTCATGCCTTTCTTTAGGCTATTGTTGCATTGAAAACATAAGTCTATTCCACCGTCTCTTCTGTTTTTATTTTCCGGTAACTATCATAGTAGTTGGAATAATCGTCTGCGCAAGGTTGGAAGGCAAGATTTGGATTGGAGTTGATCCCAACAACAGAAAAATTTTCCTTAGTACAAACGATGTTATATGTTGTTAATTATGTAATACTGAAAAATTTCGTTTTAATCATTTTATAACATTTATCTAACATAACATAGCATAACATTTTATTAAATTTCCTTAGTACATATAAAGTGTTGATTATGTAATAATGAAAAAATTCACGGCGTTTTGCTGAAAAATATTTTTCAAATTGAATGAGAAAGAATTTATTGATCTAAGCATTTTTGTTTTTGTTGGATTATCTTGCTGATAAAAATCCATGAATAGCCTTCTTTCGAAAATACAGGGTGTCTCAAAATAGATGCAACGCATTAATATTATACATTTTGCATCAAGTCATCTGAGTCTTAAAAAAGCAATCATATCATTTCAGAAAGATTAAACCAGATGACAAAGGCATAAATTGATTGACTTTACGGAGCACGTGAAAGACCAAGTTCTTGGGAACGTCTTCAGAGGGACGTTTTCGGACTCTTTCTGACAGAATCTCTCACCGCTTTCACATTGTCAGGACATCTTGCAGTCAACTTCCAGGCAAATCTGGGATTATCTACTTTTTTGTTGAGGTTGTTTACTGACTCTGTGGCTTGAAATTTGTGTACTCAATGATAAATTTGGCTTTTTTGGGGATAATTGTAAAACTTAAACTTCCTGCAAAATTTTGCTTGCACAGTTTCGAATGATTTTGTCTCAAAAAAAGTAGTGACGCAAAATATTTTTCCTCTCTTATCTAAGGCTTTGTGATTGCAGATTAAGTGTTGTTATTATAATCTATTTTCAAATCTGAAATAAAAAAGAACACAACATTATTATTAGTAGATTGGTTGGTTGGTTGGTTGTTTTGTTTTACGGCGTATCAACCCTTTTCTGGTCATATAACGCCAAATTAAGTCATTTTGCTTCAAACAATCCTGTTTAGTATAAGTATACTTTTTGTTTACACACAGTTAAATGTCAAAAACAGTTCTATTTCAAACAATTCAGTTTAGCATGAATACGCGGTTTAAACACACAGTTAAATATAAAAACAGTTAATTTCAAACAATTCAGTTTGGCGCAATTACACAGTTTAGTTCTATTTGACCCTTAGGACCCTATTATGTGCTACCACTCCGGGCTAGAGTGGACCTGGGAGCGATGGCAATAAAAGGGTAGCCCGCATCCCCCCAAACTCCAGCATTATTAGACTCTCACAATCAGATTGTTTAGTGTGATATCAGGACACTCATTGAGAGAGTCTTACTCCTCTGCAAAGATGCAGTCGGTGTATCTGCAGCTTTATCTGACTGGGCCAACTATTACTTTAGTTATTAGCAGTCACATGGGTCCCAAGTATATTGAGACATCCTGTATATAACAATTCTAGGAAAAATAAATCTTCCACTTACTATAAAAAGCCTAATCCGTTTCGGTCATTTAATTTCAAGATTTACCTGTTGGAAGCACACATCTTGTCACTCTGTACGTATAAGCTGAAAACTGAATATTGACTCGGGATTGATTAATCATTTATAAGTTTGATCTCGGTATTGCTGTTTAATATAGCTAACCTATTAACACGTTTTGTACAGAATGTTAGTTCAAACTAAGATATAATACATTGTTATTTTACAGCTTGAAGAATTTCATATAAATCTTAGGCACATTTTTGTAGTACAATGGTTTGAAAACAAAGCAATCAATCAATTTGTTAGTGTGTTCGATTCTTGTACTTGTGGTTTTGTGTTAAACAAAACACAGCTAAGTAAATGAGAATTCTTCGCGTGATATAATGGTTAACGAATTAAGCTAATAGACCATTACTAGTGAATTCTATTCTCACTGACAGCTTCATTGTTAAAATATAATTAAAAAAAATATGACAACGTTTTTTTTTTTGCTGATAGTTTGTGAATCTATATTCAGTATAATTTGTTAGATCTTGTAGCAACATTGATTTCTGTTGGTTATTGTATATTATCAGAGACTTCCTCGCGATGAGAGCCTCTTTTTATATATTTTGTAACATTAAAACCTTGCCCTTGGGCTGAGAATTTGATATAGAAAATTTGGTAGTTCAATATCTATCGATTTGACTGTCTGTAGAGGATACAAAATTGTTTTTTTGAATTATTTATACTCGTTGAACCTGGTTTCACGATTTAATTACAATATAAAAAATAATATAGTACAATATATAGTTAATATTATACAACAGAAAATATAACATTATATATGAAAAAGCAAGGTATTCAGAAAATGATTTTATTCATAGATGAATTATCAGCAAATTTTCGAAGTAATTGAATGATAGTTTTGTGAGATTTGAATTATTGATAAAACAGAGATAACATACTCATTAGAATCTTTCACTCCTATCTACATATAAGCATTTATATCATTATGGATCACAGATACCATCATCTGGGCAATGTTAATATGCGATGTTGTATCTTCTGAATTATATTCAGTTTTAAAATAAAACGAAAAAATGAGAAAATTTAAAGCATTCTATTGCCGTTAGTAGCATTTTATTTCAAAA
Source organism: Sepioteuthis lessoniana (assembly GCA_963585895.1). NCBI lineage: Eukaryota > Metazoa > Mollusca > Cephalopoda > Myopsida > Loliginidae > Sepioteuthis > Sepioteuthis lessoniana. The sequence goes on from OY757919.1 coordinate 65,672,229, forward strand.
CAGATATAATAATAATAATAATAATAATAATAATAATTATTATTATCATAATTATTATTATTATTATTATTATTATTATTATTATTATTATTATTATTATTATTATTGTTTTGAGGTATAAACAGATCACCTAATGTTGGTCAGACGACCAGACCTAGTAATAGTCAACAACATCACCACCACCACCACCACTGAGAACACATCAGAAAGCTGTAAATGTGGAACATGAAGGTGTCGGTGGTAGCTATTGTAGTTGGAGCACTTGAAATGGTCACAAATCCCCGAAAAAACTGAGGAAACTGAAAATCAGAGGAGGAATCGAGATCATAGCATTGCTAAAATCAAGTAGAATACTTAGAAGAGTTCTGTAGAGCTAAGTTGACTTGTTGTTACCCAGACGTCGCTGTTCTAGCAAAACCACCTCGTGAAAACAAAGAAAAAAAAAGCAGAAAACTTGATGAATAAGTAGACCTTGGTTGAGAGTAAAAAAGACTTACGGAACATGAAGGAAATGGTGGTACTCATCATATAAAAATCTGATCTATCCGATAAAAAGAAAGGTGATATTTTTTTTTTGCTGTAACTGTGTCCATACTAAAATATGGATGCACCACGTGGACACTAACAAAATGCATAGACAGAACTACCCCAAAATGCTGCCTGCTATCTTGAATAAATCCTGGAAGCAACACACCTTAAAACAGCAGCTATACAACCACCTGCCTCCCATCTCACAAACCCTTAAAGGAAGACGAATAAGACATGTTGAGAACTATTGGAAGAACTCATAAGCGACGTTATTTTATGGAATTTAGCATATGAACATGTTGGCCGACGAGCAAAAATATCAACTCTGTACGCACACAAGATGTAACATAGAAGACCTTCCAAGAGCGGTAAATGATAGGGGAGGATGATGAAATAGAGAAAGTCAAGTAACTCAGTACTGTCAGCGTGACCTGATTATGATAATGATGATCACGATGAATGTCTAGATAGATATGTATGATGAGTTGGATTAAAGGCTAAATAAGAGACTTGATTACGAGAAGCCACAAAAAAACATTAAAATGTTGAAAAATTTGCTGTCAAAGCAATACATATTCCAGTTTTGCTTAGTCTAGCTCACTGGTCTCTGTTTGCCTCTAGCTCCTGCTGTTATTAAGTAGTCACCCATCACATATTGAAACAGGCTTATCACTGCTTAACTTCGTTGGTCTGACTGGAACAGGTGTTTTTATTCAATATCCCTTGATCGTAAGTCTGTATTTACCCAAACCTTCCGCAAGACAAGATACGACACAAGGTCTATTCTTAAGCGGAGTAAAGTTGGTTTGAATTTAGAGTTTTACTCCCAGACTGATTGCCTAACAAAGCTGAATAACCCATTCTACCCTACAATCTATCCTTAGTTTGTCGAGGCAATAAATGTTCCTGTTTATGTAATGAAAAAGAGACATGTCAGTATAAATCTTGTTTGGAAAGTTTCCAGTTGACCATAATCTTGCACCAAAATATGAATTATTGGTCTCTGCATTAGGATCGCCACAAAAGTATTGATTACTATTATTTATCTCAAGCATTCTTTTGGCTTTCCCCAACATTACAGTCGCCTTTTTTTATGCATCTCTCCAAAGGGAGGTAACTAATCATTCATCTTGTTACATTTGCAAACCTGCAATAATTGATTCCCACATTTGTCTATTGCATTCTATGCACACATCTACACACACAATCACACTCACAAATAAGCATGCTGACACAGAATAGAATAATCTATATCATAAAGATCTGAATTTTCAATGTATGTTACTGAAAGGTTGTCAAAAATGGTAGATCATAGTGACATTTTTATTACAGCATTAGCGTTAAATAATTGATTTGCTGATTGATTTTAACGGCATGTCAACTTGTTTTAATCCCTGTAGTTGTTTTGTAAGAGTTTTTTTTTCCATACCGTCCAATCGAATACGGATAATTTTTAACGAGTTCAATTTAACTCACCGTAGATATGATCCTAAAAGAGTGGATCTGGGAGCAATGGTAATGAAGGAATGACTTCACTTTTCCCTGATCTCCTGAACTGGAGCCTCACTATCAGATGGAGTTTAATGTCATACAAAAGACATCCCTTTTTGGTGGGTCTTAACTCTCTGCGGGAGATACAGTCTAAGAATCATAAGCCCTACCGACAGGGTGTCAGGTGCGTTAAAATGGTCTGAGAGAATATATCGAGTTCCAGTCCAACTTGCAATTTAACGACAATAGCATTGAGTCTTCATTCATGCTCCCCTCGATCTTCATAATTACTAAAGTGAGATTACGCTTATATTTTGAGTATATGACATTTCCCGTTTATATATTTATCTACTATTGATTCTAATACTAAATAGTCACCGAAGGCTGCCTATGAGTCGTTATATATTTACACAACCTCTTCACCATGAGCAGGATGTGACACAAGTTTAATTTTCAAGTAAAGCTGGTTTGAATAAGAGTTTTCCTTTTCGTAGTCTGTTTGCCTAACCAAGGCTAAAGAACTTATCCTTCCCTACTATTTACTGATAGTTGGGAGGAAGATTAATGGATTCATGCTTTTCCCAATTGCATTAGCGCAAAGTGAAAACTAAACAGTCTCGCTGAGGATTTGAACTCGGGTCGCCGATATCATTTCTCACGACGATAACTGTAAGCATACCTCCTGTAAGTGAGTATTAAAAATATCGATAGCTAATTACAAATAACTGCTAGGTTACATCAGACATTAAAAATAATTATACTACTATACGTAATAAAGTTTTTTTTTGTAAATCTTACCTAGCTTTGGTTTGGATGGTTTTATGGCATATCAACCTTTGTGGATTATTTAATGCCAAATCCTCTTTATATATATATATATATATATATATATTGCTATTCAACTCTAATAATTTCGTAGAGGCAGAACTAAGAAGAGACGAAGATGATTAAATGTTTGAAGTGACAGCTTCGTGACGGCAGAACGACGAAGTAATGTTCTCTTAATATATATATTTACGCATATATATATATATATATATATATATATATATATATATATATATTAAATATATATTTGTAAACACATTTTTTGATAACATTTTTAAACGAGCCTGAGCTCTCTTTTTGCACACAGTTAAATGGTTTCAAGTATTTCTATCAAATGCGATTAATTCTATTGTTTATTAATCATTAGTGTGTACAAAGTTAATTGATTTAAAGTACTGCTATTTGACAGTGACTCTTTAACATCAATCAGCTGTTTGTACACATTTAAATAGATATAGATATGATTTTTAAGTCAATAGTTTGAAGGAAATTTCATTTTTAAATGAATTAGAACTAATTTGTTTCCACACTATTATTGCTATTGTTTGTTCATAGTTAAATAGTTTCAATCATTGCTATCAAACACTAATAATTCTATTCAATGTTAAGAATCTGTTTGCAGACAGTGAATAGGTTACAAGTATTGCTATTCAACTCTAATAATTTCGTAGAGGCAGAACTATGAAGAAACGAAGATGATTAAATGTTTGAAGTCACTGCTTCGTGACGGCTGAACGAGGAAGTAAGGTTCTCTTAATATATCGTATCTCAACCTAGTATAACTCATAGCAGTTCTTGACTCTCTCTCTCTCTATTTTCACACAGCCATTTCGACTATTTCATAACGGTTCTATTTGACTTATAGATAAGACCTTATCAGGTGGGGAGGTTATACCACTCCGCCAAGATGCTGTCGTTGTATTTTACAGTCACAGTGATCACTTCAGAAAAACTGCTGAATATATTTAGAGAATTTTTTTTTAATTTTTAAATTAAAATTGGTGATTTTACGGTATTATTGAAATTCTTGGTAATTTTATTTCTTTAACTGATGGTGCCGTCTAAATGAATTACTAATAACAATGGCCAATGGTTACGGATGGCGAGGAACAATCAAGGGAATCCGAGCTGTCGGCACGTCTTAATGATGATGATGATGATGATGATAAAAGAGTCTGTATTTACCCAATTCCTCCGCCATGTGCTGGACTAGACACAAAATCATATTTTCAGCGGAGTAGATTATATATATATGTGTGTGTGTGTGTGTGTGTGTGTGTGTGTGGTACTTGATGCCGCCTTGCTTAACACTCAGCATTATAAGAAGATTTATATACAAAGAGTTGTAAAGATATAAAAAGAAATATTTATAACGGTATAAAATTCTATTTATACACACTTTATTTTCTCCTGTTATTTCATCAAATATCCATCGCTATTTTAATAACATTTTTCATGAATTTAAAGTTCTGAAGAAGGTTATTAAAACCGAAACTTTCACGTTTACTTTCATGATAAATTGGATTATTTTGTTTTTTCAACATATCTTTATACTGTTGGATTTATTTCCTTACTTAATTCCATATATATATATATATATATATATATATATATATATATAAAGTTTGTATAAAATGTACCCGATGCTATTACAGCAGAGCAAGAATAAAACTTCAAAAAACATTCTTATGATAAACAAAAGTTCTTAGCATGAAATTTCATTTGGTGCGCACAGTCATCAGATTGATATATATATATATATATATATATATATATATATATATATCAGCTGAAAGGTTTATAGATTGATCAAGATACTCACATGGAAGGTACAAATGAGATTTATTTTTCAACATAGCCTCTTTTGCAGTTCATACACTTTTTCCATCAGTGTTACAGTGCTTGAATCCCATTGATCAAAAACGACATCAACTGTGGATATAATGTCTTCACATGAACTTTTTAGCCTCTGAAATTTTCAGTCCGCCCCATATATATATATATATTCAAATTTCGCTCCTGAGTGAAGGTATCTTCGTTTAAAGCTATCGCATCAATTAATTAAATTTTATTTCTAATTCATTTATTTATTGGAATGCCCACGCAGTCCAGTAATTAAATTGCATTTTTGCTTGTACAATTAGATTCGTGATAAATATATATATACATTTATATGCACACACACACACACACACACACATATATATATATATATATATATATACAAATTTCATTCCTGGGTGAAGCTATCATATCAATTCCTTTAAGAATAAGGCTGTGAATAGTTGCCTTTCATTATTCTCGAGCTCAGAAAGATTACATCAAATACTAAAAGATCGCAAAAGAAATTAAGGCAGTTCTTGGATAATACGCTTTTGAGTCTGTGTCTTGTAGTAGTCATGGAGACACAATGAATCATTTCATTTCAGGAGAAATCTTTCGATTAAGGTGCAGTGTATGAGCAGATTGTGTCTTTGTTTGCCACAAAGAGATACGTCTATTGTAGGTTCGAATCGAAAATGAATCGCCTAGATTGACGCCGAGAAAGAAGAAAAGCAAAATATCTACACAATTGTTCGTGTGGGTGTTCAACGAGAGACACCGTGGCTTGTATGGCTGTTGTGTGACCCCATCGAAATTGTGCAGATCCCATTATCTCCAGCTCAACTCTTTTGAACTGTTTGTCTCAACTGCTTGTATCTCACCACCACTTCCCTCAACCCCGGGCAAATAAATCGGGTGTTAAACCAGTTAGCTTGGGTTAACGAGAATGGATTCCTGATGTTGGTGACTCAGTAAACGTGTCATATGAAGACGGAAATAAATATTCTCATATAGGGTGTTCCAAAAAAATTGTACACACTCTGACCAGTGACTGCTTTCAGTGTTTTAATGGCATATTAACCTTTCTAGGTTATTTAATGCCAAAGTCACCCATAGAGAAAGACATTGGTAGTACTATTTAACCCTTTGCTGGAGGGATAAGGGGTTCAAACTTTTTCCAATGGTATTTGACCGAAAGTGAACGTTATAGCGCGACTGGAGTTTGAATTTGTGACATCGAAGTAAGCGAGTTCGAAATCTATCGCACTATTAAGTTAACTTTTGGAATAATAGCCACAGGAAAGGCATGAACCTTTTTATCCCTCAAGTTATGAGTTAAGTAGTACCACTACTGTCTTTCTTCAAGGATGCCTTCAGCACTTAATTACCCTAGAAAGTTGATATGTCATTAAAACAAAGAGACCAAACCAAACCAACACTGATAATCCTCACCATACTAAGACCCTTGGTAAGTTTATGTGATGCCCAGTCGTAATATGGGGTTCTGAGGTTCCCAGTTGATGCAATTATGGCATTTTATTGAGTCATTTAACCTTATGACACAAAACCTTCAATATTGAAACAGAATATACCCAAATACCAACTGAAACGATTTATGAAGTCTGCGATTCCATCTGTTCACGTTATCAGCAGTTACAAATAGAATGTTCATAAGTTTGAATTGCCCAGTCAGCTGGGGCTGTAGAATAAACTGACTGCTTCTCTGCAGAGGGGTAAGACCACCCATCGACGTGTGTCCTGGATTTGACACTAAAGAATCTGATGGTGAGGTCCCAGTAATGCTGGAACTTTGGGGAATGCGGAGTACCCCTTCATTGCCATTGCTCCCAGGTCCACTCTGGCCCGGACTGGTAGCATCTGATTGGGTCCTATATATAGGTTAAATAGAACTGAACTGAGTACTTATGCTAAACTGGATTGTTTGAAATAGAACTGTTTTTGACATTGAAACTGACTACTTATGTTAAACTGAATTGTTTGAAATCTGTTTTTAAATAGAACTAAACTGTGTACTTATGCTAAACTGAATTGCTTGAAATAGAACTGTTTTTGACTCTGAAACTGTGTACTTATGCTAAACTGAATTGTTTGAAATAGGACTGTTTTGACATTTAACTGTTTGTAAACAAAAACTATACTAAACTGAATTGTTTGAAATTTAATTCGGCGTTAAATGACCCGAAACGTGTTGATACGCAGTAAAACAAAACAACCGCCCAATCAACCAACCAACCAACCATAAGTTTGAATACCTGCAATTGCAAAATGATCTTTGCAATTGCCATTATTTCACTTTATCAGCAATGCTTTGACCAGAACGGTCATCAGTTCGAAAACCTATGATATCTCAAAATATTCTAAACTTGTCTTCTTTTACTTGGATAATAAAACCAAATAAATCTTAATAAACAATATATTTATAATAAATCAAAGTGCGAATACATTTTTAGGAGACCCTGTATATTTTTTATGTGTATGAAAATGGCCTCGTACCTACCCCTCTATTATTTTGCTCTCAAACGTCCTGAGTTACCTCGATTCCTATACACATAGTAACCCCGCCCCAACCTTTTCAAATATTTTTTTATTTAAAAAAATACATAATCCACAATCTTTTTTATGATTATTTTCAGGAAATAACACGCTTCAGTGATGCTTATATACATAAAATTAGGTAATTGATCCCGATCACGCAGTTAATAGTAAACTAAATGGCTTAGATATGAATGGATACAATTCATGCACCCAATCTCCGAGCAATCAGTCTTGTAATTGTATAGTCTCCTATACTAGAGAGTATTATCAATATTATCACAACGAATTCTCTGTCAAAGAGGCGTAATGTCTTGACTGTGAAATTGTTGTAATCGAGTTCGAACTCTAGTCGCGCTATTGCGTTTATTTTCGGATTAATACCCTCGAAAAAGGTACGAAACCTATTTTCCATGGCTTATATAGTACCAACAGGCTCATTGACCAAGTGCGTAGAGTGTTCGCCAATGGTCCGGGAAACCTGGGTTCAATCCCAGGTCGCGTCTTACCAAAGACTTTAAAAATGGTACTTGATATCCCCTTGCTTAAAACTCAGCAATATAAGGTACGCATCAAGGGTAAAGTGGAACACTTCAAGGAAAGGAGTAGCACCCTTCCCTACACCTCAGTGTAGTAGCTATTGAAAAGGAAGCCTTCTGGTCGCCCTCGACTACGGTCGCCAACTTTACTTACTTTTACTGTTTTTTTTTTACAAGAGTATCTTATTTTCTCCTTTGCGTAGTCATACATTTAGCAGATATTTAACAAAGTATCTTGCCCAGTCGGCTGGGGCTGTAGAATACACCAACTGCACCTCTGCAGGGGGTTAAGACCCCCGCAATGAGTGTCCTGGATATGACACAAAACAATCTGATGGTGAGGTTCCAGTGATGCTGGAGCTTTGGGGCATGCGGAGCATTTCCATTGCTCCCAGGTCCACTCTGGCCCAGAATGGTAGCACCTGATAGGGCCCTATCTTTGGGTTAAATAGAACTGCATACTTATGCTAAACTGAGTTGTTTGAATTAGAACTGTTTGACTAAACTGAATAGCTTGCAATAGAAATGTTTTTGACAATTAAACTGTGTAATTACATTTAAACTGCGAGCTCATACTGAACTGAATTGTTTGAAATGGAACTGTTTTTGTGATTGAAACTCTACTTAACCTAAACTGAATTGTTTGATATAGAACTGGTTTGACATTCAACTGTGTGTAAACAAAATCTATTCTTATACTAAACTGAATTAGCTGAATTAGAACTGTTTGAATAACTGAATAGCTTAAAATAGAAATGTTTTTGACAATTAAACTGTGTACTCGTGCTAAACTGAATTGTTTGAAATAGAACCTACGATTTGCATAAAGTGGATTTGGCGTTAAATAACCTACAAAGGTTGACATGCCATAAAACCCAACCTACCAACCAAGTATCGTCACTCTGTCGAAGGCCTTAGAATACACTGACTGCATTCCCTGCAGAGCAGGGGTATTGCTTACCCCCACTCAAAACTAATGAGTCTTGGTTATGAATTTGATTGGTTCACGGTGTTTTATGGCATAGCAGCCTTTGTGGTTTATTTAATGCCAAATCCCGTATATATAGAAATTTCTCATTATTTCTTAGTTTGATGATGCAAATCTAACATTAGAAAAATATTGGGTTTGTTGAAATAAATATTATTACAAAAAAATGTGAGTAATTCTTAAAGGTTTTTCTTTAATATGGTATTATTTGCTCTGTAATTTAATCTATTATTATTTTACATTGAGTTCTCTTTTGAATTACATGGATATTGTAGAAAGAAAATACGAAAATATAATAGTTTCCACCATCGGCTGACTCAGTGTTTGATAATATATATATATATATATATATATATATATATATATATATATATATATATGATTTGTAAGTGAATAGTCTAGTTGGGGAGGGTCTTAACCCTCTGCAGAGGCGTAGTCGTGTACCATAGGACCAACGTTTTGTGCTGTAAAGAAAGAAGTCCACAGAAAAAGAAATACTCAAACTCGAAGGTAAGGGAAAAAATATAGCAGTCGTTTTTATTCAGCTATGATCACTGCGACTCGAAAAGTTCCTTCTCTCCCTTCCTCTCGGTGGTGACGGGGTGTGTGTGAGAGCTGGCTGTTTGACACACGTCTGTCACAGCAGATGGATCGTAGAAGACTGGGGTATGACGGGTTGGGGCCTCTGGAACCCTTAACGCACCCGTTTTGACAACTGCCTTCAACTCTGCCAAAATCTCATTACTTGTTTTCTTATATAGAGATTTTGGAGAACAAATCGAAGATCCGCGAATGTTCGATGTCACTAGTGAAACACGTGATATTACATCAGTGATTATTTTAAAATCACGACTAACTTTGCAGGTCATTCTGCCCGCACGCGCTAGTCTCGTGACACCTTCACTGATTGACGACAGCGCCCGTCCGTAATATTACAGTCGGTGTATTTTACAACCCCAGCCAACAGGGCGGTCCAGTTTTGGATCCCTGGAGATTCACCTCTTCGTTGCCAATACTCCCTGGTCCACTCTGATTCGAAGTGGTTGTACCCTTTTAGGGTCTCATATATGAGTCAAATAGATTTGTATGAAGTAATGAAGTGTTTACCTGTTTAAGATGATTATGACGATACATTTTTGTACTGTTTATAATTAGAGCCAATAATTGTTAAAGTAACTTTGTTAGGATACAAACAAAGATGAGATGAGATGCGTAAAATAAACCAACCAAATAACCGAAACCACCAAAAAAATTAAACATTATTTTATTAGATCGGAATACTTGAAATCATTGAACTGTATGAAAACAAATAAACAAATAAGAATCGTTATTGAAACTGTTTAATTGTGTATGATCTTTTCTTTGTTTTTCAATGGCATATCAACATTCGTTAGTTATTTAATGCCAAATACGTTCTTGAAGGGGAACAGTAAAAGTACTATTCAACCCACTGATTGGAAGATCAAGGCGTTCATACCTTTCCCTAAATTATTAATCTGCAAGTAAAAGCTATAATGCAACTGGAGTTCGAATTCACTTCCTCTGATGTCGCAGTCCAGCATATTTACTATTACGCCACTGGATTTTCCCTGATTGCTGTAAGAATCATTCAATATTTTTTTTCAGTCTTTAATTTTTGTTTTTTCATTCATCCGTGCCCCCGAATAGTCGGAATCAACAACCTTCACAAAACCTGGTCTGATTCTACCAGTACCCAAAATATCGATTCCATAACACTTCCAATTTTCAGAACTTTTACGAACATCGAAACCCGCCCCTAAGTTTTAATTACAAATGTGCATAATCTTCGGACAACACCATTAATGCGCTGAGAATCCTCCTAGATCCCGGATTAAAATCCTAACCCCCAATTACTATTTGCCAGGACAGCACTAACAAGTCACTACAAAATTTCATTCGTAAAAATTTTGTTTACTATAACCCGTCAATCATTTAAGCAAGGCACTATCTCTATCCACAGGGGCCATGTTTCTTTCTCTTCCGTTCACAGCCACCTACCTGCATGTTTCCCTCTTACTCTCTTTCTTCCTCTCCCCCTCACTACGATACAAAATTACATACAGCAGTAACTGTATCAGCTCATGTGTAAAATATACTGGATGTTATCACCTATTTCTAATTTTCTTTTACAATTATTTAAATTCTATCGGGCGCAACCAAACTTAAAAACAACAGATAACAAACTTATTCAATGAGCAAATACCTTCTTTTTCTTTTTTCTTTTCATGCCTTCTTCTTGATTTCGTTGGTTAGAATCTTTTTTTTTTCGTCTAGGGCCTTATGTCGAACTTTTTTCTTCGTTCTGTGGCTTGTGTCTGGTTCTTTTCTTTTTCTTTTAACCTGTTGCTTGTTTCTGGAGTTGAGTTCTTTTTTTTCTTTCTTTTATTCTGGGGGCCTTGTGTCGACAGTTCTTTTTTTTTCTTCCTTTTCCTGCTTGGGGTGCCGCATTTTTTCTTGTTTTCGGAGTTGAGTTTTCTTTTCTTTTTTCCGTTGTTTCTTTTCTTTTTTCCGTTGTTTCTTTTGCGTTTTCTCTCTCTCTCCTTCCATCACCTGAACTAGTCGTCCGAAATCGATTCCTATGTTTCTTGGCCGTTTCTTTGATCTTGTGGAGCCAGATTCGTAACCATGCCTTGAACGGCATGCTTTTGCCTCAGGCACCAAATATATCATGTAATATATTCAAAATGCGAATATGTAAAAAATACGGATGTATAAAACGTTCATAATGTTCATAGAATGTTCATACGCATAGGAAACCGAAAAACACGCGAAACACTGACGACTCTCTTGGTTCAGGTACGAAACTTTTATTACCTTCTTTAAGTTTAGGTTTTCGACACGAGGAGAGAGAGACACACGATTTTTCTATGCTGACCCAACATTCTGACCCAACAAATGCGCGTGCGCACCCCACAGCAAACAACTAGACTGGCCTCGCCCAGGTCCGAAAAATCAACTCGCTTCGTCTAAGTTCAAATCTCAACTCACTGCTTTTATTCAAAATCATTAAGAACCCCAGCCCATCGCTTCCGGGTATGACATCATTCACATCCCCAGTCCAATTTCCTATCTGGGGTTTTTATTGTGACATCTGTGATTGTCACATCCTCCCCGTGCACGCGTAAACACCTGCGTTAATGTCTGCACCTACCCATGCACTAAGCCGAAAGGTTCTCAGCAAAAGATAAGATATATAAAACGAAAAATGATAATATAAAAAAAATCCTTCCGCAATTATATAACATAAAGACTGAATACCAGAATTGAGACGGTAAATACCGAAAAACAAGAACACTCTAAACAAACTGAAATACAAAGTTATAGTAATAGAAACACCACAAACTCAAACACAGAACAAACACTAACATAAGAAGAAAAAATAAATGAGACTATAAAGAGAACGATGTCGGAGAAGAAAGCCACATTACAATCTTTTTGGTACCAAGACTGGAAAACGGTCAAGATAGAAACTGAAAAAAAAAAAAAATCAAAAAATTATTTATACAGATCTCAACGAACGACACCACGGAATTAAACGAACTAATCTATACAGGAGCGAAATTAGTATGCGAAAAAGTCGGGGTTTCTCTAAATAATACGAAAAGAAACTCCAAACCTGGATGGGAAATTAGATTGAAAACACAAATAAGAGATCTGAGACAACAAGCCAGAATAACTTGATAGAAGGAAAATGTAAGAATATGAGGGGACAAAATGAGAAAATCAACACAATTAGAACAAAGGATACAAGTAGAAGAGATAAATCATCTGGTACTGGCGAATGAATGACGACTAAAAAAATACTGAGATAGGATCAAACAATACACACAAAAAAGGACATTTCAAAACAATGAAAGAAAATTCTATCAGCAAGTAGGGGAAGAAGGTACGAGGAAATACCCACAACCGGATGCAAGGGAAGCCAAACAATTTTTGAGCAAAATATGGGAACATAGAGATCATAACAGAAAAGCCGAATGGATAAACAACACGGAAAAAGAGTTGCAAGGACTGGAAGAAGGCTATAAGGCGAAATCACACACACACACACACACGTGTGTATGTGTGTGTGTGTGTGTGTGTATGTGTACGTGTTTATATGTATTTTATTACTTATTATTATTTTATTATGAGATTATAGAACACATATTACGCCTAAAAGATGTGGTTGGTTGGTTTTATGACATCTCAAACTTTGAAGGTTATTTAATGCCAAATCCATTTTTTACGAATAATCAGTTCTAATTTAAACAATTCGGTTAAGCATAAGTATACAGTTTAATTGTCAAAAACATTTCTATTGCAAGCTATTCTGTTTAGTCAAATAGTTCTAATTCAAACAAAAAATGCAGTTTTAGTTCTATCTAACATATAGATAGGGCTCTATCAGGTGCTACCTTTCTGGGCCAGAGTGGACCCGGGAGCAATGACAATGAAGGGGTGCTCCGCATTCCCCAAAGCCTCAGCATCACTGGAATCTCACCATCAGATTGTTTTGTGTCATATGCAGGACACTCGTCAGGGGGGAGTCTTAACCCTCTGCAGAGAAGTAGTCGGTGTATTCTACAGCCCCAGCCGACTGGGAAATAAAAGATGTGGCTGTTATCCCCTAAAATTAAAATACATTTCACATGTACCATAAATGATATACACTGTTACATATAACAAAAATTCCTCTTCTAAAGAAAATAGCGAATAACACTTCCTTATTTAAATGAGTTTAAATGAGATTAATAACTACTAAGTATTAGTTGTTGGCTGCTGAGGGCGCCTCCGGTGGTGTAATGGTTAGCAAGCTAGACTAGGAAACCTTGATGAGTGAGTTCGAGTCTCATTCTGTGCCCCATTCATATGGCTTTGTGCCACATCTAAGCAAAAGGCTTAGTAAATTACTATTAGTAGATGGCTGCTAAGGTCGCCTCTGGTGGTTTAATGATTAGCAAGCTAGACTAGCGAACCTACACGAATGAGTTCGAGTCTCATTGGGTGTTAATTTTTCAAGGAAAAATAAGGATATAAATGTAAATTATATAATTCCAAAATATAAAGCTGAATCATCTTATTTTGATAAAGTTATAAGAACAATTATACCATATTCGAAAAAAATCATCATCATGTCGCGCCATCAGCACGGATATCCCTGACCCTCTCTCACCACCCCACCCTATCGTCCATTGCTTCTGGCAGGTCTTCAGGACTACATCCCGTATCAGCACAGAGCTGCTGAAAGAAGGTTCGAGCTGGTCGTCTTGTGTTTGCTCGTCCATGTGAAGGGGACCACAGGAGTATATCCCTTAAGAGCTCGTCCCTACTTCTCCAGCAGTGTCCCGCGTGTCTGGTTCGTAAATCCGTAAAATGTCATAATTATTTTGTATTATTAACAAATTATTTAGGGTAAGAATATGGAATTGGGTATTTTACTAAATTACTCTGGCTCTTGCATTGTAAACATGGCGATAAAATCTGTGACATCATTGGAACTTAGAAAACTGATAGTCAAGTTACGTAATGAAGATAAACTCTCGATTGGGGTTATTTCAAAGACTGTGGGGGAAATCTAAAAGTGTTATTCATAGTATTTTAAGAAAACATAAGGAAACTGGGTCATGTGAAGCCAAGAAACCACCTGGCAGGCCTATGAAAACTACTGATAGGAAAAACAGGGGGATTGGTAATGAATATAAAAAAGATCGATTTGCAACAGTAACTGCTATCTCTAAAAGAGCTAATGCTAACCTTGACATTAAAATATCAAGGTACACTATTTCCCGAAGACTTAATGAAATAAATTTGGACTGTAAAGTAGCTTGTACAAAGCCTTACATTAAAAAAAAGAACAAAATGAGCCGATTGAAATTGGCCACTGAATACGTCATATGGACTGAAGAACAGTGTAATTGAGTTCCTTTCTGTGACGAGTCAAAATTTAACCTGTTTGGTTGTGATGAGAGAAGGTTCGTTCAATGCAGTCCTAAAGAACGATATTCGACTCAGTACACTAAAAGAAGCATTAAATTTGGAGGAGAAAGTGTGAAGGTGATTGACATTATTTCAGCTTTTGATACAGGACCTCATGCGAGGCTACACGGAAGAATTAACGCAACTGCATGCAAAGAGATACTGAAGAAAAATGTACCTAATTTGAGAACTGCAATTAATCAATCAGCTATATTTATGCAAGATAACGCTCCGTGTCACACAGCGAAGTCTGTTAAGACATTTCTTTCTGAGGAGGATGCTACTGTTATGGAGAGGCCTGCTCAAAGCCCATATATGAATCCTATTGAGAATGTTTGGAAGTTACTAAATGAAAGAGCTAAGGAAAAGAATCCAAGAAACGCCGAAGAACTATGGACTAATTTGAAAGGAGAATAGGAGAAATATCCATTGATGAATGCAAGACATTAATTAGCTCGTGTAGCAAAAGATGTCTATCTGTTATTGAAAGTAAAGGTCTACACATCAAATACTAATGAATTATGAACGCTATTTTCATTTAGATGTGATGTATCCATCATAATAGTATGATTTTGTTAATCGTTCTGATGTTTTAACCATCAGTTTTTTTCGACTGTTATATAATTATTCTTATAAGTTTATCAAAATAATTTTATTGAGCTTTATATTTTGGAATTATATAATTTACATTTATATCTTTATTTTTCCTTGATAAAATGTTCTATGAAGCTTTAAAATAAAAAGTTATTTCACATTTAGACTTTTTCTTAACATCGTTCTGATCTTTATGCTCGCTACTGTACAAGTAAATACGGTACATATTTATTGGTTGGTTTTAGGGCATGTTAGCACTTGTTTGATTGTCTAATTTTAAAAATTTCATCTGCTAAATATACCCGACGAGATTTCACACGAGAAGACACGGACATGGCCAAGAAAGGGAAACCTCAAAAATCTTTTAATAGCAGTACAATACAATCTTATAAGGACAAATTATTTTAAAACGAAATTGATTATATGCAACTGAATTGCAAGTGAAGGTTATGTGGAGAAAGAGTTGAAACAACAAATCACATTGTAAGCGAATACAGCAAACAAGCACAAAAGGAGTACAAGCCAAGGTTCGACTGGGTAGAAAGGCGATCCACAAGGAATTGTGCAAGAAATTGAAATTTGACCATACTATCAAATAGTATATGTACAAACCAGAATCCATCTTAGAGAATGAGACGCATAAAATTCTCTTGGATTTTAAAAGACAAAGGGATTACCTAATCTCGGCCAGAAGACCAAAACTAAGGTTAATTAACAAAACAAACAAAAAAAAAAAAAATACTGAAAAAAGAATAACGAAAGAAAAAAGAGAAAAGAAAAAGAAAAAAAAGAGAACTCATTGTCTTGCGGATTTTGCTGTCCCGGCGGCCAAAAACCGAAAATAAAAGAAAGCGAAAAAGTAAACAAACACTCGAACCTTGACAGAGAACTAAAAGAAAAAAAAAAAACAATGTGGAACGTGTAGGTGACTTTGACACTAATTGTTGAGTTTTTGTTGGTGGCCTTTGAACTGGAAGAATTGGAAATGAGAGGAAGAATCGAGACAATCCAGAATAGAGTTTTGTTGAGACCTGGGGAAACTTGCTGTCACTCAGACCTCTTGCTAACATTGGTGGGAAATCTGACGGTGATACCAATTGGAATAGGAGCGCTCTTAACGATCCCTAATGGCTTGGTAAAGGGGCTGGAAGAGTTGGAAATCGGAGGACGAGTCGAGATCAACCAAACTAAAGCATTGTTAAGATCGGCTAGAATACTGAGTCCTGGAGACTTGAGGAGACTTCAGTGAAAATCCACCAGTTAACGCAAATCGGAAAACATACAAGGTGTAATAATAATTATTATAATAATCATAATAATGATAATTTGTAAACAATTATAGTATCAAATAACTATACTTTACAGCAGTAATTTGCTCAAAGTTATATGGTTTCAAGTATTTCAAGCAATTATATAGTTGATTGGTTTTTATAGAAACCCATGCAGGTTATTTAATGCCAAATCCTGATTATTCATATATTAGATTTGTAATTGAATAGTTTATCGGTAACATTTTAAATAAGCCTGATTTGAGTGGTTTCAAGTATTACTATATAGCCCTAAGAGTTTTATTTGCACACAGTTAAATGGGTTCAAGTATTACTATTCAGCACTTGTAATTCTATTCAGAATAACTCATTTGTTTGCATACAGATGGTTCCCAAAGTTTCTAAGGAGACAATCATCTGGAGATTACAGGTTCAATCCTGACTGCAGGTGAGTAACAATACTGGAATATTTAACACTTGTACCCGGTTAACGGAATCAGAACAAGCGACCCCCGTGGATTTAATAAAGGGCGTAGTTCGAAGTTCTGTTTAGTTTCCCGAGTTTGACAAACATCTGAAGAAGGCCTGAGGACATATCGGTCGAAACGTCGTGGAAATAACAATAAAGATGAAAACAATTGTCCGAAAACCCTTAATGATAAAAAATCAAGCTTCGTCTCAGAAATTCAGACAACTAAGATGGTTTCAAGTATTTCAATGTAATACCAACAATTTAACATCAGTCTTTTGTTTGCACACAGTTAAATAGTGAGAGAGTTCTTTTTGAAAAATAGAGGTGATCCAAGCAGATACTAACAGTCTAGGTCAAAATAGAATTGGGAGTAATGACAATGATGGGCAACTCCACATTCCCCAAAGCTCCAGGACCGGAGCATCACCATCAGTTGACGTTTAGTGTATTCGAGTTGTAAACATCTAATCGATGCATTACTTACAATATTCAATGTAACAATCAACTCATTGGAGTAAAATATACATAGAACATATCGGAATGCCGTGGTCACTGCTGTTATTGTATTGCCTGGTGTTATTGTTGAACTTTACGGTACATTTGGCGATGCTACGGATATACGTAGACCTACTGTAGTCTAAGTTGCTCTGCAAACTTTTAAACTGCCTAAGTAAATAAATGGATACATCCTATAAAGTTATAAGCATGATAATTCCAGCTGACCACTGATTTACTATAGTCTAGACTCCATACTATAGACTCCAAATACTTTATTATAGACTCCATATACCTTTATTCCTGGTATAGTTGGGTTTTGTTTCTTTGTTTAATGGTATATCAAACTTTTATGGTTAGTCTATCCTTACGGAATATCAATAGTGGTACTATTTAACCCTTAGCTTGGAACCTAACAGTGCAACTGTAATTCGAATACAATTATTACGACGTCGTAGTCCTTTATGATAACCACTATGCCAGGGGGGACTCCCCAATCCCATATATTTTAGGTTCAGGGTGATCACACCAAGGCTTAATCACAACCTTATTTTTAATGGTCGGTTGGTTAGTTTTATTGCATGTTAATCCTTCTTGGGTAATTTAATTCAGTCAGTTCAGATGACTGAAGTATCAGTATTAACCGCACTCAGGTTTAGCGGTTGTCGTCGGAAGAAATGGACACGGAGACCCAAGTTCCAACCTGGAAGATGATCTTTGCATTTTACATTACACGAGAAAGATATTAATCCAACTATTATCTACCTTCCAGTTATGATAAATAGTAGGATAGACTGAACTCTTTAATCTGAGTCTGATAACCGGTCAAGGAAAGGGAAACTTTGAACTGAATCCAATTGTATTCTGCTGTAAAAAATGACTTTGGATGGATACAAATTCAGGGGTTGGGTTAGTACATACTCGGATTATGAGGTCTCACTATATAGTTTTGTATCACCTCCCTAATGCTGTAGTTTATAAACACTAAGTAATTTACCCAAAACAGGTCAGCTATCAGTGAAGATAATCTTGTATTGAGAAGATTAGTTGCATGTTTTGCTTCAGTTGTTTTGTAGAATTTCTTCTCGCGTTCTTTCTTGAACCAAAACCCTATTAAATGGATGGCTATGAAGTTTATGGAAATTGTCGGGAATTTAGATTTTTTCGTATTCTTTTGTTAATTACAGATGCATGCTGAACTAAAAAAAAAAAAAGTATTGTAATAGCAATTTGATAGCGTAATTGTTATTGTTGAAGGAAATGGAACCGACTAGCCGAGGTTGAACACGCATACTTCGAGGCCGCAGCCCAGCTCTTTAGCCATAATGCCACGAGGACTCATTGCTAATGGATACCCTTTAACTGTATGCAAACGAATGGGTAACGCTGAATAAAATGATTAGTTTTAAATAGCAATACATGAAACCATTTAATAGTGTTCAAATAAAACTATTAGTATTCGGTAGCAATACTTGAAACCATATCAGCGTTTGCAAAACAAATGAGCTTTAGCTTGTTAAAAAATTGTTTCCTATAACTATTCGTTGACATATATATATATATATATATATATATATATATATATATATAAACAGGATTTGGCATTAAATAGCATACAAGAGTGATATGCTATAAAAAATCCAACCAACCAACCATAATCTTCAATAATGATATATATTTCCTTCTGGGATAATTAGTGAACTTGTGTGTTAAACATGAGTGCTTGTTTAGAACTATAAACCCAAACCCAAGGTATACTCAAACCTAAACATCTGACTCAGGGTGATTTTTTGATTGAATGATTGATTGCTTTTTTACGGCATGTCAACCCATCTAGGCTTATTCTATGTTTGGAGTTTATGGAATCACGATCATTGAACGTTCATATGTACATTTTTTGAGTAGTTGTTTTCAAAGATTTTTTTCGTACGGTCCAATCAAATACAAATATATCTTTAAACAGATCGATTTGACCGAAAGATTGGACCCGAACAGGTACTACACCATTGGCTCAGTTGAAACAATGAAGGTGTACTCACTCCTCAGATTTCCAGAACTGGAGCCTTACTACCAGATAGAGTTTAGAGCTATAACCTGGATATACCTTTTTGATGGGGGTCTTCATCTTCTGCTGGGGATATAGTCAGCGTATATTAAAGGCCTGCCGACAGGGTGAGGTAATTTTTCGAGGAGATAAAAAATAAGAAACACATTTTATATGACTGGAGATACGGTGTGCAATTTTTTTTTCCTGTTTTTATGAAACCATGTTAAAAATCCAAAAAATATCTCGAAGAGTTTTGGAGACCAATAAGCCGGCGCTGTAGAATAAGCCGACTGCATCTTTGCACAGGGGTAACACCATTTCAGACCATTATCATTTAACTGTATGCAATTTAATGACTGGTGTTAAATTAAATTGTTAATGTTAAATAGCAATACTTGACGCCATTTAACAGTGTGCAAACAAATAAATAATACTAAGTTGAATTAATGATGGAACATATAGGAACACTTGAAAACATTTAACTGTGAGCAAAGAGATGAGGTCTGGCTCGTTTAAAAATGTTACCTGCAAACTATTTCCATGCAAATCATATATAACATACACACACACACACATACACACACACACACACACATATATATATATATATATATATATATATATATATATATATAAACAGGATTTAGTATTAAACAACCAACATAGGTTGATATACCATAAAAACCAATCTACCAAAACAAATGACGAATGTTAGATTGAAAGCAGTATTTGTAACCATTTAACTGTGTGCAAACAAATAAATAATACTAAGTTGAATTAGTGATGTTTGGTTTATATGTATGGTTTCTTTGTTTAATGGCATATCAACCTTTGTAGGTTATTTAATGCCAAAGCTATTTTCCTCGAAGAATAGTAGTGCTACTATTTAACCCATAGCTGGGAGGATAAGGGGGTTCATACCCTTCCCAAGGGTATTTGCCCGAAAGTGAACGTAATAGCGCGATTGGAGTACGAACTCGCGTACTACGATTCCGCAGTCCATCGCTTTAACCATTACACCACGAGGACACCCCCTTGTAATGTTTAAAAAACATTTAACTGTGAGCAAAGCGATAAGCTCTGGCTCGTTTAAAAATGTTACCTGCAAACTATTTCCATGCAAATCATATCTAACACACACACACACACACACACACACACTCTCTCTCTCACACACACACACACACACACACACACACACACACACACACACACATATATATATATATATATATATAAACAGGATTTAGTATTAAACAACCAACATAGGTTGATATACCATAAAAACCAATCTACCAAACCAACCAAAACAAATGACGGATGTTAGATTGAAAGCAGTATTTGTAACCATTTAACTGTGTGCAAACAAATAAATAATTCTGGCTCGTTTAAAAATGTTACGAACAAATTATTCGTATACAAATCATGTGATATATGTGTAAAAGGATTTGGGATTAAATAACCATCAAGGGTTGATATGCCATAAAACTCTACCAACCAACCAACTGTTTAGTGAATGGAAATAGAGAGAGGATACATTTTGAAAATCTGCAATACTAGGAACCTTAGTAGAGATTCAATGGCTACTGAAAGAGTCGTTTATGAAAGATGAATGATAAAAATTGAGCTTAAACAAGAATTTCAACTTTGTCATCAGTTTTATATCATTCCATGAATTAGTCGGAGGAATACCTTTATTTTTGGTTTAGTTTCTTGGTTTTAATGATACTATATCAACTTTCATGGGTTATTTATTGCCGAAACCATGTTTGTAGAAGATCAGTAGTGATACTAGTCAATTCATAGCTAGAAAGATAAGGAGACTTGTACCTTCCCCAAAGCTATTAATCCAATTTGAATGTAACAGCACGACTGGATATCGAACTCACTTACTACATTCATAACGTTAACCACTTCGCTAGGACTTCCCTTTTCTTTATCTTTGCTGTTTCTGTTATACAGTTTTGTCAATGGGAGACTGTAGAACATACCGACTGAAATAATGTAATAAAAACTAATCAATATGAAATAACTGCAGAATCCTCACCGCCTAGTCGGCTGCGGCCGTAGAATACACCGATTGCATCTCTGTTGGGGGGTAAGAGTCCCCCACCCAACGTATCCTGGATATAATACTAAACCATCTGATGGCGAGGTTTCAGTCTTGGAGCTTTGAGGAATGTGGTGTACCCCTCCATTGCCATTGTTCCCAGGTCCACTCTAACCTGGAGTGGTAGCATCTGATAGGGTCTTATCTATGGGTCAAATAGGACAATTTAAACTGTGAGTAAACAAATTACTTGCATTAAATGGAATAGTTAGAAATAGAACTGTTTGACGTTTAACTGTACTAGCTAACAAATCATATATACTTAATATACGCATAAACAGGAATTGGTGTTAAATAACCTACAAAGGTTGATATGTCATAAAATCCAACCAACCAATCAACCAACGAACCAAGCATTATCTTCATTAACGATAACAAGAATATAGAAAACAGATAATGCGAAAATGCGAAAATTATTTTGTTTTTAACAACCAGCTTTAAATACGTAGAACTTTGTAGAAAACAGATGTATTTAAGTGATAGTTTAATACGAAAAATCCCTCTTATAATGTTTACTCAAACCTAACCATTTGAAGCAGGGTGATTTTTAGAGTGTGACTCGAGATTCGGTATTAATTATAACTACTAGACAAAATATGCACCCTCCGACGGGTGCAAGTATTCAAGTCTTAATTTAATAAAATATCATATTAAGTTAAAAAGACTAAAGAAACTAAATATGAACGCTTACCAAAAGATTATACTTTCATTTTATTTTGATTGACTTCTATATAAAATTATACATAGGGTTACTTTTAATACATTTGTGAATGAAGCAATAATATTAGAAATCAATAACACCGAGCAGTTTTTTAAAAATTTGGTTTTGATAAAACTAGTATGCAAATTACCCGCACCATATACTATATAAACCTTTATTTCGTGGGAATATATAACACACTTTTCACATAAGAGACAAGGCATTTCTAGGCTAATCTAATTCAACTAGACTTTAATTGACAGATTGTTAATAATAAAAAAAAAGACGCTTATCAAAATTAAAGAATGATTATTTAATAATCATGGGGAATATAACGTAAATAACCCAGGGAATTGCGGCGTGGGTGGTGACGAAAATTTTACGGTTGGTGAAGTTTTTTGTATTACACATATTTGTCTAGCTTTATTGATTTAAGTGTCACCTTTAATTTGATGAACCCTGTGCTGAAGTCAACCCTAATTGTCTCCCCCTAGATCAGCCACTGTGAATATTAAAAGAGTCTCCACTTTTATTGAAACACCGTTTAGTTATATTTCAATTAAGGTCAAGAAAAGCAATTACCTTGTTCGTCTTTCATTTTATTTGGATTAGCCTAGTAGTGTTGGTAACAAGTAAGTTGGCCGACCGTTGTCGAGGGCGACCCGAAAGCTCCTTTTTTTGTAGTTGCTATACCGAAGTGTAGGGGAGGGTGCTACTCCTTTCTCTGGAATGTACAAGGTTTAATTCATGTAGAAATAAACATACTGGATTAGCATAGTAATGGTGGTAACATATGTACAATGTTTAATTTATTGAGAAATATACATATTAGATTATTATAGTAGTGCTCGTAGCATGTATGATTTATATAGAAATATACATATTGCATCAATTGTGCTCGTAACATGTATACTAATATATATACTATGTTTAACTTATATAAAAATAGGTATATTGGATTAGAATGGTAGTGTTGGTAACATGTATAGTGTTTAATCTAAATAGAAATAGATATATTGGATTAGAATGGTAGTGTTGGTAACATATGTATAGTGTTTAATCTAAATAGAAATAGATATATTGGATTAGAATGGTAATGTTGGTAACATATGTATAGTGTTTAATTTAAACAGAAATAGATATACTGGATTAGAATGGTAGTGTTGGTAACAGATGTATAGTGTTTAATTTAAACAGAAATAGATATATTGGATTAGAATGGTAGTGTTGGTAACATATGTATAGTGTTTAATTTAAACAGAAATAGATATATTGGATTAGAATGGTAGTGTTGGTAACATATGTATAGTGTTTAATTGATAGAGAAATAGACATATTGGATTTGTATAGTAGTGCTCGTAGCATATATTGTATATTTGACTTATATAGAAATAGACCTATTGCATTCTCATAACGTATATACTAATATATATATTATGTTTAATTTAAATAGAAATAGATATATTGTATTGGAACGGTAGTGTAGTTAACATATGTACAATATTTAACTGAAATAGAAATAGACATACTGGACAAGTATAGTAGGGCTGGTAAAATATAAATGTGTCAGGTTTTTTTTGTTCTGTTTATCCAATGCATGAGCTTGTATGATATTGTTTCAAAATTGAAAGAAGTTAATGATGGGGTGATATCGAGAGCAGTTTCTGCTGCTTCATGTCCATTTTGAAATCATATAATAAAATTTCTCCAATCAATAACAAAAGTAATAATAAAAATGAAAGCCTAAAATAATCGAGGTTAAACAGCGAAAGAAAAATCACTAGCAAAATCAGCAGAGCAAAATTCGCCTTTTAAAATAATGATATATTACAAGATGTTTGAATAACAGTTTATTCCATCAAATTTTAAACACCCTCTTGTTGTGGCTTAGAAAACACCGACTATCTCCTACTACACTGAGGTAAGATCTCTCCACCCTAAAGGGATGTCCCGTGTATGACACAAAGCTACATCTGACGGTGTGACTCCAGTTTTAGAGATCAGCGGTGTATGGAGTACTACTTTATAGCCATTGCTCCTTGGTCCACTCTGATTCAAAATGGCCGTACCTCTTAGGGTCCCATCAAATAGATTTGTTGGGCTTCCATCTATGGGTAAAATAGGTCTGTCAAAGTCCCATCTATGGGTCAAATAGATCTGTTAGGGTTCCATCCATGGGTCAAATAAATCTGTTAGGGTTCCATCGATGGGTCAAATAGATCTGTTAGGGTTCCATCTATGGGTCAAATAGATCTGTTAGGGTTCCATCCATGGGTCAAATAGATCTATTAGGGTTCCATGCATGGGTCAAATAGATGTTTCAAAATTATTCGTATTCAATGGGACCGTGTGCAAAATAGAAAAAAACTCTTTCGAAGCAACTGATTAAAAATGTAGATATAAACGTATAATGAACGTGATTCCCAAACCTCTAGGCTTAAAGTAACCCAAGACGAACTGGCATGCCGTTAGAATTAAACACTCAAATATCAAAATAGCAAAAAAAAAAACAAAAAAACAAACAAAAACAAACAAACCAAAAACAATTATTTTTACACTTACCTGATTATAGTATGAACATATACAAGAATCTGTCACCAAGAAAAGGAAAACTGAAATATTTCGCTTAAGTTTTTATCTAGTTTGTTTAATAAATATAAAATATAAAAAAAAAGTCAATGTTATCTTTATTGAACAATATCCGCAGACAGTAAATAAAATTGTAATCCTCAGAAGGATCATACCGATTTTAACTGTAGTACAATATGTGCATGAAGTCTGAGTCGTGTTGATAAACCTCTTATCTTGGGACCGGTGTACGTATTGATCTGTACATATGATCATACAGTTATATTGGCGGTATGTTTAATGTCGAGTAAATTAAAAAATATATATTCAGGATTTTTCAATTTTATTTTTATCTACTTTTTTCCTAACAGTCGTCTTGTAGAGAGTTCCCGTGGCTGAATGGCTAACGTTCTGGACTACGACATCGTTGTTATCGAACTTCAGTCGAATTATTATGCTCATTTTGAGAAAAGGATGAACCTCCTTCAGCTAAGGTTTGAATAGTACCACAGCTGTTCTTCTACAAGGATGGTTTGGCATTAAATTACCCACGAAACTCGATATGCGATTAAATAAAAAACAAACAAACAAGATCTTGCGCACTTTGACTTCCTCGTCTTCTCTTTTCACATCTACTACCATCTGCTTAACTTTCTCCGGGACTGGCGGAAATTTTGAAAGGAGTGTAAGTTAACACGGTGGATCGTGCTATAATTTTTGTTTGTAGGAACTGACCCACCCGGGGGGTGTCGTATACCAAAAAATATATACCCCCCCACAAGATGCGACAGAAAGTCAATTTTAAGCAGAGTTTTACAGGTTTTAATTCAGTTTTCCTTCTCCTATACCGGTTACCATACCAATGTTGAAAAGTTCAGTCTGCCTTACTGTTTACCCATAGCTCGAAAGCCAAGAGCTTGATTCATACCTTTCCTAAGGGTATTAGTGCTATGTGAAATGCAAAGTCTCGTCAAGCATTTGAACTCGTTTCACCGTGTCCATTTCCTACGACGGTAACTATTAAACTACGTACGCCTCCAATGATGTACGATCCGCCATAGATCGTGTCATACTAAAAAATATTACACTATCCATCGGGGATCGTACATCATTGAACAGTTTTATTTGCCATAAATAAACAAAAACATTTACAAGTGAGCATGATACCCAAAAGTTTTTTTGTGGGGACATAGAATAGAGAGTGATCTTATCAGTTCATTTTGTTGTTCTAAAAATATCTGGCTAGCTCATTTACAGACCAATTTATGTTACAATGAATACATTCTCTTAATCCCTTTTATTCTGCAATTAACAAAATATCACCACGAATCCATGTATCAACAACTTAAAATCTATAAAATAAATTCTGAAATGAGACATAAATCAATGAGATGAAATGAAAAAAATGTTCATGAAATTATATTTGCAATGAGAGAATGATACAAATGTAGTTAAAAAGTGTTGGCCAATTAACACCCCGCTCAAAAAAAAAAAAAAAATGAAAGTAAAAATTACAAAAAGTCAAACCAAGATGCAAGGGAAGTTTGGTTACCCCTGTACCTCCCTATCAAGGGATTAGATCGCCGGCTGTTTTCCAGATTAAACCTGAAAACAAAGATGACTCTTCAGGCGCCCCTAATAAGGGGAATGCCGACGGGGCCGAAAGTATTTTTGGCATTGCCGGACGCGTGTGGGCTTCGGCCCTGCGGACGGACCCACCTTAAAAACGGCCTTGTGTCATACTCCTCCGGTGGTGGGACGGAAAACAAATACCTGAAAACAAGCCGGACAAGCCGTACGAGGGAATTGGTCTATTTTAAAGAGAACTAAAAAATTGGAGGGATGTTGGGTTTTGGAGAGTTGGGAGAAGACAAGTATATTAAAATTCTTCCTGGAATAAAATTGGGAAACATGATTTTCTATGATCGTGGGAATCCTAAAAGCCTAGTTTAGATCATAGGGGTCATATCACCGAGGTGTAGGGAAGGCCCACTCGATTCCCAGGATTACTCCACGTTACCCTTGATCCTCACCTTATAGTGCTGAATGCTAAACAAAGCGGCATCAAGTGCCATTTTTTGAGTCTTTGGTATGACTCGACCTGGAATTGAACCACGGTCTCGCGGACCATTGGTGAACACAACTCATAAGGCCAATAGCCCGTTCGGGTTGTGAGATGGGAGGAAGTTGACCGTACAGCTGCCGGTTTGTGGGATGTTGCTTCAAAGGTTTGTTCAAAACAGCACGTATCATTCTTGTGTAGTCCCTATCTATCTTTTTCTCAGTGCGTTTTATTTGTGTCCATGCGGTGCATCTATACAGTAGTATGAACAAAGCCATTGCTTGGAAGAAATCCCGTTTTATTTCATCGAATAGATTAGATTTTCATATTTTCGATAACCTGTCAATAGCATTCCACGCCTTCACTAAGCGTAAGTTGACATGACTTTCGGTTGATGAGATGTTGCTACCGAGGTATCTGAACTGGTCTGCTAATCTTAGAGGCTTACCATTTTGAGTGGAGATGGCTGCTTTTTGTTCAAAACTCATTTACTCTGTTTTATTGGCATTTACAGAGAGATCAATCATGCTACTAAGATATTTAATGAAAAAACTTGATTTACATGAGCAGGAGGAAGGAATGTAGCTTCCAGTCTAGCCCCTTTTCGAACGACGAGGTTTACTGCTTTCACCCATCTTTCGTTTTTATCTCGACTTTTTCTATTACATCTGATTTTTACTGAAAGCCGATGCTTAGAGTAATAATTCAGATCGGAAATAGAAGCCAAGCCATCAAATAATCGGTTCGTCGAAATTATCAGTTGCACGACGGCTAGGATCACAGGAAATACCCTTCGTCTCCCGTCTTTTCACGGCGTATCAACGTTGTCGACGATGTAAGCTACGTCGAGCTACACTCACCGTTTAGGATCGAAGATGTCCCAAAACGGGTAGGCCCGCTTATAGTCGAAGGCGCACTAAGTCGTTTCTTCCAATCCTCTGCAGAAGCGGGCGCAATCGGGCATTTCTGCTAAGCATGCATTAATAGCTATGTCAGCTATTGTGGAGGTGCCCGTGGTGTAATGGTTATCGACTTAGGAAATGGACACGGCGACACGAGTTCAAATTCTTGACGACACTGATAGCATTTCACATAGCACTAATACCCTTGGGAAAGGTATGAATCCAATTATTCTCCCTCCAGCTATGGGTAAATAGTAGGACAGACTGGTTCTTCAGCCTTGGTGAGGCAACTAGTCTAGGAGAAGGAAAACTCTGAATTCAAACCTGTTAAACTCCGCTTAAAAATTGACCTTGTGTCATATCCTGCCCGAGCGGAGGGGTTGATAAATATGATTAATAGCTATGTCAGCGAGGAGCAACGTGTTCTGATAAGCCACCCGGAACTAACCTGGTGTCTAATTCCATAGGGAGTGAATCTCTCCCAACGACAAGCCGAGTCTTTTCTCGGACGGCTCCGAAACGGATTCTTTCCCTAGATCTCGATAAAGTACGTTTCGAGGCCGTGAAAGGTCACTGGAAAGAGGAAACTTACGAAGGGCTCTTTGTACTCCGGGAGAAACAGCGGTTCATCTTTTCACCCACGGTAATTCAGTTTAGGGAAAGCGACCCTAACCTTCCTTACTCACACTGAATCTTTTATCAACGGTCTCCGCAAGCCAATGGTTTTTCATCTCCAAGCCTTCATTGCAAAGCCATTGGGAACAAACCGGTTTACGTACCACTGCTTTGCCTTTCTTCCACAAGAACATAAAGATGATTGCTCGAAAGTCAATAATTGAGCAGCAGGCAGAGAAAGTGCTGACAGCCGGTAAAGCATCGGAGGGGAAATGTGCACGGTGCACACCCCCGCTTTGTCCTTTAATGACAACAGCCTTCGAAGCCAGTTACGCACCCACGATTCTACTTTTGCCTGTAATTCCGACTGAGACGTGGCCGTCGCCCTTATCAAACACGGGGAAACTTTTGCTATTAATCCGCTGAATGTTCCGCTATGGAAATATCTTGGGATAATACGCAATAATTCGCTATACGCTCACGTTATGTTTTAAAGATCCGAACAACGAATCAAACGCTAATCGGAGTCGCCGGTCGGCAATTAGACGAATGCCACCACAAAATTAAACCAGAAAAAAGATCTGAGTCCAGCAACAAAGAAGAACACAGCTTTCATCAATGACAATATTTAGTATATATAAAGAAAATGTCATTCAACATTTTTACATTCAACGTTCTTACATAAGTACAAATTCTGTCAGAAACCGTCAGGTATTCATTTAAGACTTAACTTATATTTTATCTTTCAACTCAGGCAGTTTGATACAAGGCAAACTTTACGGCGGCTATATGTTTGTTTTTCTCCACAGCGTCCTATTTCGACATTTTCCTCACTTTTTCTACTCTAGGCTGTCTAGTATAAGGTCAATGAATCGCAGACATGGAGGAGCTGTTACGTCTGCCTTCCTGCTAACCACAATTACTTCTACCTATACTATTCACACTTCAAATCTCGTCTCTGTTCAGGTCTACTAAATCTGTTTCGACCTCGATATGACTTCCATTTCGTTTTACTCCGTTTCTCTTTTAGTTTAACTTATGTATATTCGTAAATTAATCGGTTCGGGGTGTTGACTTCAAAGGGCCACCAACCCTCAGTGAATTCAACACCAAATTCCAGTGCTAAATTTAGCTAGAAAATATTGCTTTGAGCATGACCGATAGCCTTGAAGTGTCATTGCTTTGTTTCCGTATTTCTCTCTCATCACAGAAATAATTCACCATGTTGACAATTTTCTTTGATCAAAACTCATTATATATTCTTTTTGCACAACAAAAATTTTTTATAACAAAATTTTTACTATAGATAAACAAACACGATTCTTTTTACTCTGCCCGTAGAAAATCCATTACGCTCTATTCTTTTAAAATCCACACCGACTTCTTTTTTCTCTGGGTAATAAACCCCTTTCTGGACGATCTCTGCCCCCTCCCCTCACTAGTTACACAAACCGATTCTTTTTCAACTGACGATCAGGATCGATTCACAACTCAAGGACACGGATCGGCCCCTTACTCCAGAGAAATAGACCCGGCAGAGGAACGCCATCTCTCTAGGCTTCTAATCGCAACCTCTATCTTTTTCCGAATTTATTTTGACCCCTGACAACTTTCCAAATAAATAAATTTATAAATAAGTCATCCCTGGAGAGAAACTTCCGTAGTTTTTAGATCTCAACTGGCCGGACCATTCGAATTAATAGGAGCGATAGATCAATGACAAAAGATTACTCATAACCATAAGGTTGTGAGTTCAATCCCAGTGTAAAGTTGAAACATTTTATTTTTACTTTCTCTTCAACTACACTTATGCCATTTTTTAAGTAAATTCATTATTTCCTCTTATTCAAAGAACTGTCTAAGAAGTTTTTACAATCTTCCTAAGAATTGAAATCAGTAAGTAAAGTTGGTGACCTTAGTCGAGGGTGACTCGAAGGCTCTTTTTTCAACAGCTACCACAACGTGGTGTAGGGGAGGGTGCTACTCCATTCCCTGGATTGGTCCACTTTACCCTTGATAAGGCCGAGTGCTAAACAAGGCGGCATCAAGTATCATTTTGTAAGTTTTTGGTATGATTCGACCTGGGATTGAACCCTGGTCTCCCGGACCACTAGCAAACATTCTATTCTTTAAACCTTTAAAAAAAGAAAATAAATGATCAAATGGAGGTCCAATACCTGACAAACAGAACAAATGAAGGGACACTTTGAAGTCAATCTGTCACTTATTATAACAATAACTTTAACCTTCAATTTCCGTAAATTTCTGAAGTTCCTTATATTTTGCTAATGCCCTAGGGGAAGGCATAAATCAATCGGTTCCTCCTCCAGCTATGGGTAAATAGTAGAGCCAACTGGGTTCTTTAGCCTTATTAAGGCAACCAGTCTGGGAGAATGATAACTGAGATTCAAACCAGCTTTATTCCGCCTAGAAATTGGCCTTGAGTTACATCCTGTTTGTGATGGAAGTGTTAGATAAATACATACTTGCTTCTTCTGGTTATAAACTCGGTGACCCGAGTTCAAATCCTAGACATGGTTATTTGTGTTTCACTTCGTTCTAATGCCCTTGAGAAATGCATGAACTCAGCTATGGGTAAATAGTAGGACAGACAGGCTTCTTTAGCTTTGATAGACAATTAGTCTTAGAGAAAGAAAACTGAGATTCAAACCATACTTATTCCGCTAAAAAATTGACCTTGTGTCATATTATGTTGGTGAGGGAGGAGTTTGATGAATTCATACTGGCATTATCTGCTTGATAAAAGACTGGGTTTCTCATCCATAAGACGATGCTAAGCGAATCACTGCGCAGTAAACGCTCTTAGTGGCAATAGTAACGTCTATTCTTTAGTTGAAACCGAGTTTTATTGTAGAGCACATTAGTATTGAAAATCCTCGACTCGGTCTCAGCTTAGTCGGCAAAAGCAGTAGAATACGCTGAAGGCATCTCTGCAGTGAAGACTTCTCCCCAACGAGTGTCCTGCATATGACTCTAAACTGCATCTCATTGTGAGGCTACTGTCCTGGAACTTTGCGGAATGTTGAGTAGGTTTTTATTGCCATTATTCATAGGTCCGCTCTGGCCCGGATTGGTAGATCCCTTATATAGGTAAAATAGAATTGTTCTAACTCATCTACTAGAGGTTAATAACCGAGAGGATTATTAGTGTTAAATAGTAATACTTAAAACCATTTAACTGTGTGCAAACAAAGGAACTTTAGCTTTATTAAAAATGTTACCTGAAAACTGTTCGTTCACAAATAATATATGAATAAACGAGATATGACTTTGAATAACCCGCAAAGATTGATACTTGTTATATACTCTACCAGTGAACAGTAATGGAGCTGTTTCATTTTTCATAAATGCGTTGGACACTATTGAGAGGGGATAATTTGCTGACTGCCTCTGACGGTGGCGGTTACTCTGTCGAGACACCCTGACGCGGGTGCTGGAGAAGGTCAGCATTCACGTCATGCGACCCACCCTCCTTGAGTCTCAGGGGCCGTCCAGGCTCTAAGCTTCTTTGGAAAGGCTAAGTTTATTGCGTGGCGCTTGAAGCGCCCCTTTTTAGGGGAATAAAGACGGAGCCCGAGTCATTTTTGCGCCCGAACCCACCTTAAAAAAGGCCTTGTGCAATATACGCACGTTTGATTGGGCGCGTGACAAATAGCATAATTTGCTGACTAAGTCGGCAGTTACTCAGTTGAGGCTGCTTGACGTGGGTGCCGGGAAAGCCCATCATTCACGATATGCAGTCAACCATACTCTACCCTCAGGGGGCCGTCCTCCAAGGCTCTAACCCTCTCCATCAGGGCTAGGTTTATCGCCTGGCACCAGAGGCGCCTCTATTAGGGGAAGTCCGACGAGGCCTTTTTTGGAGCCACTTGGCGTGTCTGGGCTACGGGCCTACTGCAGGACCCACCTTAAAAAGGCCTTGTGCCATACTCACCTGTCTGGTGGGACGTGACAAATAGCGTAATTTGCTGACTAAGTAGACACCACTAGCAATGGGTACCTTCTTTATGCAATTGGCGAGTATTTTATTTTGTTGGTTTGGTTGGTTTTGATTTTATGACATATCAAACTTTGTAGGTTATTAAATCCCTAATCAATTTTTATACAAATAAACAGTTCTATTTCAGATAATTCAGTTTAACATAAGTACAAAGTTTAATTGTCAAAAACGTTTCTATTTCAAGCTATTTAGTTTAGTTGTTGGTTGGTTGGGTTTTATGGCATATCAACCTTTGTAGGTTATTTAACGGCAAATCCATTTTATGGAAATAGTCAGATCTATTTAAAAAAAATTCAGTTTGACATGAATACACAGTTTAATTGTCAAAACATTTCTTTTTCAGCTAATTCAGTTTAGTATAAGTACAGATTTTGTTTACACACAGTTAGATGTCAAAACAGTTCTATATTAAACAATTCAATTAAGTGTAAGTACAGTTTCAATGTCTAAAACAGTTCCATTTCAAGCAATTCAGTTTGGCATTAGCACGCTGTTTAAATATAAGTGCTGTTTAATTGTCAAAAAAATTCTATTTAAGCTATCCAGTTTAGTAAAACAGTTCTAATTCAAACAATTCAGTTTAGCATAAGTATGCAGTTAGTTCTATTTAACCCATAGATAGGTCCCTATCAGGTGCTACCATTCTGGGCCAGAGTGGGAGCAAAATCAGTGAAGGGGTGCTCTGCATTCAACAAAGCTCCAGCATTACTGGAACCTCACCATCAGATTGTTTACTGTCATATCCAGGACACTCGTTAGGGGGGGGGTCTTACCCCTCTGCAGAGAAGCAGTCGGTGTATTCTACAGCCCCAGCCGATTGGGTAAATTCAATTTAGAGAAACAGTTTTAATTCAAACAATTCAGTTTAAAATAAGTATAGTTTTTGTTTTCAAACAGTTAAATGTCAAAACAGTTCTTTTTCAAACAATTCAGTTTAGCTTAAGTAGAGTTTCAATGTAAAAAACAATTCTATTTTAAACAATTCAGTTTAGCATAAGTATGCAGTTAAGATGTCAAAACAGTCCTTTTTCAAGCAATTCAGTTTAGCATAAGTACACAGTTTAGTTCTATTTGACCCATAGATAGACTCTATCAGGTGCTACCACATTGAACCAAAGTGGATCAGGGAGCAATGGAAATGAAGAGGTACTCTGCATTCCAGCATTACTGGAACTTCACCATCAGATTGTTTAGTATCATATTCAGGATACTCGTAGTGGGTGTGGGTCTTATCCCTATGTACAAAAGCAGTCGGTGTATTCTCCAACCCCAGCCGACTGGGCAATTGTATTTTGTTAATATTATCAAGATTTCCATTTCATTTCCAACCTCCGTTTTGGTTATTTCTCATTCAGTAACCTTTTGTTAGGTTACCATAGTATTCCATAAAACACCAAATATCTAAATCCATATAATCTCTCGGAGTGTCCCACATGGAGATGGCATCTCATTTCTGGAGTATCTGAATGTTTGGACGATTTCGAGAGAAATTCTGTCGTGTGCCATTCCAGTCTTTAAGAGGGTCTTGCATTCTTTGGGACTAAGCTTCTGCCCTAAATGCCTTCTTTAGCCTTGATAAAGCAACCAGTATAGGAAAAGGAAAACCTGCTTTACTCTGCTTAAAAATTGACATTGTGTCTCATCCTGTTTTTAATGGAGGATAAATACATACTTCTCGATAAAAACCTTTCCTTTCTCGTGAAGAAAAAACAAACAAACTATTTTTTCCATTACAACTTTCTTTCGTAATAAGTTCGTTATAATTTTCCTCTAAGCTCTGTGAGTGTACATAAAAAATTTGATAGTTCTACATAAAACCATTTAGTTATCAATGGAAATATTTGTAAAGATGGGTCTTTTTCTTAATTTATCTTGCGCTCAACAAATTTTGGCTTAACGAAACTTTATAAATTTATTAATGATAAAGAAAAAATAGACTTATTGATATGACATTTTTGCTTTTGTCCTGCTAAAAGAATTAGTCGTAAACCTATTTGGAAGCGTTTAATTAAATGTGAATAATCATTTCGGTGGGACATAATTTGTTCTTTCTTTCGTTTTTTAAGTTTGAAAATTTAAATTCTCTATTAGTTACGTTTTGCAGCAATACGGCATCCCGCTGATTATCGTTTCTTGTTTAAGTCTTAGTTCTCTATAAGCTGCGCTTAGAGTAACGGTTACTGTTGAAGGAAATGGAATCGGTGACCCAACTTCAAGTCCTAGACAAAGCTGCTTGGGTTTTATTTGGCGTTAATGCCATTGGGAAAGGCATGACTTCATCTCTCCCCAGTTATGGGTAAATAGTCGGGCAGACTGTGTTCATTTGACTTCGTTTGGTAACTAGTGTAGGAGAATAAAATTTACTTCGCTTAAAAATTGATCTAATGTCACATTCTGGTCAGGTTTCAGTAGGTGAATAAATACTTTTTCCCCAAATTCCTCTTTCTTTTGTCGTCATCCTGTAGTCCACTGGTATAGCTACTTTTATGATCAGGCAGAATTACTTTTCTTTATTCACTACAATCAGATCCAGTATTTTCATTTAGCTGGAGTGGCCGGCCGCAACGTTTTATTTTCAAGGACATCCTTTATATTGTGCTCATAACATGGTTGAATCCAATTTTCTCCTTTGGTCGGAGTAAAAATAATATATATATATATATATATATATATATATGAAAGCCGACATTGAACACAATGTTTGTATTGAACAACAGACATGCCTGAAAGACATATATTTTAAGGTGTGCACGCTCTTGCACGTGTGTGTGACGTTGTGCTATTTTGCAGATGTCTAGACCCCCGCGAAGTTCCTACATGAATCAGATACGGTCACGAACCTCGTTTGCGACCAACGATGACGTCGATTTACTGACACATGACTCCATTACCTTGACTTACTTTACCTTGGGTTAATCTAGTTGAGACGCCGGGAGTAACCATTAAATATGCAGAGACAAGGTTACCTGGCAATGTATGGCGAGAAATCGCTTAGAAATATTAATATTCATAGAACGATTGTCTTCGGTTATAACTAGCTTTAATATACCGTAAGGGAACAGATTTCTCACTCGTTCTTTCTTTCTTCAACCTCTCTCAGTCCTCCTCCCCCTCCTCTCTCTCTTTCTCTCTCTCGAACTCTCTTTCTCTCAGTATATATATATATATATGAGTGTGTGTGTGTGTGTGTGTGTGTGTATAATTCTTTTCCAAAATCTACACCATAAAATCTTTGCAACTAAAAGTATGAATATGTAACAGTAAAAAATAAATACACTCTTTATATACATACAACTGGACATTGGCATAATGGTTAGAGTGTTCGTCAATGGCCCGGGAGCCTGGGTTCAATCCCAGGTCGAGGCATACCAAAGACTCAAAAAATGGTACTTGATCCTTCCTTGCATAAGAATTAGCATTATAAGGTAAGGATCAAGAGTAAAGTGGAACAATCCAGGGAAAAGAATAGCGCCCTCCCCTACACCTTAGTGTAGTAGCTATCAAAAAAGGAGTCTTCGGGTCACCCTCGACTATGGTCGCCAACATTACTTATGTATATATTTATACAATTTCATGTGGCAATGGAATTTTGATTTTATGGAGTTTGGTAAAAAATAATATCAAATAATATCCGATTCGATTGCATAATGTTCCACTATAAATGATATCACCCCGGTTTAGAAGAAAATAACTTATTATAAAAATTGATTTGGACGTTCTTATTTTTGAGCGATGATTAACACACACACACATACACACACACATATATATATATATACATATATATATATATTCAAACTGTTGCCGTGTGAGTACTATTATATGACGACACTACCTGTATTTTAATGACGCTCTTGCAGGAAAAACTACGTGCAAAATACGTAAGGATGCTGCATGTTAATTTGAATAAGACATCCTGGAAACTCATGACCGAAGTTCTCCTGTGGGCTACCACACATAGACACTCTAGGGTTGGCTGACCAGAAAAAATATTCATCAGCTCTATGCGGACATTAGATGCCAGTTAGAGGACCTGCCAAAAGCAATGGACAATAAGGACGGATGACGTTAGAGACAAAGGAATTCATGGAATTCATGATAGCACGACTTGATGATGATAAAAAATATCACCTCGGTTTTGAAGAAAACGAATCTTTATAAAAATTATTAGGAGTGTATTTATTTTGAGAGATACTTTATGCACACACACACACACACACAAACACACACACATATATATATATATATATATTTATATATATATATATATGTGTGTGTATATATATATATATATATATATATATTATGTTTGCGTTTGCCATAGCGCTAATACCCTTGAGAAAGGTATTAATCTAACTATTCTCCCTCTAGCTATGCGTAAATAGTTGGGTAAACTAAGCTCTTTAACCTTAGAACTGAATTCAAACTTCGCCAAAAATTGATCTTGTCTCATCTCCTGCTTGTGCGGAGTGGTTTGTATATATGTATTTTTTGTAATTGTAAAAAAAAAGAAAAAGAAAAAAGAAATGTTTTAGCCTGTCCACAATTGAAATGTATACCATTCATCTTTTTATAAGTTAGTTTGCATTGGAATTAAGTGAACCTTTATACTTATTTTTGTCTTTTCAGACATCTTGAGCGAAATTCTGTTTTAAATTAGGAAGACTTTAATTGAAACCTTATTACTTTTTAGCGAGAAATATTTCAAGCAACATTTCTAATGTTTGCAATAGTCTACTGAAGGGCTTGTTTGGACTGTATGCAATGTCACAAATAATTCCATTGCTTCAACTTGAGAAAAACCACCACAAAAATGATTCAAAATCTAGACAACAATCTTTGTGAGAACGTGTGAGCTGTGATCCGTGGAAATAGGCCCCTAGTCGGACAATTCCTCAGATATGACAGCGGCAATTTGTGTGCCCAAAGCTGCAATTCAC
This sequence comes from Sepioteuthis lessoniana, assembly GCA_963585895.1. NCBI lineage: Eukaryota > Metazoa > Mollusca > Cephalopoda > Myopsida > Loliginidae > Sepioteuthis > Sepioteuthis lessoniana. Next base: position 65,709,753 of record OY757919.1, read on the forward strand.
CACGATTTCAGACAATAGAAGAGATGGAAAGGAGTCACACTCAAAAAGAATTTCTGAGATGAAAAACGAAAGACTGTTATGAAAGAGACAAGTTTATTTTCATTCAATTTATAAATAGAATATAAATGGGAAAAAGCTCGGTTTCTTTTTGGTCATCTCTCTCTCTCTCTATATATATATATATATATGTATATATATATTGAGCACTTTTTGCATTATAGCTTAGCAGCCCTAACGGTGTTTTTTTCTTTTGACCAACCAATTGCGTGTCTTTTGATTTTTTTTCAATTGGTATGACAAAGTTGGCCTTTTCTTTTTTTTTCCCAATATATATATATTTCCCCCTTGACAGTGATTCGTTGTATATTTTAATCTTCAAAGCACTTGCCGGGTTTTTTTTCTTACCATAAGAGCTATTACTCAATATATATATATATATATATATATAATATTGAAAACTAGACATTCAACGGATACATTCTTTTCAGGAAATTTGCAATATTTCGGTCTATACGACCATCTTCAGGGCAGTATAATTGTTGTTTAGTATTTCATCTGGAAAAAAATAATTTTTCAATGAAAAATAAACATCTTTTTTTCGATCTTCAACTTTAGTCGCATTCCATTTCATATAAGACTGATTTCATTTTTATTTCTTTGATTTCTAAATTATAAACAAAGATGCTATTTAAAAAAAAATCGAACACATAAAAATAATATCAGACTAGTTTGAAATGAAACGTAATTAACGTTGAAGCGCGCTAAAAAAATCATTTTTTCGTTTTAATTTTTCATTTGAAAGTCATTTTTCAGACGAAACATTAAACAACAATTATACTTTCCTTAAGATAGTCATATAAACAAAAATGAGAACAAATTTCAGATATGGTTGGTTTGTTGGTTGGTGTTTTATGGCATATCAACCCTTGTGGCTTATTTATTGACAAGTCCAGTTCTATATATATATATATAGAGAGAGAGAGAGAGAGAGAGAAATAAGTATGATTTGAAAGCAAATAGTTTGTTGGTTACTTTATTTTTAAACGAACTATTAGAATTTATTTGCTTGCACATAGTTTAGTGGCATTGCCGTCTAACATGAGTAATTCTATTAATCAACTATTCCTATCAGATATGAACAATTTGCAAATAGCGGTATTGTTTCAAATAACTAATAATAATAGTTCTTGGTAAATGATTGAATAATTCTTTTTGACCCATAGATACCGTTTGTATCACAAAACCAAGAAAATTTTTGTCTAATTTTTTTGGACAGATTCTGGTTTGTGTATATACAAATGGGAGTAAAGTGAAAATTCAACCTTTTTCACAATTTCCTGTGAATCACCTTTACCCCAAAGTTGTGCTTAGTCTTGTACTCCCTCTGAACTACATGATTAATTGTTTTATCTCTTTCTACGCATAACATACATTTGCTATTCTATTGTGTATGATCAATTTTCACTTTCAGTTTCTCTTTTAAGATTTCGCTTTCGTAGCCTTGTTCACATCTTGCCAGTTTGTTGCTTGAAATATCCATACATTCATTTTTCCCATTTCTGCTTCCTAGTTGTTTTTCTATCTGTACTTATGTCGCCGCTGCTGTAGAAATTAATCTTTCTTTGCTCTTCCTAATATAGTTCTCGAATCCTTGTATTCATGCGTCTACGCAATCCTCAATGTTAGCGAATCCTCTTCCTACTTTTATGACACATACAGTCTATTCATGTCATCTCTCAGAAATAATGCCTTGTGCATAGTCAGCAGTTTTATTGTCCTTTGGTGCATTTGTCTCAGTTTCTCTCTTGTCCATTTAAAGAATGGTCCTGAGTATTCTACAAGGGGAGACTACCCAGGTAGAGATTTCTGCTACAGAGCTTGGTTTCGAGAAACTTTCTCGTTCTTCTTTTCTTATTTTTGCCTCCATCGCAGCTTTTTTGATGGCATCCGTTTCCAATATACTCAAGTAAATTTTGTTTTCTTTCTCTCCAAGCCTATTATTATTATCATTATTATCATTATTATTATTTACTCCTTGAGAGTTTTTCACATCAGCGTTAGCTGATGGTTTTTTTACTGAAGTTTGAGCGACAGCAAATCTCCTCAAGCTCTAGGACTCTTCCAAGTATTCTGGCCGATCTCAGTAATGTAGTAGTTTGGATGGTCTCAGCTCTTCCTGTTATAATTACTTATTAGAGTTTTTCACATCAGCGTAAGCTGATGGTCTTTCACTGGAGATTGAGTGACAGCAAGTCTCCTCAAGTCTCCAGGACTCTTCTTAGTATTCTGGCCGTTCTCAAGAATGCTGTTGTTTGGATGGTCTCCACTAGGTCACCAACTTCCCAAATCTTCCAGGCCCTTTAATAATTCTTTAGTTACCGTGCCAAAAGCACCAATCACAATTGATATAATTGTCACCTTCATGTTCTATAGTTTTTTTTAATTCTCTAGCATGGTCGAGGTACTTATCTCTCTGTTCACATTCTTTCAGTTTTATTCTGTGGTCAGCCGAGACAGCAAAGTCGATAGTTTTGCAGATTTTCTTTTTTTTTTGTTGATTCTGGTCTGGTCTTCTGTCCGAGATTTGGTGATCCGTTTGTATACCACCGTCTCATAGGAGTTTGTGTGAGTCATTTTTTATGACAGGTGCTGGGTTGCGCATATACCATTTGTTGGCATGGTCAAATTTAAATTTCTTGCACATTTCCCAGTGGATCACCTTGTCCACCATGTCGTGTCTAGCCTTGTACTCCTTTTGTGCCAATTTGCGACATTCGCTTATTTTGTGATTGATGGCTTCATCTCTGTCACCGCATAGTCTACATTTTCTATTTTGTTGCGTCTTATCTATCCTCGCTTTGATACGATTGGTTCTTATAACGCTGTTTTGTGCTGCTATGTTTCTCTCTTAAAGTTTCCTTTTCTTAGCCATGTCCAGGTTTTATCACGTGAGATGTTGTTTATTAGTCGTTTAAAACGCCCATAGAGTTGTTTTCCTTCCCATTTTTGTTTCCTCGTTTTTGTCATTATTTTATCTGTCGTGTTGTCAGTATTGTTTCCGATAGCCGTAATCAGTCCTCGTTCGTGTTTTTCTATGCAGTCTTCGTGTCGTTGTATGGATGTGTCAACGCTGTCTTCGATGCTGGTAAGTCCTCTTCCCCCCTCTTTTCTTGGTACATATAGTCTGTCCACGTCGTCTTTGGGATGTAATGCCTTGTGCATGGTCATTAGTTTTCTAGTTCTTTGGTCAATTATTATTATTATTTACTCCTTTAGAGTTTTTCACATCAGCATTAGCTGAGGGTCTTTCAATGGAGTTTGAGTGACAACAAGTCTCCCCAAGTCTCAAGGACTCTTCTCAGTATTCTGGCCGTTCTCTACAACGTGGTAGTTTGGATAATCTCCACTCGTGTCCTCCAACCTCCAAATCCTCCTGTCCCTTTAATAATCCTTAAGTTACTGTACCGAATACGCCAATAACAATTGGTATAATCGTCATTATTATTATTATTATTATTATTATTATTATTTGTAAACAATTATAGCATCAAATAACTATTCTCATCACAATGGTTTAAGTATTCCCATCTTATACAAATAATTTTCAAAGAGTTCTATTTGACCCACAGATAGTATTCTAATAGCTACAACTTCTCTGTGTCAGCGTGGACCTGGGAGTAATAGCAATGTAGAGTTGGCTGCACAATCCCCAAAGATGCAGAACCGGCGGCTCATCACCAGTTTTAGTTTAGTGTCCAACTCAGGACACAATTTTTTGGTGGGTGAGTACGGGCCTTAGCTCTTTGCAGGAGATATAGTCAGTATATCTAATAAGACGCATATCATTTAATCAATATGAACATTTTTCAAAGGTTTCGATGAAAAACACGTTCATGATAATAATATGATTTCAGGCAGCGATGACCTTCTCGCAGTGTGGCTAGACTTGAAAATTTCCTTTCCGCTTCTTGGGAAAAAATACTTTTTTCCGACCCTCCACAGCGCAGGTGTAAAAGCCAGTCTCCTGATAATACCTATTTAATCATGATTAAAAAAAAAGAATAATAAAGATCAAACAAAAAGAATACATATCACTTTTTTAACGTATGAAATTAATGACGCATACTCGTGCTTATAAGGGGGTGAGTCTCCCGTGGTGTCGTGGCTAAAGTCATGGACTGCGCCCTCGAAGTAAGCGAGTTCGAACTCTTGTCACGCTATTATGTTCACTTGTGGACTAATACTAATAGTTATAAACCCCTTTATCCCCACCAGATATGGATTCGGTAGTATTACTACTGTTTTTCTACAAGGATGATTTTGGCTTAAAATAACCCACGAAAGTTGATATGCAATAAAAAAAAAACAGAAACCAAACCTCGTGCTTATATATATACATATATATATAGTCTCAAATGTATATATATATATATATATATATATATATGTTTTCAATTTATAATCCCCATTTAAAGAATAAATCTACACGCATGCATAGAACTAATCAATAAACATGGCCCTATAAATGAAGATAAGCTTTATGTTTTAATATGAAATAATTTATAATATTGATTTTTTATTAAAATATTCTTTCTACTGAGGTAGTCATAACTGTATTACGTAATGTGTGTAGTCATACGTGCACACAGACTCAGAGACACAGATACACTTACACACACATCTACCCATTTATTTTTTCGTTGATATATATCATCTTCATCATGTCGTGTCGCCAGCACGGATATCCCTGACCCTCTCACGCCACTTCTCCCTATTATTCATCGCCTCTGGCAGGTCTTCAGGATTACATCATGTGTCCTCACATAGCTGCTGTATGTAAGTTCGAGCTGGTCGTCCTGCTTTTGCTTGGCCATATGTGGGGGTCCATAGGAGTACATCACTTATGAGCTCGTCCTTGCTTCTCCAGCAGTGTCCTGCGTGTCTGCTTTGTCTAACTTGTATAGTTTTGTGATGGGAGGTAAGTGGCCGTATAGTTGGTGTCTTGTGGGGTGTTGTCACCAGGGTGTGTGTGTATGTGTGTGTGTATGTGTGTGTGCTGGGTGCACCAGGTATATGAGAACACACATTCATTATGGCATAAATGGAAGACGACCAAACGTATGTTACCTGGCATGCATCAAATTTTAACATTCACATTTTTGTTTCATAAACACTATATGGCAGCTTGTAATGTTGCATAGAAAATGAACTCACCGTCAACTGTTTGCGATTGATTCAGCTTCGAAAAAGTAGTAAGGTCGTTTGTGTTCAAGGTTGGGAACAAGTTGGAGGCTTCTGGCGAGATCTTGTCATCCGTGGCCAAGAAAAAGCTACATTGAAAGCAGTCAGTCGTCATAAGGACAACCGAGTTCGTTCAACTGGTTCAGCAAAGGTTCAACCACAGAGCCTCAAGTTCAACCCGATCTCTTAAATCTGGATCAGCCGCTGGCTCAGGGAAGGGTGTATTTCCCTTATGACCCATAGGATCAAAGAATCTCTTCCCCCCCACCAAAAAAAGATATGAGCATGTTACCAATAATATGTGGGCTAGATTTCCTGATCTAAATTATCTAAAGTCACGTAGTCGTGAAAGAGATCAACTTGTGGCCCAACAATACCAAAAACTATTTGAAAACTGTGCTTGTGGATGTAATGGCCAATATAAAAGAGAACTACATGATGCAGGCATGTAGTCACTTCTAAATCTGCATCGCGCAGCTCATTTGGCTGACGTCAATTCTTATCACGTGTTCTTGCCTCTCTATTTAAGTTAAGCAAGTAAACTCATCTTTTGGAAAATATACTGATTATTTGTATGGAACATTTTTTCTTAATCTTTTGAACCACTCTCTATAGAACCCTCCTCTCTCTCCCTCTCTCTCTCTCTCTCTATATATATATATATATATTCGTGGTGCATTTAATAAGTTTCCAGACATTTTTGTACAGGCATTTAAAATTGTCGTAGACTCTTGAAAATTCACTATGTTATTGTTATACATCTTATGAGATGACTGACCAATTTTTATGATTTCAGCTTTAAATCAACAGCTACATCAGGAATTGTAATACACCCTACTAAAGCCTGATTGTCACAGCTGGCGAATTTCCAAAATGCAATCTGGACGTGAGAAAGAACGAGATGCAATAAAATTCTGTTTTAAACTTGGAAAAAATGATGCCACAGAAACGTATGGAATGCTTCAAACTGCTTTTCGAAAATCTTGCATTAATCAAGCATCAGTTTTTGAATGGCATAGAAGATTCAACGAAGGCAGGGAGTCTGTGAGGGATGATGAGAGGTGTGGGAGGAGTAAGGATGTCAATACACCACAGTTGATTGGCCAAAGGGTTAGGGTTAGGGTTACTATGTTGAGGCTTTAAGGGAGTTCAGCAAGAGATTACGTCGGAAGAGGCCAGCACTCTTCAAATCGGCTCAGTGGCATTCCCACCAGGACAATGCACCAGTCCACAACTACATCCTTGTCACAGACTATTTGACCAAGATGAGCATCAGCCGCCCTATAGTCCAGACCTTGCTCCCTGTGACTTTTGGTTATTCCCTAAGCTCAGAGGCTGTCGTTATGAGACAACTGAGGAGATGAAAGAGGCTGTGACGAAGGTCATTGACACGCTCACACAAGAGGACTTCCATGGGGCCTTCCAGAAGTCGTTGGAACGGTACAACAAGTGCATTGCAGCCAGAGGAGATTACTTCGAAGGGGACTAGAGTTTCATGTGTTTACTATCAATAAAAGTACCCACACGAAAAAGTTCTGGAAACTTATTTAATGATCTTCGTATATATATATATATATATATATATATAATCGTAGTAAGCGAGTTCGAACTCTAGTCGCGCTATTACATTCACTTTCGGGCAAACACCCTTGGGAAAGGTATGAACCCACTTATCCTCCCAACTATGGGTTATATAGTTCCACTACTGTTCTTGGAGAATGGCTTTGGCATTAAATAACCTACAAAGGTCGATATGCCATTAAACAAAAGAAACCAAACCGAAAAGTTCGTAGCCTGAAAAGTTCACATGATGACATCATATCTGACATTTGTTTTACCAATGAGATTCAAGCACTGCATAACTGAGGGAAGAACTGTTTGGACAGCAAAGGGGACTATATTAAAAACTAAACATCATTTGGTCATATTCCATGAGAATATCTTGGTCAGCCTTTGAAATTTTCTGCTAACCCTTATATATATATGCGCGTGTGTTTGTATGTGTGTGCGTGAGTGTGTGTAGGTTATGGACGAAAGAGAAAACATGAATTTTGGTAGAAAAATAATTCATATGAATAAGTTTTTAAATCCCCGACGAGTTTCAGCCTTTGGTCACTATCAAAAGATTTTTGTTTTACGACTGTTTACATGTTCAGACTGACAGGGCTTTAAATGCCACATGATTTTAAATGAAATTTGAACTTTTAAACTTAACGACTTAAATATTTGTATTAGGATGTATTTTTAAATATTCTCCCATATTTTTCCTCTCCGTGTCATGAAGTTGGAAGATCAGTCAAAAAAGTAATGATTTTTTAAATAATGAATAAAAACATCATTTTAACAGCCCAGGTGACTGGAGCTGTAGAATATACCGACTGGATCTCTGCTGAGGGCAAGACTCCCTCCAATGAGTGTTCTGGATATGACATTAAACAATCTGATAATAAGGCTCCAGTTTTGGAGCTCTGTGGAGTATCACTTTATTGCCATCGCTCCCAGGTCCACTCTGACCCGGAGTGGTAATACCTGGCAGGCTCCTATTTAGGGGTCATATAGAACTGTTTGACATTGAAACTGAGTGCAAAACAAATGACATGCTAGATTGAATAGCTAGAAATAGAACTGTATGATAATTTAACTGCATGTAAACAAATGACTGATGTTTAATTGAATTGTTAGTGATACATAGCAATAATTGGAACCATTTAACTGTGTGCGAATAAATGAGAAATGTTGAATGGAATGATTAGTGTTAATAGCAATACTTGTAACTGCTTCACTGTGTGCAAACAAATGATTAATAGTAAATAGAATTATTCGTGCTTGATTGTAATGCTTGAAACCATTTGACTGTGTGGAACAAAATGATCTCAGGCTCATTAATAATTTTTATGAACAAAATGTGTTTACAATAACCTACAATGGTTGATATGCCATAAAACCCAATCAATCAACCAGTCAACAAACCAACCAACATTCTTTAAGTATTTGAGGGTTAAAATTTGTTTGTTGTTTAGTTTATTGCCGAGTCCATTTGAAGTATGGGTTTCAAGACGTAATACCTATCTATCTATTTTTTCTTTCATATATTTTCTTTTCTGTAGCTCTCAGTTTATCAAATACCGAACAATTTTTTCTTGGAAACATGAGTTCGGCTTGGACCATTCCTGAACTTGCATTTACGTTTAGTGCTTTGGGATATATGGATAAGAATTTTTGTAATTCTTCGTTCACAGTTTCAATTCCGCTTGCCTTTTTAATTGCTCTCTTGAACAGATCAACAAATCTTTCCACCATTCCGTTTGACAAAGGGAGATAGAGTGGAGATGTTAAGTGTACAATTGAATGGGTTTTAAAATTTTTTTCAAAATCTTTCGAAGAAAACTGTGTACCATTGACGGACACGATAGCTTCTGGTACGCCAAATCTAGCAAATAATTTGTGTAAAAAAACTATCGTAACTCTAATAGTTGGTGTTTTACATTTAAAAACTTCCGGCCATTTTGTGAAGCTGTCTACTTCAATGAAGTAATGTCCCCTTTATTGGGTCAGCATAGTCAACATGTAATCTTGACCATGGCTTATCGGTCTTTGGCCAGGGATTGAATTTCACAGGTGTCGCCTTAGCCGCCAACGCACAGATTTTGCAAGTTTTTACCAGATTTTCAATTTCCTTCTTCACGCCATACCAATAGACGTAACTCCTCATGAAAGCTTTCATCCTTGATTTTCCAGGATATCTGATATGAAAATCCTTTAAGATTTTCTTTGTTAAAACTGCTGATATTATCACCAGATCGCCATATAACAATATACCGTTACATATAGAAAAAATATCATTTCCTTTATTTTTATTTTGGAACATTATCTCCTTCTTTTTCTCTGTAATGAATTTATCAAATTTTGTCTTGAACCTTATTTCTTACAAAGTAACTGGTAGTTCTTTTATTGTGTTATACAGAACATTTTTAATATCCATTTCGGAACAGTGAAGTAATAACTGTCTCTTCTAATGGTTCTCTTATTTCAGGAATTCACCAAGACAAACCATCAGCGTGTGGTATTTTTTAGATGGTAAAAACTCCACTTTGAAAGAGTAATTTAACAACATGGTTCCTCATCTTTGAAGGCGATTCGCTGAATGTGTAGGAATTCCTTTTTTCGAGCCGAATATGGACAGTAGTGGGTGGTGGTCAGTTTGAAGGGTGAAATCTCTTCTATGTATATATTTGTGAAATTTCTTAACAGCAGTTAGTGAATAATTAATTTTTACATAGAGGAAAGTCCTCGAAACATGATGTAAGGCCTTTAACTGGTCATATTTTTCTTTGTGTTAGAGTACGGCCCCTAAACCCAGATTACTAGCATGGCTTGTCACATAAATCTCCTTATTAGGGTTGTAATGCGTGTGAGTTAGGACCGATATCAATGCTGTTTTTAAGTTATCGAAAGCTTTTTTTGGCAATTAACCGACTAGTTTCCCTTCATGTATTTTTAAGAAGTTTGTTTAAATGTGCTTTTAATGTGTGCATATTTGGAATGTAATTGCTATAATAATTAGCTAAACCCAAAAATTATTGTTGGGACGATACATTTGTAGGAGCAGGTATGTTCTTTATTGCGTTCGCATGACTAGGATCAGGCCTCCTACCTTTTTCGTCCATGATTTGTCACAAATACTTGATTTTTGGTGAAAAAAGAATTCGCACTTTTCAATACTCATCTTAAATCCGAATACTTTGATTTTTTAAAAACCTCCTTTACATGACTTGCATGTTCTTCTCGGGTTTTACTTTTTTGTTAATATATCATCTAGATATGCTATTGCAAAGTTTAGCCCACTGAGCATGGTGTCCACCATCTGGTGGAATATCGCTGGTGCTACTTTTATTCCAAACGGTAATCTAAGGAATTTAAAGAGTTCTTTGTGCGTGTTGATCGTTAGTATTTCAGCTTACATTTTCATCTACTGGTATTTGCAGATAAGCTTTCGATAAATCTAACTTTGAAAATATCCGACACTCATGTAATTGCGCGAAAATTCCGTCTGCCGATGGGAGAGGATAATTAGTTTGTTTTAAGAAGTCATTTAGTCCTGTCGAATAAGCTGCACAGGCCCTTATCTTATTTTTCTTTTTTACGTATATGGTCGGGCTTACCCAGGGACTATAATCGTTTTTTTCGATTACCCCCAATTTTTCCAACCGTTTAAGTTCTTTGTCAATATTCCTCAATGCCGCAAACGGTACTTGCCTTTTTGGTCAAAATATTAGAGTCGCATCCTCTTTTAGTTCGAATTTTGCTTTTACTTTAGAGCAAAATCCAAGACCCACCGAAAAAATTTCGGGTAAATTTGCGTTTGAGTTCCCTTTTCAGTTTTTCAGTGTTAGTCGACGATCCATCTACATTATTACAAAACATGTTTATTGGTACGTTGAACAAATCTATTGCTTCCATCCAGTCCGTACAATTTCAACCACAAATTCTAATTTACTCCGATCACTCCTCTGGTGATTTTTTTGAAGTAATTAATGTTGGTCTGTTAATTCTTTTCCAGGTCTCAGTGTTTATTATTGTTAAGTCCGAAACTGTGTCTAATTGAAATTTGACTTTCTTATCATTTAGTCGAACGTTTATATATTTTATTATATATTTTCTCGACTGCTTTTTGTTGAATAGCACAATGGACCAAATTTTTATTTTTCGTTTTACTTTCAGACTTTTTCTACAATGGGAAAAATTTATGTCCTTCGTTTAGACAATTTTTACACTCTTTGTTTTTAAAAGGATAATTTTTAAATAAATGTAATTCGCCACAACCAAAGAAGGAATTAATTTTAAAAGAAGTTTCTTTTTTCCTACTTTTTGACTTATTCTGGACTGCATGAATATGGGAAATGTCTTGTTCCTCAATTTTTACGGTGTCTGCTCTTAAATTTAAAATACGTTGATTCTCATCCATGAGATTTTGAAGTGTTATCTTTTGGTCTTATTCTAATTCCTTTTGCAATCTCGATCTTATTTCTGCATCTTTTGGTGCGGTCAGACTCTGAATGAAAATTAAGCATTTAAATATATCTGGTGTTATTTCATTCAATCTGAATTTTTCAAATTCTCTATTGACTATACTGACAAAAGTTGTGTAATCCTCATTTTCTTTTTTTGTAAGATTCAAGCATTGCCATCTTCTATTGAAAAGTGAACACTGCTCCCCGAATATTTTTGTCGATATTTGTATGGTTTCCTGGAATTAGATTTCTTCGGGATGTCTTGGGAGTATAAAATTTTCGTCCTTTTCGTGTTTCACAGCACCGAACTTACCCATTTATAATCGTAGCTTTTCCCATCCAACCATGTTACACAGTCTTTGTCTGGTTTGTATACAAATTCACTAATCGAGTTGATTACGGAATCCTGATAAAAATATTAGTGCTGCCTGGATCATTTTCTCTTTTTTGACAGAGTTTGCATTAATTTTGAAAACCTTTTATTTGTTGCTCCAGTTCTAATCGATACCTTTCTAAGTTTTCTCGACATTGATTCTCAATTTTTTCCATTTTCTGTTTGCGTAGAATTTCTTGTTTTAAGAATTCCAGCATGCAATTTTTAAAGTCCTCCATTTTTGTAAGTGAGTGGTATTAGTTAATTTGTTCTTTTAATAATTGTTTCTGTTTGTTTGTTCGTTCTTGGCTGCTATTGTTGTCAATCTGTTGATTCAGTTGTGATTTCTCAAATCTTGGTTTGCCCAGTCAGCTGGGGCTGTAGAATACACTGACTGCACCTCTGCAGAGGGGTAAGATCCCCCCTAACGAGTGTCCTGGATATGACACTAAACAATCTGATGGTGAGGTTCCAGCAGTGCTAGAGCTTTGGGGAATGCGGAGTACCCCCTCATTGCCATTGCTCCTAGGTCCACTCTGGCCCGGTGTGGTAGCACCTGATAGGGCCCAATCTATGGGTTAAATAGAACTAACAGCATACTTATGCTAAAATGAATTGTTTGAGTAAACTGAATAGCTTGAAATAGAAATGTTTTTGACAATTAAACCGTACTTACATTTAAACTGCGTGCTTATGCTTAACTGAATTATTTGAAATAGAACTGTTTTTCGACATTAAAACTGTATTTACACTTAACTGAATTGTTACATATAACTGCTTGAATAGTTTGAAATAGAAATGTTTTTGACAATTAAACAGTGTACTTATGCTAAACTGAATAGTTTTAAATCGAACAGATTATTTACATAAAAATGGATTTGGCGTTAAATAACCTACAAAGGTTGATATGCCATAAAACCCAACAAACCAAACCAAACCAAACCATCAAATCCTGGTCACCAATCTGCTGTTTCAGTTGGGATTTCTCGAATCTTCGTTGCCAATTTGTTGTATCGCCGAGGTGAATGATATAGTAATACAGCAATTTCTATTTCAAGACAGGTGTTTCTGTATAAATACACAGATTTCAATCTTAATGTTGTGGTTTCATCAATCACACTGATTTTCAACTCCGCTCGTGGTCACATAGAACTGGTCATGTGAAGAAAAGTCAGTTTTTAGGTCGATGCTAATCTTGAATATAGTTTGTCTACTTGTTTTGTTTGTAGAACTGAACACTACCCTCATTTCATGCCAAAAGGAAATAGTTTGTCTTTGAGAGCAAGAGGAATACGTGGCAACAGACACTCAATTTTATCTTTCACTGTTCATATCTATCTATGCAAACCCTCTGTGTGTATTTACTCAATCCTTCCACCACAAGCAGGATGCGATGTAAGGTCAATTTTTAAGCAGATTACAGCTGGTTTGATTTCAGAGTTTCTCTTCTCCCAGGCTGGTTGCCATACTAAAGTTAAACAGTCCAGTTTGCAATACTATCTACACATAGCTGGATGGAGAATACTTTAATTCAAATCTTTCTCAAGGACATTAATCCAACGTGAAATGTGAATAACCTCGTCCAGTTATTGAACCAGTGTCGCCGAATCCTTTTCCTACGACGATAACAGCTGCGCTACAAGTGCCATAAGTGCAAAATATCTGTTATCAAAAGTAAAATTGTGTAAATATATATATGAGTTTCAATGCTGGGGAGTTTGGTAATGATTTATGACTAATAATATGAGTTTTGATTATATAATGTTCCACTTGGAACAATAAATTCCTGGTATCTTTAGTTTACAAGATAATTGCTAGGAGTGTTGTCTTGGGCATGGTATTAAGCTACAACTGATGCTAAAGTTCTAGTCTTGGTGTTTGGAGAATGTAGAGTACCTTTTCATTACCATTACTCTCAGGTTCACTCTGGTCTGGAGTGGTAGTGTGACACGATGTGTGGTTAAATACTTAATTAATACGTAAAAATCAAAATTCATGAAATATATGAAAATTAATATATATATATCTCAAAACCAAAAAAGATCTTTAAAATTAGTATCTTTTTGTTTAAGGTTTAAATTGAACTAAAAAGCTGGTTGATTGTTCCTAAAGGTCAGTTAAGTGCGAGACAATTGTTTTTGATTTAAAAGGTCAGCGAATTTATTTAATTTTTCGGTTCTCATCTAACTCCGTCAGTCATAATGATGAAACGAGTTATTTCGTAAAACATATCTTTCTAGTCCTGGTTGATCTGTTAGGGTCTAATCTATAGGTCAAAGAGAGCTGTTCAGTCATTTGTTAAATAGCAATACTTGAAACGATTTAACTGTGATTTAGCAAGTGATAAATTAAGTAGAATTATTTGTGTTGAATAGCTATACTTGAAATCACCTATATAATATAATTATTATTGTTAGCAATACGTTAAATCTTCTAACTATGTGCAACCAAATGAGCTCTGACTACTCTTTTCACCAATGATCCGGGAGAACGGGGTTCAATGCCAGGTCGAGTCATACCAAATACTCAAAAAGGATACTTAATGCTGCCTTGCTTAATATTCAGTATTATAAGGTACGGACCAAGTGAAGCAATCCAGTGAAAGGAGCTATTGAAAGGGTCGCTATTGAAAAGGGAGCCTTCGGGTCACCCTCGACTACAGTAGCCAACTTTACTTTCTTTAGATATATATTTAAACAGGATTTGTCATTAAGTAACCATCAAGGTTTGATATGCCATAAACCCAAATTACCAAACTAACTTATGTTTGGAATGTACATATTTATGGGTGATACTGTAATTGAAATCTGTTCGCAGTTCAAAGTGATTTTTAAAAATATTATTCATCAGTGAAGCGACGGGCCATGGACAAGTATCTATAAAATAAATGTTTCTTTTATCATTAGGCTATAGACTTATTGAGGTACCTCAGTAGGTTCACACCTTATGCGTGCATGTAAGTAAATAATTTGTTTCCAGACAGTAATAAAAAGTGAAAAAGCATTCGAGCCGGATTTGGCGGGACACGGAAGGAGGGTGTATTTGAGATTCGAACCTAATGAGTCGTGATACCATTCATGAATTTTACGGATGACCACACCCCGAATCTAACGGTGATACACACGCGTGTGCAGCACTCACACATATAAAGACGTGACAGTGCGCATATCTTAGCATATATAAGTTTCAAATAAAACAATGTTATACAAGAGAGAGAGAGAGAGAGAGAGAGAGAGAGAGAGAGAGAGAGAGAGGAGTAAGAGAAAGAGAGGGACAGAGAGAAGGAGAGTAACACTGGTATGTGAATAGAAAGGATCTATTATATGTAAAAGAGAGAGAGAGAGTTTGAAATGGAGAGAGAGAGAGAGAGAGAGTTTGAAATAGAGAGAGAGAGAGAGAGAGAGAGTTTGAAAGAGAGAGAGAGAGAGAGAGAGAGAGAGAGAGAGAGAGAGAAAATGAGAAGGAAGGGATCCGCACGAAATACATTTCAGCAAACTTACATATAAACAAAGGAGGACACACACACACACACACGCACACACAGACGAACGCAAACGTTCTTTTATTGACTGGTTCTGCTATATATCAGCTTTAGCGCTGGTCCCATAAAAAGTTTGCATGTCGGTATTTCAGCTGTATTTTCATTCAGGTCCTTTCTGCGGAAACAGTCTTTTTACTGGCAATCGTGAACGAAGGAAAACAACATCAGATCCCGTCTATACAGTTCTTAATTTAAATAACGAACAAAAAAAAAACAAACAAAAAACAAAAAACAAAGGAAAAGAAAGAAAAGGAAAAGAAAAACAACACCCTCACCTTACAAAAAAAACAACAAAAGATAAAAAAACCTCAAAAACAAAAGTCATACACCGTTTGTACACACAGACAAAAGTTTTTTGTTTTTTTTGTTGTTTTTTTTTTTTTAAAGAAGCTTTTAAGCCTTTACAAAGAAAGCTCTAACTAAAGATTCGATGTAAGTTCTGTTCAACTGCTTAAAAACCTTTTTTGACTTCCGTTGTTCGTTTTGGCTTTTAAAGATTCCGACAATCTTTTTCCACTCATATCTTTACATCAAGACATTAACATTCTTTGATCGGTGCAAGATAAGAGAGAGAGAGAGAGAGAGAGAGAGAGAGAGAGAGAGAGAGAGGGAGAGAGAGAGAGAGAGAGAGAGAGAGATGGGGGGGATTGAATTCCCTCTGGTCATAATTGTTTTTAAAAACCTTTTTTAGATTTGACTTGAATAACAATACGTAACTTTCTGCCTTTCTTTCTTATATTTAAGACTGATTTTGGTATTATCATTTATGTTAATCTATTCTATATCTATCATTCTTATATCTATCCATCAAAATTTTAAAAATCTATCTATCTATCTATCTATCTATCTATCTATCTATCTATCTATCTATCTATCTAATGTACCCAAATAATATAGAAACTAAATCTGCAGTGCATTATTCCTCATAAGCCTTTATTAAGCTTTTCTTAGTCAGGTACCAGGTTATAAGAGCGAGGTACGCAGTGAGAATAGAACTCACCTGATAGTTCTTTGGCTTATTTCTCATTACTCTACTGAAAGGTGCGCTTGTCCTTTATATATATATATATATATATATATATATATATATATATATATATATATATATATTAGTTTATTACTATCTATCTATCTATCTATCTATCTATCTAATCATTTAATAAATAACTCTGGTTCTTTCTATTATTATTATTATTATTATTATTATTATTATTATTATTATTATTATTATTATTATTATTATTATTATTATTAACTGTAAATAGCGTTTATTCTATTTTCTAACATATGACAACAATAGAAGAATATTCCTTTTAACTGTTCTCTATGTCATCTAGCATAAAGAAGATAACGTCTGGAGAAGAGAAAATAGAAGAAAGAGACTCAACTAGCCGATACTGACCTAAGGTAAGTAGTATTTATTTATTCATTAATTTTAAATGTTTTTGTTGGATTAGAGTTAATTCTTTCATTATGTCAAAAGGAAATATTCTTATTTTTGCTTGGTATACTCCTTAACATTGGATATATATTCTAAATATCGTTTCTATCAATGTATGTATGTATGTATGTATGTATGTATGTATGTATCAACTCTGTCCATATCTATCTCTCTGAATTTGTTCATGTCTATCTATCTTAGTCTTTACATTTCTATCTATCTATCTATCTATCTATCTATCTATCTATCTATCTATCTATCTATGTTCATCTCTGACTCTTTCTCTCTCTCTCCTCTCTCTCTTTATATATATATATATATATATATATATATATATATATATATATGTATAATTCAGTCAGTTCATATCTATCTATCTATCTATCAAGTTTTCTCCGTCTGGAATTTGGTTACTGATCCTATGTGCCATTGTACTTTTCAATCTGTAAACTTTATGATTTTTGCTACCCACTCTCTCTTTTTTGCCTATCACCCTTTATCTATGCAACATTCTAGACACAATAACTTGTTTAAACAGAAAACAGCGTTTCATCCTTTTCCAAAAGACAAACACTTCTGAAATGGTTCGCACTGAGAAACAAATGCTTAATTTCTATAAATCTTTTAATAGGCAATATTGACTTCCTTTGAGGCAGTAAGAGGTATGGGAGGTGAGAGTGTGAGTGAAGTAACGGACAATATGTCAAGTAACAAGGTATTTTACCCGGACCTTTTCATCGTTGAATTTTGTGTTTCTGCATTGTGAACAATGACTTATAACTCACCAAATGTCTGGCTATCCGTCTAAGGTCCAATTCCAACTACACTTTCCGAACTTGATAGGGTTACATCTGAAAAAATCAACAACTTTTAAATAGTAATGGGGGATCTAGCTCAGATTAGTTTCTAGGTTTGATATCCCTCATTCTTTATGTCATCAGGCGTTCGTAGGAAATGGGCGAACTGAGTTCAAATCCGGGACGAGGCAATTTGTTTTTCACATAACTCTAATAACTTCGGGGAAGGCGTGAATCCAAATATTCTCTCTCCAGGTATTGGTAAAGTATTAGTGCAGACTGGGATGTTTAACCTTGGTGTGGCAACCGGTCTAGGAGAAGAAAAACTGAATTCAGACCAGTTGTACTCCGCCAAAAATTGACCTTGTGTCGCATCTTCCTTGAGGCGGAATGGTTAGATAAATATATACTATCTATCTTACTGTAAACGGGTGTTCGTCTCAAGCCCAGCATTGATAACCCATTCTTTTGGTAATCCTAACAAGAGGCAGATGTCTCTCTTCTTCCAAGATGTGTTGCGCTAAAAGGGAATCCATTTCATATGGGGCGAAGTCCCCGTAGCATTGTGACTAACATCCAGGACTGCGACATCGGTGTAAGCGAGTTCTAACGCTATTACGTTCACTTTTGGACTACCCTTATGAACCCAATTATCCACCAAGCCGTGAGTTGAATAGTAACACTTCCGTTCTTCTCCAAGGATGACGAAGATTGATATGCGATTAAACAAAGAAACCAAACTAAATCATTTTATTATGAATGGTCGGCTGGCTGGCCAAAGAATTGGCTTAAAAAATTTAATTTACGCTCCTAATTCTGGAAAATAAAATTAAATATCCATTTGAAATGAGATATCTGGATGAACTTGAAGCTGTGTTCCGTATTCCATAATATCAATCAAGTTTTAAAAAAATCAGACGAAGGGTTTTTTTCCACGTGGAAAATGATGTTCAGTGGGTTTGTGTAACTGGTGTCGCTAAATTGCCAATATCACGTTTGCCAAAGTGATTAAACCTATGGAAAACTGACATGATTTGATTGACAGCGTTTGGGTACTTTCCGTCTTGGTGGGGTGGAACTAAACATTGTTCTCATTTTTAATTTGAAGTGCAATTCCACTGAAGCAAAGAATTCATAAGCGACAATGCTAGATAATCACAGACCACTTAAAAGTTGTAGCGTCTGGAGAAAGATCTAATCTCTCAATCAAATGCTTATAAAATCAATAAACTAACCACATTTGTACGGTCGACTCACATGCTCGAGAAATTATGAAAATCTTTTTTGTCTAGAGACGTTATTATTACAGTATTTAACGCGACAAGGTAGAAAACACACCTTAAATATAAGTTTGTTGGTGATTTTCTTGTCAAACACGATATCCGATTAGGGAAGTTTCGAAGATTTAAAAACTGAACCCTAATTTCGACCTTCATCGCGTCGGACACGCGGTAATTTTTAGGCTCAGATTTTGAAAAGAAAAAATTTTACATACATGATGATTTTATTATCTGACAAATTTTATGATTGACCGATTCATTTATTTTTACTGCATGTCAATCCATCAAAGATTATTCTATGATTAGAGGTTAGGGAATCACGTTCATTGTACCTTCTCTTTAAATGTTTTGAGTTGTTTCTCCCTTTTTTGCACACGGTTCTATTGAATAATAATAACTTTTGAACATATCGTCTTGACCCATAGATGGGACCCTAACAAGTTGGACAACAACGGGTTTAATGAATTGGGAGTAATGATAATGAAGAGGTACACCACAGTCATCAGAGTTCCAGGACTTGAGCCTCACCATCAGATGCAATTTAGTGTCGTACATGAAAAATTGCATTATTTTCTTAATATGATTTTAAAATCTACGGTTTGGATATTATTTGTCTAATTTCTGAGTTAGAGCTCCCGAGTTCGATATGAAACAGCCAAAAAAAAAGCATCGGTTCAAACGTTATTAATATAACAATAAAGGTGAAGACAATAGTTCGAATATTCTAAATGATAAAAACTACGGTTTGAATATTTACAAAAAATAGCATAAAGTGATATAAGGCCGCCTGGAGGAAAAATAATATAGAGATGGCATTGCACCAATCTTCCAAGTTCGGAAGTCAAACCTGCTTTGAAAATCAGCCTTTCAAATTCCTGTATACTTCAGTGGGCTTGATCACTGACTACAGGCACCGATTGTAAATACGTAACGATTTCAATCCTGAGGCAATCTATATTCTGTTAAAAATTATAAGTTTACGATATTTTCTAAGCTACGTTTAGCAGGGATGCAAAGCCAAAATCTAGGATAATAGATATAAGTTCATGTCGCATCAATTTTTAAAATCAAAAACTTTTGCCATTTTTGAAAATCAGCCTTAAGAAATTCTGGATTGTTAATTGGATTCGATCGCTGATTTCTGGCACCAGTGAAAAGTTCATGACTGTATCAGGTTTGTTAATTACCAATGTATACGAGATGTATACAAAAAGTACCGAGATTACAGCTGCATTTATCAAGACGACCATGAACAATGGATAAAACGCTACCTTTCTTTAAAATAGTCCCCATTACCATTCAAAACGGTTTTCCGGTCAGTTTTCACCGGTTTAAGCATTTCCACAACTACTTGTAAAAGAGGGTTTACTCAGATTGATCATGAAACTGATTAACTATGAGTTGCAACATGAGATTTAGATATCCATTTTCATAATACGAGACATGTTAAAAAGTATCGAGACTGAAGCTGTATTTATCATGACAAAAACTGACATTGACTGAAATGATAATAGTCCTATTGCCATGCAACACGCTTATTCCAGTAAGTTTTCCACTGGTTTACGTGCTGCAGAAACTCCTTTCTTTACATGAAACTCCTTTCTTTATCTGATATGAAATTGCACCGTTGTATTTCTTTTAATGTCCTAGATGTCATCAAAACTGCTGATCAAAATATATCAAGAATTGACTCTGACTTACAAGGATTGGCTTAAAAGTTCATATGATGATGTCATATTTGCTATTGATGACTTATTAACCAATGGAATTTCAGCACTGAAACCCCAATGGAAGAAGTATGTAGACTGCAAAGGGGATTATGTTTAAAGCAAACTTCATTTGGTAACATTCCATGGGAGCATCTTGGTCATCCCATGAATTTTCAGCCGACCCTCGAATTTAAACTTCAAGACGAAGTTTGGACATTATTTTGCTGTGTACACGTTTTTATTTCAATTTTAAATGTTAGAATAAAAAAAAAAGAATTGCCCATTCTTGATCGTATTTTTCGTGCTCGACGTTTCATGGCTGAAATCGTTGTGTAATTACGATCGGCGCCTGTCGTTGGTGATCAAGGTCCCTTAAGAATACAGGAATTTGAAAGAGTGATTTTCAAAGCAGGTAGAACGTTCGGATATGGAAGACTGGTGCAATGCCATATCCATATTACCCCACTCCTGTTGGACTTATATCAATGCGAATTTTTATCAATAGTTTGGTTTGGTTTGGTTTAATTTGTTTTTATAGCATATCAACCATTTTAGGTTATTTAATGCCAAATCCTTTTATGACATGTATATTAAATATATGGTTTTTAAACACATTCCGTAAATAACACTTTTAAACAAGACAGTTCTATTTCAAACAATTCAGTTTAGCAAAATTACGCAGTTTAGTTATATTTGACCCATGGATAGGACCCTATCAGGAAATTCGTTGGGGGAGTCTTATTCCTCTGCAGAAAAGTAGATAGTGTATTCTACAGCCCCAGCCGACAGGGCCATTTTATAAATAGCTAAACTGTAGATTTTGAAATCATATTAAGGTAACATAACAATCTGTCATGTATGACACTAAACTGCACCTGTTGGTATTCTGGAGCTCTGGGGTGGGCGGAGTACCTTTTCATTGCCATTACTCCCAGGTTCTCAAACCCGTAGATGTACAACTTGTTAGGGTTCCATCTATGGGTCAAATCGATCCGTTGATTATTCATATTCGATAGAACTGTGTGCAAAAACAAAAATACTCTTCAGAAACAACGGCTCAAAAAATGTAAATTTGAACTGCAATAAACGCTATTCCCTAACCACTAAGCATGAAATAATCCTAAACATACTGACATGCCGTTAAAATAAATGAATCAATCAATCATGAAATTAGATAATAAAATTACTAAGTACATAATTTTTTTTTTCAAAATCTGACCCTAAAAATCACCGTGTGTTTGACGCGATGAAGGTCGAGGTTGGGGTTGAGTTTAAATCTATGAAACTTTCTCAAGTTTGATCCGTGTCTAATTCAGGAAATCTCCCACAAACTTGTATTTTTACTAGGTTTGGCTTGGTCAAGCAAAAATTGATCATTGACTGTTATAGGGATAGGAAGACTTGGTTGCGCCAGTTTTCCATCTGAAAACTTGTGTTTTATTTCTATTTTTATTTTAGTTTATTTTTATATTCGTCTTTGAATATCGTTTATTGGCGCCAGTCGGAAATACACAACTATCTCAACAACGAATTAGTCTTTGCATTGTTGACAATGATAAATGGATGGTAAATTATCGATGCGTATCTTTGTGATATCTTATTCATCAACCCTTTTTTTTTATCATTATGTAGTTCGCAAAAGAAATTATTTTCCTCTTCTCGGCGCCAATCAGGAAAAAAGTCATTTTAAAAATCACTCATATTCAAAGACCGAAATTATTGTCTGTGGAAAAGTACAGTCGAAATATTATTTAAAAAGATATTATTCTATATCTTTTTGTTTGATCATTTTTCTGGATCGTCTGGAAATTAAAAAAAGAAGAAATTATTAATGAAGACCATTCCTCAATGAATAGTTACTATTTGAAAAAGTTAAGTAAAATAACACATTACTTTTGTTGGCGATCGCAGTCGAGGGCGACCAGTAGGTTCCCTTTTCAATAGCTACTACACCGAAGTGTTGAGGAGGGCCCTAATCCTTTCCCAGAATTGCTCCACTTTACCCTTGATACGTACCTTATATTGCTGAGTGTTAAGCAAGTAGGTATCAAGTGCCATTTTAAAAATCTTTGGTATGATGCGACCTGGGATCGAACCCAGGTTTCCCGGACCATTGGCGAACACTCTACCCACTAAACTAATGAGCGTTTTTTTTTTTTAAGAAAGCACAATCATTGTAGTCTTCTCGAATTTTTTTCTAACAAAAATTTTGGCAAGTTTATATGATAACTAAATATCAGGCATGTCAAACTGTGAGTTCTTTGAGGGTCACACAGATCCCATATGTGTTGCCATGAGGGCCACACACGACAACTAATTGCGTACATTAAAACCATTTGAAGTCATTTACTAAAATTTAAATAAAAAAAACCATTGTACAAAAATTACAGCAGTTCAAAACTAAGAAAATATTTGCTATAATTTAGCTTTTTGTCTAGAGGCTTGACAACTCATTTTACTGACAATTAATGGTGTGTCAGGCTGAAATGTCTGTGCAGTTCCAATTTTGATCAGAAATGATAAGTATTGTTCAGTCAGCCTTTTTCTATGGGTTTTTGTTAATTTCATGATAGAAAATAACTGTTCACACTCATAGGTAGAATCAAACATTGTAATCTTTGTGGCAAACTTTCTGAAGTTTTAAAACTTTTTATGAAGGGATGAAAAGAAACTAGGTATCTCCATGTCAAGATAATTTGCTCTGAGTGCCAAATCCGACAGCATTTTAATAGTTTCATTTGCAATCCTTTTTCTGCCTTACCAACATCGAAGGTGAATGGTACTGAAAATAATGCAAACTGACGTTCAAAATGTTGGAAATCATGAAATCTTTCATGAAATTCCTTTGACAACACTTCCAGGTGACCGTTATATACTGTAAAACTAACTATTGGCAATGTTTTTCAGCTCTTAGCACGTAGGAAAGTAAACGAAATTTTCATTTGATATCTGTGACACCCATAAACTTAGTTTTGTAATGAAGCACTTGATTTCATCGTACAACTCAGTGATGAGTTTGTTTTTACCTTGCAATTCCAAATTAAGATCAGTTAATTGTTCTGTAATATCTTCAGTAAAAGCAAGATCGTAGAGCCACCTTACATCTTTTATATCATCTGTGTTTTGACCTTTTATCTAAAAAAACAAAGGGGTGTATTCGTTGTGTAATGGTTAAAGCGATGGACTGCGGAATCGTAGTACGCGAGTTCGTACTCCAGTCACGTTATTACGTTCACTTTCGGTCAAATATCGATATGAACCCCCTTATCCCTTAAATAGTACCAAAACTGTTCTTCTAGGAGAATGGCTTTGGCATTAAATAACCTAAAAAGAGTTGATATGCCATTAAACAAAGAAACCCTCAAAAAACAATTATTTTTTGTATCAACAGAAAGAATCTTTTCAGTACTTTGTCACATGATAACTAGCAGACTTTTGGGTAGAACGGATCATTGGTAAACAATTATCTATATCTTGCAACAACAGGTTGAACTGGCGGTGGTTAAGAGCTCAGCTCCTGATATAGTTCAGTCTTTGTGACAAGGTTAAGCACTAGTCCTAATTTTAAAATCTTTGAACACAAAATCTGCTGATGAATAATACAGTGAAAATGTACAAATGATGAATTTGGGTGTGAATTATTTATTTTTGTTTGTAACTTGGCAGTAATACCATTATAACAGTCAACAGTGGTAGCATTTTTATGTAAATAATCTGTTCTATTTAAAACAATTCTGTTTAGCATAAGTACATAGTTTAATTGTCAAAAACATTTCTATTTCAAACTATTCAAGCAGTCATATGTAACAATTTAGTTAAGTGTAAATACAGTTTTAATGTCGAAAAACAGTTATATTTCAAATAATTGTTTTATCTATGGGTTAAATAGAACTAACAGCATACTTATGCTAAAATGAATTGTTTGAGTAAACTGAATAGCTTGAAATAGAAATGTTTTTGACAATTAAACCGTACTTACATTTAAACTGCGTGCTTATGCTTAACTGAATTATTTGAAATAGAACTGTTTTTCGACATTAAAACTGTATTTACACTTAACTGAATTGTTACATATAACTGCTTGAATAGTTTGGAATAGAAATGTTTTTGACAATTAAACAGTGTACTTATGCTAAACTGAATAGTTTTAAATCGAACAGATTTTTCGAGAGCAAAAATATCGAATTAAATTTATTAAATTTCATTATATGACATTCACAGTGTTTTTACGATATTAAAGATAAATATTGAATTAATTATTTACCATTTAATAATTTATTTATTCGACATTAAATTTACGTAGAAATATTCTTAAATATTTTTTCATTCATTTTGTAATATGAAAATATCAAATTTACTTCTATTTCACGTTTTTATAATAGATTTTAAACGAAACAAAAATTCTATTCAAGATTGTTTAATGTTTAAAATAAAAACACAAATCATTCATTAAAGAATTAAATTTTATCAATGAATAATCACTATATTAAAGAAAAATAATAAAATAACTTTATAACTATCGATCAATGATGGTATTTAATTTTGATTTTTACATAAATGAGTTTATGTAAACAAAAGTGTGGAAAATCTAAGCCAAATGACAATTTAACAAAAAAAAAAAAAAAATATTGACGTTAGTTTTATTTTATAAAAATCATTTTTCTTTGATTTAGTTTTACTAAAAGAAGAAGAACTAAAGGTGAACAAAAAACTTATCATACTTTGTTTTATCAATTAGAGATAAATATATATGGCAAAGCAAATAATCATCATTGAAGTACGTTTGATTTTTGATTTGAGAAAATCCTTTATAAACTTTCAGTGAAAAATGCTATACAAACTTTATCAGGGGGGGTGGAAACGTAAAATTAACTTTAGATTGTACATATTAAATAAGAGCTGTAAACTTCCAAGTAACAAAGGACAAGATTCTTAAAGAAACACCTTTTTTTTGCGTAGTCAATTACAGACCCAAAAGTTTGTTTTTACAATCTACATAAAACTAATGTAGCAATTCAAAATAGAGAGCTAAATCTTATTCTTACTTCAATTGAATAAGAGATAAGTTAATTTTTATTAATTTCTTAAGCTAACAACACAGGATGTAGTAGTTGTCGGTATCTTAAAGTCAAACTGAAACTAAAAAGCTCTGCTCTCATTGGATCAAGGAACGTTTAGAACTGGTCCTCAGTACTGTCCCTTTTCTACATTGTGAAATGGTCTGGAGTAGAGAATAAATCAAAATATAAGGACTTATGATATATTTTCTTAAATTCTATAATTGCGAATTGAATTACCATAACCAGAAAATCCGGCGAACACTTACGCACGACATACGGAAACCCTGGACAACGGTTTCGACTTTATTAGGTCTCATCAGCCGTGTTTACTGTGATCTCCACAACTAGAGATCGAACCAGCGACTACAAATTGCAGAGCCGAAACTCTACAGCTGAGTCAACAGTTCATATCGCACTCAAGTGACTCCAAATTAACTAGTTATGGTAATTGCGCGGCCAATTAACCTGAATGTGTCTTGTAAGTTACATCCGTACTCTTTACAGAAGACACGGTCACCTCCGCGTAATTATTATGACATCAAGGGCAAGGATATAGATGTCCAGTGTTTCCTTACGTCGTGCATAAGAGTTCACCGGATTTTCTGTTCATGGTAATTCAATTCACAATAAAATTCCTCTATTTAAAAAAGAAAAACATACATGTAATTTATGAATTAGGAAAAACTACAATTTTGGCTGTTAAATCAAAAAAATTGTCTCCTTGGTGTTAGCTGCAAGTGTTGCTTGTAAAAGGCGGCGAATTGTATGCTTGACATGTCTGCTGTAGATTACTTTTTTGGTCAATGGGATCCAGGCACTAGAATACCGATGGAAGTAGTGTGTGGATCTCAAGGGTTACTATATTGAAATATTGACCTCATTTAGTCACATTATATGAGAGTAGTGACGTGAGAGGGTCAGAGATATCTGTGCTGGTGGTACGACAAGATGATGATGATCTGGGTCATCCAATAAAATTTCCAGTCGACCCTCGTATTTTTCTTAATTTTTAATTTCGGTTACTTATCGCAACTCACTCATGATGCTATCTCTACGACAGTGAAAAACAGCGGGTATTGGAAACAGCAATAAAAGATAAGGTCTCGGTGAGATTCGAACGCATGCTCCCTTTCTGTCTCGGGGAACTGGGCATCATATACAATAAAGCGGTTATATCTAGACAAAATATCGAGACTGCTAGTCAAAATGTATCAAGAACTTACTTGTCTATATTTCTACAAGTAAGGGCCGATGATGGGTATATTTTAGCAGCAGTCTAGATACTTTTTTTATCAGTAATTTCTGGTGAAACACAGGATTGTGCAACTTTAGCACCTTTCATACACACCAAACTTGGCGTGTGAGTCTCCATGGCCCAGTGGCTAACGTGCTGGACTGTGACATCATAGTAAGCGATTTCAAACTTTAGTCACGTTATTACGTTAAATTTCTGACTAATGCACTTGGAAAATGCATAATCCCCCTGATCCCTCAGCTAGGGGTTAAGTAGAACTACTATTGTTCTTCTACAAGAATGGCTTAGGCATTAAATAACCTATGAAGTTTGATATACCATTAAACAAAGAATCTAAGTCAAACCAAAATTAGCTCTCTGCAACTTTTTATCGTTTCCAAAACTGAAATTTCATCTCAAGATTTGAGAACATGAAATATAATATATGAAATACCACGACCCAACGTCTCATCATATCAAATTAGAGGTTTCTTAGGTGTTTTGACCAATGGAATGCTCGTTGGAATGCAAGAGGGAGTATTTTGAGGAAAATCAACATTTCATTCATTGTTTATTTCTGTCTTGGTAAATGTGGCTTCAGACACGATACTTTTTCAACTCACTTCCTATGTTATCGTTATTCCAATGATAGTTTTTAATAGCCATGAAACTTTGATAGACTTTTCAAAAATGAAAAATGTCTAAAAACTTATGATCTAAGAGAACAGAATTTGTTGCATTTAAACCCTGACACATGTTTCTTTTCATAGGGAATGCATTTTCATAGTCTCCGAATATTTTCTAATATTTGTAAATACACGAGCACTGAACAACCAGTTAAACTTTAAATACACTTCTCAGATTTGTCCCACTTAAAGCAAAGGATGACACAGGGAACTTTGTAATCAACCTAATATTTACTTTATTTTTGAATTTGCACGTGATTATATGGGCGTTTGGTAAAGCGTGACGATTTTCAAAATCTAATCGTAGAGCATTTTATTGATAAAATAATTCTGATCCTCAAATTCGACGGAGTAGCTTCACACTATATAAAAATAGGAAAATCAGAGGTGCTTTGACCAATAAAATCTCGTTGGAAGTTGTGGTATTTAATAAAACATTCTACAGTTGAGATTTCGTCTTGGAAGTTTGACGAAAAACTTTGGCGGAAAGTTTTCATTACTTGAGTTTTCTTATCTTTTCGTGTCTATGTTGTTGTTATATTGTAGCTGTGTTCGACATTTATCTTTTCTCATTATCTCATCCCTCAGCTTTTCCGACCGCGAACTGATGAATGATTTTCTTTGACTGCCTCTCTTTCACACACACACACACACACACACACACACACACACACACACACACACACACACACACACACACACACACACACACACACACTCGTAATGCTGAAGCTAACATGCTGGAATGTGACATCGTTGTTAGCGAATTTGAACTCCAGTCGCGCTTTTACGTTCACTTTCGGATAAATTCCTTTGGAAAAAGAATGAACCTCC
Source organism: Sepioteuthis lessoniana (assembly GCA_963585895.1). Taxonomy (NCBI): domain Eukaryota; kingdom Metazoa; phylum Mollusca; class Cephalopoda; order Myopsida; family Loliginidae; genus Sepioteuthis; species Sepioteuthis lessoniana. The sequence goes on from OY757919.1 coordinate 65,737,960, forward strand.
TTATCCCTCCACCTATGGGTTAAATATTACCACTGCAGCTCTTTTACGAGAATGGCTTTAAAATAACCCCCAAGGGATGATACATCATCAAACAAAGAAACCAAACCAAATCAAACCAAAGCAAACCAAAGCAAACCAAAGCAAGCACACGTGCACATACACAAATGCGTACATGCACAAATATATATATATATATATATATATATATATATATATATATATATATATATATATATTCTATTGTTAGGCATGCCAAGGTATATTCTTTGGTTTGGTTTAATTGGGTTTTATGGCATATCAACCATTGCAAGTTATATTCTGTTTACACACACAAACAAACACACACACACACACACACACACACACACACACACACACACACACACACACACACACACACACATATATATATATAAACACATTTTGTTGATAACATTCTTAAATGAGCCTGAGCTCTTTTTTGCATACAGTTAAATGTTTTTGTGTATTGATATATGACAGTCACAATTCAACATCAGTCATTTGTTTTTACACAGTATTTTTTATTTGACCCACTGATAGGTCCCTATCAGGTGCTACCGCTCCGGTTCAGAGTAGACCTGGAAGCAATGGCAATGAAGGGGTACTCTACATTCCCCAAATCTCCAAGACTGGAACGTCGCCATCAGATTGTTTAATGTCATATTTAGGAAAGTCGTCTGGAAGGGGTCTTAGCCCTTTGCTTAGATGCAGTCGGTGTATTCCATCGCCCCAGCCAACTGGGATGAAGGCACATTCTGGTAGTAAACGTATATATACTGCTTTTCCATAATTAAAATTTGCGATTAAACCAGCTCACTGAATCATTATGCAACTGTCGTCATAGGTCCAAATATTTTCTTCTAAAATTAGAACCTGATTAAGCCTTTATCTTATAATTATTCATCCTCCAATTGTTTTGAGGGTTTTTAATGCATTAATTTGCATAATATATTTTTTGTATCCTGCTGACCAAATTAGTTATAAATCTCTAACAATATTCCTTGTAAGAATTTTTTTTTGGATTGTTTTCTTTTAATATTAGGACTTTTCTACTTGGATTTTATAGGAATTTCCCTCAAGGTCACCATTGCTCTTTTTTCGTGCATTTTGTTGGTTCCACCCATATCTTGGGACCTAGATATCATCATTTTGATATAATATATTGTTATATCTGATGTATTTTTCCCTTCCTGTTTTAAAATCGGTCTTAGATTTCTCATAGTACTATTTCCCCTTCAGTATTAGACATTTTTCCAAGCGGGAATAAAATTTGAACAAATTCTCTTAATGCAGCCATTCACCTGTTCCAATGAAGCAATCTAGTACAGTTAACAGTTCCTACCACAGATCATGAAATCAATTTATTACTAATTTTTATCTGTTTTGTAGTAATAGGAGGCATTCCTATGCCATGCAGCTAGTTATTGTTTTGTGGGAGGAATATTGAGTATTTATTAGTCATTCTTTGTTCATTCTAATTGAAGATTGTATTTTTTATAGATATATGTAACGCTCGTGAGACTGAGACGAGGTGTGAAGGCATTTATTGATGTTTTATCATGTTTTAATAGCCAGTATCACAGATTTCTTGAATACATCGAGCTGTCAACTTCAACCTTCGGTTAGATTAATTTCAATATATATAAAGTATAAACAAAGGAACTAAACGAAAAAATGCTTAAAGAAAAAAAGATCAAGTTGGATAGGTTGCTAGTGATCACTTCGGGTGACACGTAAGAAATAGATTGAGAGAGTAAAACAATATAGGAGACTAATAGAAACATGATACCGAAATTAACCCTAAGACATAGGAATGGTGACTTAGCTTAACGAGAATCGGAGATCACTTTGAAACCACACCTGTTGACATCGGCGGTGGGTCAGCAGCTGTATGCCTATTAAAAAAATCATTTTAAATTATTTCATTTATTCTTTTTCTTTATTCATTTTTAATATATAAAAATGTTCGTTGGTTTCTCCGCAAAAAATGTGTACGCAATCTGAAGAGGTCGGGAAAAAACTTGTTGAAATAAATTTATAATGGCACGGTAACTACGTTGAGTTTTCTTCTTTTGTCACACACACACACACACACACACACACACACACACACACACACACACACACACACACATATATATATACATTTGCATATATATATATATATACGTATGTATATATGTATATTTGCTTATGTAATGAAAGACTTTTAAGACTAATTGTTCACCTAAGAAAACAAGAGGCCGTTCATAACATGGGATATGTTTTCGAGACATCAAAGCTTACTTTGCTTCTAGACCTAACTATGCAGTAACTTCAAAAGTGTCCCTGTATAAATTTTTATCTGACATTGTTTGCTATTTAAAATACCTGTACATAAGATGTGTATAAATGTTATAAATAGTAAACAAAGTTTAGTAAAAACTTCATTATCATAACTAAAAGCCTCTTGTTAGGTAAGGTCGGATAAATCAATGTCTAGACTACTTTGTTTATTTTCGGTATTGCATTGATTTTGATGGTATTACAGTAGTTTTGAAAGTACAAATAAGTGTTTGAATGTATTCTCATTACATCATTGGATGTTGAAGAAATATTTTTGTAGGCTAGCATATTCAAACGTTTAGGGGTCGTTTATTACAAGTAATAAATAATAACAACATATTTTGGAGGGTAGTTCATTACTTGAAGTTATTCATTACTCGAGTATATACATAAATACTACACACACACACGCACGCGCACGCGCGCGCGCGCACACACACACACACACACACATATATATATATCATCATGTCGCGCTGTTAGCACAGATATCCCTGGCCCTCTCTCTCCACCCGTCTCTATCGTCCATCGCTTCCAGCAGGTCTTCAAGGCTACATCCTGTATAGGCACAGAGCTGTTGCATATAGGTTCTAGCTGGTCGTCCTGCCTTTGCTCATCCATGTGAAGGGGTCCACAGGAGTATGTCGCTTATGAGTTCGTCCCCACTTCTTCTGCAGTGTTCTGCGTGTCTGGTTCGTCTAACTTTGATAATTTTCGTGATGGGTAGGAGGTGGCCGTACAGCTGATGCTTTGTTGGGTGCTGCCTCCAGGACTTATTCAGTATTGCTCGCAGCATTCTTGTCTAGTTGCTGTCAAACTTTTTCTCCCTACGTTTGTTAGTGTCCATGTAGTGCATCGATATAGCAGTATCGACACGACCACTGCTTGGAAAAAATTGCATTTTATTTCATCGGGCAGGTCTGACTTCCATATGACCGATAGCCTATTGATAGCTGTCCACGCCTTTGCTAGTCACATGTTGATGTCTGTCTCGGTTGATGAGACACTGCATCCTTGGTAGGTGAATTTGTCCACTAGTTTCAGAGAACTAACATTATATATATATATATATATATATATATATATATATATATATATATGTATATATATATATATATATCCAACCCGTTTGCACGAGCAGGATGTGACACAAGGTCAGTTTGTTAAGCGGAATTTAGCAGGTTTGAATTGAGAATTTTCCTTCTTTTAGACCGGCTGCCAAACCAAAATTAAAGAGTTTAATCTGTCCTACTAGTTACCCATAGCTTGAGGGAGAATAGTTGGATTCTTACTTTTCGCAAGGGTATTAGTACTATGTGAAATGCAAACAGTATATATATATATATATATATATATATATATATATATATATAATAGTTGGTTGGTTGGCTGATTGGTCTTTATGACATATCAACCTTTGGAGGTTATTTAATGCCAAATCTATTTCTATAAAAACAATTAGTTCCATTTCAAACAATTCAGTTTAGCGTAAGTACGCAGTTTAAATGTAAGTACGCAGTTTTATTGTAAAAAATCTGTCTATTTCAAGCTATTCAGTTAAGTCAAGCAGTTTTAATTCAAACAATTAGTATAGTATAAGAATTGATTTTGTTTACACCTAGTTAGATGTCAAAACAGTTCAATTTCAAAAAATTCAGTTTAACCTAAGTACGCAGTTTAAATATGAAAAGAGTACTATTACAAGCACTTTAGTTCTAGCATAAGTATGCAGATTAATTCTATTTAACCCATACATAGGGCCCTATCAGGTGCTACCACTCCGGGTCAGAGTGGATCTGGGAGTGATGGTAATGAACAAGTACTCTACATTCCCCAAAGTTCTGGCATTACTGGAGACTCACCATCAGATTGTTTAGTGTTATATCTAGGACACTTGTTGGTGGGGGTCTTACCCCTCTGCAGAGATGCAGTCAGTGTATTCCACAGCCCCAGCCGACTGGACAATATATATAATGGACATTCTCGTCGATTTCGACGTATGAAGGTCCAACGGTTCATTTAAAGAGGTGAAACAGCTGATTAGTAGGGAACCAGAATGATTTTGATTCCTTATAATGCTCGACACTGTCAATGAGTCTTAGAATACGCTGACTGGAGGGTATTATCCTTTTGAAAATAAGTCCCGGCTGGAAGCTAAAACCCTCCAAAAGAAGTGTCCTGATATGACCCTAAACTAAATCAGATGGCGAAGCTCCACTTGTAGAGTTCTGGGAAGTGGGAAGTAGCTCTTAATTGCCATTACTTCCAGATCCACACTGACCTGGAGTTGTATTACCTGTTTGAGTCTTGTCTATAGGTCAAATAGATCTGTTTGAAAATTATTCATATCATAGGACCATATGCACCCCCTCAAAAAAAAAAAAAAAAAAAAGAAAAAAACAACCCTGAAGAAGCAACTCCGCAAAAAATGTAAATAAACGTACAATTGTGAAAACGTTACCCCCTCACCCCCACCACATTATCTCAGTCTTCTAACCATTTCACTTCTTAGCCGGCCGGTGATCAACTAGTGGCTGAGGGGGAAACGCACATTTCTTTACCTACACAAGAATACGATCGAGGGAGACAGGAGAAAATAGAAAGACAAACGAACAAACAAAGCTTGGGGTTACCAAGGGCAGAGAAAGGTGTTGCAACACTATATGCATGTGCAGACTATCGCTAGCGTGGGTTACTAGCGAAAATTCCACAATGCTACTGGAATCAGACATCTTGAGACTCTTCTTCACTGGACCCTATCTTGTCTCCTCGCCTCTCTGCTCGGTGTCTGGTGTTGACTGCCCCTCCGTGTATCCACGCCAACTGCCTCTGCTCCTGTCCAACTACCAACTCTTGGTCTCCTGCCACCAACTACCAACTCTCATTCGCCTCCCCGTACCACTTCCGGGTACGGCGAGATTTCATGTCCAAGAATCCTTTGTCTGGTTTCGCGCCAAAACAGACAATTGAATCGTCTGCTTTGGCAGCCTACCCCCATAGTGCTACACAATGAGCAAAATTCTCGAAACTCTCGGTATAAAATAACCGTAGATGGGTTGACATAACATTAAAATCAATCAATCAATCGTTGTGCGCGATATGCCGGAAAGGCATTTCAATACGAATTGACAAGCGTCGTTATTTGTGCTCCGATTTTGATGGATTTAAACTGGGAAAAGCGCCGCATGGTGGATTATGGCCTGTCAGTCACATCTCATGGTGATCTTCAATGAGGTGGACAATGTGAAGTACTGCTAAATAAGCCGCTTATAATTCTCTGTCGAAAATAGAATACTTTGAGTTTAAGTCAACATGCCATTTTTTAAAAAGCAAAAGCAAAAGCCAAAAAAAAAAAAAAAAAAAAAGAAAGAAATGGACTGGAATGAGTAATTCATCAATCACTCGCTGAAATCCCACCCTAACAGAATTCTAACTAACCCATGCGTTGTGTGTCAGGCTGAAAAAATGTTTCGTAAATAAATAAGAACTCATACTGATTACTCTCGGTGTGTATTCATTCAACCACTTCCGATCGGGCAGAATGCGGTACAAGGTAAATTTCTAAGAGGAGTACAGCTGGTTTGAATTCACGTTTTTCCTTCTATTACACTGGTTGCCTAATCCAGGCTCAACAGCCCAGTCTGCTTATAGCTGAGAGGAGAACAGATGAATTCATGCCTTTCCCAAGGGCATTAGCAAGAAGTGAAATACAATCAGGATTTGACCATTCTCATTAATCAATTAAACCAAATTACAAAGTTGTTCTGTATCATTAAGGTTTTTTTCCTCAGTATTGATAATTAAAAGAAACAGTACACTTTTAGCATGATTTGGTATAAATTTAAAAAGAGATCGTCATCATCGTCCTCAAGACATGTTGACAGGACGGGTTCCCTGACCTCTCTCTTACCATCCATCTCTATTGCAAGTCCTCTAGACGGCACTCAGTGTCCGCACAGAGCCAGGAAAAACTGGTGTGTTCATTCATAGGCGTCCATGGAAAACGTCGCTTATAAGTTTATCCTCACTTCTACAGTAATGTCAAGCATTTTTTGTTTGTCTAACTTGGATAGTTTGTGAGATGGGATGTAAGTGGCTGTACAACTGCTGTTTTGTAGGTTGCTGCAATACTAAGGGTTTGAAGTTTGAGATTAACAAAACTTTTGTAGACAAATTTAGATGGGAAGGATTTTGCGTACCATTTAAAACAAATAATGGAAGCAGCGCCTTACAAAACAGCAGCTGTACGGCCTCTTACTTCCTATCTAACGATTCACAAGTAAGACGAACAAGGCATGCTGGGCACTGCTGTAGAAGCAGAGAAGAATCCATAAGCGATGATCTCCTGTGGATTTCTACATATGGATAGAGGACCTTCCAAGAGCGATGGCTGATGGGGACTGATGGCAAGAAGGCGCCAGGGGAATCTGTGCTAACAACTTGAAAATGATGATGATGATGATAATGATGACATGTTCATGTTTTTGGTAACAGAGTTCCAATCTCGCCCAGAACTTTTTTTTTACTTCAGATTCGTGCTTTTTAGCAGGTGATGTTTTAGAGAATTTTTCGCTTTTGTAAATTACTTTATCTTGAAGAACAGTATCGGTATGTATTGACAAAAAGAAAGTGTTCGAGGATCAGACCTTGCAGAAAAAAAAAAATGAAAAGAATATACCAAATTTATTTCCCCCTGAGGGATAGAAAAGGAGTTGCCTCCAGTGGACAGTGCATAGTAGGATTGTAGGGACTGGGAGAACGCAGACACGTGAGACAGAAGAGACTTGTAATTCGATCATGGCACATGGCGGACGTACAATTGACGGGTGCATACAAAGTTAAAACAGCTTCTTTTAATGGTCAATAGACGCATGTCTCTGTCTGTTATTAATAAATTTAATTGTTTTGTTGTACACCCACAAGTCTGTCTCTGTGAAAAGAAATGCATTCGTGAGTGTACAACAAAACAATTAGATTTTGTTTACTTATTTTGTTTACATATTTTGTTTACATATTTTCTTTGTTCGTAAAAACGTAACAGAAAGCAACCCTAAGGATTTGATGTTTGGATTTACACTGTCGTAGATTTTCGGCTACAATGTTAGTCATGTGGCAGCATTGTACTTGAGATAACAGCATTAAGCACTTGAAAGGATTGCATCATATGCATCACGCATTCAGTCTTTTGTGTTGTGTCAGCTGTTTCGTTTTCCAAGGAGGAATGTGTGTTCATTGTTTAGCCGTATCACGCATAGAAATTTTACACACCTTTTTCTTTTGCAGACGACTCAGAAGTGTGGTGGATAAAGATTAGGTCAATGGTTTTGGTCAAAGTTTTTGAGAAGGAGACTTTGTCATCCATAAACTTTTCCCCCTCGAAATCGAAATAAAAACGAACTAAATTTGACGCACTTCTCTTTGCTATTATACAAAAAAAAAAAAAAAATCTACAGAAACGATAGAGAACCAAATAATTTTTTGGAAGAAAAATCGGCACTCATTTTTTTTAATAAAGTGATAAGGATTTTATTAATATATATGTAGTTCAGGCAGATAAAGTATAGACCACGATAATACTTGACAAAAACGTATGGAATGAAAAACTGGCAAACATAGTTGAATCGGGTAGTTATAAAAAAAAAGGAAAAAAAAATGCAAACTTGTCCCCGAAGAAGAAACTGTCGTTTTTATAAAACTAATATAACATTAAATCTTATGTAAGTAATTCCTTTTTATGAAACAAAGATAAAGTTACATCGTTTATATCTCATTCACAAAAAAGAAGATTCACGTTACATCTATGGATAACCCATTTTTATAAAACAAAGATAAAGTTACATCGTTTATATATCATTCATAAAAAGTAAGATTCACATTACATCTAATACGGATAATTCATTCATATAAAAAAAGATTACATCCTAGCTCATATATCTACTGTTTATAAAACAAAAATCACGTTACTTCTTATATATATATATATGACTGATTCTTGTAAAAGAATGATCACGTTACATCTTACAGCGTTACTTCATTCTTTTAAAAGATCAGGGTACATCTTTTATAGATTACTGTTTCTTATAATATACCGATCACGTTGTATCCTATATGGTTTTACATTGTTATAAAACAGAATTAACGTCACATCTTATTTACATAAACTATTTTTATAAAATGAAGATCATATTACATCTTAAATAGTTATCTTTTTTATAAAAAATAAAGATAAAGTCGCATCTTTCGTATAGATATCTCATTTTTGTAAAAAAAAAAAAAGATCACGTTACCTCTTAAATAAATAACTAATTATCATAAAACAAAGATCACAATACATCTCATCAAGATAATGGATTCTCATAAAACAGACAACGTTACAGCTTATATAGATATCTCATTCTTATAAAACAAAGATCACGTTACATCGTATACAGGTAGTTAATTCAGATAAAAGAAAGACCACGTTACATATTGTAGAGACATTTCATTCTTTTAAAGGATCTTGGTACATCTTATATTGAAAACACTTTCTTATTATACAAATATAGCGTTATGTCTCATACAGTTGTCTCATTCTTATAAAACAAAGATTAAGTTATATCTTATGTAGATAACTGATTCTTATAAAACAAAAATCACGTCCAATTTTATATAGACATCTCATTCTTATGAAACAAAAATCACATTACATCTTGTCTACATAATTGACTTTTATAAAAGAATGATCACTTTATATCTTATATCGATAACTGATTCTTATAAAAGAATGATCATGTTACACCTTATATGAATTGCTGATTGTTATAAAACAAATATCCCGTTACATCTTATTTAGATAACTCTTTCTTATAATGCAAAGATCACGTTACGTCTTATAAAGATATTTCTTATAAAATGAAGATCACGTTACATCTTATATAGATAACTGGTTCTTTTAAGAAGACAGGTCAAGTTATATTTTATGTAGATAATTGATTCTTATTAAAAAAGATGATGTTATATCACTTAATGATATCAAATTCTTATAAAACAAAAACCCACCGAACATTTTAAGATTATAAACCATTAATACAACACCGCAGCAAACTATCGAATATGCATGACCTTCATTGGATACATAAAGCTCAAATGCCATTATCATTTTACCTCCCAGATGAACAGGTGTCAAATACACCCCTAAATCCGAACATGCAAGCTGATATCGATCCTTTGAAACCTTTACATGTCAGAACATTAAAAAGTGATATTTCAAATCATGAACAGTACAAAGGTAATTTCATTGAACGCAGATACAGCAGACATCTTTGCACACAGGTTTTTTTTTTAACCAAATGCGGGCAAGCAAGTATATCCGAGATGATTAGGTATGAAGTGAAGATCCATAGTTAACTACCTTACCAGCATATTTGTTAATAAATCATTGGAGATGTTAAAAGTACAGATCACACATTTTCAACTTGAGTCGGATATATAAATCAACATGTGCGGGTGGGGAAACTATTCCCGGCACAGTAAACAGAGCCGGCAAGCCGAGTTCAAATTCTAGTTAAAACTGCGTTCACTTTGTGCTAATATTCTTGGGGAAGTGTAGGATTGTTTGATTGATTGATGTTAACGGCATGTCAACTCGTCTAGTTTATATGTGGAGGTTAGGGAATCGCGTTCATAGAACGTTTATATTTACATTTGTTGTGTTGTTGTTTCTTCAGAGGTTTTTTTAACAAGGTCTGATCGAGTACAAATAATTCTTAATATGACCCATTGATGGAAATGTAACAGGTACGACATATCCGGGTCAGAGTGGACCTGGGAGTAATGACAATGGAGTACTTCACACTCTCCTAGATCTTCAAAACTGGAGCCTCATTATCAGATACAGTTCAATTTCTTAACCAGGACACCCTTTTTGGAGCGGTATTACCACTGAACGTTTTATAAGGCCCTCTGATAGGGTGACCTTTGGGAGGAGTATCCTTACTCATCCAGTAGAAGATTTTGAATGTTTAACTTTTATTTTTAATCACTAGAAAATTGCACTAATTTATATTAAAAATATTCAGTAAATCAGTTTTGCTAAACTTTACGAACACACACACACACACACACACACACACACACACACACACACACACACACATATATATATATATATATATATAATGATAATAAATAAATATATATTATATATATATATTTAATCCATGGAAAATATTGTTCTGCAACCTAAGGTTCTTGAAGTTTATAACGACCAACACTCTCATAATATAATATATATATATATATATATATATATATATATATATATATATATATATATCTTCTTTAAGAAAAAAACCAAAAGACCGGTTAATTCATGATTATAAATTTATTTCGGTCCCGTATTTTCAGTTTCTGGTGTGAACCAAAAACATGAAGAAAAAAATTAATACAGGACTTCTTCAGACCCAATGGATAATGTGTGATTAATGTAATTGTGAATAACATAGCATAAAATACCTTTAAAACATCCTTTAGATACGTAAAATTATTTATTTTTACAACAAAATTAGCGCAAATTTGTTATGTATATATAAACTAGTTTACTAATTTCAAAGGCTTGCCATTTACTGAAGAGATGGAATATACCTCAGTAGCAATATCTCGTCCACTGAATCTGATGTCAACGTACACATAAGAAAGGAATTGACTGCTATTAAGAGGTTAAAAACCATATAGAAATCACTTCAACTTTAACGACATGTTTTGAGAAAAATCTAGATAGTAATTACATAAGGATGCTGCCTGGTGTTTTAAACAAATCCTGGAAGCAGCACCCTGCAAAAGAACAGCTGTACGGTCACTTACCTCCAATCTCACAATCCATCCAAGTAAGACGAGCAAGAGATGCTGCGCATTGTTGTGGACGACGGGATGAAATCATAAGCGACGTTTTCCTATAAACACATAGACACACCAGCGAAAGCCGACTAGCAAAAACTTACACTCCTCAGCTCAGTGCAGACACTGTATATTGGTTAGAGGACTTACCAAAAGTGATGGCCAATAGCGAGAAAGAATCGAAGGAATCTGGGCTGTCTCTGTCTGTCTGTCTATATATATATGTATAAAACGTAACCTTTTTTTAAAGCTACACGCTGAGGGAAAAGTATACTTTCTCAATCAATCTTTTCAGTGTTGACAACCTTCCTCGAAAATCACCGTCGATATCCTGGATTTTACCCTCTCTCGAGCACCGATCACAAGCACTAGAGAGAAATTCGGGGTCGGAGTAGGAGTCCATGTGGCATATTGGTAAACGTACCGGACTATGACATCGAAGTA
>OY757919.1:65754623-65802123 GCA_963585895.1 Sepioteuthis lessoniana
AATGGCAATGAAGGAGTTCTCCATATTCCTCAAAGTTCCTGGACCAGATCCCTACCATCAGATTCAGTGATATTCAGGACACTCGTCCTGGACATAAAATAACCTCAGGTAGTTTGATATGCCGTTAAAATCAATCAACCATATTTCTATTTAATAATAAATATAAGTTTGCATGCAATTTTATTATTTGATGACAATGATTTTAAACCAATCTATTTGACCTGTATAGAGGACTCTAACAGATACTTTTACTCCGGGTCAGAATGGACTTCGGAGTAATGGCAGAGAAGGTGTACTTCGAACTTTCCAGAGGTCCAAAAGTGAAGCCTCACCCTCAGGTTCAGTTCAGTGTCATACCCACGACAATCCTCTGGTGGGGTATTTCATGTAACAAACGCTTGATGAGGCAAATAAATATTGGGAAATAGATTGGGCGACTAGAGATCAAATCCTGGACGAGGATGCTTGTGCTCTAATTTCGCGCTAATGTCTTTGGGAGAGATATCAATCCATCTCTTCTCCCCACAGTCATGGGGGAATAGTAGAGTAGACTGGACTCTTTAGTCTTGCTATAGCAATCAATCAAAGAGTAGTAAACCAGCTTAATTCCACTTAACAAATTGAACTTACGTCGGATTCTGTTCTTGATAAAGAGGTTGAGAAATACATAATAAGTTGACCGACTGTAGTCGAGTGCGACTAGGAGGTTCCCTTTTCAATAGCTACTACACTGAAGTGTAGGGAAGGGTACCACTTCTTTCCCTAGATTTTTTTTTACTTTACCCTTGATCTGTACCTTATAATATTGAGTGTAAAGCAATGCAGCATCAAGTACCATTTTTTAAGTCTTTGGAATGACTCGACCTGAGATAGAACCCTGGTCTCTGAGGCCATTGGCAAACACTCTCCCCACTAAAGGTAACTCTTAGTGTTGTGCATAAATATTTGGAAAAGTACTCGGTTACTCATATTCTGGACGATGCTGCTTGTGTTTAATTTCGTGCTAATACCCTTGAGAAAAGCATCAAAATTGTCTGTATGTTGTCTCCTCCCAAAGGTTGTAGGATTAGACAAATACATACATATTTACCATGTTTAGTTCGGACCGAAAACAAGGTCATAGTAGGGGTACACCTAATGAGAATCGAACCTGATATTAGCAAATTGATATATGCGAGACGAACGAGTTGATTAATCATCACACGACGCGAGGTTCCCTAGAGCTTAAGAGTGAGTCTAAAAGCAATCCATACAATCACTGTAATAGTGCGCCCAGTGAGAATCAAACTCAGTATTAGTAAACTGATGTGTGAGATGAGTTTGTGAAACTTCGTCTTATGCTAGGGATTCTAGAGTTCAAGAGTGAGTTCATAAGTAATTCAGAAAATCCTAGTAGTGTGGCACCCAGTGAGAATTGAACTCAGTATTAGTAAACTGATTTGTGAGACCGAGTTTTGTGAACCTTCGTCTTACGCTTGCGATTTTAGAGTTCAGGAGTGAGTTCATACGTAAGATCCTACTAGTGTGGCACCCAGTTAGAATCGAAACTCGATATTAGCAAAATGATGTGTGTGAGACCAATTTTGTTAACCCACGTCCGACGCTCGGTGCCCTAAAGTTCAGGACTGAGTACCTAAGTAGTTCACAAGGGCACTGTAGTGGAGCACACAGTGAGAACTAAAGTCGCCACTCTACTGAATGGATAGGTCTACATAGCGCTTCTGAAACTCTGAACGTTTCAGGTCACTTTTTACTGAATCAATGCCAGCGCGTATCTGAACAAATAGTGAGCGGTTAAAACAACGACAAAAAATAACATAAATGATAAAAAAATACAAAAAACAAAAAAATGCAACGAAAAACAATACAAAAAACAAAAGAAAGAAAACGAGAGGGGAAGAAGGGTTGGATAGCCGCAAGGAAAGGGGAAGGTAAAGATAGTAATTATGAAAGCAAGAACGGTAAAGATAGTAATGTTGAAAGCAAGAACGATAATGGTGAACTTTAGAGGTCGTGTCTGGGTTTGAGTGTAGCTAGCCGTAGGTATGTCAAGGAAACAAAGGGTTTTATGAAGTCGTCGACACTTAAATGTAGTCAGGACTAACAGGTGACAAAAGAACAGAGATTAAAGGGGGACTAAACGTTGACTTCGAGCGTGACAGTACACAGATCCCCACCTCTTTCCCCTTGAAAGTCAGTGGGAGAGTAGAATGGAAAAGAGAGGTGTGTTTATATATATATATATATATATTCATAATAAAAGAGTGCTCAATATCGTGATAGAGCAGATATATCTTATATTGTATAGTGTGCATACAGAGTCAACGGCGCTTAATGATTGGCAACATTTCAGCTTTCGCAATCATCATCGAACCAAGTATATGTATATATATGAGTGTGTGTGTGTGTGTGTGTGTGTGGATGTGTGCATTGCTGTGTGTGTGTGCATACGTGTGTCTGCATATGTGTACATATTTGAAAGTTTGTGTGTATGATAGAAATTTAAAGAAAGAAAAATGTTTCGTTCTGAATATGAGACGCTTGAGAAAAATTAAAAAAAAATGAGTTTATACCTTTGGAACATACCATAAGCTGTAGAAAAGTTTCCAGTATATCATTTTTTCAGAATTTTTTATTTATCTAAATTTTATCCATATTCAGCCGTGAAATAATTTTTCCCTGGTTTTCTATAATCTTATACCACTTTTCGGCGAAACTGTCTATTATCTTGGTTGGTTGGTTGGTTGGTTGGATTTATGTCATATCAACCTTTGTAGGTTATTTAACGCCAAATCCATTTTTATGTTCTATTTCAAACCATCCAGTCTAGCATGAGTAAACAGTTTGTCAAAAACATTTCTATTTCAAACTATTCAGTTTATTCAAACAGTTCTAATTCAGGTAATTCAGTTTGGCGTAAGTACAGATTTAGTTTACATAGTAAAATGTCAAACAGTTCTATATTAAACAAATCAGTTTAGTGTAAGTACAGTTTCAATGTCAAAAAACATTTCTATTTCAAATAATTCAGTTTAGCATAAACACGCAGTTTAAATGTAAGTACGGTTTCAGTTTAGCATAATCCGGCAGTTTAAATGTAAGTACGGTTTAATTGTCAAAAACATTTCTATTTCAAGCTATTCAGTTTAGTAAAACAATTCAGTTTAGCATAAATATGCCGTTAGTTCTATTTAATCCATAGATAGAGCCCTATCAGGTGCTACCAGGCTGGGCCAGAGTGGACCTGGGAGCGATGACAATAAAGGGGTATTCCGCATTTCCAAAGCCCCAGCGTCACTGGAACCTCACCATCAGATTGTTTTAGTATCATATCCAAGACACTCATTGGCTGGGGGGGGGTCTTACCCCTCTGCAGAGGTGCAGTCAGTGTATTCTACAGCCCCAGCCGACTGAGCAATCTATTATCTTGTCAGAATAATTTATTCATAAGAATTTATAGTGTCATCATCTAGGCATTAAGGTATTCTTAATAGCATTTTCTCGTCATTTAACTTAATTGTATATGTATATACCCAACCCATTCGCTACGAGCTGGATGTGATAAAGGTATATTTGTTAGCAAGTAAAGCTGGTTTGAATTCAGTTTTCATTTTCCTAGATTAGTTGCCAAACCAAAGGATAAAGAACCTTACTATTTAACCATAGCTCATGGGAGAACAGTTGGATTAATTCCTTCTCCAAGGGCATTAGTGCGAAGTGAATTGCAAACAGTCTTGTCCAAGATTTGAATTCAGGTCACCGATTCCTTTTCCTAGACGATAATCTTTATGATTAATTGTGTATCTCATCACAAAAGAACGACGCCGGTTTAGATTCGATAAATCCTTCGAGGTCTTTTTGATATCCTTCAAATTTATTGCTATGGTTGATAAAACGTGAAGTGCTGAATTCCATGAAACGATATCAGGTCTGGAGAATATTTTTCCATCCTAAATCAATGATCATTTTCTTAGTCACTTTAACAAGTAGAGGACAGACGTTGTTATACTGAAAAATCATTGATCTACCTCTTTGTCGTTCAAACGAGCCAATTGCTCACTGTAGTGTTGAGCTGCCAAGTTTATTCGGTTTCTTACAATTCGTAATAAAGAAATCTCTCTGATTCTAATTAAAAATTTTGAGCCTCTACTTTAGCTGACCTTACTGGCGAGGGTGAAAATACGCTGACAGTATTCTCTGCAAATGGGTAAGACCCCGCCCCCCCGCAAAAAAACAGAGCTGTCTTGGGTATGACACTAAACTGCATATGGTGGTGAGTTTTCTTTTTTTGAGATCTGGGGAGTATACCTTCATTGCCATGACTTTCAGGTTCCATTCTTCCTGTTCCAGCGAGTTTTCTATGGTCGAAGAATATCTTCAACTCTTATTCTGTTATAGTGGGGGTGGGAGGTGCGCCATCTCATTTCTTTATGCCGTCGGTGTCTTTAGATCGTTGGGATAAAATTTCAATTTTGGTAAAAAAATAAGTTGTACAAAAAAGCTATGTTCAATGAATATAGACTCGATAGAGAGAGCCACTGCAAAAGAGAGAAAATAAAGAAGTTTAATAAAAGCAACAAGTAAATAGTTTCAGTTAAGCTTTTTTCTAATATAAGTTAACTGTGGTCCCCATTAAGGTGGAGATGTTTTTAGTATTTATGGTGGCTTAGCCAGGAGGACTCAACTATAGTTGACTTCCCCACGGAAGCAATTACTTCCTTACTCCATTAGCCTACGTGTGGATTAACATTTATTAATACATATATATATATATATATATATATATATATATATATATATGTGGTGTGTGTGTGTGTGTGTGTGTGTGTATACATATATAGATGTATATAATATATATTTAGAGAGAGAGAGAGAGAGAGAAGGGGGGGGTGATTAAAAATTTTATTCTTGGAAGTACCTTTTATGATATAATTTCAAAGTTTCCACATGTTCTCCATCCTTGTCAACACATTCTTGAATTCTCCCACAAGTTATTGAATATGTTAATATTTCTATGAGAGTATCTTCATTAGAAAAGCAGAACAAATATTACAGAGACTACTTAGGGAAGACTCCAATAATGCGTTGACAACAAGAGACTTTAAAATCATAATGCCATTAGGAATTCCCACAGAAATGTTACCATTTTTAAACAGCCAGTGCGTATATATATATATATATATATATATATATATATATATATATATATATATAATTAAAAAAAGACTATTTCACTTAAAAAATTTTGGGCAATCGAGAAAGATTTTGCAATTGAGGATCCAAACCCTTTTTTAATTTGATTAATTTCGATCATCGTTGCTTATTTTCAAGAACAAGTAGTGTAGTGGTGTAATTTATAAAATCCATAAAATTGTGGGGCAATCAAAATTTTCTTAAATGATTGTGTTTATCACACAAGAAGTGACGTCATGCGTGATCGGCTTAAACAGTGGTTGAGAGCATTGCGTATTGTATATGTATCAGAACTACTTCCGCTCCCTTCCACTCCCAGGTTGCAATATATTTTATTGCTGGGTTATTTCGCTGCTATATATATATATATATATATATAAATTTATTTTTATTAATACCCTGTCGGGTGGCAAAAGCTGCTTGGTAGCGCCAGGAGTGGCCCTGAGCTACCGAAACTGTGTTACCTTGTTTGGCGGCTGATGAGGCTAGGCTATCGCACGAGCTTTCATACGTTTTATGATGAGAAAAAAATAATTTCATTCGTGTGATAAAACTAAAAAATAGCGTAAAATACTTTTGTGATAATTTCTAGACAATCAAACCTAACCAATAAAATGAAACGCAGTTTGTTCCAGGCGGCGGTCGTGTCGATACTGCTGTATGGATGCACTACTTGGACGCTGACTAAACGGTTAGAGAAGAAGCTCGACGGCAATTATACAAGAATGTTGCGAGCAATATTGAACAGGTCCTGGCAGCAATACCCCACACGGCGCCAACTGTACGGCCACCTACCACCTATCACGAAAACTATACAAGCTAGACGAACCAGACATGCCAGACACTGCTGGAGAAGCAAAGACGAGATCGTAATTGATGTGCTCCTGTGGACCCCCGCTTATGGCCAATCAAAAGCAGGACGACCAACTCGAACATTCATACAGCAGCTATGTGATGATACGGGATGTAACCCCGAAGACCTGCCGAAGGCGATGAATGATAGGGAGACGTAGAGAGAGAGAGGGTCAGGGATATCCGTGCTAGCCGCACGTCATGATGATATATATATATATATATATATATATATATATATATATATATATATATATATATTATCAAGGGGTGCTGACAGCACGGAGCTCCTTGAGTCCCTTACGCCGGCCATCCTTATCTCGATGTTTTTTATTCACTAGTAATGTCCTGTACGTCATGTTTGTCTTACTTGGATGGTTTACAAGATAAGTGGTAAGTGGCCGTACAATTGTTATTTTAAGGAGTGTTTTCTTCAGGGTTTGTTCAAAACAGCGTTTCAGTGTAGTTTCCATCTACGTTTTCCTCCATGCGTTTCGTTAGCATTCCACTGGTTCATACATACATTTTGTACTGACACAGCCACATGGAAGAAAACCAGTTTTATTTTATCAGAGAGATCAGATTTCCATATGATCGATGACCCTATGAATAACGGTCCATGTCTTTCCTGTGTGTATGTTAACATCTCTTTCAGTAGATGAGATATTGCTGCCGAGGTTTGTGAAAAGAAAATACGCCTACAGTACCTAAACATATAAGGCAGATAAAAGATGTAATAGGTAAAGCTCTCATGATAAAAAAGTATATGATTGGAAAAGCTCAATTATTTAATAATTTAAGTTATAATAATTAAAGATTATGTGTGAAGGAAAATGATGTATTCTGCAATATCACAGATATAATTATTTGCAGAACAAAAAGTGAATAGATTTCTAAGTGTAGACATATTAACAAATATCAATATCTCTTACTCCCTAACTGATTTTAAGGGGAACAAACACTGGATGTAAGTAGAATTAGATAGTTGTAGCGACAGTAGTGTGAGTGTTTGGTTTGGTTGTTTGGGTTTTATGGCATATGAACCTTCGTAGGTTATTTAACGCCAAAACAATTTTTATGCAAATAGTTCTATTTCAAACAAATCGGTTTAGCATGAGTACACAGTTTAATTGTCCAAATCATTTCTGTTTCAAGCTATTCAGTTTATTCAAACAGTTCTCATTCAGCCAACTCAGTTGAGTATAAGTACAGATTTTGTTTACACACTGTTAAATATCAAAACAGTTCTATTTCAAACAAGTCAGTTTAGCATAAGTACAGTTTCAATGTTAAAAACAGTTCCATTTCAAACAATTTAATTTAGCATAGACATGCAGTTTAAATGTAAGAATACTGTTTAATTGTAGAAAACATTTCTATTTCAAGCAATTCAGTTTAGTAAACAGTTTTAATTCAAACAATTCAGTTTAGCATAAGTATGTAGTTAGTTCTATTTAACCTATAAATAGGGCCCTATCAGGTGCTACCACTTCGGGCCATAGTGGATCTGGGACCGATGACAATGAAGGAGTACTCTGCATTCCCCAAAGCCCAAGCATAACTGGAACCTCACCATATTGTTTAGTATCATATCCAGGACACTCGTTGTGGGGGGGGGGTCTTACCCCTCTGCAGAGAAGCAGTCAGTGTAATCTACAGCCTCTCAGCCGACTGGGCAAAGTATAAGTGTCAAGCCACGTTTCATATAACTCTTAATACGTGAAATAAAGAAGACTTTGATCAGCTCATCACTGCCGTGAAAACGTGAAGCACTGCCTATATTTACGAGCGGAAAACCCATGCTCTTGAAATAGCCTAAAGTAAATTTAGTTAATTGATTTTAATGGATTGTCAACCAGTCTAGGGTTATTTTATGCCAAGAGGTTAGGGAATTGCACTCATTGTGCATTTAAATGTATATTTCGCGTAGTTTTTTTTCCAAAGATTTTTGCACAATGCTATATGATATCGAGTATTACTATCTATCTGAAACAAATAATTTGCAGCTGTATTATTTCAAGTATTCCTATCTTATACTAACAATTCATACGCAAGTATATGATTTCATTATTATCTTCATTTAAAAATAATTATTCGGATGCACAAAATTATCTGGTTTTAAGTAACTAATAATAGTAATAATAAAAAAAAATCATCAGTAAACAATTATAGCTTCATTAGCTTTTCTTAATAGGAATAATTTACAATTAAATGGTATAAAGTATTTCTATCTAATACAAATAATTTTGAAATAGATCTACTTGAGCAATACTTAGAACCCTTACTGATACTACTGTCCCGGATCAGAGTGGATCTGGGAGTAATGTCAATGAAGGTGTATTCTACATTCTGATACCAATTATATTGTTGCAATTAACGTATTCTGCTGAATAATAATCCCTTGTTTGCATAAAGTTATATGGTTTCAATTATTCCAATCTAATACAAACAGTGGAAGTCATCGTGGCGTATTGGATAACGTGCAGCACTGCAACATCGTTGTAAATGAGTTCAAACTCCAGTCGTGCTAACACAAATACTTTTCAGACTGAGTTATTTAAACCATAGATGGAACCACTCCGGATCTATGTGGTCCTGACAGTAATGACAATAAAAAAGTGACTTTACAATCTCCAGAATCATAGCCTCACCACCAGATACAGTTCAGTGTAAAACCCTGAGAAGAAGGAATATTTTTTGATAATTTATTTAATTTTTCGGTTTCTATTTTGACTTTTCTAAAGTCTTGATTCCTGAGAGATGGTAATATAGTTTTGTTTTCAGTCAAGATTTTCTTTATTAACTCTATATTTGTTCTGTCCTCTTGCGTTAACATTGATGTTGAGGTTTTGAGTTTTGTGGTGACTTGGTTTTCAGTATTTTATGTTTCAATTCTTGTAGAGTGTTCTTCTTGAGCATACTCTTCATGACTTTCCTGTCCACATATTTCTTGTATCTTAAGGACAGACAGCCAAACTTTCTTTAAAATCATTCGAGTTTGGTCAGCAAGTTTTTGGCTTGTATTTAATCGAACAGATTCTGTCCAAATTTCGATCATTCTTTTTTCTTTACCTTATTTGTGTTTGATCGCTCTTAAAAAAAACATTGGATTACATGTTTGTTGTCTTCTCCAGTCTATTTTTTCCGTTGTTGTTTCTCAGCTGCATTGCTGTTTCATTCTTTGCTCGTGTAATTAAATTGAGAACATTCCACATTTGCAGGACGCTGCTGGTTTTCCGACTTTGGCTATCAACGAAGAACTTGCCGATCAGGACTCTCAGATCTGTTATCTGAGTCCTACGTTGATATGATTTTGGTTTTGTCATTTTTCGTGGGAGGTATAATGTGGCTATACAAGATCCAGGGATTGATTATTATTTGTACTCTTATCACAATGTGACCTGCTATTATTCTAAGAAAGAAAAACCATAAGCGGGCTGCAAATTAGTCATTTGCGTACACATTTGTATGGTTTCAAGAAACTAATAATTATCTTTTGTAAAAAACAACAACAAAAAAACAAAAAACAAAAAAAAAAACAAACAAACAAAAACAAACAAAATAAAGAAGAAAAATATTATTATTATTATTATTATTATTATTATTTACTCATTAGAGTTTTTCACATCAGCTAACGCTGATGGTATTTCACTGGAGATTGAGTGACAGCAAGTCTCCTCAAGTCTCCAGGACTCTTCCCAGTATTCTGGCCGTTTTCAATAATGCTGTTGTTTGAATGGTTTCCACTCGGCCGCCAACTTCCAAATTCTCCAGGCCCTTTAATAATCCTTTAGTTATCGTGCCAAAAGCACCAATCACAATTGGTATAATAGTCACTTTCATGTTCCATTGCTTTCTTACAGTTTATTCATCTATCACTTTCTTGATTATACCCAGGACTCCCAGTATTAGTGGCACGGTGCTAGTTTCAAAGTGCCACATTTTCTTTATTTCTATTTCTTGGTCTTTGTATTTACTTTATCTTATTATATTTTTGACTGAAATGTTATTATCTGCTCGTACTGCCAATTTAATTAGAAGACATGTTTTTCTTTTATAGTCTCTAACCACAATATCTGCTTTTTTCTCTAAGTTTGGATAGCAAAATCTCAGAGAATAGTAGCGCCTTTTGCTTTTGTTATTGGCTCTGGTGATTATACCATTTTTCATCTCACTCGTCATGATATTTTTTATACCAGCATTAACTGGTGGTATTTCATTGGAGT
The DNA here is from genome assembly GCA_963585895.1 of Sepioteuthis lessoniana. Lineage (NCBI taxonomy): Eukaryota > Metazoa > Mollusca > Cephalopoda > Myopsida > Loliginidae > Sepioteuthis > Sepioteuthis lessoniana. Next base: position 65,764,895 of record OY757919.1, read on the forward strand.
CTGAGTGACAATAAGTCTTCTGATGTTTTTAGGATTCTTTTGAGTTTTCTAGCCAATCTTACCAATGCTTTTGTCAGGATAGTCTCGATTCTTCCTCTGATTTCCAATTCTTTCAGTCCTTTTTCCAAACCTTTGAGGACCATTCCAAGCGTGCCAGTTGCAATCGATACTACCGTCATCCACATGTTTTCCAGCTTTTTTCTCTCAGGCAAAGTCTAAGTACTTAATTTTTACTTTGTGGTCGGTCGGGACGTCAACAACTACTATACGGTAAGTTTTCCTTTTTTTTTTTTTTGTTAATTATCACTAGGTCTGGTCTCCTGGCCAGGATCAGGGGATCAGTTTATATCATAAAATTTCAGAGAATTTTATATCTCATTCTATAGAACGGATTCTGGTTTGTGCATATAACATTTGCTAATATGGTCAAATTTTATTTCTTGCATAATTCCCAGTGGATCACCTTCTCCATCCAGTCGTGTCTAGTCTTATACTCTTTTTGCGCTAGTATGCTGCATTCGTTTATGATGTGATTAATAGTTTCGTTTTTGTCACCACATAATTTACACATGAGATTCTGTGGTGCATTATCGATTTTGGCTTTAATATAATTAGTCCCAATGGCGTTGTTTTGTGTTGCTATTAGGAGAGATTCTCTTTATCTCTTAAGATCTCTCCTTTTTAGCCGTATTCAGGTCTTCCTGTGTGAGATTTTGCCAATTTGTTGCTTGAAATATCCATACAGTTATTTTTCTTCCCACTTCAGTTTCCTAGTTTTTACTGTTGTTCTGTTTGTAATTTAGTTGTCAGTGATGTTTCTGGCCGATGTAGTAAGCCTTTATTTGATCTTTTTAATGTCGTCCTCGCGTCCTCTTATTGATGCACCCACACAATCCTCAATGCTGGCAAGTCCTGTTCTCTCTTCTTTTCTTGACGCATATAGTCTATCTCATCTCTTGAATGTAAAGCCTTGTGCTTCATTATTAACATTTTGTTCTCTAGTGCATTCTAAGAAGGGTCATGAGTACCCTACAAGGGAAACTGCCCAGGTGTTTATCTCTTTGATGAGATTTCTACTGGAGAGCTTGGTTTCGAGTAGGTTTTTCGTTTTTCTGTGGTACTCTTTTCAAATTTTTCTTTAAACTCCCTTTCGTTTGATTGTGTACACTTCCAATATTCCCTAGTACTTGTAATTTTCATTTCTTCGAGCGTTCTGTTTTTTTTTTCTTGATTTGGCAGTTTCATTTTCAGCGTTATTTTTCTTTTTCCACTTTTCATCACGAGGAGGGTACATTTTTCTATACCGAATTCCATTTTTATATCCAGGATGTATATTCGTATTGCTTGTATGAAGGTGTCCAATTTTTGGGCAAATAGCTTGATATCGTCCATTTACATCACGTGATTAACCTTTTCTTGTTATTTTATAAATTTGTAACTCTCTGCACTTCTTAAGTATACAATTGAATAGGATCATTGTTATAACAAATAGTAATGGCGAAAGCATATTTCCCTGGAAGAAGCCTCTTTGGATTTTCACCTCTGCAAAAGCTAGTTCTCCCACAGTTAATTTCACTTTCCAGTTTTTCATAGTTTCCGAGATTAAATTTATGACTTTGTCGGATATATTGTACATTTTCAGAAAACCTACTATCCAGCTTTGCATGATCATATCATTGGCGTTTTCGTTATCAATCCACGCCATGGCTACATTTTCTGCCTGTCTTTGCTGTCTTTTAGAATGTCTGATCAATGTACAGAAAGTCACCTGTACCTGTTGCTCCTCTTTGGCAATCTTTCTATTCTTCAGGAAAAAGTCAGCGGCAGAGAAGCAAGTAATAGATCTCCTCCTCAAATCTGCGTGGTTAGAGTTTTCCACATCATAGGTAGACACGTTATTGATCTATAGTTGCTGTAGGTATTTACTTTTTGAGGGTCTTTCTGGATCAGATATGTTTTTCCCTTATTCATCCATTCTGGTATCCTTCTTGTAATCTGCTCAAATGTCATTCTCTCATGGATGGATGTGACTTTTTAAAACCAGAATCCATACATGCAAACATGGCCTGACGTATTCCAGTTTGGTACTCTCTTAAATGTTTCCCTGAGTGAGTCCAGGTGTATATCTGCTTCAGGGCATTTCTTGAGTTCTTGTAATTCTTTTTTCATTCTATTTATCCATTAGGGCTTTCTGTTATACTCTTTCTGTTCCCATATTTGATTCTAAAATTGTTTTGTTTCCTTTGCGTCCGGTCGTTGGTTTGTCCACGTGCATTTTTCACTTACTTGTTGTTAGAATTTTCTTTTGTTAAATCGGAGTATCCTATTTTACTTACATTGCTTTACCCTGTCTTTGTATCCTTTAAGTCTTCCTTCTTTTGCCTATATCTTTTTATATATCTCTCCAAGTTGCTTTATCAGGCTTGTCTGCTGTTTTGTTTTGTTTTTCATTCCCCACATATCATTTCCTGTTTTTCCTTCCTTTGTACTTTGGCTTGTTATCGCTGTTTCTTCACCTGTCCTTCTAGCATTATTATCCATACAGGTTTTGTATTTCTGTTCAGATTACTTAGGGGTACATCGATTTTATCATAGACTAATCTCGCTCCTTCATATATTCGTTCATTTATCTCAGTGATGTTGCCTGTTGGGATATTTGTTGATAATTTGTTCACCTTTTCGGTTTCTACCGTAACTTTTTCCAGTCTTGGTTTCTGAGGGATGGTAATGTAGTCTTCTTTTCAGGCATGATTTTATTTAACTCTACGTTAATTTTGTCTTGCGTTAACATTCAAATGGTTGTTCTGTGGACTGCGGCGTTTCGGTTATCAGAATTTCGCTTTCAGATTCGGTGGGAAGACATTTTCAATATCTAGTATTTCAATTAGAGTCAAGGGATCTTGTTGATATTCTTCACTATTTATTTGTCCATATATTTCAAGTAGCCCGAGGTCTAAAAACCAACTTTTGGCTTGTGATATTAAATCTTGCAGAATTTACCCAAATTTCATTCATTCATTTTTCTCTACTCTCTTTGTATAGGATTACTTTAAAAATATCAGTGAAGTACATTTTTGTTGTCTTCTCTGGTTCATTTTTCCGCTTCTGTTTTTCCATTGAGTAATTGCTTTGGTCCTTGTTTTTGTACCTGAAATTAGAACAGCCAACATTTTCAGGACGCCAATCAGGTCCCTCGTCTTGAGACTCAAAGGAGCACCTGCCAATCATGGTACTCAAATCCATCATCTTGGTCCCACGTTGATTTGAATTTGGATTTGTTATTTTCAATATAATGGTAATACAAGATCCACGGGTTAAGTTTTTTTTTTTTTATCTGTGCTCATGTCATTAGAAAAACACACACCAGCGGGCCGTACATATATAAAAATACTTACACCTTTATAATAAGTAAGTTTTAACTTGGTTTACGCCCAGAAACCACTTTTTCTTAGTTTTTGGTTTGATATGCATTTAAGCTCGAAGAACGGTCAGTTTTGGTATTTTGGGGTGATAGGATTTATTCCTTTTTTTCTCTATTTTCAATTTTCAACTGTTGGATTCTAAATTCACGTGAAAATTACTGCGTTCAAACTTTACGCATATTCATTGATAACAAGTAATTATCCTTGTCTGACAAAAAATATAAATCCATTGTGTTACTCTTGCGAAAAAATTGTAGAAAGCAAAAAGCATTAAAAATTGTAAGTAAAGTTTATTCCATATTATCACTAATTTCTTTTGCCTGTATCAAGTGAATATGTGTAAAGTTTGAATGCTGTACTCTTCACTTGAATTTAGAATCCTACTGCTATTTATTATTATTTACTCCTTTAGAGTTTTTCACATCAGTGTTAGCTGATGGTTTTTCACTGGAGTTGTTAGTGACAGCAAATCTCCTCAAGTTTCCAGGGCTCTTCTCAGTATTCTGGCCGTTCTCAATAATTCTATTTATCATTATTTACTCCTTTAGAGTTTTTCACATCAGTGTTAGCTGATGGTTTTTCACTGGAGTTTGAGAGACAGCAAGTCTCCTCAAGTCTCCAGGGCTCTTCTCAGTATTCTGGCCGTTCTTAGCAATGCTGTCGTTTGGATAGTCTCTACCCGTCCGCCAACTTCCAAGTCCTCCAAGCCTTGGAATAATCCTTTAGTTATTGTGCCTAACGCAACTATCACAATATTATAATTGTTATTAGCAGCACCATCTTTATTTCTGTATATATGACATTATGTTTATTACTTTACGGGACGTAATATGATTTTTTAATTGAGTTTCTTTTGGAAGAGTTAATGATATGAGATAAACATGATTAGTTCAACAGATTATTTTTCTCTCGTCCGTTAGCACGATACACAACTAAGTTAAACTTAATATTACTCTATCCTACGATTTATCAACTCTTGTTGCGTTATCAAATGCCAAAGTCATTCCTTTTTTTTACAAGCATTTAATTGTATTAAGAATATTCCCTTTTAGCTATAATTATTCACAAGATATTATTATAATCAGCTACTTGAAACCACATAATTTATTTCGTTTCAATTATTCCTATCTAATACAAATAACTTTCGAACTGATTTGTTTGATCCTTAGACGGAACTATTCCGTATTAGTGTGAACCTTAAATATAATTAAAATGAAAGAGTGACTCTACACTTCCAGAGCTCCAAAATTGTAGCCTCACCACCAGATACAGTTTAATATCGTACCAAGGAACCCCTTTCTTTAGTTGGGACGGTCTTACACCTCCACAGGAGATGTAGTATGTGTATTCTAGTGTCAGAGATAGAAAAAGAGAGTGGCTTCTGTATTTATTAATTTCGATCAGCCGTGGGAATAGTTTAGGGTATAAATTTTAATTCTGATTTCATAAAAGAATATATCCTAATGAATTATAAGTGTAGGAAAAGTTACTTAAATGTTTGGGGAATTTGAGCGCATCTCTTGTAATTAATTCACTAGGAAATAAATAAATATCTTTTTCTATCGATTAATTTTTTCTTTCTTTTAGAGACAGTTTTCACGCTTTACATTTGGATAACATTTCGTATATTAAATTTTGCATAAAGAAAATTTTGGATTTAATTTATATCCTAGGCAAACACAGAATACCTTTCTTATCGGAAATAGGTGTTGATTTTAGATGGTGTTCATTCAAGAAGTTTTGTGGTTTTTTTTTTAAATTTTGCGATGAAGATTTGGCTTTAGTTTATGAACACCAATATCCTTATCTTTGTTATTTGTCAAAAAGTTGTGACCTAAATAACAAAGATAAGGATATTGGTGTTCATAAACTAAAGCCAAATCTTCATCGCAAAATTTAAAAAAAAACCCACAAAACTTCTTGAATGAACACCATCTAAAATCAACACCTATTTCCGATAAGAAAGGTATTCTGTGTTTGCCTAGGATATAAATTAAATCCAAAATTTTCTTTATGCAAAATTTAATATACGAAATGTTATCCAAATGTAAAGCGTGAAAACTGTCTCTAAAAGAAAGAAAAAATTAATCGATAGAAAAAGATATTTATTTATTTCCTAGTGAATTAATTACAAGAGATGCGCTCAAATTCCCCAAACATTTAAGTAACTTTTCCTACACTTATAATTCATTAGGATATATTCTTTTATGAAATCAGAATTAAAATTTATACCCTAAACTATTCCCACGGCTGATCGAAATTAATAAATACAGAAGCCACTCTCTTTTTCTATCTCTGACACTAGAATACACATACTACATCTCCTGTGGAGGTGTAAGACCGTCCCAACTAAAGAAAGGGGTTCCTTGGTACGATATTAAACTGTATCTGGTGGTGAGGCTACAATTTTGGAGCTCTGGAAGTGTAGAGTCACTCTTTCATTTTAATTATATTTAAGGTTCACACTAATACGGAATAGTTCCGTCTAAGGATCAAACAAATCAGTTCGAAAGTTATTTGTATTAGATAGGAATAATTGAAACGAAATAAATTATGTGGTTTCAAGTAGCTGATTATAATAATATCTTGTGAATAATTATAGCTAAAAGGGAATATTCTTAATACAATTAAATGCTTGTAAAAAAAAAGAATGACTTTGGCATTTGATAACGCAACAAGAGTTGATAAATCGTAGGATAGAGTAATATTAAGTTTAACTTAGTTGTGTATCGTGCTAACGGACGAGAGAAAAATAATCTGTTGAACTAATCATGTTTATCTCATATCATTAACTCTTCCAAAAGAAACTCAATTAAAAAATCATATTATGCCCGTAAAGTAATAAACATAATGTCATATATACAGAAATAAAGATGCTGTGTCTGCTACGGCTGCTGCTGATGAGAGATAAGTACCTCGACCTTGCTAGAGAATTGAAAAAACTGAGGAACATGAAGTTGACAATAATACCAATTATGATTGGTGCTTTTGGCACGGTAGCTAAAGAATTATTAAAGGGCCTGGAGGATTTGGAAGTTGGCGGCCGAGTGGAGACCATCCAAACAACAGCATTTTTGAAAACGGACAGAATACTGAGAAGAGTTCTGGAGACTTGAGGAGACTTGCTGTCACTTAATCTCCAGTGAAATACTATCAGCTTACGCTGATGTGAAAAACTCTAATGAGTAAATAATAATAAATGAAATAAAAATGGTATAAATTCCACAAGTACTAATAACAAGCAAAAGAAGCTACAATTAACTAAGTTTTTGCTATCAGAACTGAGAGAAAAAAACAAAACAAGATATTGTGGTTCAGGAAAATAAAAGAAAATAATGTCTTCTATTTAAATTGGCAGTACCAAGCAAAGAATAACATTTCAGTGAAAAACGTAATAAAGTAAATTAGATATAAAGATCTGGAAATAGAAATTGAGAAAATGTATCACTGTAAAACTACCCCCGAGCCGATAATATTGGGAGTCCTGGGTTTTATCAAGAGAAGGATAAACAGACTGTAAGAAAACAAAAATAAAACTGAAAAATTAAATAATACTAATAAGGATAATAGTATTTTTGTTTTTCATTCTGCTTGTTTGTTTTTACTAAATATCATTGTTGGTTACTTTAAACCATATGATTGTGTAAGCAAGTGACTAATTTGCAGCCCGCTGATGGTTCTTCTTTCTTAGAATAATAGCAGGTCACATTGTGATAGGAGCACAAATTATAATCAATCCCTGGGTATTGTATGGTCACATTATACCACACATGAAAAATGACAAATCCCAAAGCATATCAACGTAGGACTCAGATAACAGATCTGAGAGTCCTGATCGGCAAGTTCTTCGTTGATAGCCAAAGTCGGAAAACCAGCAGCGTCCTGCAAATGTGAAATGTTCTCAATTTAATTACACGAGCAAAGAATGAAACAGCAATGCAGCTGAGAAACAACAACGGAAAAAATAGACTGGAAAAGAAGAACAAACATGTAATCCAATGTTTTTTTTTAAAGAGCGATCAAACACAAATAAGGTAAAGAAAAAAGAATGATCGAAATTTGGACAGAATCTGTTCGATTAAATACAAGCCAAAAACTTGCTGACCAAACTCGAATGATTTTAAAGAAAGTTTGGCTGTCTGTCCTTAAGATACAAGAAATATGTGGACAGGAAAGTCATGAAGAGTATGCTCAAGAAGAACACTCTACAAGAATTGAAACATAAAATACTGAAAACCAAGTCACCACAAAACTCAAAACCTCAACATCAATGTTAACGCAAGAGGACAGAACAAATATAGAGTTAATAAAGAAAATCTTGACTGAAAACAAAACTATATTACCATCTCTCAGGAATCAAGACTTTAGAAAAGTCAAAATAGAAACCGAAAAATTAAATGAATTATCAAAAAATATTCCTTCTTCTCAGGGTTTCTGGTGGTGAGGCTATGATTCTGGAGATTGTGAAGTCACTTTTTTTATTGTCATTACTGTCAGGACCACATAGATCCGGAGTGGTTCCATCTATGGTTTAAATAACTCAGTCTGAAAAGTATCTGTGTTAGCACGACTGGAGTTTGAACTCATTTACAACGATGTTGCAGTGCCGCACGTTATCCAATACGCCACGATGAGTTTCCCTGTTTGTATTAGATTGAAATCTGTTAGGAATCAAGATATCAAGGTTGAAGCCGAAACGGTAAATATATTATCAAAAATATTCCAACGATAACACCCTTGAACTGAACGAGCAAATTTAAGCAGCAACCAAACTAATCAGGAGTCAAACAGATATCCCCCAAAAGAACCTGAAGCAAAATATAAAGTCGAAATAGGAAATTAAGTTAGAAGAACAAATAAAGAAACTGAAACAAAAAGCGAAAGTACTAAAGAAGGAAAAACATTCAAAGATAAATAGGAATGAGAGAGTCAAAACAAATCAATAGACAAGTCTTTCAATACTACTAGAATATGACCAACTACGTAAATGTCAACATATCATCAAGAATCTAAAACTGAGCTTAAAGAAAGTAGCCATGCCATGGATTCTCTATAAAAAAGCCTATCATACAGTTCCCCAAACTTTGATACCAGAATATGTAAAATATATAAAGTATTCGAAAAAATTCATAATTTTCATGAAGAAAGCCATGAAAGATTGGAAAATGGAATTGATAGCAGTAGGACAAACTCTAGGGTAGGTGAAAATCCAAAGAGTCTTCTTTGAGGGAGTTTTGCTCTTACCACTACTATTTGTTATAACAATGATGCCACTCATTTATTGACTTAGGGAGTGCATGGGAGGCTACAAATTAACAAATTCACAAGAAAAGATTAATCATCTCATGTACGTAGATGACATCAAACTATTTGCAAAAAAAAAAAAAAAATGAAAGAAAAAATGGGGACCTTGCTACAAGCAATAAGAATATACAGACAGGGTAGAGGAATTGAATTTAGCATTGAAACTTGTGCGACACTGATAAGAAAAAAGGAAGAAGTGAAATGCCGAATCAGGAAAATATCAAAACGCTTGAAGAGAATGAAAACTATAAGTATTTGAGAATATTGGAAGCTGACATCATCAAACAAGCAGATATGAAAGAAAAATAAGAAAAAAAAAGTACCTCACAAGACCGAGAAAGCCTCTCGAAACTGAGCTCTGCAGCAGAAATCTCATCAAAGAGTAAAACACCTGGGCAGTTTACCTTATAAGATACTTCGGACTACTTTTGAAATTGACAAAATGACAAATTGTTCAAATGGGAAAAATATTAATGACACTGCACAAGGTCTTGCATACAAGAAATGTCATAGATGGACTGAATGTTTCAAGAAAAAAAGGTAGAAAAGAACTCGCTGGGATTGATGACTACACAGATGTATTAATATAAGCACTCAAAAAATACTTTTAAAAGATCAAATAAAGACCAATTACAGTTTTGGCAATATAAGAATAGGTAGAAAAACAATGAAATCTAGTAATCAGAAATTGGAATCAAGTAATGAAATCTAGTAATCAGAAATCAACCGCATGGATGATTCAAGCGACAATTGGCCCAGTCGGCTGGGGCTGCAGAATACACCGACTGCTTCTCTATAGAGAGGTAAGACTCCCCCAACGAGTATCCTGGATATGACACTAAAGAATCTGATAGTGGGGCTCCAGTAATGCTGGAGCTTTGGAGAATGAGAGTACTTCTTCATTACCATCGCTCCCAGGTCCACTCTAGCCCGCAGTGGTAGCACTTGATAGGGTCCTTTCTATGGGTTAAATAGAACTAGATAGTGTACTTATGCAAAACTGAATTGTTTGAAATAGAACTGCTTTGACATAAACTGAATTGCTTGGAATTGAACTGTTTTATGTATAAAATGGATTTAGCATTAGATAACCTACAATGGTTGATATGCCATGAATCCAAACCAAACCAAACCAATTAAGCAACAAATTGGCAAAACCTTGCACGAGAAGAGCTGGACATGGCATAGAAAGGAAAACTTCAAGAGACAAACTGAATCTCTTCGAATTGCATCAGAATTAAACGTCTTAAGAACTGAATTATATTAATGTAAAAATCAGTAATAAGCAACACAACTGCAAGTGTAGGTTACGTAGAGAAAGAAATTAAACTATTTATCACAAAGTAAGCGCGTGTAGCAAACTAGCTCAAAAGAAGTACAGCACACGGACAAATGGATTTCTAACTGGTGTTCAACGATGTCGTAGTCCAGCACGTTACCCACTACGCCACGGGGATTCCTCCGTCTGAATAAATCACGATATAAACCTGAATGATATGTAAAGTAGGTGGTACTGGACATTGGCATGATGGTTAGAGTGTTCGCCAATGGCTCGGGAGACCGTGGTTCAATCACAGGTCGAGCCTTACCAATGACTCAAAAAATGGAACTTGATGCCTCCTTGCTTAACAGTCAGTAATATGAGGTTGGGATCAAGGGTAAAGTAGAGCAATCCAGGGAAAAGAGTAGTGCCATACCCTACACCTCGGTGTAGTAACTATCGAAAAGGGAGCCTTCGGGTCACCCTCGACTAAGGTCGCCAACTTTACTTTTTTTACTTACATTGTAAATGTTTGTTTATTTTCGTTTCAAAGCGGCAATTATTTACTGCTGATTTGCCTCTGATTTGACAAAATACACTGTCAGTACGGACGCATGCGGATTATATATATATATATATATATATATATATATATATATATATATATATATATATACCCACTTAACACAAAAAATTAATTTTGTTATTCGGAGTTACAAAGTGGCAAAACTTGTTCGGAGATGATTTACATTTGCCAAAGGTTAAAGGCTTACACATTTCACAGACAGCCTCAGAAATGTTCAGACTTGTCAACAAGAACTTTCCGGTACAATCCAGAAGTGTGAAACAGCTGCCACAAAAGAAATCGACCAAAAGGCAACTGATGACATGTTAGCACAATGTGGCTGTCCTACCAAATCACCTTGCCCACCAGTATCAGACATTACCGCTCCCCTTCGCCCCTGAATATCGTGAAGAGCTGGAAAACTGGATTAAATGTTATTTTGCTAACAATGCATTCAACATATGCACTCACCAAAAGTTGCAGACCATGACAGGTGAACCACACTCTATTTCGTTCTTGGACGATTGCCAACCTGTAGCTGTACACACCCATCCCAGTGTCCCACCACTAAAAAGCTGTTAAGTCACAGCTAGATACAGATGTTGCATATAACATCATTGAATCAGTCCTCGCTTGGACACTGACAACATGGTGCTCCAGAAAGATTACAGTTCCCAAAAAAAGACGGGAGTCTACATAGAACGGTCGATTTACAAAACTTGAATGTAGCCACAAGACGAGAGACCTACCATACACCCTCCCTGTTCAAACTTGTGCCTTCTGGAAAAAGAAAACTGTTTTTGATGCCTGGAATGGGGGTGGGGGTGACAGCGTACCCCTCTGCGCGGAGGCATGCGATACCACTACATTATCACAGAATGGGACTGATATCGATATTTACGTGCTCCTCAAGCATTCTAAGAATTCAACGATGGCTACACATGTAATATAATTGCCGAGGGATTTCGCTTTATATATCTTGCCTTTCGGTTTAGTTAGGCTGAGAAACTTTCGCTTAGCGCATGGATTAGTTAGGTGCAACATTAACGCAGGTGTTCACACGCGCGCGCGGAGCGGACTTATCATTCTGAGATGTCAAAATAAAAATCCCTGATACGAATTGAAACCCAGGGATGTGGGTGACGTTACGCATCGGAAGCGTGGGCAGAGATTTAAGAAAAAGCAGTGGGTTGAGTTCCTGCCTCCGAACGAGAGAGTCGAGATTCAGAGCTGGGCGAGGCCAGACGAATTTGTGCGCTACGGGCGCCCCGCGTTGGTTGGGTTGAGAGCTGACGATGTAAAAGCAGTCAGCATAGAAAGATTGTGTCTCTCTCCTCATGTCGAAAAACCTTTAAACTCAAAAAGGTGAATAAAGGTTTCGTGCCTGAACCAATTTCGTGTATTTCGGATTCCCTATGTCTATTTCACACATCCGTATATCTGGCTATGTAACATGAAAGATATTTACTGTATATTATAGGTATGTTATACACAAAATGATTCGATGATGTTACAGAACGTTTCCTTTACGTAGTGTGTTGTCTTACTGGATGACGATGAGGCGTTTTCATTTTGACACACTGTAAGATACATTAGACTTTGTGCTGATAATGGGATTGTTTTTAACCCATACAAGTTTTAATTTGCAAAAGACAATATGGAATTCGTCGGTTTTGATATGAGCTTAACAGGATATAAACCCACTCAAAAGGTATTAGAAGGCATAAGAGAATCTCCATCCCCGACAAACGTCACAAGAGTTAGATCTTTCTTTGGTTTGATCCACTAAGTTTCATACGCATTCACCCAGGCACCCATCATGTCACCATTTAGAGAACTGCTCAACCATAAAAGTAGATTTTACTGGAGCGAAACTTTAGACTGTTTAAAAAAGCTGTACTAGCTTTTAAAATAAACAGTCTAAAGCTGAAATTTTAAACAGTATTCAAGATGGTGTTCGAACCTTCGAGATAAATCAACATATATGCCTGACCACAGATTGGAACCGAACAGCAATAGGATTTACCCAGCTGCAAAAGTATGTGTATGCCCATTCACAACAAGTCGTTTTTGTGGACCTGGACATTGGAAAGTTGTCTATGCGTGTTCGTGATCTACCAGGTCCACGGAAAAATCGTTATGCACCCATCGAGGGAGAAGCTTTTACTATAAAGTTCGGTTTGGAAAATTTCAGGGAGTTTGTTCTAGGTTGTCCCTACATAATACTTGTCATTGATCACAAACCCCACGTACCGATATTTACCTATCGTAAAATACGAAATAAAGAATCCAAAGATTTTAGACATTAGATAGCAGAACTTGAAATAAAAGTTCATGGCTATATCAATACCCAGTGATACCAACGGCAGAGCAAATGGGATGTCCCGTATCCCAGCGCCAGTGGCCAAGCTTACAACAGTTGAATCAACTGGCTTAGAAGAGGCGATAGAGGCAGGAGTACAGTACCAATACAACCACGAAACATTTCCCATCAATCTCACATATATAAAACGGAAAGCGAACATAGATGATCAAAATCAGAGTCTTTTTGAGACAATTGAACAGGACTTTCCCGAATTTAAGGAACTCCTACTTATCCTTTTTAGGGAGTTTTGGAATTTTCGAAACGACCTATTCGTCATCAACACACAAGTATTCAAGGAAGGACGCGTTTTAATCTCGAAAAATACTTGAACTTATTGAGCAGCTACATATCGGACACCAAGGTGTCAATAGCATGAAGAACAATACCAGACAACGTTTTTTTTTAGCCAGACATGGGAGCACAATTGCAAAACAAGCGAGACCAATGAAAACATTACAATGAAACTGCTCCATCAAATCCTAAAGAATCTGAATCTATGCCTATACAACTAGACTACTCTTTTCATTTAACAGTCACAGACATTTTTAATATGGCCAGACGTAAGTACATCTTATATGCTGACAGATATTCTGACTGGACAGAGGAGACATCAATACACCAAGATCCACCATCAACAAATGAACCACCGACGTCACCTGTCCCACCACAACTGTCAGTAACTTATGAATTTCTACACCACCTGGCGGTAACAAAACCAAACGATGGGCAGGACCTCAGTAGCAGACCCATCCGTGCCAGGACTATCAACTCAGATGAAAACAATTCTGAACGTTGTAAAAAAAAAAATAAAATAAATAAGATAGAATAAATTAAGTATAGCATGTTCGTATCGTATTGTATTTATCTTTCAACCCCTACTCTCTGGAGAAGGAGATAAAAAAGGACCAATATGGCCTCTTCAGAATAAACGCACGTGTGAATTAACCTTCTCATTTGTGTTGTATTTTATTTTCCCATATGCTTGGAGATATTCCTTTTCTAGGCTTACTATTTTCTTCTAAATTATCCACGTAGCCTTAACAGTAGCAAGTATTCTCATTTGCGAAGTATTGCGAGATTTTAAAACCAGCGCGCATGCGCTGCTAGGCCAATAAATGCAAATTTACTGCTTCTGGAGCCTATTTTGCACAAAAATTAATACATTTTTCAGTATAGAAATCAGTAGAATCCTTATATATATATATATATATATATATATATATATATATATATATATATATATATTGGGTTACTGAATGCCTAAGTCTGCCTTTTTTCTGCAAGCACAAATATGGCTTCAAGTAACTAATAATAAAAATACTTTGTAAACAATTATAGATTCAAGTAACTATACTAAATGCAAAAATGTTTGCAGTTATATGGTTTCAATCATTTCCATTTGATACCAATGACTCAAACCCATTTATATTAAGAACACACACACACACACACACACACACACACACACACACACACATATATATATATATATATATATATATATATATATATATATATATATATATATATATAAGTTTTGAGAAAAAGTACTGCGACTCAAACTGTAACTTTCTTAATTTAAAAATTAAAAATTTAAATCAACTTATTAACTTAGGATATCTAAACTCAGATTGTTGTTTAGATTTCTTGACTTTGTGTAGACGAGTCAGTGTTAATTTGGTTATAAATTATGAAATTAGTTTCGCTACATTTTTAACAGTAACTTTTGGTTAAACCCATTAAATTCACTGGAAAAAAAAACTCTTTTTGGTTTCCTTCCAATCGTAAGGTTTAAGGGTTAAGAGGACTTTAAAAGAAATCCGTAAGTTTTGCTTCACACAATATCTGCTTTGTCTCATCGAAAACTCATTGAAGTTTGTTGAATGTCAAGTGGGATATCTTGAAAAAAATTAATCTTTTATTCATTGTTCATTAATCGTCATTGTGAGTACAACTTCAGTATACACAGAGAGAGAGAGAGAGAGAGAGAGAGAGAGAGAGAGAGAGAGAGAGAGAGAGAATACTATTATTGTAATAAAGATAAAAACTGAATAAGTTTCTTAAGTTGAAGTATCGATTGTAAGCTTGAATTGAAAGAGAGAATTCAGCGGGCGAGGGAGGCTTACAGCTGTAACAATCAAATGTAACAATCAAATTAGAATGTAACGTAGCGTAACGCATTAACATACTTTTAAGTGACAGAGCGTGGTTGAGAGAAATTTAGTTTTCCGTGCAGTGAATGTATTAAAGAAAAAACAAAAAACAACAACAAAAAAAAAAACAAAACAAAACAAAACAAACAAACAAACTAAGAAATCCATCTTATCCCTACCCGCAAAAACGACAAAAAAAATAGATTAAAAAAAAAAAAAGAATAAAAATAGCAACTAAGAAAAAAAGAATAAAAAAAGTAAACAAATAAAAAAAAAACCCAAAAAACAAAAACGAAGTCGAAAAATCAAACAAAATACCGGCGACAAGTGATGGTGCAGAAATCTCATGAAACGATAAATGACCGCCCCCCCCTTTTTTCTGCCTCTACGTCTTTATAATCATCTCAAATAATGCATCTGGTCGCACTCGCTTCCGTGGCAAATAACTATTCTTTCTCTCCCCACTGTGTACAAAATATCGAATGACTTGAAAATCGAATACACTTACTTTTTATGCAAATTACTTGCGTATAACTGGATTAAATCAATATAAAAAATTATGACGCTAAACTGCTCCGGATAGTGATTCTGGTAATCTTAGGTGTGATGTGTACTCCTTCATTGCCATTATCAGAGGTTCACTCTGACTTGGTATAGTAGTACCTCTTAGGGTCCAAAATTATTCGTATTCGATAAAAAAAATCTATTAAGAAACAACTACACAAAAAATGTAAATATGAACGTACATTGATCATGATTGCCTTACTTCTAGGCATAAAATAACCTTTGATGGGTTGACATGCCGTTAAAATCAATCGTTGAATCAATCAATCAATCACTTATAAAAATCAATGATCAAATTGTGGCCTGGGTAGAATTATATACACGTGCAATAATGAAAACATTTTTTCCGTGTGGCACAGAGAGAATTTGGATTTTATTATAAAGAAGATTGAATAAAGTTCAAATCGTATTTTGACTAGAATTAAATTGAAAACTTTAAAAAAGTAAAAATTAATTCAATTTAAGTTTAAGAGGCGAACTTACCGTAACTCTTATCGTCGTAGAAAAGGGAGATGAAGACTCTTGTTCAATTCCTTGACAAAGCTGTTTGTGTTTCACTTTGCCCTTATGTTCTTTGCAAAGGCATGAAACCATTTGTTTTCCCTCAGATATGGTCAAATATTAGGGGAGACTATATTCTTTAGCCTTAGTAAAGCAATCAGTCTAGGAGAAAGAAAACTTTGTGATTCAAATCCGCCTTGCCTTACGGAAAATTAATCTTGTATCACATCTTGCTCGTGGCGGAGGGATTAGGCAAGAATATACTTTTAACGTTGATTTAATCAACAAATTTGAGACAAGTTGGAGAGAGAGAGAGAGAGAGAGAGAGAGAGAGAGAGAGAGAGAGAGAGATGTATTTATTATTTATTATTTTTGTACTTTTTAAATTACGCTTGATGTAATGTGAGACAGTTAGGCCAAGATATAATTGTGAATTCGATTCTCACTGGCTGCCGCATACTTCTGGCCTCTTGTTCGACTAAGCTAAGCTTAGTAAATGATAACTCCAAAGTTTAAGATGAGAGACAAAGATACAGAAAGGGAGGCATTGCATGAGGAAGGTCAGAAGGCAGACTTGTAACTTGTTTTTCTTATTTCCTTTTTTTCTTTTGTCAAAATTTTCTAAAAAATGCTTCATGGTTATATTAAGAAACTGTTTTCTTCTTTCACTTTGATTGACAGAGAATCAACAAATAAATAAATTGACTGGGACTTTATTGAATAAAATGTATTTTAAAAATTGCAGTTGTATTACATTGGCTGCTATATATATATATATATATATGCAATTATGACTCGATTCAAATATGAGTTGTCCAGTCGGCTGGGGCTGCAGAATACACCGACTACTTCTCTTCGAGTGTCCTGGATATAAAACTAAACAATCTGAGGGTGTGGCTCCAGTAATGCTGGAGCTTTGGGAATGCAGAGTACCCATTCATTGCCATTGCTCCCAGGTCTTCTTAGGCCCAGAGTGGTAGCTCCTGATAGGGTCCTATCTATGGGTAAAATAGAACTAAACTGGGTAATTATGCTAAAGTGAATTGCTTGAAATAGAACTGTTTTGACATTAAAACTGTGTTGGTTGAGATGAGACTGTTTTGACATTTAAACAGTGCACTCATGCTAAACTGAACTGTTTGAAATAGAACTGTTTTGGCATTTTAACTGTGTATTTATGCTAAGCCGAATTGTTTGAAATGGAACTGTTTTTGTATGGGAATTGTGCAAGAAATTAAAGTTTGACCAAACTGCCGAGTGAGACGCACAAACTCCTCTAGGATTTTGAGATACAAACGGATCACCTAATCTCGGCCAGACGATCAGATCTTGTAATAAACAACAACAACAACAACAACAAAGAGAACTTGCCGAATAATGGACTTTGCAGTCTCGGCTGATCACAGAGTATAATTGAAAGTAAGCGAAAAGAAGGATTAATACCTGGATCTTGCTCGGAAATTGAAAAAAATGGGGAACACGAAAGTGACGGTGATACCAGTTGTAATTGGTGTTCTTGGTACGGTTACCAAAGGATTAGTACAGAACTGGAGGACTTGGAAATAAGAGGACGAGTAGAGACCATCCAAACTACTACTGAGAAGAATCCTGGAGACTTGAGGAGACTTGCTGTCACTCAAACTCCAGTGAGAAACCATCTGCAAACGCTGGTGTGAAAAACTCGGAAAGGAGTAATAATAATGATAATGCACTTGGCTCCCTGCCAAAAGATCAAACCAAGATCCCTTTTGATTAAGTATGAAACTGCGCCGTCATATTTTTTAAAGGTCCTTCACGTTCTAAGATCTTAACTGCTGAGATGAATTTTCAGTTTAGAAAGCAAGAAAAGGTCGCTCGGCGTCAGGTCTGGATAGAAAGGATAGTGCTGCACTTGTGCAAGTCTGTGTTTCCCCAAATTATTTCGTTAAAAAGTGGGATTACATAACTGTTTTTAAAATTGTCACTGATATGTCCAGACAGTCATTTAGTTGTCTAGATATCATCACTTTATTATATAAGTAGCTCAGCTATACACATGTCTTCATTTAAATACTGAATTTTGAAATTAATACAAAAGATTAAGTGCCGATACGGTCAACAATAATAAAATATAATGTCCTAAACAACCTACTATATATTTTCTATTTTGGTAGGGAGTGCGGGTTGACGTCTTTTAAGTTCATTAGCTCCAGATTGGGAAGAAAAAAAAAGAGAGTTATTGAGGATATTATATTTATCAACTGTCATGCCTCTAAATTCATAAGACATAAATATAAATGGAAAATTAATTCAACTTCTTAAATTTACGTGTTTGATGATTAAAAATACTTAATGAAACTGGTAGTAACATAAAGAAAGTTATTGTTTATGAAATCCTTTTTGAAATTTGTTTTCATCGACTGTTTTAAAGTGATTTTAAGATTTTGACACGTATACATGACTATTTTCTGATGTTGAACGCTGTAACAAAAAAGCAACAAGTTTTTTTTTTTAATTTGATATCTATCTATCTATCTATCTATCATTACATGTCAACTTAGATTTTTTTGGTCGTTTTGGTAGCCAAACTGATATCAATACATATCAATTCCTCCACAAAAATTAAAAAAAGCCTCTCTGTTTCAATTTCATTCCAAACAAAAACTTAAATTTTATTACCTTTGTACCATGATAGTTGCAACATTTGTAAATAAATTTTATACACTAAATATAGCAACTATTTTGGGACAGCACATTAAATTTACAAGCAGTTGTCAGACAATCATTATTTAAAATAAAGGATGTAGAGTTGCTTTTACTAAGTTGAAGATAATCATTTGTATTTAAAGGATTTTTATTTATTATTTACCGTTTATTTACAACCGTTTACTGCCTTTTTTTTATACCGAATGTGGCATTCAGAAGATGGCATAGTATTTTTTCAAAGAACTCATATGCTTTCGTATATCTCTTATGTTTAACCAATACTTCGAATGAAAATCTAATTTTATTATTTTCCTGATTTAGCAGTGTCATCATCATCATCATGTCGTGCCGCCAGCACGGATATCCCTGACCCTCTCTCGCCACTTCTCCCTATCATTCATCGCCTCCGGCAGGTCTTCAGAGTTACATCCTGAGTCCTCACATAGTTGCTGTATGTAAGTTCGAGCTGGTCGTCCTGCTTTTGCACGGCCATATGTGGGGGTCCATAGGAGTACGTCACTTATGAGCTCGTCCCTGCTTCTCCAGCAGAGTCCCGCGTGTCTGGTTCGTCTAACTTGTATAGTTTTAGCAGTGTAGTATAAACTTAAATGCATCAACTCAGTGTGGATAATAGATGCAGCCGAGAAGACATCCCAGGAACGAGGGATAATAGACAGATATATACATATACATATATATATATATATATATATATATAGAGAGAGAGAGAGAGAGAGAGAGTCAAGGGACTCCGTGCGATGAGAGGGATTTGATGATGATGATGATGATTAAATTTAATAATAAAAAAGGTTTCTAAGCTCCCCACTTTTTTTAGACAGGGTAACAGTCAAGATCCAATGGATTTCCTTAACGATAGATAGATAGATAGTTAGGGAACTTCGTGCGATCAGAGTGACTTGATGATGATGATGATGGTTAAACTAAATTAAAAAAGGTTTCGAAGCTCCTCAAGTTTTTTAGGCTGGGTGGGTAACCGTTGAAATCCAATGGATTTCCTGAGAGAAAGAGAGAGAGAGAGAGAGAGAGAGAGAGAGTTTAACCTTTCAAGCATGTCTCTAACGGAGCCTTGGCTATATGGACGAATGAACAAATGATCATTTAGTGGATTAGGAAAAGATTTATTCTCTACCAAGTAAATCATTCACAGATGTAAATCCGACATATTTTTGATTGACTTATTTTAATGGCATGCCAACCCGTCAAGCATAAAATAAGGCCCGGAGGTTAGAGAATCACGTTCCTCTTACGCTCATATTTACATTTTTGTGTAGTTGTTTGATTTTTTGTTGATGGTCTAACCGAATTGGAATAAATTTTAGACAGATCTATTTTACCTATAGATAGGACCTTAACAGGTACTATTACTGCGAGTCGGAGTAGATATGGGAGTAATGGCAATGATCAGGTACTCCACACTCTCTCGAGCTCCAGAAGTCGATCTTGATTACCAGATGTATTTTAGTATCATAACCTGGACATCCTGCTTTTTTGTTTTTTTTGTGGGGGCTATCTCACCCTTCTGCTCGAGGTACAGTCAGCATATTCTAAGCCTCACTGACAGAAATATATTTTCATAGAATAGAAAAAAATAGTCATTCTCATAATCAGGGTCCCCGAGGCGTAATGCCTAAAATGTTGGACTACGGACTCAAAGTCAATGAGTTCGAGCCCCAGTTGTGCTATTATGTTCACTTTCTGACTAATTCCCTTAGAAAGGTAAAGTTGGCAACTGTAGTCGGAGGCGACCCGAAGGCTCCCTTTTCAATAGCCACCACATCAAGGTGTCGGGGAAGGCGCCACTCCTTTCCATGGATTGCTCCACTTTACCCTTGATACGTACCTTATAATGCTGAGTGTTAAGCAAAGAGGTATCAAGTACCATTTTTTAAAAGTCTTTGGTATGACTCGACCTGGGATTGAACCCCGGTCTCCCGGACCATTGGCGAACACTCTATCCAAAAGGCCAATGAGCGAAAGGTACAAACCCCTTATTTTCCAAGTTTAGGTTAAATAGTATCACTATTGTTCGTCTACAAGTATGGCATTGGAATTAAACAACCCACAAAAGTTGATATGCCATTAAAAAAAGAAACAAAACCATTCTCATAATTAACTGTTCCGTTACTTGGATGAGGGGTTTGATGTATTTTAACTGTTCGTGGCTTGACAAAAAGCACGGATTTCCCATGCTGATTTTCTAAACAGGTCTCTCTAATTACTTGAAAGATTAATGCAACGCGATCTTCCTACTTAAGTTTCTTTAGTCTAGTCTTGTACCTTCTTTAATAAAATATTTAAAGCTCAATGCATAAGATATCCTGGGTATGACGCTACTGCCTGGCATTCGTGCCTGGTAGTTTGTTTTCCAACGGGGCTTCCCTCCACCAGCCAACACCTTCCTCGTCGTCTAAAGGGGATAAAGGCTCGGTTTATGAGGCGCCCATGAAGAGTAATGTTGACGGCACAGGAAATATTTTTGTGTCACATTTCAACAGAGTGTGCGGGAGTGGGTCTTCTTTGTGAAATGTTAGATTGCTTCGTAACTGAAGTACGTCTTTCCAAACGGGCGTTTCTTGTGGTACAAATGGTTAGCGAACTCGTCTGATCCTGGATTAGCTAGGGTAGGCTAGCAGACAATTTTTAATGAGTTTGATTCCTACTAGGTGTCCCATATGTATGGCCTTGTACCACACCGTTGCTAAGCTTAATAAATTATTAGTTCCTACTGTAAGTTTTTAAGCCCAAGTAAAAGGCACAATTTGAAATGTTGACATTCAAGACTAAGCAAAGAAAGATTATATCATGACAATCTGACAAGGTAAGAGACCTGTCATTTACACAAAAGGGCGAAACTCAGTTTTCTTTCTGTTAGTTAATATCGAGATATAATTGTCTGAGAAACAGAAAAAAATCAAATAAAAGAGAATAAACAAAACAAAACAAATAAAAAAAAAAAAACAAAAACATGAGTCAGTAAAAAAAAAAACGAAGATAAGTAAATAGATGAGAATGAAGAACAAAATATAAAATTTTTGAAAAGCAAACAAAAAGTTAAAAGCAAAAAGCAAAACAAATAATAACAAAACAAAAAGAAAAAAAAAACAATCCCATATAAACAAAACTAAACAAAAAACTTGAATCAGTAAAAAAAAACAAATGAATAAAAATGAAGACAAAACAATGTAAAATTCTTGGAAATCAAACAAAAAACAAAAACAAAAACAAAACAAAACCATTAAACAAACTCCCTAAATAAACCACCACCACGACGACCACCAAAAACAAGAAAACACCAATAAAATAAGAAGAAAAACCTAACAATAATAACAACAAAAAACAGGAAAAAACAATAACAACAATATAGTGTTCTTAATATGACGCTAAATTGTAGCAGGTAGTGAGGATCAAGTTCTGAATCTCAGGGAAGTGCTGCTTCATTACCATTACTCCCAGGTCCACTCTGACTCACAATGGTAATCCCTGATAAGGTCCGATGTATGGGTTAATTAGATTTGGTTGAGATAATGTTGGGAATAATTTGAAACAACATAAATTAACTCATCAAACAGTAATATTGCAACGTGGTATGAAGTATTTACTGATTTAAAATGATTGAGAAGATAAATTTTTGTACCGTCGTGGAATATTTGAGACTACATATCTTCAGACGAACAAATGAAAATTATTAAACAGAAATATTTACTTGAAACTACATACTTGCTTACTAGTCATCAGTTTTAAAGTAAAAAGTAAATAAGATTGGCGACCTAAGCCGAGTGTGACTCGAAGGCTCCCTTTTCAATAGCTACTACACCGAGGACGCTACTCCATTCCTTGGATTGCTCCACTTTACCCTTGATACGTACCTTATAATGCAGAGTGTTAAGCAAGGCAGCATCAAGTACCATTTTTTGAGTCTTTGGTATGACTGGACCTGGAGATTGAACCCTGGTCTCTCGGACCATTGGCAAACACTCAACTCCTTAGTCCAATGGCCCGTTATTATCAGTGTTAGATAGGAATATTTGATTGGTGTCTTTGCTTAATGGCATATCAACCTTCGTGGGTTATTTAATGTCAAAGCTATAACTGTAGAATAATGGGACGTAAACTCTTTCTGTTTTTTTTTAAGGCGAAAATTGATTAACTTGTAAATTTTTGATTGTCTGTAAATTGTTATCTGTATTACCGGGAACCTCACCTGAGGAGGTGCCCGTGATGTAATGGTTATCGTCGTTGGAAATGGACACGGCGACACGAGTTCAAATCCTGGACGAGACTGAGCATTTTCACATAGCACTAATACCCTTGGGAAAGGTATGAATCCAATTATTCTCCCTCCAGCTTTGGGTAAATAGCAGGGCAGACTTGGTTCTTCAACCTTGGTGAGGCAACTAGTCTAGGAGAAGGAAAACTCTGAATTCAAACCTGTTAAACCCCGCTTAAAAATTGACCTTGAGTCATATCCTGCCCGAGCGGAGGGGTTGGTAAATATGATTACCGGGAACCTCAAAAGTTTGATTTGGTTTTCTTGTTTAACTGCATATAAACTCTTGATGGGTCATTTAATGACGAAATTTGAATATTTTATATATACTGAGGTTGAAATGGACGAGTGAATTATATCTAAGATTAATCATTGACTGAATTGAACACAGGTGTATTATTCATGTATAGCATGCTATAGCAAGCAACATTAGATTTAGCCTATGAAATTTTGAAAAAAATATCTTATGCATATTTCGCCCTGTCGGCTGGGGCTGTAGAATACGCCGACTGCACCTCTGCAGAGGGATAAGACCCCCCCCCCCGCCAACGAGTGTTGTGGATATGACACTAAACAATCTGATGGTGAGGTACCAGCAGTGCTGTAGCTTTGGGGAATGTAGAGTACCCTTTCATTACCATTGCTCCCAGGTCCACTCTGGCCCGAAGTGGTAGCACCTGATTGAGCCCTATCTATGGGTTAAATAGAACTAACGGCATACTAATGCAAAACTGAATTGTTTGAGTAAACTGAATTGTTTGAAATAGAACTGTTTTTTTACATTAAAACTGTATTTACACTCAACTGAATTGTTACATATAACTGCAAATGTTTTTTGACATTGAAACTGTATTTACACTAAACTAAATTGTTTAACATAGAACTGTGCTAACATTTAACTGTGTGTAAACAAAATCTGTACTTTTACAAAACTGAATTAGCTGAAGTAGAATTGCTTGACTAAACTGAATAGCTCGAAATAAAAAATAATTTTTTTACAATTAATCTGTACTTACATTTAAAACTGAATTGTTATATATAACTGAATAGTTTGAAAAAAATGTTTTTTTACAATTAAACTGTGTACTCATGCTAAACCGAATTGTTTGAAATAGAACTGATTATTTACATAAAAATGGATTTGTCGTTAAATAACCTGCAAAGGTTGATATGCCATAAAACCAAACCAAACTAAACCAAACTTATGCATATTACGCATTGACATTATAGAATTTGTTGCGGCCAAATTTAACCTTTGTTCCATTTTTTATCCAATTTGTATAAACTAAAAACCAAAAAATTGTACAGTTTACTTATGTTTTAAAACAAAATATTTACGCGGTATCAAGTGAAAACACACAAACATGTTCATACAAAAATGCCACAAGCTCGTGGCTGAAGTAAGCTCACATTAGGAGAAAAAATTTATAAACAAGCACACATTTTAGAGGCTTTTTCTTCGTAGCGAAACAATGGAAGTGTTTGTTTACACATTAGTTTATTTGGATCATTGGTATAACTTACATTCGGTTATACCGTCTTGAATATTGCCACACATCTGGTGTGGCAATATCCGTGTCTTAGGCATGAATTTTTCTTCTCACAGACCGGTTGCCATATCAAGGTGAAAGAGTTCAGTCTTTGCTACTATTTACCCATAGAATACTTGCATTAATAGCTTTCCCAAGAGTATTAGCATCATGTGAAATATAAACAATATTAGCATTATGTGGAATGTAAACAATATTAGGATTATGTGAAATATAAACAATATTAGCATTATGTGGAATGTAAACAATATTAGGATTATGTGAAATATAAACAATATTAGCATTATGTGGAATGTAAACAATATTAGGATTATGTGAAATATAAACAATATTAGCATTATGTGAAATGTAAACAGCATCGTTCACGTTTATGTTTAGTTTCTTTGTTTAATAGCATATAAACCTTTGTCAGTTATTAAATGCCAAAGCCATCCTTGTAGAAGAAAAATAGTGATTCTATTTAGCACACATCTAGGGAATAAAGGGGTTCATGCTTTTCCCTAAGAGTGTTAGTCCAAAAGTGAACGTAATAGCGTAACTGGATTTCGAACTCGCTTACTACGATGTCGTAGTTCAGAGTTTGCTATTTAGCCACACGGACTCCTTCGTTCAGGATTTAAACTTGGGTGGCCGAGTCTACTTCCAACGACAATAACTGTTATGTCATTTGCGTCTTAACACTATTAGTGTGTAAAACAATGTGTGACGGGGAAATTGACTAAAATCCCAAAACGGGACTTTATTTTTGCACGTGTGAAGACGGGGCAGGTTGGCACTTGATCCCCTACAGAAATAAGTCCTGTTCAGAGTTCTTTTCTCAGGCAGATAAGAACTGGCATATTACGTGAGGGAATAATTTAGGGCCAGACTGGCCACCGCTGGCAAAGAGGTCCAAAATTTCACACTATCACACACCCACCAGGCCGCTGAACTTCTTTCCCTTAGATAATAGAAGAATACGGGCCTATAGGTCTTAGTTGTAATAATATTAATGTTGTTGTAGTAGTCGGCAACTCCGGTTTCCCGTGTGATACTTAAGGAATTAATAGGACAGTTCTAAGCAAGATAATGTAAGGCGAATAGAAGCTGAAAGGAAAGCATGGAATAATAACATAGACCACATGGTAAAATGAAAATACATAGGTTCTTTACTACGGTTATATATATATATATACGTTCAAAGTGTCAAAAATATATAATAGGATAGTCCATGAATATAAATGTCTTTTCTTGGCTTTTATCCTTTTTCAAATTGAGAGAGAGAGAGAGAGAGTGGTAAACAAAATTTGGGTGTAAAGGAAAAATGTCCCAAAGTTACTTATCTTATTTTTTTGACGGGGTTCCACTGGAGAATTTCTCTTCTTTCACGGGCTAATAGACTTTGTACTGTTTTTAATGCTGGCTTGAAGGATTTTGGAGTCCCTCGTGTCTCAGTCTTTTTGTCTTTAGCCCGGAGTAAAATGGCTATCGTCCGTCTGCCACGAGCGTTGCTCAAAAACTACCTTTTTTTGTATTTACTTCCGCTGAGGGGAAGGGAACCCCCACTTCCGTTTGGGGTCCCCCGCCAATCATTTGCTTCATTTTTCTTTCCCCTTCCGATGTCCGGCGACCCAAGGTCACTTAAGTGCGAACATCTGCGTGACCCACATTCTCTCCTAACGGTCACTTTTTGACTGCTAGATAATGTTAGTTCAACGGGGGGGGGAGTATCATTCCTACCTCCTCGTCTCCGTGAGCCATCACGTGACAAATGACAACAAACATGGTACCGAGTAGCTTAACGGTGTTGTTTGGACTGCGATACCATCCGTTTTCTTGTAGCTGAGTTGGTATAGCTGTTGGTGCTTAGAACCAGGCTTCTCCAAGTCTGAGACAGAAGAAGGGCTTATTTTTTATTCTTGTTCTCGATGTTCCTTGTTCTTCGGTGTTATAGAATTGAATGAGTTGCAATAAAAAAAAACAATACACCTCGTGGTGTAATGGTTAAAGCGATGGACTACGGAATCGTAGTAAGCGAGTTCGTACTCCAGTCGCGCTATTACGTTCACTTTCGGGCAAATACCCTTGGGGAAGGTATGAACCCCCTTATCCTCCCAGCTATGGGTTAAATAGTACCACTACTGTTCTTCCAGGAGAATGACTTTGGCATTAAATAACCTACAAAGGTTGATATGCCATTAAACAAAGAAACCCACGAAACCAATAAAAAGCATCTAGAAGATGATGGATAAAACTAATCAAAATGATTATTGATTTTCACATCGACAGGACCCTGCATAGGGGCACTTCACTTAGTGTAAGGGTTAACGACCCATGATTAGTAACTTAGATTCTCTCTTAGCTCAGCTTAATTTTTTTTACAAAGTCACGAATATTCGTGACCTTAGGCAAAATTTAGCTGAGGTAAGTAAAAGATGACAGAGACCTGTGTATATTATTATTACCCATTTAAGAGTTTTTCTCACTAGCGTTAAGTGATGTTTTTCTGTTGGAGTCTGAATGACAAAAAGTCTCTTCAAGTCTTCAGAATTCTTCTCGGTATTCAAGCCGATCATACTTGTCCTCTTATTTCCAAGTCTTATAGTCTCCTTACCAATTCTTTGGGGATTGTTCCGAGCGTACAAATTATAACTGGTATCACAGTCACCTTCATGTTCCATAGTTTTTTTTTTAGATCTCTAGCAAGGTCTAGGTATTTATCTCTCTTTTTGCTTTCTTTTAATTTTTGTCTGTGGTTTATCAGGACGGCCAAGTCCACTATTCGACAGGTTCTCTTTTTTTGTTGACTATCCCTTGGTCTGGTCGTCTTGCCAAATTTGGGTGATCTGATAATTATTATTATTTTTACTTGTTTGGTATGCGTTCTAGGGCATCTCCACCTTTTACTATCTTGTTACGTAAGCTTTTATAAAAAAACATATACACGATTATCTATGTACAAATCAAATTCTGTTACGCAATTCATCCGATAGGTCCCCAAAATGCCCTCTTAAATTGTTTTTCTTACCATTTTTTTCTGAAATCATCCAATTTAATTTTTTTTTATAGTATTGCTGTTTTTGATTTGATTAGGCAATTTGATCCAAAAATATATAACTCTATAAAAAAATCCAATTAGTTAAGAGACTTAATTTTTGAAATCTTTTTGGATGGTAAATTTCCAGTTCGAGAAGAAATATTGAACAACATATCTATCATAATTAGTAATTTCGATTAGATCACCTATCATTCTCCTTTCTAGTAAAGTATTCAATCCTAATTTCTCTAGTCTTTCCCTATAATTGTAATGCGTTCTGTCAAAGTTGTCCTTGAAGGTAGCACCTTTTTTTTTGCTGCTACTGTAACAACAAATAAAATCGACATAGAAAAGTGGATTTCCCAAGTATTCACTTTCCCAAACTTTCCTTCTTTTTTTAAGCATACCAGTGACGAGATATTTTAGTCAAGAAATTTGCTGATGAGACGGAGCACCTAGATGTAATTTCAAGCATTTACCCAGGGCATTAATATGGAGGTGCCCGTGGTGTAGTCGTTATCGTCGTAGGAAATGGACACGGCGACGCGAGTTCAAATCCTGGACGAGACTGATTGCATTTCACATAGCACTAATACCCTTGGGGAAAGGTATGAATCCAATTATTCTCCCTCCAGCTATGGGTAAATAGTAGGACAGACTGGATTCTTCAGCCTTGGAGTCTAGGAGAAGGAAAACTCTGAATTCAAACCTGTTAAACTCCGCTTAAAAATTGACCTTGTGTCATATCCTGCCCGAGCGGATGGGTTGTTAAATAGTACCAAGGGCATTAATATTAGAATATGATAAACCATCCCAGGGGAAATTTGAACACATTACCCAGATTTTTTAAAATCATTGCAGGTAATCTTTAAACCACTGTGTAACTCCTAATCTATCTATCTATGAGAGTATATGTGTGCATACCTTAAGTCAGGCAGTTTAGTTTAATGGCATATCAACCTTTGATGGTTATTTAATGCCAAATCCTATTTATATATATATACATATCATATTACTTTTAAGTGAGTAGGTAACGTTATTTTTATACGAACCATAGCTCATTTGTTCATATTCAATTAAATAGTTTCAAGTATTGTTATTCATTCTTTGCACTTAGTTACATGGTTTCAAGCATTGCTATCTTATGCTAATAGCTCAATTTGATATTAATCATTTGTTTGCGCGAATGTGAATGGTTTAAAGTATAGTAAAACAGTTCTATTTGACCTAAACAGGTTCTATCACTTCAGGTTAGAGTGGACCTGAGAGTAATGGCAAATGAAGGGGTACTCCACATACTCCAAAGGTCCAGCACTAGAGTCTTATTATCAGATGGTTTATTGTCCTATTTAGGGCACTCGTTGGGAGTGGGGTCTGACCCCTCTGCAGAGATGCAGACAGTGTATTCTACAGCCCTAGCCAACTTGACTAGTGCATGTATGTATTATGCTCCAGTAGTGCAATGGTTATCGTCGTAGAAAATGAAATCGGTGAACTGAGTTCAAATTCTGGACAAGGCTGAATGTGTTTCATTTCATGCTAATGTCTTTGGGAAAGGCATGAATCTATCTGTTCTGCTCTTCAATGGGTAAATAATAGGATTGACGAAGTTTGTTAATCTTGATAAGGTAACCTGTCTAGGAGAAGAGACACTGAATTCAAACAAATTGTCTGGTACGTTCATTTTTGACATAATACCCTTGGGAAAGGTATGAACCTTCTTATCCTCCCCAAGCAATGGATTACAAAATACTATAACTGTACTTCTATAAGGATGACTTCAACATTAAAGAACCCATGAATGTTGATGTGGCGTTAAAAAAGGAAACAAAACCAATCAAACTCGTCTTTAAAAAAAGTTGGCGACTCTAGTCGAAGGCGACCCGAAGGCTCCCTTTTCAGTAGCTACAACACTGAGGTGTAAGGGAGGGTGTTACTCCTTTCCCTGGATTGCTCCACTTTACCCTTGATACGTACCTTATAATGCTCAGTGTTAAGGTCTCAAGTACCATTTTTTTTAAGTCTCTGGAATGACTCGACCTAAGATTGAACCTCGGTCTCCCGACCATTGGCGAACACTCTATCCACAAGACAAATGAGCAGGTATTTACCCCGCTTAAAAATTGACCTTGTGTTGCATCCTGCTCGTGGCGGAAGGGTTGGGTAAACAAATACAAAAATCCAATAATACATATTTACCCAACCCCTCCGCTCGGGCAGGATATGACACAAGGTCAATTTTTTAAGCGGAGTTTAACAGATTTGAATTCAGAGTTTTCCTTCTCCTAGACTAGTTGCCTCACCAAGGCTGAAGAACCTAGTCTGCCCTACTATTTTACCCATAGCTGGAGGGAGAATAATTGGATTCATACCTTTCCCAAGGGCATTAGTGCTATGTGAAATGCAATCAGTCTCGTCCAGGATTTGAACTCGTTTCGCCGTGTCCATTTCCTACGACGATAACCATTGCACCACGGGCACCTCCACAAAGTCCAGTAATAAATTAAAAACGTTTTTCTGAACGATTTTTCACCATAATCTCCTTATTTTTCTATGCACTTCAGGGACGAAAATTTATCCTATACATCCAGTACTGTGTATAACATAAGTTCAGTTCAAAGTCCAACTGATAATTATGAGTAAGGATTCGGATTTATTGATTTAGTCTTACGTATATATATATTTGTACCGGACATTGGCCTAGCGGTTAGAGTGTTCGCCAATGGCCCGGGAGACCTGGGTTCAATCCCAGGTCGAGTCATACCAAAGACTCAAAAAATGGTACTCGATGCCTCCTTGCTTAACACTCAGCATTATAAGGTGCGGATCAAGGGTAAAGTAGAGCCATCCAGGGAAGGAGTAGCGCCCTCCCCTACATTTTGGTGTAGTAGCTATCGAAAAGGGAGCCTTCGGGTTACCCTCGACTATGGTCGCCAATTTTTTTTTTTTTATATATATATAGTTACGAGGTCAGAAAGTTCTTTAGGCGTAGGGAAATAAACACCCTTTTAAGACTCAAGCTTGTGAGTCCTTAAAACGTCGAATATATTCCCTGGGGATCCAGTCGCACAGATATCAAGTCGGCTAAGCTCCGGTCTTCGAGGAATGAAGAAATGAATATAACCCAAGATTATAATAGAGACTAGAACATTTATTACAGAAAGAAAACAAATATTGATCATAACATGAAAGGTGGAATATCCAATCGAAAAGAATGTTTCTTTTTTTGTATGGAATGGTGTATGTAACAATCTATGGACAAGTGTATCAAAAAATGGAATGGTGTAGGTAACAATCTATGGACAAGTGTATCAAACAATGGAATGGTGTAGGTAACAATCTATGGACAAGTGTATCAAACAATGGAATGGTGTATGTAACAATCTATGGACAAGTGTATCAAACAATGGAATGGTGTATGTAACAATCTATGGACAAGTGTATCAAAAAATGGAATGGTGTAGGTAACAATCTATGGACAAGTGTATCAAAAAATGGAATGGTGTAGGTAACAATCTATGGACAAGTGTATCAAACAATGGAATGGTGTATGTAACAATTTATGGACAAGTGTATCAAAAAATGGAATGGTGTATGTAAATCATAAGTTTGTATATGAAAGTTCATGAGAGATATTCGACGAGTGGAACTTATCTGTTTTCAGCGAGAGAGTTCGGTTACTTTTCTCGAAGGAGTGCTGGGTGGATGCTCATGTCCGTCGTTTTTCCTTCTTCGCATTTTCAAAAGGGAACGCCAGAGGTTCATTCATCCTTCTGCACTAAGGCATCTCCACGACAGCCTTATTATTATGGGGTTGGCTGGCTCCTTCGCAGA
The DNA here is from genome assembly GCA_963585895.1 of Sepioteuthis lessoniana. NCBI lineage: Eukaryota > Metazoa > Mollusca > Cephalopoda > Myopsida > Loliginidae > Sepioteuthis > Sepioteuthis lessoniana. The sequence goes on from OY757919.1 coordinate 65,796,403, forward strand.
ACTCAACCTAAATAATTGCCGACTTTTCGGCACCTCTTCACTTCATCCCGTTTGAGTTTGTTTCAGCCAATCCCTGCTCGCCTGGCTGCTACAACTCTATTTTCAACTTCGGGCATCTGATTACTGCTGTTGTGCCGCAGCTATCATGGCCTGGATTTCTGGATTACCTTCCATTCACCTTCTCATCCGCTTTTCGCTTATTGTTCTTATCTCTCTCTCTCTGTCTCTATAACACTTATCATCGCGCCTATCTCTTTCTCCGTAACAATATATATAGTAAGTAAAGTTGGCGACTGTAGTCGAGGGCGACCCGAAGGCTCCATTTTCAATAACTGCTACACCGAGGTGTAGGGGAGGGCGCTACTCCTTTCCCTGGATTTCTTCACTTTATGCTTGATGCGTACCTTACATTGCTGAGTGTGAAGCAAGGAGGTATCAAGTACCATTTTAAAAGTCTTTGGTATGACGCAACCTGGGATTGAACCCAGTTCTCCCAGAACATTGGCGAACACTCTACCCATTATATCATATCACCTAGAAATATATTACTGGGTATGACATCAAACTGCATCTAGTAGTGAGGCTCCAGTGCTGGAGTTCTGCGATCCGTGTAGTACCCCTTCATTGCCATTACTCCCAGGTCAACTCTGACTCAGTATGGTAGTACCTATTCGGGTTCCATATGTGGGCAAAAAATCTGTCTGAAAATAGTTCACATTAGATAGGAATACGTGATACCATATAACCGTGCAAACAAATGATTACAGTCTCTTTGTTTAATGGCATATCAACATTTGTAGGTTATTTAATGCCAAAGCCATTCTCAAAGCCATTGCGCTGATCTGTCTCAATGAGCCCGTTCATTCGGACTTCCTGTGCCCATGTTGTGTTGATAGATCTGCAGGAAAGTCGATGAAGAGTTGTGGAAAAGCTGGTTCAGACTCCTCTCAGTTCTGGCTGGGTTGGTAGAAAATCAAATTCATCAGTACTTTTAATTACTTCAATTACTTGGAAAAGTTGTTAACAGGTGTAAATAAAAGAAAACATTTATTGATGATACATTGATTAAAAAAAGTTTCCAGTTTCAAGATTTGGATCTCCAAAACTTTGGGATGCTTTAGCTGAAGGTAACAAGTTGACTGGCGATAATGTGAATGGCTAATTAGCCTCAAACCATTTTTTTAATCTTAGAGATAGTTTCAAAGGGAATTCTCGTTGAATGGTCAAATTCAGGACATAGCAACGGTTTTGGTCTTCTAGTGATGAAACCAACCTCTGATTTGGCTCTTCCCCTTTCAGTATTTTCTTATGGGAGTTCAAATCTCCACTTACACGGTACTGATTGGCTAGTAAAAAAAAACCCTGGACCAATGGCCTCGTAATGCAATCATTGGAGAGAGAGGAAGAAAAGCTCCCGGTTCACATTTGATTGGTCAGCTAATCAAAACTATGGCTTTGTATTTCACATCTCAGGGAAGGGTAAAGCTCCATCCCTCTTTTCTTTGATTGGGGAGCCAATCAATAATACTCTATTATTTTATCATGGTTTTATGTCACACCTTTAGCTGAAAAGGCGTCAACTTTCAATCATTCTAATCCTGGTTCAACCCTGACCTTTCAAACGAATCATTTCCATGCACCCAAAATCAAAATTAAAACAATGTTCTTTTCAAAATAATTATGTTTTAATAATTCAAACGAAACGACCTAGAATTTGTATTTGGCCTTTTTGAATTCTTAGCTTCTGTGCTAGTTTGGTAATCTTTTAAGGTTTAAGTATTTAATAATTTTTTTGATGATTCTGTTTACACTAACTTATCAGATGTAATATGATTACCTTTAATAAATTATCTCCGTAATTAAATCTAAGTAATCATTTCAATGTCACCCGTCAACCTTTGACACTAATCATAGTGTCATACCACATTACCCAAAACTCCCGGACTAGAGCCACACCATCAAATGCAGTTTAGTGTCATACACGGTCATTTCTTGTTTTTGGTGGGAGAGAGGATCTTAATCTTTTGCAGAGGATACAGTAAACATATTCCAAGTCTCTCCGACAGAGAGATCTGTAATTGGAGGATTTATTGTATCAGTTCATCTTCGTTACTGTACAATTTTAATGTCTTCTGAAGGGTTTACGTAACCCCCCTGACTTTTAAAACAATTTTATTCGTTTTTAATCAACTTAAAAAATTATGCTTTTAACATCTGGCCGGTTAACTTCACTGGTTGCAATCGCCTTGCTTGTATAAAGATTTATTTGTAAGAAAAAAAATCAAGCTGACCACGTGCAGCGCTTGATTTGGCCGGAGTGGAAAAGGGAGAAGTAATTCCAGACAGTGTGGCTCCAAAAAGTGACTTCCTCTTTTTGAACAACTATTGAACCCTCAGTAAGAAATCGGGGGCCGAACTGTAAAGGCACGAAAAATTTAAACTACTAGATGGGTTTCGTCACTTGATTCTTGAATGGAGCTTCCCAAGAAATAAAGTAAAATTATACGAAAGTCGACTACTGAAATTCTACCAAGTTAAACGACTGAAAGAAAATTCAACCGAGAATTCTGCTGAAAAGAACTTTAAAGAAGACTCGCAATTTAATGAACTCTGAAACATTTCTACAAAAAAAAAAAAAAAAAAAAAAGAAAAGAAAAGAAAAATACTCAAATTCAAAGAACTTTGTTTCCCGGACACTCTCTCAGATAAGTTCCAGCAAATTGTACTAAAAATTTGCAACACTTTATCTTTTCTATTCCTTTCTTTCTCTTTTCTTTTGTATAAAATTCCCTTTTAAAAACCTTATCTGTGTTATCTTTTCGAATCAGTATCCGAACTAGAAAGCTGCGGAACTTACTGTTTAAACTTACGGCTTGAAATTACTGTTTAATGGTACATTAAAGCTCCCTAAAAACATTACCCAATTAAATGTTAAACTTGGCTTTAGTGTCACTCACATTTCATATCAAATTTTACCCGCCAAATTTCTTTAATTGTTATATGTGGGGCACAGTTGAACGATAAACCAACAAAACTCCGTGCTATACCAAAGATAACTAAAAACAACGAGAGCACTGGCATTTACTAATTTATACAAGTAAACTGTCAGAAAGTCCTGGAATAGATTCCGAAGATATCTGAAGGGCTTGGTTAAAGGCAATAGAAATTTCTTTGAGTTAATTTAATCTATTGTATTTTCATATAATTTTGGTAAATGTATTGGGTAAAGTGAAATGCCAGTGTTATTTTTATTTTTGCGTAATTCAGACGACTGTCTACACATCGTACTCTGTGTGTGTCTGTATACACACACACACACACACACACACACACACAGAAAGATATATATATATATATATATATAGAGAGAGAGAGAGAGAGAGAGACCTAGACATATTTCTAGACCACTGTAAGCCCGGGAAATGGTACCCGTGTTGCTTCGAACAATATCCAGTGACAATCGCCGGGGCAGAAAAGCTGTCACGCGGGGGTCAAAAGTGACACGGGTTCTCGAGATGTCACTGAACTAGAGTTTATGACATTCTTAACTACTCGACCTAGGCTTGAACTACGACCGCGAGGTAACTCGACACACTCTGCCGAACTTTAATGTCCGTTGGACCATAACCAAGCAGGTCGTTTTGTCAGTCGATAACTGAACCAGTGTAGGGTTTGTGAGGATTATCGTGTAATGAAGTTGTGACCTTTCTGAGTCACAAGTCAAAAGTCTATTCATATCTATTTATCCGTCTCAGTTCGTTCCTATCTATCTATCTATCTATCTATGTTCTGCTGGGCCAAGAATACGCTGACTGCATTCCCTGTATAGAGGTAAGTCTCCCCAAATATATAGATACACTTACAATATACATCTGATATATATATATATATATAAGTAAAGTTGGCGACTTTAGTCGAGAGTGACCCGAAGGTTCCCTTTTCAATAGCTACTACACCGAGGTGTTGGGGAGGGTGCTACTGTATAATATACATGATATATACAATATATACATATGCATATATGTATACATATATAATTTATAATATATAAATTATATATATAGAATATATAGAAAAGCATCCATCATCATCATCATCATCATATCGTGCTGGCAGCACGGATATCCCTGACCCTCTCTCGCCACTCCTCCCTATCGTTCATCGCCCTAGGCAGGTCTTCAGGACAACATCCTGTATCCTCACACAGCTGCTGAATGTACGTTCGTGCTGGTCGTCCTGCTTTTGCGCGGCCGTGTGTAGGGATCCATAAGAGTACATCTCTTATGAGTTCATCTCTGCTTCTCCAGCAATGTCCTGCATGTCTGGTTCGCCTAACTTGAATAGTTTTCGTGATAGGGGGCAGGTGGCCGTACAGTTGGTGTCTTGTTGGGTGTTGCTGCCAGGACTTGTTGAGGATTGCACGCAGCATTCTTGTGTAATTGCCATCTAGTTTCTTCTCGAGCCGTTTTGTTAGCGTCCATGTAGTGCATCCATATAGCAGTATCGATGTGACCGCTGCCTGGAAGAAACTGCGTTTCATTTTATCGGTTAGGTCTGATTTCCATATAGTCGATAGCCTATTGATAGCTGTCCATGCTTTCGTTAACCTCGTTTCGATGTCCTTTTCGGTTGATTCGACGCTGCTTCCTAGGTACGTGAATTTGTCTACTAGTTTAAGAGGGGTTCCTTCTAGAGTGGAGATGTCCCCCGTTTGGTTATAGCACATATATTCCGTTTTGTGTGCATTAACATGGAGGCCTATGCTTGCTGCTGCTCGTTCCAGGCTATGCAGAAGTGTTTCGGCTTGGTCAGGTGTATTTGCCAGTATCGCTATGTCATCGGCGTAGTCGGCGTCGGTAATTGTTGTTGCGGGATATCTTCTGCTTTTTTTCTTCGTCAGTTCGAAGCCATTCTCTTTGATTTTGTCAATCGATGTTCTAAGTACGTAGTCTAGACAAATGATAAAGAGATACGGAGCCAGCGTGTCCCCTTGTAGTACTCCTGCTACAATGTCGAAGTATTCTGTGTCTCCATCTGGTGATCGTACTTTTACTTTAGTGTTTCTATAGAGAATCGTTATTGCCGCTACGGTTTCTTTAGGTATGCCGTACGCTAGTAGGATTTGTTCCATCTTTCCTCTGTGAATGGAGTCGAAAGCCTTGGTAAAGTCGACAAATATTAATGTCGCTTGTAGGTTCTTTGCCCGTACACCTTCAAGGATTCTGCGGATGGTTAGTATTTGTGAGGTCGTAGATCTATTTCTTCGGAAGCCATTTTGGTTTTTTCTAAGTATGTTGTCGATTTTGGGTTCTATGCGGTTTCGTAGTAGGGCATTGTAGATTTTGGCAGCTATGGATGTAAGTGTTATGCCTCGGTAGTTTTTGGCTAATCCGAGGTCCCCCTTTTTAGGGAAGGGGAGTATGCATCCCTTCGTCCATCTATCTATCGGATTTTGATTGTATACTGCGTTGCAGTGTCGGAGCAGTATGTCGTCGAATTGTCTGGTCTTCCATACTTCCGGGGGAATTTCGTCCAGTCCTGCAGCTTTCCTATTTTTAATTTTTCTGAGAACCGAGTCGAGTTCTCCTTGTGTGAACGGTCCAAGTTTAATGTCTAATTGTTTGCTAATTATTCTGGTGATTGGTTCATGCGTTATTTTTGGTGGGTTTCCAAGTAAGTTTTCGAAGTGCTGTTTCCACAGTTTTATTCTTTCTTGTTGGT
>OY757919.1:65807123-65877123 GCA_963585895.1 Sepioteuthis lessoniana
AGGAAATATTCACGGGAAAAGTTGTAAAGGAATTTTAAAACGCGCTTGCTATATTCCAAGTTAATGTTGTTTGAGGAAATATTGATAATCTTTATATAGAAAGCATTAAGAATTTAGACTTTTTGTTGCTTTTCTCATTAAGTAATATGGAGGTGTTTTCAGTCAGAATTTTTCTGTATCTAAAAGAGGGGCACCAATGTCTTATGAGGTGGAACTAGAGTTGGATTATTCGTTTCCCAGAAGATGGCTCTAGTTGCAGCCGAATTATAGTATATATAGACACACACACACACACACACACACACACACACACACACACACACACACACACACACACACACACACACACACATATATATATATATAGATATGTAGCAATAAATATATAATATATACAGCATATAGTACAAATATTATTTCGTATATGAATGTATAGTATATAATATATATGCATATATAGTATATGATACTAATAATAGCATAATAGTACATAATGTATTTGTAGAAAATATTGTATAAATAGAATAATATATCTACATATAGAGAATATGATATATATATATATATATATATATATATATATATATATATATATATATATATATATATATATATATATATGTAGATGTACTATAATATATTCATTAAAACAGAATTTTATTTCATGTTGTTCTTCTAAAGTGTCCTCATGTCCAGACTGCATTTTTGAAATTCACCAGCTGTGACAATCAGGCTTTAGTAGGGTGTATTCCAATTGCTGCTGTAGCTGTTCATTTGAACCTGAAATCATAAAAATTGGTCAGTCATGTCATAAGATGTATATCAATAACATACTGAATTTTCAAGAGTCTATGACATTTTTAAATGCCCACACGAAAAAAGTCTGGAAACTTATCGTATGAACCTCGTATATGTAACATATATATATAAAGTATATGATATATATATATATATATATATAATATATACAGAATAATATATATATATATATATATAGAGAGAGAGAGAGAGAGAGTCAGAGAACCCTGTGCTGTTAACGAGACTTGTTTGATTATTATATGTATAATATATCTATATACCTATCTTTTTTTTTCTCTCTCTCTCTATATATATATATATATATATATATATATATATATATAATATGAAAAGTAGATGTGCATATTATGTATAATTTACAATATATGTATATAATATAGTACATACATATATAATATATATACATGTATGATATATACTGATATAATATTTACATATTTGCTTATTCACCAACTGTCTTAGATGTAAGTACATTATACTTTTTTAAAACTTTTTCTTCAAGTTATTCGTGCTATTTCCTTTTATAGGTAATTTTATCTGTTAAACATTCATATGGAAGCCAGACCTATTGGATAAAATAAAGCGCTGTTTTTTCCAAGCAGCGGAGGTATTAATACTTCTGCTGCTGTATGGATGCACTATATAGACGCTGACAAAGCGTATTCAGAGAAAGCTTGACGGTAATTGCACAAGAACGCTGTGAGCTGTATTGAACAAGTCCTGGAGGTAGAGTCCCACAAAAGAGCAGTTGTACGGCCACCTACTTCCCATGTCGAAAACCATCCAAACTAGACGAGCGAGACATGTGGAACATCACTAGAGAAGTAAGTGGTGTACTCCTGTGGACACTTTCACACGGACGAGCAAGGGTAGGGCGAGTAGGTAGAACCTATCAAAAGCTCTGTACTGAGACAGGATATAGCATGGAAGACCTGACCAAAGCTGTAGACGATTGGGACGAATGGCGGGAGAGGGTCAGGGAAATCCGTACCAGCAGCACGCCATTATGATTATATATATATATATATATAAGTAAGTAAAGTTGGCAGCCGTAGTCGAGGGCGATCAGAAGGCTCCCTTTTCAATAGCTACTACACCGAGGCGTAGGAGAGGGCGCTACTCCTTCCCATATATATATATATATATATATATATATATATATATTACGCTAAATTTTGGGTGAAATACTGTTCGCTGAACTGCTGATTTCATCAAGTAATTTTCAGGGAGAGAAAATACATTTTGGAAAGAATCTAATATATATATATATATATATATAACTTTTTTAGGCAGTTTTCACAAGTGCACGTTTTTCTCTAACCGCTGGCGTTTCCCAAGGGGCTCTATATTTAGTTCTAGGTTTTGTTGGAATACACTTTGCTGCCGCCTCAAGGTGTGCTTCTACAAAATTTTCATATTCGTCATTTGGGGTACCTTTTTCTGCCTTCTCTTGTAGTGCTTCAAATCTGTTTCTTAATTCTAATGCATATTTATCTCTAATATCTCTGTTGTTGAGTAGGGCCCAGTCATAGTGCTTGGTTGTCGCTTTACGTGTGGCGTTTTTTCGTAGGCTTAGACGTACTTTGGCCGTAACTATTCGATGATCGGAGGACACACCCTCGAAGGAGGAGTATGCCTCGCAATTCATCGCACTGTTTTTCCATTTCCCGTTTATAAGGACGTAGTCTATCTGTGCTTTACTCTTATTCGCGTATGTGTTGGTCCATAATTTCCCCTCCCTTTTTTGAAAGTTTGTATTGAGGCATGTTAATCTATTTTCTATCATGAAATCTATTAGATTTTGTCCATTCCTGTTTGATGCGTTGTGTAGGCTGTATTTGTTGTGTCTGTTTTTCCCGATTTGTGCATTCATATCTCCGCCAATGACTAGCAGGTTGTGTTTCGGAATGCTACGTACTAGGGAGGATAGATCTTCGTAGAAGGTGACTATTTCGTTTTCTTCGCTAACAGAATTATTAGTAAGCAATTAGACGTTAAACTAGGTCCTTTCACCAAAGAAGAACTCGACTCAGTTCTCAGAAGAATTAAAAATAGGAAAGCAGCAGGGCTAGACGAGATCCCCCCAGAAGTGTGGAAGACTAGACAATTCGACGATATACTGCTCCGGCAATGCAACGCAGTCTATAGTAAAAATAGGATAGAAAGATGGACGAAGGGATGCATCCTTCCATTCCCTAAAAAAGGCGACCTCGGACTAGCCAAGAATTACCGAGGGATAACACTTACATCCATAGCAGCCAAAATATACAATGCCCTACTACGAAACCGCACAGAACCCAAAATAGACAACATCCTTAGGAAAAACCAAAACGGCTTCCGGAGAAATAGATCCACAACCTCACAAATACTGACCATCCGTAGAATCCTTGAAGGCGTTCGGGCAAAAAACTTACAGGCGACATTACTATTTGTCGACTTTACCAAGGCCTTCGATTCCATACACAGAGGGAAGATGGAGCAAATCCTACTAGCATACGGCCTACCAAAAGAAACAGTAGCAGCGATAATGATTCTCTACAGAAACACCAAAGTGAAAGTACGTTCACCAGATGGAGACACGGAATACTTCGACATTGTAGCAGGAGTACTACAAGGAGACACACTAGCCCCGTACCTCTTTATCATCTGTCTAGACTATGTGCTTAGGACTTCGATCGACAAAATCAGAGAAAATGGCTTCGAGCTGACTAAGAGAAGAAGCAAAAGGTACCCTGCAAAAACAATCACGGACGCCGACTACGCTGATGACTTGGCGTTACTAGCGAATACGCCTAATCAAGCAGAGACACTACTGCATAGTCTGGAGCGAGCCGCGGCTGGCATTGGCCTCCATGTCAATGCAAACAAAACTGAATATATGTGTTACAACCAAACGGGCAACATTGCCACACTAGACGGAGCCTCTCTGAAACTAGTAGACAAATTCACCTACCTAGGAAGTAGCGTCTCATCAACCGAAAAAGACATCGACACACGACTGACGAAGGCATGGACAGCTATCGATAGGCTCTCGATCATATGGAAGTCGGACCTAACTGATAAAATGAAACGCAGTTTCTTCCAGGCAGCGGTTGTGTCGATACTGCTATATGGATGCACCACATGGACGCTAACGAAGCGGCTGGAGAGGAAACTAGACGGAAATTACACAAGAATGTTGAGAGCAGTATTAAACAAGTCCTGGCGACAACACCCCACGAGACTCCAACTATACGGACACTTGCCCCCCATCACGAAAACTATACAAGTTAGACGAACCAGACACGCGGGACACTGCTGGAGAAGCAAGGACGAGCTCATAAGCGATGTACTCCTGTGGACCCCCAGATATGGATGTGCAAAAGTAGGACGACCAGCACGAACTTACATACAGCAACTATGTGAGGACACAGGATGTAACCCTGAAGACCTGCCGGAGGCGATGAATGATTGGGAGAAGAGGCGAGAGAGGGTCAGGGATATCCGCGCTGGCGGCGCGACATGATGATGATGATGATATATATATATATATATATTAGAATCTAATATATATATATATATATATATTAGATTCTTTCCAAAATGTATTTTCTCTCCCTGAAAATTACTTGATGAAATCAGCAGTTCAGTGAACAGTATTTCACCCAAAATTTAGCGTAATATATATATATATATATATATATATATATATATATATATATAATCAAGAAATATGGGTGTACTAAATGGAAAGAGTCGTTAGAAATTAATAGTTCCTTGTTTCAGAAATTCAGACCGAAAAGCAACACTGACATGTTTAAGATAATTCTTTTAGTTTAGAAATCAAGTTTCATCATCACACATGAGCTGTTCTGCTTTGTGCATTTCTGTCGAACAGAAATTAATGAAAGTGTTTATGTATTGATCCTGAATTTACCCAGAAGGTTTATACTTATAGAGAAAATGAAACATGGCTCCAGTGATTGATTGGGCTGGTGTCATGTCACTAACTCCATCGAACTATATAACTCTGTTGCTTCTGACATAAAACCGACCAAATAGAACGATCAGAATCAACAAGACCTTTAAAGAAAACATTTGCCGTTGGTACTTCTACGAGCATCCTTTACAGTTGAATCAGAAATATATTTAACCAGTAGGATCCACTATGTCTTGCAGTTTTTTTTTTTACTAAGCCTAGTTTGGCACAGAGGTAAAAACGTGGAGTACCCACTTAGAATCAAACACTGTAACAATGGTCAGATAGACTTACTCGCTAACCATTACACTACGTGATATGCTTTCCTTTGTTGCTTCAAGTGATTTGCTTACTTAGTACAATGTTAACGGAGGCGTGTTAAGGCTAAGGATTATCGTTGTAGGAGATAGAACCAGTGACTCGAGTTCAAATCCTGGACTAGGCTGTTTGCGTTTTACTTCATGCTAACTTCCTTAAGAAAGGTACAAATCAATCTGTCCTCCTCTCTCAGCTATGCGTAAATAGTTGAGTAGACTGAATTGTTTAATCTTGGTTAGGCAACCAGTTTAAGGCGAAGGTGAACTCTGAATTTTTACTCTGTTTAAAAACTGACTTTGCGTCACATCCTGCCTTTGTGGCGGAGAGTTGGATAAATATATACAATGCTAAATAATGACGTTCTCAGTGAGGATCGAACTCACTATAAAAGTTTTGCAAACCTTGGTGGAGTATTAAAGAATGTGCGGTGTTTCTAATTATTTACTAGGCTTAACTTAGTTGAAGCACAAGGTCTGAAGTATAGAGGCACTCGGTCGGAATCGAACTCACGAGTAATAGTTTTCTGGCTTATCCTGATTACCTTTACAACACGCTCTGCCGTTACTTTTACTTATATCATTAGACCTGTTAACAGTCGAGTCTATCAAGACTAACTCGTCTTACAGTCAAATCACACTGAGTGTACCTGTATCGGCTAGACCACCGAAGTTAAGCTACGATGAAACTATAAGGAATTTAGATAGGTGACCATTTAATCAACAGCGGGTACTGTAAACAACTTGAAAGCTTGTGTGCCATATCAGAGCTTAGTATTTTGAGACACCTCACGTGGTTACGATGTTAGAATCGCAAACCAGCCCGAATCTCACTGGGCACTTCTGACATTGTGACCTTCAAGAATTATCTTAAACAGGTCAGTGTGGTTTTTCGGTCTGAATTTCTGAAACCATGAATTATTTCTTTTCGATGATTCTTTTCATTTAGCATCCTCATATTTCTTGATTATATATATATATATATATATATATATATATATATATATATAACGAAAAATCTCGGGTTGAGTACTGTCCGCTGAACTGCTGCTTTCATCAAGTAATTTTCTGGGAGAGAAAATATATTATGAACAGAATCGAATATATATATATATATATATATATATATATATATATGTGTGTGTGTGTGTGTGTGTGTGTGTGTGTGTGTTAAAGTTAAAATTGCTGTAAAATGATATAACGCGAGTAACTTATTGGATAGGAATCATATATATATATAAATTATATATGTACACATCATATATGTATATATATTATATGTATATATATACTATATTATACACAAATATCTAAATTATATATATATATATATAATACATGTTTATTTTTCCTATTACATATATGTATATATATATATATATATAGAGAGAGAGAGAGAGAGAGAGAGAGAAAGAGAGAGAGTGACAAAGAGATGAAGTGGTGTGGAGATACTTAGGCATTAAGAAATATTATATATATAATCATCAATAATATGCCTATGTAAATGTGATGTTGGGATTTTAATTGACCTTTTCTTGTTGCTGGCCCAGCCGACTGGGGCTTTAGAATATACCGACTGCATCTCTGTAGAGGGGTAAGACTTCCCCAATGTGTGGCCCAGTCGGCTGGGGCTGTACAATACACCGACTGCATCTCTGCAGAGGGGTAAGACCCCCTAATGAAAGTCCTGATATGACACTAAGCAATCTGACGGTGATGCTTCAGTAACGCTGGGGCTTTGGGAAATGCGTAGTACCCTTTATTGCCATCGCCTCTAGGTTGACTCCTGCCCAAAGTGGTAGCACCTGATAGCGTCCTACCTATTGGTCAAATATAAGTATTTGAAATTTAAACCGTATTTATACTAAACTGAATTGCTTGAAATAAAAGTGTTTTTGACATTTAAACTGCGTACTTATGCTAAACTGAATTGTTTAAAATAGAACTGTTTATATATATATAAATGGATCGTGTATTAAAAACCTACAATGATTGATATGCCATAAACACAAACCAAACTAAATCAAAGCAAATCAAATCAAACTATTTTCTTGTTGACGAGAAAGATGTCGATTTAATTGGAAACTTTGAACAATTCTTAAACTGCTTTCACCCAGTTGCGACATCTCACTCGCTAACAAAAAAAAAAGTCAATAAAAAAGTTTCAAAACCAAAGCCTTGTCTGTCACCTTTCATAAAATATGCTTACAAAAAATTGTTAATATAAAGTATAATGCACGCGATTCTCCAACGTCTAAGAACAAAATGAACCTATATAGGTTGAAATACCGTTAAAATAAATAGCTATCATAAATAACTACGTCAAGCTCTGTCAATCAACAGTTACGACATTTTGCTTGACAACAAGGAAAGACCAACAAAAACATAAACAGCAAATTTTGCCTGTCAACTTTAATAAAATATGCCGTAAAATAGATGTTAATATGAACGTGATTAGCCAACCTTGAGGCATGAAATAACCCTAGACAGGTTGACGTGGCGTTAAAATAGATAGACTCATTCTGGTCTTGTGCCATCCAGGTTTGTCAATTAGATCGTAGTTTTTTCTTTTAGTGTCCATTTCACTACACATTCAAGAACGCTGAGGCTGTCTGCTTCATGTTCAGATTATCGATACCGACATAGACTCAGAACAGGACCGATTTTTGATTGGTCGCAGACGAAACAGATGCAAGACTGATAACTTGCCAACACATATTATTAAATAATGAAAGGAATTTGAGATAAACTGAAATATCCCTCTTGAGGTTAAGGCTTTTCGTGTAATATTTATATCTATCTTTATATACTTATATCTTTATTTACCTTTTTTTTCGAATCTTGGCGATTACGTGTATTTATGCATGAGTTGTGGACAGTCTATAATAAATATAAGCGTAGCCATAGATATCTTCGGTTATTTTTGGTTGTCTGAATGAAACGTCTTACGTACTGGACTCTTACTGTTCTTCTCCGGTATACGCCGCCTTTTCATCCATCTCATGTTAATCCTGGACTGTGCGTCTGTTTTGTGGATCGTGCAGCAGCGTAAAAGAATGTTCAAGATTGGTTAAGTAATGAGACTGATAGCATAATTATTTGTTTGTTTGTTTGTTTGTGTGTGTGTGTGTGTGTGCGTGTGTGTGTGTGTGTGCTCGTAGAGGAGTAAATATGAATTATTTGACCGTAATTACTCCAGTACGAGGATACTCTTCAATTATTCCCCTCAATTTTTCTGAATTTGTTTTTTCTAGATTCATACGACGATAAATAAACACACACACACACACACACACACACACACACACACACACACATATATATATATATATATATATAGTAGATTTGATTAGAAAATTCATATACAAAATGATGGATGCATGTTGAATCGTGTAAAAAACGGAAATGGAGCTCGAAAGGATATTTCTGTCTTAACTTTTCGAATTTTTAAATTTTATAAAATAAAGAGACAGCCAGAAAATAGCATACTAGCAAATTTTTCTTGACAAATGGAATTTACGAAGAAGCCACACTGGTCCCAAACTGCTTCCAATATCAGTTGTTTTTAAGTAGTCACCTAGTAATACATTGAGCAAGCTTTGTGAAGTTAAAACTTCAGTGCTTTAGGCAAGTTTAGTACATCAACTTCAGTAATCTGGACAGGGGTTGTGCTTTAACTTTAGTAATCTAGGTAGGCTTAGTACTACAACTTAGTGCTTTTATTTTGTTGATCGGAGCTGGCTTAGTGCTTTAATTTCGGCGATCTGGGTACGTTTAGTACTTCAAGTTCGGTGATCTAGTCAGGTTTTGTACTTCAGATTCGGTGATTTGGTCAGATTTAGTACTTCAACTTCGGGAATCTGAGAGGGCTTCGGTGATATGGGCAGGCTTCGTAGTTAAACTTTGGTGATATGGACAGTCTTAATGTCTTAACTTCGGTGAGCTGGACAGGTTTAGTACTCCAACTTTGGTGATATGGGCAGGATTAGTACTTTAACTTTGGGGATCTGGACAGCCGTTGAGTATTAACTTCGGTGATCTGGTCAAGTTTAGTATTTCAACTTCTGTGATCTGAGCAGGCTTAGTACTTCAACTTCGGTGATCTGAGCAGGCTTAGTACTTCAACTTCGGGGATCTGAGTAGGCTTAGTACTTCAACTTCGGTGATCTGAGTAGGCTTAGTACTTCAACTTCGGTGATCTGAGTAGGCTTAGTACTTCAACTTCGGTGATCTGGTCAAGTTTAGTATTTCAACTTCGGTGATCTGAGCAGGCTTAGTACTTCAACTTCGATGATCTGAGTAGGCTTAGTACTTCAACTTCGGGGATCTGAGTAGACTTAGTACTTCAACTTCGGTGATCTGAGTAGGCTTAGTACTTCAACTTCGGTGATCTGAGTAGGCTTAGTACTTCAACTTCGGTGATCTGGTAAAGTTTAGTATTTCAACTTCGGTGATCTGAGCAGGCTTAGTACTTCAACTTCGGTGATCTGGTCAAGTTTAGTATTTCAACTTCGGTGATCTGAGTAGGCTTAGTACTTCAACTTCGGTGATCTGAGTAGGCTTAGTACTTCAACTTCGGTGATCTGAGCAGGCTTAGTACTTCAACTTCGGTGATCTGAGCAGGCTTAGTACTTCAACTTCGGTGATCTGAGTAGACTTAGTACTTCAACTTCGGGGATCTGAGTAGGCTTAGTACTTCAACTTCGGGGATCTGAGTAGGCTTAGTACTTCAACTTCGGTGATCTGAGTAGGCTTAGCGCTTTAACTTCGGTGATCTGGTCGGATTTAGTATTTCAACTTTGGTGATATGGGCAGGCTTAGTACTTTAACTTCGGGTATCTGGGCAGGTTTAGAGCTTTAATTTCGGTGATCTGAACAGGCTTATTGCTTTAACTTCGTTGATTTGGTCAGCTTTAGTGCATCAACTCCGGTGATCAGGGCAGACGTCATCTCATTACTTGGGTACTCCACATTTACCCATTTTTATTATCACTTAATTAACTTGTGGGCATTTACATTGTTTTTCTGCGAAAACTACAAACCGACGAAGAATTTGTTCCCACATCTGGAAGCAGTGCTGAAAATCTTCAAATGGAACTGCTTTCGGTTGGTTTGTCACAGTCTCTTCATCATATCATCATCATATCGTGCTGGCAGCACGGATATCCCTGACCCTCTCTCGCCACTCCTCCCTATCGTTCATCGCCCTAGGCAGGTCTTCAGGACAACAACCTGTATCCTCACATAGCTGCTGAATGTACGTTCGTGCTGGTCGTCCTGCTTTTGCGCGGCCGTGTGTGGGGATCCATAAGAGTACATCTCTTATGAGTTCATCTCTGCTTCTCCAGCAATGTCCTGCATGTCTGGTTCGCCTAACTTGAATAGTTTTCGTGATAGGGGGCAGGTGGCCGTACAGTTGGTGTCTTGTGGGGTGTTGCTGCCAGGACTTGTTCAGGATTGCACGCAGCATTCTTGTGTAATTGCCATCTAGTTTCTTCTCGAGCCGTTTTGTTAGCGTCCATGTAGTGCATCCATATAGCAGTATCGATGTGACCGCTGCCTGGAAGAAACTGCGTTTCATTTTATCGGTTAGGTCTGATTTCCATATAGTCGATAGCCTATTGATAGCTGTCCATGCTTTCGTTAACCTCGTTTCGATGTCCTTTTCGGTTGATTCGACGCTGCTTCCTAGGTACGTGAATTTGTCTACTAGTTTAAGAGGGGTTCCTTCTAGAGTGGAGATGTCCCCCGTTTGGTTATAGCACATATATTCCGTTTTGTGTGCATTAACATGGAGGCCTATGCTTGCTGCTGCTCGTTCCAAACTATGCAGAAGTGTTTCGGCTTGGTCAGGTGTATTTGCCAGTATCGCTATGTCATCGGCGTAGTCGGCGTCGGTAATTGTTGTTGCGGGGTATCTTCTGCTTCTTTTCTTCGTCAGTTCGAAGCCATTCTCTTTGATTTTGTCAATCGATGTTCTAAGTACGTAGTCTAGACAAATGATAAAGAGATACGGAGCCAGCGTGTCTCCTTGTAGTACTCCTGCTACTATGTCGAAGTATTCTGTGTCTCCATCTGGTGATCGTACTTTTACTTTAGTGTTTCTATAGAGAATCGTTATTGCCGCTACGGTTTCTTTAGGTATGCCGTACGCTAGTAGGATTTGTTCCATCTTTCCTCTGTGAATGGAGTCGAAAGCCTTGGTAAAGTCGACAAATATTAATGTCGCTTGTAGGTTCTTTGCCCGTACACCTTCAAGGATTCTGCGGATGGTTAATATTTGTGAGGTCGTGGATCTATTTCTTCGGAAGCCATTTTGGTTTTTTCTAAGTATGTTGTCGATTTTGGGTTCTATTCGGTTTCGTAGTAGGGCATTGTAGATTTTGGCAGCTATGGATGTAAGTATTATGCCTCGGTAGTTTTTGGCTAATCCGAGGTCCCCCTTTTTAGGGAAGGGGAGTATGCATCCCTTCGTCCATCTATCTATCGAATTTTGATTGTATACTGCGTTGCAGTGTCGGAGCAGTATGTCGTCGAATTGTCTGGTCTTCCATACTTCCGGGGGAATTTCGTCCAGTCCTGCAGCTTTCCTATTTTTAATTTTTCTGAGAACCGAGTCGAGTTCTTCTTGTGTGAACGGTCCAAGTTTAATGTCTAATTGTTTGCTAATTATTCTGGTGATTGGTTCAGGCGTTATTTTTGGTGGGTTTCCAAGTAAGTTTTCGAAGTGCTGTTTCCACAGTTTTATTCTTTCTTGTTGGTTTGCTGCTTTAAGTTTTGCTTTGGCTGTGTTCTTTCTTCTGCTCACTTCGTTTATTGTTTGCCAGGCAATTCTAGATTGTCTATCTTCCACCGAGTCTCTAATCTTATCTATCTGATTTTGAATGTATTCTGTCTGTTCCTTTATATATATGCCTGCTAATTGATATTGTGCCGTTTTTAGTTTTAAGGCATTTGTGTTTGTTGGGTTTTTTCGATAGTTTTTGGAGGCTGTTTTCACTAGTGCACGTTTTTCTCTCACCGCTAAAGTTTCCCATGGGACTCTATATTTAGTTTTAATTTTTGTTGGAATGTATTTTGCTGCTGCCTCAAGGTGTGCATTGACGAAATTTTCGTATTCGTCGTTTGGTGTATTTTTTTTCCGTCTTTTCTTGTAGTGTTTCGAATCTGTTTCTTAATTCTAATACGTATTTATCTCTTACATCTTTGTTGTTTAATAGGGCCCAGTCATATTGTTTGGTGGTCGCTGTTCGTTTGTCGTTTTTTCGTAGGCTTAACCGTATTTTCGCCGTGACTATTCGGTGATCGGTGGACACACCCTCAAAAGAGGAGTATGCCTCGCAATTCAATGCACTATTCTTCCATTTCTTGTTTATAAGGACGTAGTCTATCTGAGCTTTAGTATTGTTTGCGTACGTGTATGTCCATAGTTTGCCCTCTCTTTTTTGGTAGTTTGTATTGAGGCATGCTAATCTATTTTCTATCATGAAATCTGTTAGATGTTGCCCATTTCTATTTGACGTGTTGTGGAGGCTGTATTTGTTGTTTCCGTTTTTCCCGATTTGTGCATTCATGTCTCCGCCAATGACTAACATGTTGTGTTTCGGGATGCTACGCACTAATGAGGATAACTCATTGTAGAAGGTGACTATTTCATTTTCTTCACTAACATTGGTGGGGCTGTAGCATGAGACGATTGTTGCTCTGGGGTTTCCGTTAAATGTAGCTACCATCATTCTAGGTTGTATTTTCTCTATGCTATTAAGCGTTTTTAGTGCTCTAGGTCCTATAAGCAATCCTACCCCTCCTACTGCGGCGTTGACAGAGTTTTTCCATGCGGATATAGTGGCGAGCGACCATCCATTGCCAGTTTCGTGATATTTGATATCTTCTGTGTGCGTGTATCTGTGTTCTTGTATGCATATTATTTCTATATTATGTTCTTCGGCCGATGCGATTAGCTCTGGGAGTTGTCCTATTCTATTTAAGGTTCTTACGTTAAATGTGGCTATTTGTAGTGTTTGCTTGCATTTTAGTAGTTTTGATTGTTTGAGCTCTGTAGCTGATTTTTCGAACACCGAGGCCAGGGCTCCAACCTCAGCAGGACGCGCCCCTTTTTTACCCGCGCGAAGAGCGATGCGGTTTGTATAAGTGGTTTGAGTGTGGGTCATGGTTATCTTTCGATGGCTGTTTTATTCTCTTCTATAGAAGCCACTCTTATAGAGGAGCAGCAGTAGTTCCCCGATCGAACTGTCGATCCTGAGCGAAAAGTCGTCAGACTCACGTCCAGGACCCATTTGGGTATTGAGTTTGGTCGTCCATTGGTTTATTCAAATACCTTTACGTACATCATGCTGCTTCCCATGTGTACGTAAAAAAAAAAAAAAAAAAAAAAAAGGTGGGGGAATTTGTTTTAAGTTTCAACTTAGTTAAAGTCCAACATTAAGGTACTTTCTTAAGACTTTCACTAGTACTGACTTATACTTTTTTTGCTGTATAGGGACTTTTCCTGGGTTTTTCATTTTTTTTTTTTTTTTTTCCTACAGTTGGGCACCTAGCAGGCTTCAGGAATTATAGAGCTTTTTTTTTTTTTTTTCTCTTGGGGGGGGGGGCTGTGGTAGCATTAGGCGTTCTAGGCTTTTTCTTCTAAACTACTGTTAGGGCTTTCTTTACGAATTTTTAAATTATTCGATAGAAGATATTCAAAAACATTCTGCCTTGTTCGCTGACATGTGGATAGGCTTAATATCAAATTGGCTTTATAGTAGAGTAAGCGTGCCTTTACATTTAAAACGCATAGTTTAAGCATTATTTCACAAACAAAATACAGCATAACATTTTGTAAAATTCAGCATTTTAAATTCGAATTAAAGACATACTGACCAATATTGACATATTTCTTCCACTTGGCTCCTGAGTTCAAGAAAAGCCTAGAATGCTACCACAGCCCCCCCCCCTCAGAAAGGGAAAAAGGAAAAAAAAAAAAAAAAACCCCAACAAAAACGAATTCTCCCCTCCACCCCCAGTAGACCGCCGCCCCCAAAGCTACCTAAAATATCAGTAGTAAATAAAAGTCCAAACGAAGAAGAGCATTTGAACTCAGGAGCCAAGTGGAAGAAATATGTCAATATTGGTCAGTATGTCTTTAATTCGAATTTAAAATGCTGAATTTTACAAAATGTTATGCTGTATTTTGTTTGTGAAATAATGCTTAAACTATGCGTTTTAAATGTAAAGGCACGCTTACTCTACTATAAAGCCAATTTGATATTAAGCCTATCCACATGTCAGCGAACAAGGCAGAATGTTTTTGAATATCTTCTATCGAATAATTTAAAAATTCGTAAAGAAAGCCCTAACAGTAGTTTAGAAGAAAAGCCTAGAATGCTACAACAGCCCCCCCCCCCTCAGAAAGGGAAAAAGGAAAAAAAAAAAAAAAAAATCCAACAAAAACGAATTCTCCCCTCCACCCCCAGTAGACCGCCGCCCCCAAAGCTACCTAAAATATCAGTAGTAAATAAAAGTCCAAACGAAGAAGAGCATTTGAACTCTGGAGCCAAGTGGAAGAAATATGTCAATATTGGTCACAGTCTCTTACAATTTCTCAATTGTACCCATAGACCAGGGTTTTTATTTTGGGGAATAGAACATGGTCACAAAGATTCAGATTAGGAAATTAACGTAGCTGTGGTGACATTTCAGATTTAATTATTAATATTTTTTGACAAATTCGTTTGCTGACAATCTATATAAAAATAATGAGACTGACATTTGTACGTCTAAAAATTTATGAGACTTGTAGTGATAGTTGACAGTGGTTGTATGTAATTTGCATATGAAGAAATAGACATATAGTTATGTTACAAGGAGAAAGAGGGGATATAAAAAGAGGACATATGGCACCTCACGTGGTTAGCAAGCTGAATTGGAGGCCCATGGTGAATGAGTTCGAATCTTCCGGTTTAAGGTCGCAACAAAGAAAATCTTAGTAAATAACAACAAAAAGAAGGTATAAGACCTCTCATGAGGTGTAATGGTTAACAAGCTAGATTAGCAAAGCATTACAACTGAGTTCCAGTCTAATTGGGTGCCTCATACATATAGGTTTGTTCCTCAACTATGCAAAAAGCTAAGCAAATAGAGGACAGACTTGAAACAGAATAACTTACTAGATAACATCATAACAAGACTGGTATTTAAAAATTTATTCCAGAAACAACAGTTTCTTTCCTCTTGGGGGTATATATATCACCTGAATTCGGTCGGAGAATGTAACCGGTAGAAGCGTCATGTGAAAAACAAAAATAGGAAGGAATTTAATTGTCTGAATAATTTTTTGAATATTTAAACGTATTTTAGAAGATAGTACACAACAACCATCATAGCTTGTGTTGTAGTCTTCCAAAAATAGACGTTTGCGTCTGCTTCGTTTCTTTGTTTTAATGGCATTTAAACCTTCTTGGATTATTTAATGCTGAAGCCATCCTTGTAGAGGAACAACAGTGATACTATTTAACTTATAACTGGAGTGATAAAGGGTTTATGCTTTTCCCTGGGGTAGTTGTTCGAAAGTGAACGTCACAGAGTGACTGGAGTTTGAACTCACTTCAAAACCGCAATTCAGCACTTCAGCCGATATGTAAGGGGGATTCCTTCCAACCTCGTTTGTTGTGGGCAACGAACAATTTTGAATCACATTTCTGGACACACAAAAACAATATTAGAATATCGGCTTGACTTGCATATTGTTGTATCAGTGAACGCCAAACAACATTAAGTTCTATAATTGTTATTTACAAAGATTTGTCTGGCACACCGGTCTCAGGTTGTTAACTGCTGTCCGCTGAGCCAAGGTGCACCTTGGCCAGCCGTGCCTTCCTGGTACATGGATCCGGTCGGATGTGTCTCGGTTCCGTCCCCAAGGCTTTAACCCTCTCCGGAGAGGCTAGGTTTATTGCCTGGCGCCTGAGGCACCCCTTTTTTAGGGGAATACAGACGGAACCCAAGACATTTTTGGAACCGGCGTCTGTGGGCTATGGCCATGCACCTTGTTCCCCTTGTACAACACTCGCGCATATGTGGAGCGCTCGACTTATAACCAGGTTGTTCACAGTGTCTGGTGTTTCTCAGTTGTCACTCAAGTAAATACTGAACTGTCTCATCGCTGTTTAACTTCGGATTATTTACTAAGGTTTTGTTAGTTTAGCACAAAGGCCTCACGTGTCTGTCATACTTCGGCCGGCCGTAGTGTGAGCCGCACGGATCTGGTCGAGTGTGGCGCCGTGTAGGGACGATAGTCGGTCGAGGCTGCCTGGGGCAGTTATCGGGGAGGCTTACCATTCACGTCACGCTTTGGAGACTGACTTATTCCTCGAGCTTCAGGGAGCCGTCCCGCCCGGCTCTAACTCTCTTTGGAGGGGCTAGGTTCATCGCATGGAGCCTGAGGCGCCTCTATTTAGGGGAATGCCGACGAAGCCTGATGCATTTTTGGGAATGTTGGACGTGTTTGGGCTACAGCTCTCTCACAGACCCACCTTCAAAGGCCTTGTGACACACTCGCCCGTTTGGTGGGGCTCACGACAAATACAGCCCAAAGGCCTTAGATTGTTTACAATATCTACTATTCCTCAGTTGTCACCCACCAATGTACTTAATAAGCTCATCATTATTTGCTTAGTAAATAACAAGAAGCTTTGCCTAATAAATAACACAGGTATCTGGTTGTTCCTTAGTGATCACCCAGCTTTGCCTAGTAAATAACACAGATATCTGGTTGTTATTCCTAAGTGATCACCCAGCTTTGCCTAGTAAATAACACAGGTATCTAGTTGTTCCCTAGTGATCACCCAGCTTTGTCTAGTAAATAACACAAGCTTCCTCGTTTTTCCCTAGTGATCACCCAGCTTTGTCTAGTAAATAACACAAGCTTCCTCGTTGTTCCCTAGTGATCACCCAGCTTTGCCTAGTAAATAACACAAGCTTCCTCGTTGTCCCCTATTGATCACCCAGCTTTGCCTAGTAAATAACACAGGCTTCCTCGTTGTCCCCTAGTGATCATCCAGCTTTGCCTAGTAAATAATACAAGCTTCCTCGTTGTTCCCTAGTGATCACCCAGCTAAATACTGAGCGAACTCATTGCTGCTTAACTTCGGTCATCCGGCGGAAACGGAAGTATTCAACATGACTTAATCGTTAGTCAGTTAAGCGAATGCATAATTTATTGACAGGAACATTGTGGTTCACTTTTCATTTCTTTTCATTTTTTCGGTCTACTGTTCCTTAGGGCCAGTTGTATGGTAAACCTATCCATCTCTACCGCTACAATTAACTTACCGATATTGATTTAGCAAAGACAAGTCAGTCTATCAGACATTTTATTTATTTATTTATTTTTTGCTTCGAAAGATCATGTTACTCTGGTATTTCAGAAATGGGCATGTCTATCGGGAAACTTGATATTTGGGAATTGTCTTTTAACTGGTTTTTAACGCCCACTACTCTGATGGCACTCTCACGTCTTAGGGAAACATGAAAGAACTGTTCATTGCAGCCTCGAATGAATGAAGGTTGAAAGAAGTTCTACGTGAATTTCTTTTATAAGTTTATGAGAATTCAGCATACATAATTAAATGATATCTTCTATGGCAAAGGATCCCGTGAAGACTTTTGGAACTGCTTCTCATATACACACTGGTCACTTTGGGTTCTGTAATTAAACCTCTTTGTGTCACTTCAATAAGGATCCATATATATATATATATATATATATATTGAGAGAGAGAGAGAGAGAGAGAGAGAGAGAGAGAGAGAGAGAGAGAGTGTGTGTGTGTGTGTGTGTGTGTAAAAACTTCACTGTATATTTTCCATTACTTTGAGTAAAGACTATTGTTAAAAGAAATGAAATCGGTGGCCCGAGTTCAAATCTTAGACAAAGCTATTTCTGTTTCACATTGCGCTAATGCCCTTGCAAAAGGCATGAATCCATTTTGTTTTCCCTCAGTTATAGATACATTGGAGTCAGACTTGCTTTTTTTAGCCAAGGTAAAGTAGAAGGAAAATTTTGAATTCCAACCCTCTGTACTCCGCTTAAAAATTGATCTTGTATTGAATTCTACCCGTGGCGAGGGGACTGGAAAATACTTACTCTAGAATCTTAAGTATATAATCCTACTCAACCGAAGTTTTCCTTATATTATTTCTTTTTAAATTGTTGAGAAACCATACATTATTTTCATTAGCTTTTTGAATTCGTAAAATAACTCTACAATAGTATATGTAAATTAAGATTCTTCGAATTTTATGAATATTTTAGAAGTTGTTCGCCCTTTAGGTACACTTTTTTGCATGGCAGCAATGGATTTTGGGGGTGAAAGAAAAAGAAAGAAACAACAAAAAAAAAAGGGCGAAAAAAAGGAGAAAAATATTCTTCCTTCTTTTCCCTCGCTTTTTTCTCTTTCTAAACATTTTTTCATTTCATTCTAATAGTAAATTTTGGGCGGGGATGGGAATTTTACACCGAATTATGGAAATGAAACAATAAAAAAATGGTATAACAGAAGTTTCTTTTAATGACGGCCTTTTCATACTAACTCAGATTTTTTTTGTTTAACAAATAACCAGCATACATGCAATCGATTATCCATCATTTTTTCTTTAAGGCACAATTTGCGTGTTTTCTCTCTTCTTTTACAAGCTGGTATTTTCTCTTTAATTTACCAATTAACGATTAGTTAATCATCGTTATCAATTTAGTAAATTTGTCTTTAATTTTCTTCAATCAATCGCTGGGGCTTAGATTATATCGACTGTATCACTTGCGGAAGAGTAAGACCCAAACCTAGCGAATGGGGTGCACTGGGTAGGATACTAAACTACATCTTGTAGAGGGGATTTTGTTTTGGGGCTATGAGAGGCGTAGAATCCTACTTCACTGCCATTATTCTCAGGTCCACTCAGGCTCAGGGTAGTAGTGCTTGTTAGGGACGCATCAATGGGTCAAATACATATATATTTAAAAACGATAAATGATGGATGAGAATATGCGAAACTATGTAACTGTGTGCAAACAAATGATTATAATTGAATAGAATTATATAGGCAGATAAGGCAATTTGAAATCATTTAAATGTTTCAATTGGGCTTTTATTTTAATTGGGCTTTGCAGGGTGGTTTATACGTATTTTTTTGCGCTTAAAATCTTAGATCGGTGTATCAGACTTTTGCAAGTTTAATCATTACATTTTTGGATATGATCCCAGTGATTCGTAAGAGGAAAATGATTTATATGATCGTTCCTGATTCTTTTCCATATCTATGGATGAGTAAGGAACAACATGTCGTTGAGAGGCTCCAGAATTAAAGCTGCTCTTACTCAATCGGTTTGCTTAATTTACTACTCGTCACCAAAAGATGTTTATGAAACTACGCCAATCACATGACTTTTTTTCGTCCTCCTTTCTCTTTCTTTTCCTCTCCTAGTAGGTTTTGTTGGTAATTCTGATTCATGGTTTATAGAACAAATAAATAAAACAAATAAATAGATAAATAAATGCATAACAAAACATAAATAAATTCCCTTTTTTTTCCACTTTAGTTCACGTCTGTCACATGGCTTCTTCTTCTTCTTCTTCTTCTTCTTCTTCTTCTTCTTCTTCTTCTTCTTCTTCTTCTTCTTCTTCTTCTTCTCTTTTATTATTATTATTATTTAATCCTTTTCGACCTTTTCACACCAGCGTTTATATCATTAATAATAATAATAGTAATAATAATTACGAGATATCAGACGAAGTCATAAACTTTATTGAGAAAAGCTTAGCTGAAGCGAAGATCCAGAGAGGTATATTCCAGGTAGATGTACTATCACCACTACTATTTGTAATTGCGATGATGCCACTCAACTACATATTCAGAAAATGTACAGCCAGGCAAAATTTTACTATATCGCAGGAAAAGATCAATCACATTTTGTACGTCGACGACATCAAACTATTTGCCAAAAGCGAAAAAGAATTGGAAACTCTTATACATGCAGTGAGAATATATCGTAAGGACATAGGGATAGAATTTGGCATGAAAAATATGTCATGCTAATAATGAAAAACGGGAAACAACACATGACAAACGGAATGCAACAATCAAACCAAGAAAAAATTAGAACACTTGGGAATACTTGGGAATATTGGAAGCTGACACCATAAAACAAGTGGAGATGAAAGAAAGAAAAAATTAAAAAGAGTATCTCAGGAGAACAAGAAAGCTACTCGAAACAAAACTATATAGCTGGAATTTTATCAAAGGGATAAATACCTGGGCTGTCTGTCTCGTAAGATACTCGGGACCATTTTTGAAGTGGGCCAGAGAAGAACTTAAACAAATGGACCAGAGATCAAGAAAACTAATAACCATGCATAAGGCTTTACATCCCAGAGATGACGTTGACAGATTGTGTCAAGGAAAAAAGGAGGAAGATGACTTGCCAGCATTGAAGACAACGTTGACACATCGATACAACGACTCGGGGATGACATAGAAAGGCGTGGAGGAAGACTGATTACAGTCACCAAAAACAATACTGACAACACGAGGAGCAATAGAACGGAAATAACCAGAAAAGAAAAATGGGAAGAAAAACAACTCTGTTGATGTTTTAAACGACTAACAAGCGACATCTCACACGAGAAAACGTGGAGGTGGTTAAGAAAGAGAAAACTTAATAGAGAAACTGAATCTCTTCTAAAGTAAGTAAAGTTGGCGACCATAGTCGAGGGTGACCCGAGGGTTCGTTTTCGATACCTACTACATCGAGGATTGCTCCACTTGACCCTTGATCCATACCTTATAATGCTGAGTGTTAAGCCAGGAGGCATCAAGTACCATTTTTTGAGTCTTTGGTATGACTCGACCTGGGATTGAACCCAGGCTTCCCGGGCTATTGGCAAACACTCTAAGCGCTAGCACAAAACAACGCAATAAGGACTAATCATATCAAAGTAAGAATAAATAAGACGTAATAAAACAGAAGATGTAGGTTATGTGGTGATAGAGACGAAACCATTAATCACATGATAAGCGAATGCAGTAAATTGGTACAGAAAGAGTATAAGACTAGACACGACTGGGTGGGCAAGGTGATCCATTGGGAATTGTGCAAGAAATTAAAGTTTGACCATGCAAAGAAATGGTATATGCACAACCCAGCATCTGTACTGGAGAATGGGACACACAAACTCCTCTGGGATTTTGAGATACAAAGGGATCACCTAATCTCGGCCAGATGATCAGACCTTGTAATAATCAACCAAGAAAAGAAAAAGAGGACAAGCCGAGTTGTGTACTTTGCTGTTCCGACCAATCACAGAGTAAAATTGAAAGAAACCGAAAAAAAGGATAAGTACATGGACCTTGCTAGGGAATTGAAAAAACTTTAGGACATAAAAGTGACGATTATACCAATTGTAATTGGTACTCTTGGTACAGTCACCAAAGAATTGGTACAAAGACTGAAAGATTTATAAATAAGACGACGAGTGGAAACCATCCAAAGTATAGCATTGTTGAGCTCGGCCAGAATACTGAGAAGAGTCCTTGAGACTTGAAGAGACTTGCTGTCATTCGAACTTCAGTGAGAAATCATCAGCTAACAGCTGAAAAACTCGAAAAGGAGTAATAATAATAGTTGTCATTATTTCGCTCTTTGTGAATTTTTTCCACTAGCGTTAGCGGGTTGTCTTTCACTTGAGTCTGAGAAAATCCCCTCAGGTCTCTAAAGTGATGTAAACAAGTTGGTGACCGTAGTCGATGGTGTCCCGAAGGCTCTCTTTTAAATAGCTACTACACCCAGGTGTAGGGGAGGGTGCAACTACTTTCCCTAGATTGCTCCACTTTACTCTTGATGATTACCTTATAATACTAAGTGTTAAGCACGGTGGCATCAAGTACCATTTTTAAGTCTTTGATATGACTCAGCCTATCATTGAACCCCAGTCTCCCGGACCATTGGCGAACAATCTTCTCATTAGGCCAATGGACCAAAATAATGTAAACATAAGTAAAATTAGCGACCGCAGTCGAGGGTGACCCGAAAGCTCCCTTTTCGATAGCTACTACAACGAGGTGTAGGGGAGGACGCTAATCAATCCCCCGAATGTAAACATAATCCTCTTAAATCTTTTTATCTTTATCCAATTCGGAAACTTAAGCTTTAAGAATTCGAACAGGGTCATAACGTCACCGTAACAATCAAACACATTTGTTATGCAAAAAGGGAAACCATATTTGATCACCGTACAGTAACCAGACGGTTCAAGAAATTTTGCTCACGTTGCAAGAACCTTTCCGATCAAAAAAGGTCGGTAGGCCAAAAACAGTTGATTTCCAGGCTGTTTTCCAAGATATATGTACAAAACGAGACATCTCGGCATCTTACAGTCCAGTATCGTTCGCTACCTTCACGACTTTAGTAAAAGCATCCGGAACTGCCGAATTGTACAAAAATATTACAAAACTTTTGACTCATCTTAGTATCTTCCTAACATTTTTCAATTTAAAGACTACGAATAGAGATATTATTGTTTTGTTTTTTAATTACTTGCATAGATCCGGTCATTTACAACTGGAATCAGAGTATAGAATATATGGGCTCGGGCGAAGATCAAAATCATAGAATACAAAAGTTTAAAATTTCAAGAAGAAAATTTTTTAAAAAAATCATAAAATTGCAATAGTTTCGACATATACTGCTTCAGAAATGAGTAAGAAGATTAATGAAATTACAACAAACACAAAACCATGTTGCCGTAACAACGGAATTTCTTATTACATACTTGTGAGATTAGGTTGCTAATGAATAGCAAAAAGATTCGTAAACTTGTGCGTATATGTGCACGCAAGCGCGTATGTGTATGTTTGTGTTTAGAACTTTCCGCAAAATCTCTTGTGGGAAACTAGGAAATGTGACTGATATATAAAATTTCTTTGGACGATGGTCGAAACTAGTTGAGAACAATTTGATAAACATATTAGATTATATCTTTTGTTCATCTCTTTATATATATATATATATATATATATATATATATGAAGTTATATAGAAATTTATAAATGAACTTTAACTGTTTTATATATAAGTAGATTATAAAATCAGATAAAAACCGAGGCACACACACACACACACACACACACACACACACACACACACACACACACACACACGTATACACATATATAAACCAACTTTTCGGGGCCAGTACTATTTTACAATGTAATTCCGTCAATACTCGTCCAGGGCTTTATAATATAATATTTCTCCTTACTTTAGCAGAGCCATTTTAAATAGCTACAATATATTCTCTCTTTAGTTCATATATTCAACATATATCATAATTTTATACTTTCTGTTTTACTTTTCGTCTTTTTCTTTTTCTTCCTCATTTTGATTCGAAATCTTTCTCGATAAACAAACGGTACATAAATTATTTACAATATTCCTAATAAGTCAAATGACGTAATTCAAAAACAAACAGACGCGGATTCACTAATTAAACTGCCAACATTTTCTTAATATACAAAAATTTTCCCAAGGATTTTGTATTTTGTACTTTTAAACATTCATCGTCGATTTAACATCACTAATATCCTGATGATGGTTCACTAGAACCGAAATACTATAGTCTCGACTTTGCTTCTCAATAAATCTCTCCTTCTACTTGGATTTCCTTGTTTTCAATTTTTCCCTATATAATCCAACTAATCTAAAAGACAACAAAATGAAAATTAAAAAAAAAATGAATGAATAAAATAAGATAGTAACAGCAATAATAATAATCTTCATAATAATAATAGATATAAACGGCTCATCTAATCTCGGCCAGACGACCAAACCTAGTGATAGCCGACAAAAAAAGAGAACCTGCTAAATAGTAGACTTTGCCGTTCCGGCCGACCACAAGGTAAAAGTGAAGGAAAATGAAAAGAGACATAAGTACCAAGATCTTGCCTGAGAACTGAAAAATCTATGGGAAATGAAAGTGACGGGGATACTAATTGTAATTAGTGCGCTCGCTTCAGTCACTAGAGGATTGGTACTGGAACTGGAAGACTTTGGAGTTGGAGAACCAGTGGAGAAAATCCAAACTACAGCATTGTTGAGATCGGCCAGAATACTTAGAAAAGTCCTGGAGACTTAAAGAGATTCGTTGTCACTCAGTCTCTAGTGGAAAAGCCATCAGCGAACGCAGGTGTGAAAAACTCTCATATGAGTAAAATAATAATAATAATAGAATATTTCAAGACAACCAAAATATTTTTATCAAGAAATAGGAAAGAAATAATAGATGTTAACGAAACACCCACGATTGAAGAATTGAAGTCATTTTGGAGTAATATATGGAGTCATAGTGTTTAGTGTGTTTGCGAATGGTTTGGGAGACCAGGTTTTATTCCCTGATCGAGTCATACCAAAGATTCAAAAATGGTACTTGGTGCCGCCCTGTTTAGCACTCAGCATTATAAGGTAAAGTTTAATAGTAAGAGGAGCGATCTAGGTAAAGGAATATCTCCCTCCCCTTCACCTCGGCGTAGAAGCTATTGAAAAGGAAGCCTTCGGGTCACCCTCGACCACAGTCGGCCAACTTACTTAACTTACTATATGGAGTGATAAGAAATAACACAATAAAAAAGCTGGATTGATTGAAAATGTGAAAGGCACTTTTAAAAATAATGAACCACAAATGTATGAAGTTATTATAACAAGAGATATCATAAATACACTTAAACGTACACATAAATGAAAGTCACCTGGAATCGATAGAATAACAAACTTTTGGCTCTACCACCTATCTTCCATAAATCAAATAATGACAATTTTTTTTTTCAGAAATCATTAAAGAACCTGGAATAATGCCTAATTGGCTCACAAAAGCAGTACATTTGCTACCAAAAACAAAAGAAACTAGAAAGGCAACCCCCCCAAAAAAACTAGCGACTAAAAACATAAAATGATGATATTGATTCTAAAGGAGAGAATAATCCAATTCATAGGATGTAAGAATATCTTCCAATTAGAATCAAAGGAATGAAAAAAATATTAATATGTCTGAAAGATCAGCTCTTCATAAACACGATGATCATAAAAAATTGTCGATCAAAACGGAAAAATATAAGTATGGTTTGGATAGACAACAAAAAAGTTTTTTATAGCGTACCCAACAAATGAATTTAAAAAGTTCTAAAATTTTAAAAGATATCCCCAGTGATAATAACATTCCTAAAATACAATATGGAAAGGTGGCATGCTAACCTCAGATTAATTCATGAAAAAGAACTAACCAGAACCAATTCTCAAAACTAATTATCTGAACCTTAACAATGGAATCTTCCAAGGAGACTCACTTTCTCTTATTTTTTGCATAGCTTTAATATCACTCTCTATAAAAAAACAGACTATGGATATAAAACTACTTATAAAAAAAGTAAATCACAAATTCTATATGGACAATTTAAAGTTATATGCAAAAAAATTATAAAGATTTAGAAGGTCAACTAAACACTGTAAAATATTTAGTGATGACATTAGGATGTATTTTGGGCCTGACAAATGTGTGAAAGTCACATTTAAGAAAAGCCTCCGCGTGAAGTCTATAAACATCACTCTAGATATAAACTCAGAAATTATTGAGTTGAATGCAATAAACTCCATAAATATTTACGGATTAATGAAGCTAATGGTATTAACCATACTATAAAGAAAGAAAAAATAAGAAAAGTATTCCATAGGAGAATAAGAACAGAATCAAGAGCAGGCTTAAATGCAAAAAAATGAAGTTATAGCAATATCAGTTGTGACATACACGTTTTAATATAATAACTTGTACTCAGCTGAAATAAAAAAAAAAAAAAAAGGATGGATACTAAAGTGAGGAAACTAATAACCTGACACAGAATGCATCACCAAAGAGCAGATATAGAATTTTTCTCCGTCAAGAAAGAAAATGGCGGAAGACAATCCAACTAGAATTGACCTAGAAAACAGCCACTATAGGATTAAAGATGTATTTAAACTCTACAGTATTTTAGATACTACAGTTAGTAAATATACATGAGCAACAACAAAAAAAAAAAAAAAAAAAAGAAAAAAAAGAAAGAAAAAGAAACAAAAGAGGAAATATCCAATGAGTAATGAAAGTAATAAATTTACTAATCAACTCGACCTCATACCGAAAGAAATAGACATGCGATATAAAACAGCAGCAGCAATTAGTAAAAAAAAGAACCAAAAACACATGGAATGAATTAATAAAAAACGTCTGGGGAAAAAGCCTTAGATGGACGATACTCTCAAAGAATTAAAAATGCTGATATAGATATAGTAAAGACTAATTAATGATTGAAAAGTACTGGACTGAAGTCGAAGACAGAGGGGTTAATTACAGTAGTACAGAACCATTGCCTAATAACTAGAAACTGTTAGAAAACATTATTAAAAACGGATTAAACCCAATATGTAGATAGTGCGAAAAAAAATTAATTGTCCACTTAGCGTCAGGTTGCCAAATCTTTATAACAACAGAATATGAAGAAAGGCACAATGAAATAGGATATTATATTCATTGGAAAGTAGGTAAATACTATGGAATATTGGGTTTTGAAAAAATGGTATAAACACCAAACAGAACCAATGATAGAAACAAAAGGAGCCACTATTCTCTGAGACTTTGCTATCCAAACTGACTGAAAAATAAAAAGGTAGAGGTGAGATATTGTGGTTAAGGACAATAAAGTATCTCTTCTAATTGATATTTAATGCCAACAGATTGCAATAAATCAGTCAAAGATTATAAGTAAATACAAAGACCTGAAAATATAAATTGAAAAAATTTGGTACTTTAAAACTATTACCATGCCAGTAATAGTAAGAGCACTGGATATGATCAATAAAGGACCAGATAAACACGTTAACAAGATACCTGGTATTCCTAGCCTATATGAAATAGAAAAAGTTTCTCTTAGCGGAACCGCTTATCTCCTTAGGAGAGTACGATCGATACGACTGAAAATATCACCAAAAAGAGGGTAAGAAACAGGCAACCATCCAACCCTTAAGAGAGCTTGTAGTTTAGTAAAATACTAATCTGGCGTAGGAAGTTCGGGTGGCCAAACCGTTTGAATGGAATCGACGAAACCAGTTCAAATCCTGACGAGGACAGTTTCATTTTGCGCTTATATTCTTAGAAAAGGCGGGAATCCACCTCTCCATGCAACTATAGGTAATCAGTAGCGTAGTTGTGATTTTTGGTTTTGTATAAAGGCAAACCACACGTACACATATGTACATACGTACACGCACTCACACACGTTCACGTATACGCAAAAAATATACACGCATGCGCAATACCACCACACAAAGACATTTACGCATACACATACACGCATACACATACGCATGCGCATTCATACCCTCTTTCAGTCTCTCTCGCGCGTACACTTGGTTACACGCACGAAAATATAGGCACACATATCCACTAAAATATGCACCCGTATACACTCACGCACGCAAACATTAGCATACACGCCTACATTCGTACTCATCCGCATACACACACACACACACTCTCTCTCTCTCTCTCTCTCACACACACACACACACACATATATATAGAAAGAGACACAACACGTGTTAATTGAAAATGGTCAGAAAGACAAATGTTTGGAATTCCTGCCCTCTAGCTACCTGTGTAGAATTCATGCATAATATGGTCGTAAATATTTATGCAATATTTTTGGATTGGTTTTCTAAACTATATATATATATATATATATATATATATATATATATATATATATATAATGTGCGCATTTATATGTGTATATTTATATCTAGTTAAACTGACAGCAATTAGTATGTTGCATGGAAATGTTGCCTAAGGTTTAGATATCCACCCAAAGTCTTAAGATAGAACCAGAAATTTTGATACAAAATACACTCAATGTTTAAATCTAGAAATTAACATGATTGTCAAAATTTCATTGACGATGAGAATCTAAACTTTGAACCCCTAAAAAATAAAACACAAAGAAACAAAACAAACAAAAAATAAATAAAAAACGGCAGAAGCTGTATAGTTTATAAAGAAATTCGCGGCTGTAAAACTCAAAATTAGTTCAGAAGATTTTAAACAAGAAATGAAGCACCGGAGGATGACACTCGTAAAAGAAATCCATCAAGTATTTATGGCGATGAATCTTCACACTAATGGTCTACTTACACTACGCTAAAAGAGTGTACCTATATCGCCACAAGAAAGAAGATGGGTGCTGGAGAAGCTTGATAATAAAGTTTGAAAACAAAAATCACTAATTCATTTTGTTATTTAATAAATTAGATTAATCCAAACCCTCCACTACAAGCAGGATGTGACACAAGGTCAATTTTTAAGTGGAGTAAAGCAGGTTTGAATTTAGTTTTCCTACTTGCAGACTGGTTGCCCAACAGAGGCTAAAAACCCAGCCTATCCTAGTATTTGTCCATCGGTAGGGAGGGTACATACCTTTTTCAAGGGCATTATAGCGAAATGAAAAGCAAATAGCTTCGTACAGAATTTGAACTCGGTCGCCAATTTAATTTCTTTTGACGATAACAGTTATACTGAGTGCACTTTTTAAATTATTAAAAGTAGAAACTATATTAATATTTTAATGTTTATTTACATCATTTTAATGTTTATTTACATCATCTTGCTGGAGAAGCAAAGACGAGCTCGTAAGTGACGTACTACTATGGACCCCCACATATGGCCAAGCAAAAGCAGGACGACCAGCCCGAACTTACATACAGCAGCTATGTGAGGACACAGGATGTAATCCAGAAGACCTGCTGGAGGCGATGAACGATAGGGAAAAGTGGCGAGAGATGGTCAAGGATATCCGTGCTGGCGGCACGACTTGATGATGATGATGATGATGATGACATCATCTTGGAGAAAGGTACCCCTCTAAGTCTTGCATAAAGAATTTGATAACAAACTAGCAGAGGTATCTAACTCTACTCGAGGACAAAATCTGTCTTCAATATATCTTCAACATATATTTTGATTCAAAATATTCTCCCGCCGACCCATGCAGTAAAAGTACATATACAACTGCACGAGGCTTGAACGGAGGTCCGTCATCAAATCTTTAGAGGCTGAGAAGTGCAAACCATGTGAAATTTTCCGACGAATGAGAGATGTATACAGAGAAAATGTTTACAAACAAGCGAAACATGGGTTTGCCATTACAAGCATGGGTCGAAAAGACAATCCATCGAATGGAAACACACTCACTCTCCGGTAAAGAAAAAATTTCGAGTGCAGTGGTGAGTAAAGAAGGTCATGCTAACAAGACCTTTATGAAAGGGTCCATGACATTTGATTTCCTTGAAAACATGGCTTCCTATTACCTTATGTAATATTTCACTTTATTGAATGACTGGCATTACATCGGTAAAGCAGGGAAGGAAATTTCTTTATAAGCAATTAATTCTCAATATAAAGTGAGCTGACAGATGCTACTCTTGCTATTATCATTCCACCAAGTAATTATACATAATGGTATTTTCTTCGTTGAATGAAAGTTTTAGCCTTATTTCTTTTCCGATAAATGGTATTAGGTTCATCAGGGGAGAACGTGTACCGTTTCGGGGCCTTCCTCTCAACGGTTTTATTTGCACACCGGTCCCCATCACAGAATATAAATCTATACATCAATGAGGTCAAATTAGTTATTTACTTAATCTAGCTTAGATGTTGACTCAGAAGTGTAACGGCGAAATGTGATTTGAAAAATATCTGCGTGCTCTATGAGAACATTGCATGAATCGCGTTATGCATTCGCGATCAAGTGTCAGTTTAACGGACTTTATTTTGAATTGTTCCACGAGATATTTATTTTGTTCCATATCCAAATGGAACTATTTTCCGTTATTTCTATGTGGCGTCTTATAAATTTGGCTCTTTTACGCCCTCTGATTCTGATGTGACCCAGAAACTGGTACAGGGTGCCTGCTACGAAGCCTCGAGCTCCAATTTCTATAGCTTTCACGATCACACTATACCCTTCTTTTCCCAGCTCTTTTTTAAGATCTTCATATTTGCTGGTTTTATACTCGTGGCTTTGCTCCATCTGGCTTTCATATGGTATTGGTAATTCTACGACGATGATTTTAAGGCTCGCTCTTGACAGGAGAAACATATCTGGTCTCAGACCTCTGCTAGATATTGTTTTTGGGTAATCATTATGCCATCCTGGTATGTCGGCAGATACGTCCCAATCTCCACTTGAACCAGGAAAGTTTTGACTGGGTATAGCTCGATGCTTAATTGTTTACTTAGAGCCGGCGTATATTCTGCTCTTCTCTGAAACAAATTTCTGGGTTGAAATAGTAGGTTCAGATTTCATATAATTCTTTATTAATCAGACCAACTTATCCAATACTCTGTTGTACCTCCAGGTATATCTCCCATCACTAAGAATTGTCTTAATATGAGCTAAGAAGATGCTCCAATGTTTATGGTTTGTCGTTACATAGAGGACTGGTAGGATCACTTTCTTTCTTCCATTTTTAGGAGAAAGCTGGTCGTACGTAGAACGTATTAGAAAACTCGACCTAAGAGGATCCACCTGCTATATGTCATTCCAAGTAGAAGACTTTTGCAAAGTCTCCTCCCAATTTGCCCTTTAGCCTTTTTGCGTTTGCTGGACTCCTTTTAAGAATCTTTTATTGTCCACCTCGCTCCTTACATCCTGAATGACCATATCCCGGTGATTTTTGCCGGTAGTTTTTGACCACCGTCGCTTTTCATTTATTCCTAACCCTTGTCTCCCTGTTTGAGTGTGTCCTATGATTTCCTTAAAAGTAGACCTTAGCACTTTTTATGGTGTCCCTGACTTTCCACTTCTTTTCTGTTTTCAATGTAGAATTTAGTGATTTTATCACTTTATCCTTTGAGTCATCCAGCATCATTTGGAGCCTAATTTTCTTGGATTTGATTTCTTCCACAATTGATTTGAATGATAATTTTAATTTTGCTCGTCTACAGTCCAAGGCCACATCAGACAAACCTGGAGGTAAACTCATCTGTTTTCAGATATATTTATTTGTCTGAGCTTCTATTGACTCAACTGTACTTGTTGCAATTTCGTATACAAGTAGCGACCATAATAACTTCAGAATAAATATATGCTGCAGGCACCAAACCTTGAATTTTCCCTTGTAAAGGACAGCAATCAATCCTATGGAGACCTTGTAATGTTCTGGATGTTTTTTTCGCTTGATTAATATCTTTGAAGGACTCATCAAACCAATGCCCCAATTTTTTTACCGGTTCTTCTGATACAATGTGGATTCTTTGACCACCTACCTTAAATTTTATATTTTGATTCATTTTTCCTTTCCTATGAGAGAGACTTCTCGACTTTTTGAGTTTGAATTTCATCCTACATCAAATCATCTGCTTGTCCATCAGACTTAGTATCTTGCGAGTGGTAGATTCTTTGGATGAGACGATTGTAATGTCGTCCATGAACGCCTTTACTGCTGGCATTTAAAACCTTCCAACACGCTCCATAGCATTGTTCTCTGTCACTTTTAGAAACAGGTGCCTTGATAGAACGAAAAGTATTGGTGACACTGAACATCCCAGCGCAATTTCAACTCCAAGCCGGTTCCAATTAGTTGTATATTCTTTTGTGGTGAACTACATGAGAAAACCATCAAAGTATGTTCCTAGCATTTCCTCTGGAATAAGATACATTTATCAGGATAATAGTCTAATCTGATGGGGTACTTATCCATAGGCATTAGCCAAGTCTAACCAAATGACATCCGCATCTTTTTTGTTGGTCTAAGGTTTTTTTAATGGCTACCCAGATCATATTTTCATACTCCAAACAACTAGTTATTCTTAGAAAACCACCCTTC
This sequence comes from Sepioteuthis lessoniana, assembly GCA_963585895.1. Classification (NCBI taxonomy): domain Eukaryota; kingdom Metazoa; phylum Mollusca; class Cephalopoda; order Myopsida; family Loliginidae; genus Sepioteuthis; species Sepioteuthis lessoniana. The sequence continues at coordinate 65,839,168 of OY757919.1, forward strand.
TGCACTGAAGTATTTCTCGTCGATGAGAAATTACGTAGTTAATCTTGATACTAAAACCGCGAAAATATCTTTCCTTTTACATTAAGGAAAGAGATAGGACGAAAATGGCCAATGCGCTTCGAATTCTTTTCTTTGGGTATGTATACACCGTCAGATATTCACTGGTTGTTGATATGAACGTTTTTCTATACTCACTTTAGGTTAGCGTAAGATAAGGTCACTAAAAAGGTTTCTTAGTTTCGCTTTCTTTGTTTGATAGCATGTCAACCTTCGAGAGTTATTTAAAACCAAAGCCATCCTTGTAAAAGAACAGAAGTGCTTCTGTTTAGCCCTTAGCTGGATAAATAAGGAGCTCAATACCTTTCTCAAGGGTATTAGTCCAAAAGTAATAGCACGACTGGAATTCGAACTCACTTACATCCATGTCGCAGTCGATTATGTTAGCCACTATGCCATGCTAAAATGAGTCTCACTCTTATTGTCTTCGTACTTTCTCATGCGATTGCGTGACTGGGCAATGTTCTTTCACGCCGTGGGAGGAGACTTTTGGAGAAGACTTACGCTTATTGTAGCCGTATTCGCTTGGAGAAATTTAAGAGGCTCTTATTCAAAAGAACAAGCTCTTATTAACTGATCCCTTTTTGTCGCTTGAAATCAATTGAGTAACAGTGGTTTGATGTTATATAAAGGCTTAAAAGCAGTAAAGAAATATAGAGGGAATTAAACTTGATCAAACGGAAAGATTTTTTGCGTTTATTTGATCACTTGAAATGAAGTGTGTAACAACGTTTTTTGTGTCTTTCATACTTAGTTGGTTGGTTGGTGTTTTATGACATGTCAACTCTTGTGGCTTATCTAATGCCAAATACTATATATATATATTGCTGTAATGGTTATCGCCGTAAAAAATGTATACGGTGACACGAGTTCAAATCCTGGACGAGGCTGATTGCGTTTCACGTGGCACTATTACCCTTCAGAAAGGTATGAATCCAATTATTTTTACTCCAGTTATGGGTAAATAGTTGATAAGACTGGGTTCTTTAGCCTTGACTTGGCAACCAGTCTAGGAAAAGGGAAATTCTGAGTTCAAACCTGTTAAACTCCGCTTAAAAATTGACTTTATGTCGCATCGTGTCTGTACGTAGGGGTTGGTGAATAAATATATATATATATATACATTTAGTAATGGTTTGTCGGTAACAATCTTTAAGCGAAATGATGGGCAGTCCTCGTGACGTTGTAGCAAATGTGCTAGACTCCGGCCTCAAAGTAAGCAAGTTCAAACTTCCATCGAGTAGTTACATTCACTTTCATAAAAAGGCATGAACCCTCTAATCTCCCAAGCTCCCATGTGTTAACTCGTATTATTGCTGTTCTTCTACCAGGCCGACTTTGGCATTAAATAATCCACGAAGGTTGAAATGACTTTAAAAAAGAAACCAAACCAATCGAGTTATTAAAGCTCATTTGTTTGCGCTCAAATAAATTGTTACAACTATTTCTATTTAACACAAATAATTTTTTGAATATTAATCATTTGTTTGAGAATAGTTAAAGGGTTTCAAGTTTAACATAAATAATTCGGTCTATTCCTACGTAATATGAATAATTTGTACACAGCTGCATGGTTTCAAATTACTAATACTGATAATCCTTTGTAAATGATTGAACAGTTCTATTTGACCCATAGATAAGACCTTAATAGTGGACCAGGGAGTAATGACAATGAAGACGTACTACAGATTACCAAAAGCTCCAGGATTCAAACCTCAACATCAGATGAAGTTCACTGTCATGAGCCGGACACTCGTAACGATAATATTCGTCGTAATTTCTTTCTACTATTTCTTTTGTCAAGATTACTGCTCATAAAAAGTACCAGTAAATGTCTGCACTACATTCAGTACTCCCACGCAATTTAAAACCCGTGAACTTTTGGTAAGAATCTATCTATCTATCTATCTATCTAAAGAGAGAGAGAGAGAGAGAGAGAGAGAGAGAGAGAGTATATATATATATATATATATATAGAGAGAGAGAGAGAGAGAGAGAAAGCATAGTTCACTTAATAGGAACTGCCCTGTCGTCTGGGGATGTAGAATGCGTCGACTGCACCACTGCAGAGGGGTAAGATCCCACCCCAAAGACTATCTTGAGTATGACACTAAACTTCATCTGATGGTGAAACTCCAGTCCTGGAGTTTTGGGGAATGAGAAGTACCTCTTTATTGATATTACTCCCAGGTCCACTCTGGCCTTGATTTGTGGTACCTGTTAAGTTCCCAATGTATCGGTCAAATAGAACAGTTCAATCATCTACTTAGTAATATTAATTATTTGAAAACATACAGCTGTGTACACATTTTTTATATTTCATGGTAATATTTGATTAATAGGATTACTGCTGTTGGGTGGCAAACCATTTAACTGTGTGCAAACAAATGATTAATACCAAATAGAATTATTAGAGTTAGATAAGAGTATTTGAAACCGCTTAGCTGTGATCAAATAAATGAACACTAAAAATCGTTTAAAAATAGAATTACCAACACACCATTAGCTTACAAATCATATATATAAAAATAGGATTTTGCATGAAATAACCAACAAGGGTCGATATGCTATAAAACACTGATCAACCAACTAAATATGATAGACAAGAATTGTTATTTTATTTTTATAAATTTTTTACTTGCTTGCTTGATGCCACAAATGTAGATCAAATTTATGCAAAAAGTGTCCAAGAAATATGAAGTATAGTCAGGAGGTTTCTACCGCTACGGCTATATCACCAACACAGCTCTGAAGAGAGACTTATCAAAATCCACAGATTTCTGTATTTTTAAACAAAAAAATACAATTTCCCTATGTTTGAGAAAAAAAAAAGAAAAAAAAAAAGAAAAAAGGGTCAAGTAGCAGTAATTTTTGTGTCTGTACTTTTGGATTTATTGATCAATCGGAATCATCGTTTGCGATCCTCCCTTTTTAAAAATTTTCTTTGAGATCGCAGACGATAATATTTGAATTGCCTCGCAAATTATGAAGGATCAAAACTCAATATAATTTAAATCTTTTCCACTCCTAGATTGTTAAAAATGCATTTTAACCAATTAGAAAATAAATAAATCAATCCAATCTTTATCCAATTTGGAGCTTAATGTAATGTTATAAATAAAGCTATGAAATAGATAAATCTTTTGTAGATTATTGATTAATTTCTATTTCTACACAAAACTTTCGACTTTATTTGTTTTGAGTGAAAATCTAACATTCTGTTCCTTCAAGTTTGTTGTAAATTTAAACATTGCTTAACATTATCGTGTTTAACCTTTTGTTTGTTAACATTTTTGTGCTGGAAATATTTACCTTAATATAAAAAAAAATCGCTTGCTGATTTTTTATTGTCTTTGCATATAAATTGACATTAGCATCATAAATGTTAGTTTTCCGTACATAGTGACATATTCACACAAAGATCTTTTACGCACACAAAATATACTATCTCGATTTTAAACAGTGCAAACTGCTACATGAAAACTTTTTTCTTGAAATGTAAATATTGGGACATATTTACATTCTAACTAATATCATCTTTTTTTTTCCAAGAAAAGACGCTGCAATTTTCGTTTTTCAACAAAATTTTCACTTAAAGAAATGAAATTCATTCAATTTGTAGATTTTGTGTTTTATTCAATTATTAACACACTTATCCGCTGCACACTAATTTCCGACAGGACTTCTTACGAGTACGGGTTGATCGAATCAAAACGATAGTTAGTGGTGTATAGCAGATTTTTATGATCCTATTTACCCAACCCCTCCGCTCGGGCAGGATATGACACAAGGTCAATTTTTAAACGGAGTTTAGCAGGTTTGAATTCAGAGTTTTCCTTCTCCTAGACTAGTTGCCTCACCAAGGCTGAAGAACCTAGTCTGTCCTACTATTTACCCATAGTTGGAGGGAGAACAATTGGATTCATACCTTTCCCAAAGGTATTAGTGCTATGTGAAATGCAATCAGTCTTGTCCAGGAATTGAACTCGTATCGCAGTGTCCATATCCTGTGACGATAACCATTACACCACGGGCACCTCCAATTTTTATGATAGACGCATGCTACCTTTTAGCTTTGTTCATCACGAGCAAACAGAAAGACGGTGGGGGTGATTATCTGGAAAAATATTGCGTTTTCGTAATTGCAGATTTTCTATATCTAATGGTATCATTGTGGTTCCAGGATCTGTTGTAGTTTCTGTGGAAATGAATGAGAGGCATTATTTTTGGAGCATCCCCCCGACATGATAATATTCAGTAAACTTGGGTTTGTATGTTTTACATTTACCGCCTCACCCGGTTGGCAGGGGTTTCAAACAAGCCGATTGCTTCTCCTGTGGAGGTGTAAGACCCCCTCACCAAAGTAAAGTCATCATCACCATCATCATGCCACATCAGCACTATCGTCCGTCGCTTCCGGTAGGTCTTCAGAGCTATATCCTGTATCAGCACAGAGCTGTTGTATGTAGGTTCTAGCTGGTCGTCCTGCTTTTGCTCGTCCATGTGAAGAGGTCCACAGGAGTTGGAAATAAAAGCGGTATGACATTAAACCACATCTGAGGGGGAAGCTCAAATTATTGTTTGTTTTTGGCTTTTAATCACTTTTTACTTGACAAGTAAGATGCTGCAAATATAGATCAAAGTTTTAGAAAAACGGACAAAAGCTAAATCTGTTGTTTTTTTTTTAATGAAGACCGAGTACTTTCGGGAATCTTTGGTCATTATCAAGAACGTAATTGTTTTTGTGTTGTTCTCTTTGATATCCAGAAACTTGTGATGCTATCCTGGAATGTCTAAATGGTATTGTTCATCGGGTGTTAGTGACGTCATGAGTGAACCGGTTAAACCATGGTGTCGAGCAGAATGTTTGAAACCTTTTCAACCTATTGGGAATCGCATAATACTGATTCCTCTAGGTTGGAGGGTACGTTTATTAGATGCACAGCGAATGTTATGGAAATCACAAGTTTTATAATAGTGTGTCTTTTTCTTAGATGCTTTTATACAAGTCAAGAGTCTGCCACTTCCAGTTTTATATTAGTGTCTTTCTTCAAGACAGAAGATCGATCAACGTCTTGGTATCAATCACTGCATGAGGTGTCTATAGATATTACTGCAAAGCTCATATTGATATATATATATATATATATATATAGAGAGAGAGAGAGAGAGTGAGAGAGAGAGAGAACACATTCAGCCAAAAAAGACACTTCGATATTAAAATTCTACAAAAATCAATTATTATTGTATTTCAATATTCATCACAAAGCAAAATGTGTGTGTGTGTGTGTTTTTTTTTTTTTTTAGAAAAATTCATTTCAAACTTTGAAAAAAAATGTTTTTCACAGGATTTATTGAAACAACTTTTCTGCGAAATTTACTGCATTTTTCTATAAAAATAATTATATTCTGCTTGAGATATTCCCGGTTAAAAGTTCGGTAAGAGTAATCTGAAGACGAATTCTTATAAATCTGATTTCCATATTAAAAAAGAGTTAACGAAAAGTTTTGGTAAACAGGCCAAAGACTGGACCGTTTACCAAAACTTTTCTCTTTCTCGAATAATACCTGCATCGGAGAAATATCCTTTATAAAATTACGCACCTGGTCTGTATTGTATTAGAAGAAATACGTGTTACCCATTTTGAATTATTTCTCCTCGGGCAACGCTGGGTATCCTTGTAAGTAAATGAATAAAGGATCCCAAAGATTAAAAAAAAGAAAAGAAAAAAGAGCGTTAAATGATGATAAGGATATCAGTTTGAGAGTTGAAGGCCGTGACGATGGTTGGCCAGGGTTTGAGGGTAGAGAATGAAGCCTAGAAACGGGTGTCTCTATTTAAAAGAATTTGATGCCTGGGTACACCCAAATTAACGTCAACTTCGGTCCAATGGATTCATTGACATCGACGGTCACCTAAATATCATTTGCTCTAGTTGACGTCCTACATTTCGATTAAGTTTATAAAGATGATGAACATCATCAGGTTACCCCGGAACAAACATTGTTACCATTATAACTGCCAACAATTATTACTATCAATATGACCATTGCCATTACGATTAGTAATACACATTATAATCACTTACAAACTTTGAATGATATATACATCATGATATATACTCTAAGCGGATCACTCAGTCCTTGAAGATGTTTTACTACTACTACTACTACTACTACTACTACTACTACTACTACTACTACTACTACTACTACTACTACTATGCCTTGCGTGGTCGAATGATAAACGAATTAACCATTAAATCACACGAAGAGCACCCAAATTCTGGCCTTATGTAAAGCAATGGCTAGCTTAGTGAATGATGATTATTGAGATGAATACCATTGAAACAGCTCCTACTACTGAATGACGACAAGCATTGTGTCCAAGGTGCTAAAGAAACGATTTGGTCGGAATCAGACATTCCGGTATTTCGAAAATATTTTTTGTTGTATTCAAAGGATAAGTACATAATTTGAATGTTTAAATTATATATATATATATATATATATATATATATATATATATATATATATTGTATCACAAAAGTGAGTACACTCCTCATATTTCTGCAGATATTTAAGTACATCTCTTCATGGGACTACACTGACAAAATGACAATTTGACTCAAGGAAAAGTAGTCTGTGTGCTGCTTATATAACTGAGTTAATTTATTTTCCCTTCAAAATAACTCAAAATATAGCCATTAAAAGTTAAACCTCTGCCAACAAAAGTGAGTACACACCTCAGGGAAAGTTGTCAATATTAATATACACCATGTCAACTGTCAATATTTTGTATGGACACCATCATTATCCTGAACTGCCTTTACTCTCCTGAGCATGGAGTTTACCAGAGCTTCACAGGTAGCCACTGATATGCTCTTCCACTCCTCCATGATGACGTCGCGGAGCTGGCGGATATTTGAGACTTTGCGCACCTCCACCTTCCGCTTGAGGATCGCTCAAAGATGTTCTATTGGGCTCAAGTCTGAAGACATGCTTGGCCAGTCCACACCTTTACTCTCAGTCTCTTCAGTAAAGCAGTGGTCATCTTGGAGGTGTTTTTGGGGTCATTGTCATGCTGGAACACTGCAAGCCAGTTCCTGGAAGGAGGGGATCATGCTCTGCTGTAGTATTTCACAGTACATGTTGGAGTTCATGTTTCCTTCAATGAAATGTAACTCTCCAACACCTGCAGCATTCATGCAGACCCAGACCATGACATTCCCACCACCGTGCTTGACTGTAGGCATGACACACTTATCTTTGTACTCCTCACCTGGTCGCCGCCACACATGCTTGAAGCCATCAGAACCAAACAAATTAATCTTCATCTCATCAGACCATAGGATATGGTTCCAGTAATACATGTGCTTTGTTGACATGTCTTCAGGAAACTGTTTGCGGGCTTTCTTGTGTATTGCGCTCAGAAGAGGCTTCCTCCTAGGGTGACAGCCAAGCACACCAATTTGATGTAGAGTGCGGCGTAAGGTGTGAGCACTAACAGGCTGACCCCCACCTCTTCAATCTCTCCAGCAATGCTGACAGCACTCCTACGCCGATCTTTCAAAGAAAGCATTTGGATGTAACGCTCAGTACGTGCACTCAGCTTCTTTGGACGACCTACCCAAGGCCTGTTCTGAGTGGACCTTGCTCTTTTAAAACGCTGCATGATCTTAGACACTGTGTTGCAGCTCAGTTTCAAGGTGTTGGCCATCTTCTTGTAGCCTTGGCCATCTTCCTGTAGCACAACAATACGTCTTTTAAGATCCTCAGAGAGTTCTTTGCCATGTGGTGCCATGTTGGAACTTTTAGTGACCAGTATGAGAGAGTGTGAGAGCTGCACTACAAATTTGACCACACCTTCTTCCTATGCACACATGAGCCTAGTAACACTATTGCGTTACTTGGCATTTTGGAGGTAAAATGACAAGCAGTACTCAATTTGTACCTTTAGGGGTGTATTTTTTTAGGGGTGTACTCACTTTTGTTGGCAGGGGTTTAGCTATTAATGGTTATATTTTGAGTTATTTGGAGGGGAATATAGATTAACTCTGTTATATAGTCTGCACACTGATCACATTTTATTGTGTCAAAGTGTCATTTTGTCAGTGTTGTCCCATGAAGAGATATACTTAAATATCTGCAGAAATGTGAGGGGTGTACTCACTTTTGTGATACTCTGTATATATACATGCATCTGATTGTGAGGCTTCAGTTCTGGAGCTTTTAGGAATGTAGAGTACCCTTTCTTTGCTGTTACTCACAGGTTCAGTCTGACCAGGAGTGGCAGTACTTCTTAGGGTCCCATCTATGCGTCAAATAGAACTAGTGTACTAGGCATGACCCTAAACTGCAACTGATGGTGAAACTCGAGTTCTGAACTTTTGGGGAATATGGACAACTCCTTCATTGCCATTACTCCCAGGTCCACTCTGATCAGGAGTGATAGTACCTGTTAGGGTCACATTTATGGGTCAAAGAGAAGTGTTTAAGTGTTTAACTGTATGCCAACAAATTGATGTTAAATTGAATTGTTAGTAATCGATAGCAATACTTAAAACCATTTAATTCTGTAAACAAATGAGCTCTGACTTGTTTAAAATGTTACCTACAAACTATTCGTTTACCTATTCTATATATATATATATATATATATATAGCCAGGATTTGGCATTAAATAATCAGCAAGGATCGATATACCATAAACCTTAACCAACTAACCAACCAACAGTTGTACGCAGTTTAAAAACTATTCAAAGTCTCTTAGTGTAGGCCGAGTGGGGTTACTTTCGACCATCTTTGGTAGTCCTGTGTCATGGAATGCGGGATTCATTTTGTGTTCAAGAAAATTTCGGAGTGGGCGTAGTCAACACGTGCAGATGAGAAGTTATGTGTAGACGCGTAGACCATTGTTAATGTTTGAAAGTGTAGAGATAGCAGATAAAGATCACGTGGTTGTGAATTCACTGAAACGGTCGGACTTTGAACTTGTGTCAGACGCATTTTAGAACACCTTACTAAGCAAAAATATTTTTTTGTTGTGTGGTATATATATATATATATATATATTGCTATACATAGATTTATACTAAAATATATATTTGTACGAATTATATATACATAAATAATCCTATCATATTGATTGATTTGGTTGTTTTGTGGTCCTGTTAAAACATAAATAGGGGGCATAGATCTTGGTATGAGCGTATGGCAGTTTCCTGTGCAGCAAGTCTCCCGTCTTCATGATATCGATGTTTGCCCAAAAGAAATAGCCAGATGCCATACATCATTAGAATCGCCGCGGGAGTTGTCAGAATAAGACTGAAGTAAACGTCGGTTTGACTCCAAATCCTGGTTTCATCGTGTGTACGAGGATTATTAAATAAGTTTCCCGACTTTTTTCGTATGGGCACTTTTATTGATAGTACACACATGAAACTCTAGCCCCCTTCGAAGTAATCTCCTCCTGCTGCAATGCACTTGTACCGTTCCAACAACTTCTGGAAGGCCCAATGGAAGTCCTCTTGTTTGAGCATGTCGATGACCTTCGTCACAGCCTCTTTCATCTCCTCAATTCTCTCATAATGACACCCTCTGAGCATAGGGAATAAGCAAAAGTCACAGGGAGCAAGGTCTGGACTATAGGGATGGTGAGAAAATGTCTTAATGCCCATCTTGGTCAAATAGTCTGTGACAAGGATGGAGTTGTGGACTGGTACATTGTCCTGGTTGAAATGCCACTGACCCGATTTGAAGAGTTCTGGCCTCTTCCGACGGATTCTCTTTCTGAACTCCCTTAAAACCTCAACATAGTAATCCTAACCCTAGCCCTTTGGCCAATCAACTGTGGTGTATTGACTTCCTTACTCCTACCACACCTCTCATCATCCCTCACAAAGTCCCTGCCTTCCTTGAATCTCTTATGCCACTCAAAAACTGATGCTCGATTAATGCAAGATGGTCCAAAAGCAGTCTGAAGCATTCCATACGTTTCTGTGGCATTTCTTCTAAGTTTAAAACAAAATTTTATTGCATATCGTTCTTCTAAAGTGTCCTCACGTCCAGATTGCATTTTTGAAATCCACCAGCTGTGACAATCAGGGTTTTGTCGGGTGTATTCCAATTGCTGTTTTAGCTGTTCATTTGAACCTGAAATCATAAAAATTGGCCAGTCATCTCATAAGATGTATAGCAATAACATAGTGAATTTTCAAGAGTCTACGACATTTTTAAATGCCTGTATAAAAAGTCTGGAGACTTATTGAATGTAACACGTATATGAGGAGGTGGTTAATGAAACTTTTTCATTTCCTCGATTGATTGCCCTATCAAGGCTAGAGACCCTAGTCTGCCCAACTTTTTTTGTAAAGCTTGATTGGTTTGATTTAGTTTTATAGCACATCAACTGTTGTTGGTTATTTAATGCCAAATGCTGTTTTTACAATAATATTAGATATATGATTTGTGACAATATTTGGTCGATACACATAGTTAAATGGTCTAACCGATCTATTTCAAAGAATTCAGTTTGGCATAAGCCAATAAAGTTAAATGTTTCCAAGTATTGATATGTATCACTAACAATTCAATTAAACATCAGTCTTTTGTTTATACACTAATCAAATAGTTCTATTTCAAACAATTCAATTTAACATAAGTTATTTGCTTGCTCTCAGTTTAAATGTCAAACAGTTCTATTTGACTCATTGATAGGTCTCTATCAGGTGCTACCACTCCGGGCCAGAGTGGACTTGCGAGCAATGGCTATAAAGGGTCCATAACTTGAAGAAGAAGATGAAGAAGAAGAGATAGATTTATATCTTACCTAAGGGCATTTGCACGAAGCAAAACGCAAACAGACTCGTCCGGGATTTAATCCTATAATCTCGTCACACTGAAAGCACTGATTCTCGTTAGATCATTGAAGTTAAACAGCGATGAGTATGTTCAGTATTTAATTGACTGACTATTTAAAAACAGCAAGTACTGTAAGCAGCCTGACGAAGCATCAATAAATAATAAGCTCAGTAAATAACAACTACCAATAACAGCAACAATATTCAGAATATATAATCAATATTCAGAATATATAATCAAACAGAAATAAGCTATCAATGAAATAGAACGCTATGAAGTGTGCTAGAGTATAGAGAAGTCTTGCTGATATTGAATATTCAATGACATAAACCAATTACGATTTGCGTGAACACATTAATAAACTGAGAAGGTCCCTAAATAGACTGAAAGAGGTGGAAACCTGTCTAAACCGTCTAGAACAGGGATTTTCAAAGTGGTTCATAGTGACCACGAGGGGTAAATAACATTTTAGCAGGGGGAATAGGAGTCTACAGGCGGTGAATTAACTAGTTTGAATTTATAAACCCCTTCACAACAAGAGAACAAAAATCACTGAATCATGTCGACTAGTTGTCAGATATCGTGCACCTTGCAGAATGTCTGATTGGGTGTGATGGCTATTAGTGATATGCTGTTCACATACGACCTGTTCAAAACATTCGGGTCACTTAAATGAACATGTAATCTGGCTCAGATCAAAAAGGTCCCGATCTTTTGGCGTCGTTATCGATGCACATAATTATATCTCCACGAAAGAAAGCATTCAAAAACGATTATATTTGAAAAGAATATTTTTAATAAAGAAGTGAATTCTAAAATATATCTTTTCATAATAGATTATGCAATGTCCCTTGAAAAAAGATTACTTGATAAGAAGAATAAAAAGAAAGTTTTAAAGTAAGTTGACGACCGTAGTCAAGGGCGAGACGAAGGCTCCCTTTTCAATAGCTACTACGCCGAGGTGTAGGGGAGAGTGCTACTCCTTTCCCTGGATTTCTCCACTTTACCCTTGATCCGTACCTTATAATGCAGAGTGTTAAGCAACGTGACATCAAGTACCATTTTTTTGGCCTTTGGTATGAATCCTGGTCTCCCGGGCCATTGGCGAACACTCTACTCATGAGACCTGAAATTTCAAATCTTATCCCCGGTAATAGATTTTTAATGAATATGATTAAATTAAACTATTATTAAGTGAAAATACTGCTCGAATAAAAGAGTTTTAGTACCTCATTAAAGTTAGCTTCAGTATTACTTGGTGTTTATTGGTGAGAATGTCATTATATGATTTAAAATTCCATTTATATTAATTATTCTGTATTGTGTGAAAATTGAAATCTTAAAATCGAAAGCATTAAAAAAACAAAACAACCGTTTTCATCATGACATCATGGGAGACAAAAAAATTGGATCATTTTGAATTAACTTATTTTAACGGTTTGAAAAATTGGAAATAAATAGCCATACAGTTGCTGTTTTATATGGTGATGTCCCTGATTCAGTTAAAAAGAGCACGCAGCGTCCTTGAATAGTTCTTATCAAGCCTTTTCTACGATCGTTTTGTAAGTATGCAAGTGGTGCGACTATACAGTAGTACTGACGTGGTACAACTTGGAAGAATTCCCGTTTTATTCTATCAGAGAGATTAGATTTCCATATGGTCGTTAACCTGTCAAAAGCTGTAGATGCATTGACTATGCGTATGCTGACATCGTTTTTTATTAGATGAGATATTGCTACCAAGTTATATGAACGGGTCTATCAATTTCAAAGGCTGGCAATTTACAGAGCAGATGGTACCATCTTCATTAATTATTGTATATTCAAGCATAATTCTGTGAAGGAATTATATAAATATGAATGGGCACTTCTTGTTGCTTAAAGAGATATTGACATTCGTAGTTGTTGGCAAGTTGAGAACACAAGTGCGTGGATCGATTGAAATCCTTTAAAATCGCTAAGCCTAAAGGAAGAAATAAAGAATATGGAGAATAATGTGAAGAAAAAAATTGTTGTTAGGAAAAGTAAATTGTGAGAAGAAAAGTAAATTAAAAGAAAGTAAAAGTAAATCAAAAGAAATTGAAAGTAAATTAAAAGTGAAAGTAAATTAAAAGAAATTAAAAGTAAATTAAAAGAAAGTATATTAGAAGAAATTAAAAGTAAATTAAAAGTGAAAGTAGATTAAAAGAAATTAAAAGTAAATTAAAAGTGAAAGTAAATTAAAAGAAATTAAAAGTAAATTAAAAGTGAAAATAAATTAAAAGAAATTAAAAGTATATTAAAAGTGAAGTAAATTAAAAGTAAATAGTGAGAAGAAAAGTGAGGAAAAACATGAAGTGATCCAGTGAAGAGGGAAACTGAAGTTTTATTGGTTTTCTTTGTTTAAAGGTATATCAACCTTCATGGGTTATCTAATGCTAAAGCCATCCTTGTAAAAAAACGGTAGTGGTACAATTAAACCCAGAACTTGGGTGATATGGGGGTTCATGCCTTTCCCAAAGGTATTTGTCTGAAAGTGAACGTAATAACGCAATTGCAGTTCGAACTCGCTTACTACGCTGTCGCAGTTAAGCATGTTAGACACTATAAGAAGGGGACTCTCCTGAAAAATCAAATTATAGCTTTATTAGTCTTCTTAATCATTACCCGTATAAGAGATAAGGGTATATTTCCATGAGATAACACATATTTACAGTTGGTGAAATAATGCCACGTATTACCATAACAACTGTATTTATAAGTACACCGCTGTTAGACCACATATATAGAGAGAGTGGAAGAGTGTTCGCCAATAACCCGGGGGACCAGGGTTCAATCCCAGATCATGTCACACCATAGACTAAAAAATGATACTTGATGCCACCTTGCATAATACTCAGTATTGTAAGGTACGGATCAAGGGTAAAGTGGAGAAATCCAGAGAAAGGAGTAGCGCCCTCTTCTACACCTAGGTATTATAGCTAATGAAAGGAGCCTGCGGTCACCAACTTTATATATATATATATATATATATATATATATATATATATATATTAAAATTTTACGATACAAACATCTTATATTCAATATGCAAATTGCTCTACCTTGGATATTAACCACTGTTTCAGTGACTGCCAGACAATCGTAATATGTCTTTTTATCTTCCAATACACAGACACACACACACACACACACACACATATATATATATATATGTGTGTGTGTGTGTGTGTGTGTGTGTATGCGAGGGGTGGTTGAAAGTTTCAGAGGCTGGGCAAAATACTCTCATGCAATATAACAAATAAAGTTTATTTTTCAAAATTATTCTGCATGCGGTCCACACACTTCTTCCTTCAGTGTTACTGTGATTGTTTCCATTTATAAAAAATAAAATTTGATTTAACCTTAAATAATGACATTTTCAGCCTATGAACCCTTCACTCCACTCTCGAATATATATATATATATATGTATATATATATATATAGTGTATCACAAAAGTGAGTACACCCCTCACATTTCTGCAGATATTTAAGTATATCTCTTCATGGAACAACACTGACAAAATGACAATTTGACACAATGAAAAGTAGTCTGTGTGCAGATTATATAACAGAGTTATTTCATTTTCCTCTCAAAATAACTCAAAATATAACCATTAAAAGCTAAACCACTACAAACAAAAGTGAGTAGACCCCTAAAAAAATACACCCCTAAAGGTACCAATTGAGTACTGCTTGTCATTTTACCTCCAAAATGACGTGACTCATTACTGTTACTAGGCTCATGTGTGCATAGGGAGCAGGTGTGTTTAAATTTGTAGTGCAGCTCTCACATTCTCTCATACTGGTCACTAAAAGTTCCAACATGGCACCACATGGCAAAGAACTCTCTGAGGATCTTAAAAGACGTATTGTTGTGCTACAGGAAGATGGCCAAGGCTACAAGAAGATTGCCAACACCCTGAAACTGAGCTGCAACACAGTGTCTAAGATCATGCAGCGTTTTAAAAGAGCAAGGTCCACTCAGAACAGGCCTTGGGTAGGTCGTCCAAAGAAGCCGAGTGCACGTACTGAGCGTTACATCCAAATGCTTTCTTTGAAAGATCGGCGTAGGTGTGCTGTTAGCATTGCTGCAGAGATTGAAGAGGTGGGGGTCAGCCTGTTAGTGCTCACACCTTACACCGCACTCTACATCAAATTGGTGTGCTTGGCTGTCACCCCAGGAGGAAGCCTCTTCTGAGCGCAATACACAAGAAAGCCCGCAAACAGTTTCCTGAAGACATGTCAACAAAGCACATGTATTACTGGAACCATATCCTATGGTCTGATGAGATGAAGATTAGTTTGTTTGGTTCTGATGGCTTCAAGCATGTGTGGCGGCGACCAGGTGAGGAGTACAAAGATAAGTGTGTTATGCCTACAGTCAAGCATGGTGGTGGGAATGTCATGGTCTGGGATTGCATGAATGCTGCAGGTGTTGGAGAGTTATATTTCATTGAAGGAAACATGAACTCCAACATGTACTGTGAAATACTACAGCAGAGCATGATCCTCTTCCTCCGGAAACTGGGTTGCAGGGCAGTGTTCCAGCATTACAATGACCCCAAACACACCTCCAAGATGACCACTGCTTTACTGAAGAGGCTGAGAGTAAAGGTGTGGACTGGCCAAGCATGTCTTCAGACTTGAGCCCAATAGAACATTTTTAAGGGATCCTCAAGCGGAAGGTGGAGGTGCGCAAAGTCTCAAATATCCGCCAGCTCCGCAACATCATCATGGAGGAGTGGAAGAGCATTCCAGTGGCTACCTGTGAAGCTCTGGTAAACTCCATGCCCAGGAGAGTAAAGGCAGTTCTGGATAATGATGGTGTCCATACAAAATATTGACAGTTGACATGGTGTATATTAATATTGACAACTTTCCCTAAGGGGTGTACTCACTTTTGTTGGCAGAGGTTTAACTTTTAATGGCTATATTTTGAGTTATTTTGAAGGGAAAATAAATTAACTCAGTTATATAAGCTGCACACAGACTACTTTTCCTTGAGTCAAATTGTCATTTTGTCAGTGTAGTCCCATGAAGAGATGTACTTAAATATCTGCAGAAATGTGAGGGGTGTTCTCACTTTTGTGATCACTTTTGTGATACACTGTATATATATATATATATATATATATATATATATATATATAGTCGTCCATAGACATACTGTTTCGTTGTATCACAACTCTTCAGTGTGACTAGACACGCTCGATTCTGGAATCTGGGATTGAAACCCGGCTTACTCAAACGCCAATGCGAAATTCTACCAAACAGCCATCCTAGCTTGAAGTATCTCATGTGTCTAGCCTCATTGATGAGTTATGCTCCAACGAAACAGTCTGTGAATGAAAACTCGTACATATAAAAACTAAAATAATTTTATTGACCTTCATTGGCTCATAATAGCAACTGACTATACTTCTGTCTGCGGTTTCTGTTTTTTTTAAACTCATGATAACAGAACAAACGAGCACTTTGTTTTATCCAATTTTTTTTTTTTTTTGCTCATTGATTTTTCTTATCCATTGTATATATATATATATGGTTTTCACTAGAAATTCCTTCATTAGAAATTAGATGCAGATCTAACATTTTAAAAATGTAGGGTCTGCTGGAATAAATATTATTATAAAAAAAAGGTTTATATATATATATATATATATATATATATATATATATAGCTCTTTCAAAACGTTCTAAGCCACACCAAAAAAAATAAAAAAGAGCTGTAGCTGAACATTTTTTTTTTGTGGAATCAATCTACCTCTTTTTATAAAATCAGAAAAAGTAATTCAGATTTCTGTTTTAATTTCTATGCTGGTGAAACCAATACCGTGATTAAAGATGAGTGATTAATCTAAAATTTGAGTGAGGTTTATAACTTTTCGAACAATCCTCGTGTATATATATATATATATATATATATATATAGTTTAAAGTCAATCAGAAATATCTCCTTCATCAACAAAGCAAATAAAATTGGCATTTGATGAGCACCTCCTCTCCCCCTACTTCAAAGAGAGCAACTATCTACTTACCGGCGAGTGTTTCTCGGAGATTTTTGTGTAAAATTAAAAAGAAAGATCTCATTCGCCAAGAAAGTAAATAAAACGGGCATCCATTGGAACGTCAAGAGGTAGGGGGTCGAATATTTTGTGTGCAAAATAGTTCTCCTTTGTAAAGAAAGCGAATTAGATGTATATCCACAGATTTTAGGCTTTTTATTTTAAATCAACCCAGGAAACAAATTCAAAAGAAATGTTTTAATAGGAACACTCGGCCTCTGATCATCCACACAACATTCTTAGTGGCTTTTCATATTAAAAGACATAGCTAAATATCAGCAGATAAGAGGCAAGACAGCATATTTTCATTAGTATATCATTTAGGCTCAAAACTTGTATTAATGAAAAACTGCTGCTTAAATATACAAAAATTAACAAATATTTGTAATTTATGTATTTGAATTTTATTTGTGATAAAACTGGAGAGCATATGTGAACATAATTTCTGTTCAGTTTGACTGTAAACCTGGCCTCAAACTTTGTGATCCCAACTTTCTACTTAAGCCAGTTGTTGACATAAGGAAAATCGTATTCGCACCTCTGCACATGAAACTGGGTCTCAAGAAACAATTCGTTAGAACACTGCCAAATGAAGGTGACTGTTTCAAATACCTCCTTTTTGGAATTTCCTAGGCAGTCAATTGAATAATCGAAGCTGACATGTTTGATAGTTTGTAAATTCGGCGGTTCATCAAAGATGAGCAGTTTATTGGGACTCAATCAGAACTTGAAAACAATGTTTAGTTATCATTCAAATATCTTGTTAAGAGCTTTCTTGGAAGTACACGAGTAAAGAATTACACCGAAATTGTTCAGGAGTTATTATAGAGCTACAAAACGCTCAGTTGCAACATGAACAAAAAGTTATATTTTCTGTCGAGTCATCTTGCTAACTTTCCGGAACACATTGATGAGGTCAGCGATGAGCAAGATGAACGATCCAAATAAGATGGAGGCACAGTATCAGAATAGATAAGAAGTAAATATGATGGGTAACTATTGTTGGTGCAGAAAGCAAAATTGTCCTCAGATTAAAAACTCTTGGAGAAGCTAATAGTGCATACTTTTACTTTAACAACTTTCGCACAATTTGACTTACAGTACCAATATCCTTTTATGAAAAAAAAAAAAAAAAAAAAATGAATAGTAGTGCTTTATTATTTTCCATTTTATGTTAATTTTTAGTTAGTTTCATACCTCTTGGTAGAGGTATGAATAGCTCTAATATATATATATATATATGCATGCGCTCGTATTATAATGGATATCGTCGTAGGAAATGGATTCGACGACCAAAGTTCAAATCATGGATGAGGCTGTTTGTACTTCACATAGCGCTTATACCTTAGTAGAGGTATGAATCTAACTCTTCTACCTCTAGCTATAGTTGGTCAGACTATGCTCTTTAACCTCTGTACAGCAACTGGTTTTGGAGGAGGAAAACTTTGAATTAAAACCCGTTAAACCTTGCTTAAAAATTGATCTTGTGTCGCATTCTGCTCGAGCGGAGGGATATATATATATATATATATATATATAATCAGATTAAATTCTAGTATATTGGGTACATTTACTATAAAGTTTCAAAGAAAATTGTTACGACTTTTTAGTTTTATTTTGACATCGTGCTGGATGTATGTGTGACTCAAACTCACTAGTAATGTTCTGGTAGTCTAGATTGCTAACCGTTACACCAAGCAAAAATATAATAAATCAGAATTAAAATGGACAGATTCATTTTTTTTTTTTTGCTAATTCTATCCTCGCCTCTGATTCATCTTAATACAGTCTACTAGATAAATTCTAAGCAAATATTCATCACAGGTTGTTGCTTCATACATTGTCAGAAAAAAAAAAGCAGATTTGATCCTATGACGGTCTTCCTAAACTTGGTCAACTCATGTAAAGTGGTAATTTACTAAGCTTTTTGCTTAGATGTAGCACAAGGCCGCATGAATGGGACACCCAATGAGAATCGAACTCACTCGTGCAGGTTTGCTAGTCTACGTTGCTAACCATTACACCATCAGAGGTGCCCTCAACTCGTGTAAAGTGATGCACGTGTGTACGTATGTGCGTATGTAAATCCACATAGGTATACACACGTGTTTACCAATGTTAAAAAGAGCTGCAGAACGCGCTGTTTTCGTCACTGCGTTTTCTTTTTTCTTTCTTCTTTTACCTGACACTAATTTCGACTTTGTTATTTTTATGTGTGCGTGTTATTGCGTCTGTACACGTGCGTGATGGCGTGCTTCTCTGTTACTTGGATGTATGTTACTCCATGAGAGTCTTGTGCCCCTTCCACCCCCGGGTTTTTCGGTTGTTGTAAACACCACCACCACCACCACCGTCACTAATGTCACTCCTTCAGTCACTTCTTTACCACTACGATGATAGTGACAACAACAATAATAACAACTACTTCTCACTGTTTTTTTTTTTTGTCTCTGTTAGCCTGTCAGTCAGTCCGTTTTGCTTGTCTGTCACAAGTATTTCGCCCCAACTTATTTTAAAAAAAAGCGATTCACTTGCTTCACGTACTTATCTTCGTGCGTCCATTCAGGACGCTTTTGGAAGCGGCCAAAGATTTTTTTGGTTTTATTTTACTCCTTGTGAGTTTTTCACACCAACGTTAGCTGGTGGTCTTTCACTGGAATCTGAATGACAGCAAGTCTTCTACAGTCTCCAGGACTCCTCTGTCCAATCTCAATAATGATGTCATTTGGATGATCATGATTCTTCTTCATTATTACTCCTCTAGAGTTTTTCACATCAGTATTAGCTGATGGTTTTTCACTGGAGTTTGAGTGACAGCAAGTCTCCTCAAGTCTCCAGGACTCGTCTCAGTATTCTGGCCGTCTTCAGCAATGCTGTCGTTTGGATAGTCTCTACCCGTCCGCCAACTTCCAAGTCTTCCAGGCCCTTTAATAATCCTTTAGTTACTGTGCCTAACGCACCAATCACAATTGGCACAATCGTTACTTTCATTTTCCACAGTTTTTTTAATTCTCTAGCAAGGTCGAGGTTATTATTATTATTATTATTATTATTATAATACTCTTTGCGTGTTTTTCACTCTAGCGTTAGTTGATTGTCTTTCACTAGAGGTTGAGTGACTGCAAATATTCTCAGGTGTCAAGGACACGTCAGAGTTTTCTGGTCGATCTCAAAGGTCTCGATTCTTCCTCCGATTTCTAACTATTCCAATCACCTTTGCAAGCCTTTGCAAATCATTCGAAATGCATCGATTACAATTGATATCACCGTCACTAGCATGCTCCACATATCTTAGTTCTCAGGCATGGTCCAATTGTTTTTTTATCTTTTCTCTTTCTTTTATTTTCGCGTAGTGGTCAGCTGGAACGGCAAAATTCACTAGATGACCAGTGCCCACCTTTTTTGTAATAATCACTAAGTTTGGTCTTCTGGCCGGGATTAGGTGAGCCGTTTGTATCTCAAAATCTTAGAGAATTTTATATGTCTCATTTCCTGGGACGGATTCTGACTTGTGCATATACCATTTGGTAGTATGGTCAAATTTCAATCTTTTACACTATTCCTGGCGTATTATCTTTCTTACTGAGTTGAGCCTAATTTTGTCCTTTTTCTGTACTAGTTACTGCATTCGCTTACCATGTGATTTATCGTTTTATCTTTGTCATCGCGTAACCTACACTTGCTATTCCATGACCAGTTATGGATTTTTGCTTTAAACCTAATTGGCCCTTATAGTGTTGTTTTGTGCTGCAATCAGAAGAGCTTCAGGTTTTCTCTTGATTAGTATACACTGTAGAATACACTGACCCCCTTAACGAGTGTCCTGGATATGACACTAAACAATCTGATGGTGAGGTTCCAGCAGTGCTGGCGCTTTGGAGAATGCGGAGTACCCCTTCATTGCCATCGCTCCCAGGTCCACTCTGGCCCGGAGTGGTAGCACCTGATAGGGCCCTATCTATGGGTTAAATGGAACTAACAGCATACTAATGCTAAACTGAATTATTTGAATAAACTGAATAGCTTGAAATAAAAAGGTTTTTGACAATTAAACTGTACTTACATTTAAACTGCATGCTTATGCTTAACTGAATTATTTGATATAGAACTGTTTTTCGACATTAAAACTGTATTTACACTTAACTGAATTGTTACATGTAACTGCTTGAATAGTTTGAAATAGAAATATTTTTTACCATTAAACTGTGTACTTATGCTAAACTGAATTGTTTTAAAAAGAACAGATTTACATAAAAATGGATTTGGCGTTAAATAACCTACAAAGGTTGACATGCCATAAAACCCAATAAACCAACCAACCAACCTCTTGATTTCCTTTTCCTAACCATGTTCACATCTCGAGTGCAATTTTGCCAGTTTGTCACTTAAAAATACACTGAGTTATTTTTCTTCCTATTTCAATTTCCTAGTTGCCTTTTTATCTATATTTATATCACCCCCGTTGCAGTTGGCTGCTGTAATATATCTTTCTTTGCTCTTCTTAATAAAGTTCCCGAGTCCTTGTATTGATGCATCTGTACCATACCCATGATACGATTATGTGAAACGTACATAGAATGTTCATAACATATATACATAGAACATAGAAATCCCGAAACACAAAAAACACTTACGAATCCTTAGTTCTGGTACGAAACTTTTAATTACCTTTGATTTTAAAGGTTCTTCGACATAAGGAGAGAGAGGCACAATCTTTCTAGATCTCTGCTTGATTGATGTTGTGAACTTCCAACATTTCCCAGTACTTGTAATTTTCCTTTTCTCCAAACATTCTAATTCTTTTGAGATTTGGCAATTTTATTCCCTCTGTTATTTCTCTTTCACCACTTTTCATTATGGGTATGACGCATTTTTCCATGCCAAATTCCATTCCAATATCATTACTATATATTCTTATTGTTTGTGTCAGAGACTCCTGTTCTTTTTCGGTTTTTGTTAATACCTTTATGCTATCTATAGTGATTAATATTTTCCTTTGATATTGAAAACTTGTAGCCTCATATGCATTTTCTAAGTACGTATATGAGTGGCATCATTGGTATAGCGAATACTACTCTATTGAATGGGTCTCCTGGAATATCTTTCTTAAGATTTTTTCCTCTGCCAGGGTTTGTTTTCTTACAGTCAATTCCATGGAATTCGAAGTGAAGTTTATGATTTAATGAAATATTTTGTACATTTTCATACACTCTACTGTCCACGTTTGCAGGACTATATCATTGGCCTTTTTGTTGTCAATTTATGCCATGGTTATACTTTTCTACCTCATTTTGACTTCTTTAGGATGTGCTGGTCTATATATATAAGGTCATTTGTTCTTCCTGTTCCCCTGTATTATTTTTTTGTTCTCCCGGTATTAGTTCGTGGCACACAAGCGAGTAATAGATTTCTTATCGGTACAGTCAGGATTTTCCTCATTGAAGGTAGTTTCCATACCTTGAGCAGCCCCAGTCAAGATTCGAACTCGGTTTAGAGGCTACAATCAAGCTTGCTAACCACTACTCTACTGCGAAGCTTATTTACAATTCACTTTTAGAGGCACCTCAGGTAGTGTAATGGTTAGCATGCTAGACTCCTTACATGAGTGAGTTCGATTCTCATTGGGTGTCCCATTCATATGGACTTGTGCCACATTTAAGTAAAAAAGCTTTGTAAATTACAATTCCCTATTAATAAATATACTATGATATTCTTTATATATATATATATATTTATGTATGTGTGTGTGTGTGTGTTTGTGTGTGTTTGTTTTATAGAATATGATTTCATAGACTAAATATTTACATGTCTCAAGCAGTTCCTATCTATCTATCTATCAATCAATCGATGTGTTTACTCAAGCATGTACGTTCTGAGATTAATTATTTCAGTGTTTCACAATCATTAATAAGAAAAGCTTGATAAATTTCAAAATGTTTCAGTCACCTTGTCCTATGTTTTGACACAAAATTTCAACTTGCCTTCATTTTCGTGACTTAGAAAGGGTGTCTGAAAAGTAACGGTACTAGTATCAGAAGCAATTTCAATTCTAAACAACATATTACATCGTTTCTCCTTCAACGTAATCTCCTTCTCGTTTAATGCACTTTCTTTTCCTTCTCAGCCACGCTTCTATGCACTGCTGTTATGATTCTTCTGGGATGTCCCACAGTTTGGGGTAAAGAAAAACGGCACACGGAGCAAGATCAGACGGATGAGGAAGTTGTTCCAGTACGGCGATGTTCCTCTTGGCTTGTTACTGCTGTATGCTCAGGGCATTTTGAGCAGGTGCATTGTTATGATAAATCCACGATTTGTCCTGCCAGAACTTTTGTTTCTTCTCGTGCATCGAGCGAAGCATACACCTCAGGATCTCCGCCCTCACATCGAATAACGGGATCAAAATGACTTTGACTTTTGGGTGAGCGGGAGTCTTTGTTAAATGTTCTTCCGATTTGAAACGCTGATCCTACTTGTGTCATAGCACACGCTTCAAACTTTTTACTTTGTAGGCCTGTTATAACATTAGAAAATTATTTGTAAAATGTTTTCCCCCGAAAGCATATTGATTTTCCTAGATAATTCATCGTTCAAATAAATAAACTACAACTGTAATACAGAAACATTTACTGGTTGGCTGGTTTTACGTTATGTCAACCCTTGATGGGTTATTTGATGCCGAAGTCAGTCTTTTTTTAAACAATATAGTTACAAGTAACTAATCGTAATCATATTATTACTTAAAGTATCTATTCTTAAAACAAATAATTTGGATAATTATGTAGTTTCAGTTATTCAAGCGAAATTTCACACGAGAAAACTTGTACATGGTTAAGAAAGGGAAACCTTAAGAGAGAAATTGAATCTCTTCTGATAGCAGCACAAAACAACGTCATAAGGACGATGTCAAAGTAAGAATAGACAAGATGCAACAAAATAGCAGATGTAGATTATCTGGTGATAGAGACGAAACGATCATTCACATAATAAGCGAATGCAGTAAATTGGCACAAATAGAATATAAATCTAGACACGACTGGGTGGGAAAGGTGATCCACTGGGAATTGTATTATAAGCTTAAATTTGAACATACAAACAAATGGTATATGCACAACCTAGAATCCGTCCTAGAAAATGAGATGCACAGGCAGAATTCTCTGGGATTTAGAGATACAAATGAATTATTCAAACTCAGCCAAACGACCAGACATAGTGATAATCAACAAAAAAGTGAATTTGCCGAATTGTGGACTTTGCCGTTCTTGCCGACCACAGAGTAAAACTGAAAGAAAGCGAAAAGAGATAGGTACCTAGACCTTGTTACAGGACAGAAAAAAACATGGAACATGAAATTGTCGGTGATACTAATTTTAACTTGTTTCGATTAGTAACCAAAGGATTGCTTTAGGGATTGGAGGACTTGGAAATATGAAGACGAAAGAAGACCATCCAAACTACAGCATTGTTGAGATCGGCCAGAATACTAAGAAGAGTCCTGCAGACTTGAAGAGACTTGCTATCACTCAGACTCCTGTGGAAAACCATCTGTGAACTCTCAAATGACTAAAATAATTTGTTATTATATATAAGTTATATGGTTTTTAATAGCATGTGTAGGTTATGTGATGTCAGAGATTAAACCATTAGTCGCATAATAAGCGGTTGCAGCAAACTTAGTTCGATTGGGTGGGAAAGGTGATCCACTGTGCAAAAGACTAAAACTTCACCCTACTAACAGATAGTTCATGCACAAACCAGAATTTGTCTCAGAAAATGAGGCGCATAAAATTCACAGGGATTTTAAGATACAGGCGGATCACTCAATTCTGGCCAGACAACCAGACCTAATTTTAATTAACAGAAGAAAAAAAGAAAAAAAACATGACATTTAGTAGATTTTACAATTCCAGTGGAATGAAAATAAAAGAAAACGAAACGATAGACAAATAATCTGATATTGTCAGAGAGCTAAAAACCTGTGAAACATGCTGGTGACGGTGATACCAATTGTAGTCAGTACTCTCGAAACAGTTGGAGGGTATTTGGAAAGGAAACTAGAGAAATTAAAGAGGAGTAATCGAGACTATACAAATCACAGTATTATTAAGGTCAGCTAGAATACTTAGAAAGGTTCTTGAGGCGTGAGGAGACTTGCAGTCAAAGGCAGTGAAAAACCACCAACTAAAACGATGGAAAAAAAATCGTAGAGAGTGAAAAAAAAAAAAACGCTTTGTAAACAATTATAGCTTTAAGGATTACTTTCAATTCTTTCTTTCAATTTTTTCCCCTTTCAACTCATTTTCTCTAAGGTTTTTTTTCTGTCTTTCTTTCTTTCAAGTCGAGTGATGTAGAAAGATTTCAGTTAACCGTTACTACTGTGTTCTTATTTCGCTAACATAATAGATGTTACAATCTCAAACCTACAAAGCAGATGTACCAATATTTATATATACAAAAATGAATTGGTCCGTAAATTATTTCAAATTTGATGTTTAAATTTTTATTATTTCATATACTTGTGCTCTACAAGTGTTTCTGACTTTTACGTCCTCTTTAGGAATTTTAAATGGTTGAGTTCAGGCTGGAAACGTTCATGAGACAACGTTAACGATTTTCATAACTTACTCTAAAACCATGACCCTAAAATAATATTCACCATAAAACACTTTTAAAGAACTATCATTTTTAGACATCCTCATCAAAAATCAAAATGACCATAACATCACAGATATTTACCACAATCCCTCAGACACCCAACAATAGCACAATTTTAAGAGCCATCACCCTCAAATCTGCATAAAATCCATTTCTTACGCTCTAGCGCGTAGGATCTGCATCACAGTCTCTAATAAAAGCCCCCGACAAACCCGCTTTGAAAAATTACGCGTAACAATTCACCAGCAACACTAATAAATAAGGGATCCACATTAGCTGAAAAATATCATGAGGAGAGCTATGACCTCCACAAAAGAAAAATAGTAACGAACTACCCATCGTATATATCTTAACATACCACAAAAATAACCCAGAGCTATTCACAGAAATATCAAAGAATTACGATCAAATTAGAAGCATTGATGAAATTAAAAAACGTACAAGATAAAACAAAGATCATTAAAAGCAGATGACAACCAAAAAACAAAAGCATACACTCACCTCATCTATATTAGAGGGAAAATACAACGCATGGATTCTTAACATGGAAAAAAAAGATGTGGAGTATGTAATATAAATATAGAAGGGAAATCTTATACCTTCGAATAGCAACATTCCTAATGAATAGAAATTTAAGCTGCAATTAAAAAATGTTGTCGACATTCACGGACACAGAACAAAAATTAAACAAAATCAAAACAACCTATCAAAACAATCATTACTATAAAGAGAACAGCTAGTACTTAACTTGAACCATTTAAATCTCCTGAAGATGACGTAAAAGTCCGAAAGTCATGTAGAGCACAAATACAGGAAATGATGAAAACTTAAATACCAAATTTGCAATCATTTACGAAGCTATTCATTTTAAAACATTTACTTTTCTTTTGTTGGACCAATAACTATATATAAATATATATGAAACATAAGAATAAGTGTATTACATATATAAACAAATACATTATTGAACAAAAATCGAGTGACTTACTCATCCTGTCGGCAAAGCTGACTGTATCCTTTGTATATGTGTAGGACCCTCCACCACCAAACTGTATATCCTAGGTATGATACTTAACTGCATCTGTTATGGCTCCATTTCTGGAGTTTTAGGAAAAGTGCTGTACACCTTTATTTTCATTACTTCCAGGTCCACTCTTACCCGGAAGGATTGTAACTGTTAGGCTCCAATCTGTGGGTCAGAGAGATCTGTTTGCAAATTATTTGTGTCAGATATCAAATAACAATAAGCAAAAATTTCCCGAGAAACTAAACGAAAAATACGAATGTGAATGTACACAATTCCCTAACCTGTAGACATGAAATAACCCTATGCTGGATGACATGTCGTTATAATCAATCAATTGATAGAATAACTTACATTATTATTTCGTGAAAGCCATTTAAATGAATATAATTTTACATTTATTAAATCTCCAAAATATAGTAATGAAATTATTAACAGTTGTTTACTCTCCTTTATCGGTTGAAGTTTGAGATTTTAAAGGCCAATTTCAAGACAGAAAGTGGTGTTCTTTGAATAACTGAGTATTTGAATGATAAAAGCTATCAATAAAGCAATTGCATCGCTTACGGTCAAATCACGCTAAAAGCAACTGTTCCCACCAGATTTCCGAAGTATAAGCATCGATGACCCAATTCATTACTTACATGAGTAACCAATTTGTAACGGCAGGTACTATAAGCTTGCAGAGATCTGAGTTCCAGGCCAAGTAAAGCTTAGTAAATAGGACTTTCATTCAATAAAAAAGGTTAATTTTTTAAAGGTTTGGTTTGGTTGGATTTTATGGCATATCAACCATTGTAGGTTATTTAATGCCAAATTCTCTTTATACATATATATCAAATACATAGGATTTGGTTTGGTTGGATTTTATGGCATATCATCCATTGTAGGTTATTTAATGCCAAAATCCTATTCATACATATATATTCAATATATATAATTTGTGAACGCATTTTGTTGATAATATTCTTAAACGAGCATGAGCTCATTTTTTGGCACACAGTTAAGTGGCTTTAAGTATTTCTATCAAATACGAATAATTCTATTTATTATTAATCATTTACACAAAGTTAAACAGTTTCAAGTATTGCTATGTAACAGAAACAATCTAACATCAGTCATTTGTTTGCACTTATTTAAATAGATATACATATATGATTTGTCGGTAATTTCATTTTTAAATGATTTTGAACTAATTTGTTTGCACACTAGTGTTGCTATTGATTATGCACAGTTAAATGGTTTCAATTATTGCTATGCAACACTAATAATTCTATTCAATATTAAACATTGCTTGCTATTGTCAATTATACCTTTTTCAAGAAAATTAATAGTCATGAGTCCTTTCATATCACTGAAGACTGACAGCGTGACTTCTTTTACTAGATGCTGCACTCAGAACTTTTCCTTACAAGAGAGTTTGTGTGTTTCCACGCCATGAAGTGTCTTTTTGACTTAGGTTCGTTGTGTTTAGTTCATTTGTAAAGATTTTTTCCTGAAACATGCTTCATTAAAATTATTAAAAATCAAATTTTCATGACAGTCATCTGTTCAAGCTGTTTGATTAGCCGCCATTTTGAATTGCCTCAAAAAGAGTATTTTTGATTGATTAAAATATTTGCTATAAACCAATTCCAGACAATGCAGAGTTTACATTTATGAAAAAAAGATGTTTTCCAAAAGAAAAAAATTCTCCTTATTGAATGACTCACGTAACATCAATGACTTACGTAACGCCAATGACTCAGGTAACATCAACGACTCATGTAGAATCAATACAAATTGCATATTTGTAAAACTAGCAAAGGACTCGGAAATGTTTAACGAAAGAATTGTCATAATTTCTTTTTTAAAGCTGAATATGCACTTTAGGGCCCAGTAAGCTGGGGTTAGAGAATAAACCTACTGCATACCTGC
Organism: Sepioteuthis lessoniana; assembly: GCA_963585895.1. NCBI lineage: Eukaryota > Metazoa > Mollusca > Cephalopoda > Myopsida > Loliginidae > Sepioteuthis > Sepioteuthis lessoniana. The sequence goes on from OY757919.1 coordinate 65,867,772, forward strand.
AGAGCGGTAAGACTTCCTTAATGAGTGTCCTAAATATGACACGAAACAATCTAGTGGTGAGGCTCCAGTAACGCTGAAGCTTTGAGGAATGCGGAGTACTCCTTTATTGCCATCGCTATTAGGTCCACTCTGGCTCGAAATTGAAGCACCGGGTAGGATCCTATCTATGGGTCAAATAGAACTAAACAGTGTACTTTGTTAAACTGAATTGTTTAAAATAGAACGATTGCGACATTTAAACTGTGTACTTACGTAAAACTGAATTGTTTAAAATAGAACGATTTTGACATTTAAACTGTGTACTAATGTAAAACTGAATTGTTTAAAATAAAACTGTTTATATATGTAGAAGTCACTGCTCTAACGTGCAGACTAGACTAGAATAACAACACTTACCGGTTCAGCGGCCCCAGCTAGCATCCGGCTCGCAGACAAAAAGTAGAACGGGCGGTAACTCAATACTGAACCCATAACACCTGAAGCAAGCCGGTGTATATATTCACTAATATGCTCACTCACTGGGCCAGCAACTAATCACTCTCCAGGCAATGAGCTTGGCCACCTTCGAATAGTGGAACTTTCGATGTCCATATAATCTCACTTCAACTCGTAATTCATGATTTTACGCATGTGAGCACTGACTCATCGCTACTGAGCCTTACGATAGAATTCCAACAATATATATAAAATGGATTTGGCATTAAATAACCTACAATGGTTGATATGTCATAAAACCAAACCAAACCTATGCACTTTAGGTATCCTTAAAAAGCAAGAACTGATAAGTCTGCTGTGATATATAAGGCACCCGGAAATAAACAATCTTCAAAATGACATCTAAATAGCATTTTATATTTTGACAACAATTTTACTAACCGTTTATATCCGTGTATCATGCGACTTTCTGAGACTTAAATTTTAGCCTAAAATTATTGAGGTCGCACCATACGTGAGATACAAATTTCTGCGTGAAAATAGTCGATCAAGACTTGGCTTAGGCCCACTGGTACACTGATAATTTTCAATTGGAAAAGTCGACAAATAGTTCCGGACACTTTTGGATAATACTCGATTATATACGGTACCTATAAAACTATCTGCTAATGTTTAATTAAATATGAATAATCATTTTAGTATGAAATAATAATGCCTCATCTCTTTTCATTCTTTTTTTTTCTATTTTCTTGCATCAGTTTGAAAATTTATCCAGTTCATTGGCTTAACGAGTAGAGTGTTCGCCAATGGTCCGTGAGACCGGGGTTCAATTCCAGGTCGAGTCATACCAAATACTTAAAAAATGTTACTTTATGCCGCCTTGCTTAACACTCAGTATTATAAGGTACGGATCAAGGGTAAAGTGGAGCAATCCAGGGAAAGGAGTAGAGCTCTACCCTACAACTCGATGTTGTAGCTATTGAAAAGGGAGCCTTCGGGTCACCCTTGACAATGGTCGCCAACAACTAGAATGTTTTATGCTCGTGCTGTTAATGAACATCATCGACATAGATTTAACGTACATACAAACGTAACATACAACTTTTAGAAATATAAATTTTAGCCTAAAATTAAGATATCGCCCCATACTGAAGATATAAACTTAGTGCGTGTAAGTAGTTGGCCGAGGCTAGACATAGTTTGCATTTCAAATTTTTGCTAAAATTAGTGGGGTCACGCTATACACGAGATACAAACTTCGTATGGGAAAATAGTTGACCAAGGTTAAGCCTTGACCAAATGGTACGCTGATAATTTCCAACAGCAGAAATCAACGAATAGTCTCGGATAGTAGTGGATAATATTTGATTATATAAGTTACCTATAAAACTAATTCGCGATGTTTGATTAAATATGAATAATTGTTTTAGTAAGACAATCTCTTTTTTCCCCTTTGTTGTATATATCTACGTATCATGTGACTTTCTGAGACCTAAATTTTTGCGTAATATTGGGAGGGGGTTACGATGCGCGAGATAAAAACTTTTTGTGTGTAAATAGTTGGCCAAGGATAGGCTAAGGCCAACTACTACGCAATTTCCAGCTGCAAAAGTTAACAAATAGTCTCGAATGATAATTGAATACAGGCAGTAATATACGCACACATATTGAGAGAGAGAGAGAGAGAGAGAGAGAGAGAGAGAGAGAGAGAGAGAGAGAGAGATGGAAACAGTTCAAATCCTGGATGAGACTGTTGGCATTTATGATAGGAGGAAACTAATATCACTTAAAATCAAGGAGTGATGTACTTTTATATGAGGCACTCATGGTAAAATGGTTACTATTGTAGAAAATAGACATAGAGACCTGGGTTCAAATCCTGGAGGAGACTTGGGGCATTTCACACAGTGTTAATACCTTTGGGAAAAGGATGAATCCTACTATTTCCCTTTCAGGTATGGGTAAATAGTAGGGCAGACTGAGCTCTTTAACTTTGGTATGTCAACACAGATCTTGGAGAAAAAACCCTTAATTCAAACCTGTTAAACTCAACACAAAAATTGACCTTGCGTCGCATTCTGCTCATGTGTAGCGGTTGATAAATAAATAAATATATATACTTATTTTCTGTTTATTCTTAACTAGTTTCGAAATTAGGTCATCGTCAGGAGAAAAGAAAGTTTTCGCAAAGAAAATTTAAAAAAAGCTTTTAGATATAGTTTTTTTTTTAAAAGTTGATATACTATAAGAGAGGCGATGACAAATATACTGGCGACAGAGCATAATTCGTTGAACGAAAACTATTTTCTTTTGGGCCCTCATACGTCGAAATTGAAGAAAGAGTCCATCATATATACATATACAGTAGCGTCCAAAACTAAGGGACAAAATTTTAAAACCTAATATTTGTTAGAAATAATAACTGTGAAAAGCTGAAATTTTGACAACTGGTAGTCGTTATCATCCATAATAACATACTAAAATTTGAATCATTTGCAAAGGATAGAAAAAGAATTATAACAATAATTTATTTATTTTCAAAATAGGATCGTCTAAAAGTAAGGGACAAAATTGAGAAAAACAATGTAAACAGTATGCTATATTCAAATCTTTTGATTTCCTCTAAAGAATAAGTCTTACTTAGTCATTTGTAAACGTTGCATCAGCCGGCACCATGGCGAAATGCCAAAAACTTGATTACTCTGTGAGACAAGCTATTGTGAAGCTATACAAGGAAAAGCTCACCATTAGAGAGATTTCAGAGAAAGTGAAACGTTCCAAGAGTGTTGTAAGCAGGGTTGTTAAATCCTACAATGATACTGGCAAAATAGTTAGTGCTTTTAAAACCGGCAGACCCCGCAAAACTTCGGCAAGAGAAGATCGAATAATGCAGCGTATGTCATTAAAGGACCGTTTTAAGTCTTGCACAGAAATTAAAAGGGTTATGAATAGTACCTCATGTGTTAATATGTCAAGACAGACTGTTTCTAGACGACTGCAAGAAATAAGGCTGTTTAATCGAACCCCAAGGAAGAAACCACTTGTTAGTTCGAAGAATAAGAAGAAGAGATTAGAGTTTGCAAACAGGTATGTAATTTGGACATATGAAAATTGGGCAAAAGTATTTTTCAGTGATGAAAGCAAGTTTAATTTATTTGGAAATGATGGAAAAAACAATCTAAAGAGACGTATTGGTGAAAGATTAAGTGCAAAGTGTACTAAGAAAACTGTCAAGTTTGGGGGCGGAAGCGTCATGGTATTTGGAATGTTTTCTAGCCAAGGTACAACGCCTCTTGTCCGGTTACAAACTCGTGTAAACGCGCAGATCTATAAGAACATTGTTCAAGATCATGTTGTGCCAATCATACAGAATTCAGGTTTCGATAGGGCTACCTTTATGCAAGATAATGCCCCATGTCACAAGGCAAAGGTAGTAATGAGTTACCTTAGCGAGCAAGATTTCGAAATTATGGATTGGCCACCGCAAAGTCCTGACTTAAATCCAATAGAAAATCTTTGGAAGACCTTAGGAGTGAAAGTTATGGAAAGAAATCCCACTAACACGGAGGATTTGTGGGTGAAGCTTCAAGAAGAATGGTCTAAAATTAGTATCGAGGATTGTCAAGAACTGATTCGTTCTTGTAGTCGAAGATGTGCAGCTGTCATTGAGAGCAAGGGCTCATTAACTAAATATTGATTGTACATGTATTTTTATTGTTTTTTGGCCGTTTACATTGTTTTTCTCAATATTGTCCCTTACTTTTGGACGTTCCAAATTTGAAAATAAATAAATAATTGTTATAATTCTTTTTCTATCCTTTGCAAATGATTCAAATTTTAGTATGTTATTATGGATGATAACGACTACCAGTTGTCAAAATTTCAGCTTTTCACAGTTGTTATTTCTAACAAATATTAGATTTTAAAATTTTGTCCCTTAGTTTTGGACACTACTGTATATAGCGTAGTAATAATAGCGTAGAAACAGAGTCAACGGCATATGGTGACTATTGGTTTATACTTTTCTAACTTTGACATACATCTTCTATCACCTATAAAGTCAGACAGCAGGAATTTCAGAGGTATTTCCTTGCTGTCCAATGTGGGAAAAGTCTTTTCGAGAATTATTTTGAATAGATTAATTGGTACAATTGTCAATAACATTCTTCCTAAATCGCAGTGTAACTTTAGCACCAATCGTTGAACAGTAGACATGATTTTCAGTGCTTGGCAACTGCAGGAGAAACGCAAAGAACAGAACCTTCCATTATATCACTGTTTCATTGACTTGTCAAAAGCGTTTGATACCGTGAATAGATCTACTATCTTGAAGATTTTGTTGAAAATAGGCTGCACAGAAAAATTTGTGGGTTTGATTCAGTATCTTCATGACGAGATGAAGGTTAGAGTTGTTTTAATTGGATCTCTCTCCGATGAGATACCTGTTGATAATGGGGTCAAACAGGATGACATTTCTATACCCACGCTATTTACCATCTACTTTGCTGTCCGGATGGTATCTACATCAGATATCGAAATTCTGGTAAAGTTAACAATATCCGTAGATTATTAGCACGCACAAAGGTCTCATCCTCTCTGGTGAGGGAGCTGCTTTAAGCACACATTCTGAAGATGGAATTCAACGTTTCATGAACCGTTTTTCGCATACATGTTAAACATTTGGTTAAGAAATCAATCTGAAAATTACCGTTGTTATGTACGACCCAGTGCCCGGATTGCCCTACATAGAACAAGATAAAGGGAAAGAGCTAGAAGTGGTGCACTTTTTCGTCTATCTTGGCTGCACGCTTGCTGAGGAATAGTTTTGACAATGAGATCTCTTTGCGCATTGAAAAAGTTACTGGATCCTTTTCGGGTTTCGGGTTTTGAAAAATATGTTTGGTCCCAGTATGGCATCATACTCGAAACAAAGTTCATAGTCTGCATGTGTTTTGACGTCTCTCTTGTATACAAGAGAAACGTGGACGTTGTATAAGTAACAACTGGGGGTTCTTGAACGCTTCCATGAACGATGTCTTCGATAAAAACTTTGTACTGGATAGCAATCCCATATCCCAGATAACTATAGAGGTATTAGAGAGAGCTGGACTACCAAGCATAGAATCTATGGTAAGGAAGAGTGGTCTTCGTTGGGCTGGTTAAGTCGTTTGAATGGATGACATTCGCCTGCCAAAGCAACTGTTTTATGGTGAAATATGTAAAGGGAAGAGAAAGCCATTAGAAGAAAAGATTTAAAGATTCTGTAAATATCGCCTAAAACAATTCAGAATATCACTGGACCAATAGAAAAAATGGCACTGGATAGAAGTCAGTGGCGTAAACTGATTAATGTAGGCAAAGAATCCTTTTAGAACAGTTGTATTCAGTTCGTACGGGCGAACAAGGACCAGCACTAGGTCCACAAAGTCACCACATCAACTTTGAAATATGTGGAAAACTCTGTCTCTCATTTGCTGGTCATAAAGCCATGTCCAACTTGCTGCTTCGCATCATTACATTCATGTGAGTCAAAACGATCGACAATGCTCAGTTTGTGGTAAACTTTGCCACAATTTGGTCGGCTTGAAAACTCATCTGCGGGGGCATTCATTCAAAAAATAAGAAAAAAGGAAAAGAAAGGGGAGATAGAAAGGAATCGCAAAAATCAATAAGTGGTCACACTCGAAACCTAGAGGGCAGTATATCTCTCTATATATAACCGGCTCATTGGCCTAGTGGGTAGAGTGTTCGCCAATGGTCAATCCCAGGTCGCGTCATACCAAAGACTTTAAAAATGGTACTTAATACTTCCTTGCTTAACACTCAGCAATATAAGTTACGTATCAAGGATAAAGTGGAGCAATCTAGGGAAAAGAGTAGCGCTCTCCCCTACGCCTCTGTGTAATAGCTATTGAAAAAGGAGCCTTCGGGTCACCATTGACTACGGTCACCAACTTACTTATATATATATATAGAGAGAGAGAGAGAAACTTTTTCGTCCATCTCGATGTATGTGTGTCCAACAGCTAAGTTAAAGACATGAATCGTTGCATTATTTTGACAGATGATTTGTTTATATTGGTGATGGTCTCACTTTTTGGATAAATTGAAGAATGGTACACTAATGTGTCTCAGATTTCCCCGAAAAACACTCTACATGTTTTGAATTTTTCCTATTCTAAGACCGGTTACCATGGCTAGAGAACCCAAACTGCCTTACACTATATATGTATATGTATTTACTAACCCTGACACACAAGCAGGATGTGAGACGAGACCAACTGTTAAGAAGAGTTTAACAGGTATCAATTCTATGCCAAGGTTAAAGAGCATAGTCTGCCCTACTGTTTAACCAAAACAGGAGAAACAATAGTTGAATACATACTTTTTCTAAGAGTATTCCCGCTGTGTGAAAATGTAAACAGATTCATCCAGGATATGAATTCGGGTCACCGTGACCATTTCCTACGAAGATAACCATTAAGCCATCATACCCAACAATTCTGCACAATTAGTTTACGGCACAAGGTCCCAGTTCCGGAGGTCTCGAGAGTGTGGAGAATTTTTTTATTGCCGTTACTCCCAGGTTCACTCTGCGAAGGAGTGGTAGTATGTGTTAAGGTCCAATCTGTAGGACAAATAGATCTGTTCAAAAATGATTCGTATTTAATAGCACAGTGTGGAAGAAAAAACAACTCAGAAACAACTAAATAAAAATATTGATAAAAAATAAAAATGACAATTAAAAATTGATATAGACGTACAATTAATGCGATTCTCTAACCTCTAGGCATAAAACAACTCTAGACGGGTTGATATATTGGCATAAACTGATATATATATATATATATATATATATATTGTCATCCACAGACAGACCTGTTTCATTCAATCAGAATATATATATATATATATTTATTGACGGTAAAAAAAATTTCCACACCCTGAAGTACGACACCATTTTTGATCTGGATTCAGCGTTTTGTTCATACTTGGAGGTGGCATATATGTATTTTGATAAAATTTCTGAAGTCTTCAATATAAAGTAACCTATCACTGGACGGTATTGCCCAAGGATATATATGTAAGAGTTAGAGGTTCAGATTTATACCCCAAAAGGTTACGCATTGTATACTGTTGTCAAGAGCGGGCGTAAAAGGCAATAGGAAACTGATTCTTGTATTAATTAAAGAGAGGACACTGTTGTTGGTTTCAGGGCGTATTGAGTCGAGCGCTTTCTCCCTCTCTCTCGGTAGCTGTTCCATCTCTCTCGCTTTCTCCCTAGTTCTCCTTCCTTCCTTCTTTCTCTCTCTCCTTCTGGTTCTCGCCTTCCTTCCTTCCTTTGCTTGCTTCCTTCCTTCCTTCCTTGAGTTGTAACACGTTCGTCGGGCAAATGCACTCAGAACACCATTTTCGTTCAGCCGTTACCGTGCGTATTTGTATGTTCGTGAGCTCTCGTAAGAATTTGCATACGTGCAAATTACCTCTCGCTGGTTCGAGATCTCCCCTCGTCAAATATGCTCGCGGCAGCCATATCGGTTTCCTCTCTACAAGCCAGACACGTTCGTGCGCGCTTCCAATGCCCAGGTACGTTACCTTCACACTCCTCCCTGATTTGGGAATCACACAACGTACAGCGCGGAGCAGGTCTTTTGAGTCTGCTGCTTCGTCTGAGCGGAACGCTCTCGACAACGTCGTCGTCCTCGGACGTGTCTCCGGGCCCACGTTGACCACAGTCGCTGTGGTCGCTTTCAGATGCTGTGGGATCCTCCCGCGGTAAATACAGCATCGGCGCTTCGTCTTCAGAGGAAGCACTGCTGCAATAAGTGGTGTCTGCTCCTCGCACTAGACTAACATCCTTTATGTGGCGAGGTGTCCCGTCAACAAGGACCGAATGGGGGCTGTACACACCCGTAATTGTTCCCTTTCCGAACTGGGTTGTACATCGCCCATGAGGGATTTTCACCCAAACATTATCCCCTACCTTGTACCTGCTGGGTCCGGCATCCTCCGGTGGTAACGTGACATCAACACCTCTTATACGGGCTGTATATGAGTATATTATGTTTGCGGGTGCAGTTGACGCCGAGCATCGTCTTTGGGAGTCACATTGTAACAGTATATCACAGAAAACGTAAGAGGTGTCAGCTATTATAACTGGCACCTTTACGCCCAGGCTGGATCATAGACGTAATACCATGTCTTTGGCGGGCTTAACAATCTTTCTTGATTGTTTGTCCACGACAAAGACAGAAACTGTTCTTTTCTTTTGGTCAAGTCTCACATACACTTACGTATTGTTGAGACCACCTTTCTTTTGAAATGTGTGTGTATATTGATCAGTAAATGTGATCATTTATAGTAATCCAATTTTATTACTTTTGCATTGAAACATATGCAGTATTTATTTTCCATCAGTTTTCATATATATATATATATATAATTTATACTTATATATTATTATATATACATGTATATATATGTATGGATTATTTATATATATTTGTATATAAATCATTTATATATATTTTTTTTTCATCATACAACGTGTGAAAGCACGTGCGATACCATATCCTCATCAGCCGCCATCCAGGGGTGATAACACAGTTTCGGTAGCTCAAGGCGGTACTGCCACCCCTGGCGCTACCAAGCAGCTTTTGCCACCGGACAGGGTATTAAAAGAATCATATATATATATATATATATATATATATACGCCAGATCAATTAAATGCAGAGACTACATTGGACGGTAATCTTCATTTTCTGAGTGCAGTTTGTGATTTAAAAAATGCGTTTACTTTCGGCAGTTGATGTTATTACGCGTTTACAGTAACCGTTTCTTACGTAATCACACGGGAAAGGTAATTCCGCGTGTATTACCTTCATGCTGAAAACTTTCTCGCTTTCGACCAAAT
>OY757919.1:65882123-65887123 GCA_963585895.1 Sepioteuthis lessoniana
TAGTCCGCCTTTTCGAATGTTTCAATAATGCTATCAGTACACATAGTCCGCCTTTTCGAATGTTTCAACAATGCTATCAGTACTCATAGTTCGCTTTTAGAATATTTCAATAATGCTATCAGTATCCATAGTTCGCCTTTTAGAATGTTTCAATAATGCTATCAGTATCCATAGATAGCCTTTTAGAATATTTCAATAATGCTATCAGTACATATAGTTTGCCTTTTAGAATGTTTCAATAATGCTATCTGTACCCATAGTTCGCCTTTTCGAATATTTCAATAATGCTATCAGTCCATATAGTTTGCCTTTTAGAATGTTTCAATAATGCTATCTGTACCCATAGTTCGCCTTTTCGAATGTTTCAATAATGCTATCAGTACCCATAGTTCGCCTTTTAGAATGTTTCAATAATGCTATCAGTACCCATAATTCGCCTTTTCGAATGTTTCAATAATGCTATCAGTACATATAGTTCGCCTTTTAGAATGTTTCAATAATGCTATCAGTACCCATAGTTCGCCTTTTAGAATGTTTCAATAATGCTATCTGTACCCATAGTTCGCCTTTTCGAATGTTTCAATAATGCTATCAGTACATATAGTTCGCCTTTTAGAATGTTTCAATAATGCTATCAGTACCCATAATTCGCCTTTTCGAATGTTTCAATAATGCTATCAGTACACATAGTCCGCCTTTTAGAATGTTTCAAAAATGCTATCAGTACCCATAGTTCGCCTTTTAGAATATTTCAATAATGCTATCAGTACATATAGTTCGCCTTTTAGAATGTTTCAATAATCCTATCAGTACCCATAGTTCGCCTTTTAGAATGTTTCAATAATGCTATCAGTACCCATAGTTAGCCTTTTAGAATGTTTCAATAATGCTATTAGTACCCATAGTTCGCCTTTACGAATATTTCAATAATGCTATCATTACATATAGTTCGCCTTTCAGAATGTTTCAATAATGCTATCAATACCCATATTTCGCCTTTTCGAATGTTTCAATAATGTTATCAGTAACTATAGTAAGTCCTAAAATTCCAATTGGAACTTTCTGCCATTGCCTGTAGTATGAGAAGATTCTGATCATGGCAAGTATGAAATAGTTGAGTCATCCACAAAACGCTCTGATTATTAAGCTTTGGAAAGATGGAGAAAATTTTAGAAATATCACAAGCAACCTGAATATTCCTGTTACCACGATGAGTTCATTCATTACAAATTTTAAAAGACGTAACAAAGTTGAAAAGAAAGAGAACTGGTGCTCCAAGGAAGATTTCTCTCAAATTATCAAGAAAATTAGGACACCTGATTAACCAAAATCCAATGGTTACGCGTGAAGAGCTGCAGGGAGATTTACGTTCATCAGAATGTAGGGTAACCAAACGAACAATAAGTAATGAAATGCTGAGGAATGGACTAAAGTCACGGAGACCAAAGAAATCTCCTCTCCTATTGAAACGACATAAAGATGTAAGGTTTAAATTCGTAAGACAACATAGGGAAAAGGAAAATTCGTTTTGGGAAAGAGTATTATGGACAGATGAAACTAAAATTGAGCTTTTTGGTCATGATTATTGAAATCATGTGAGGAGGAAAGATGGCGAAGTCTACTCACCAGAGAACACGGTACCAACTGTCAAATTTGGCGGTGGCAGTATAATTATTTGGGGATGTTTTTCAGTGAAAGGTGTGGGAAAAATATCAGTAATAGACGGTAAAATGAATACCCAAAAGTATAAACAGATCTTATAAGAAAATTTGATGTCTTCTGTTGAGAGTCTTAAGCTATTCTGATTACATTTTCCAGCAGGATAATGATCCCAAGCCTACAACTAAATCGACGAAGAAGTGGTTGTCTGAAAATAATGTTAATGTTTTGCAATGACCAAGTCCGTCTCTGGATTTGAATGCAATTGAGAATTTGTGGCGATTTTTGAAAATTCAAATCGGAAAAAGAGTACGAGCAAACATCAATAATCTGAAGACAATATGCCGGGAAGATTTGGTACAAAATACCTACTAATTATTGCAAGAAATTAATTGAGAACTACTGGAAGAGATTAGTGGCTGTTGAAGTGAATAAAGGGTATTCTACAAAGTATTAAATGAAGATAATGCGTTATTTTTTGTACTGTAATCATGAAAATGAATAAATGGCATTAATTTTTGTAAAATCAATTTCTGTAAAATGAATTGTAACCTAAGTTTATATACATATAATAGAATATATTCTTATACAGTAAATGTACATAAAAATTTTCATATGTACGAATATTCATGTCATCCAATGGTGTATATATATATATATATATATATATATGCGAAGGTACCATCGTAGGAAATAGACAGGGTGATAAGAGTTCAATCCTGGACAATACCGTTTGCATTTCACATCGCACAAATACCCTTGAGAAAGTTATGAATCCAAATATTCTCCCTTTATCAGTAAATAATAGGGCAGGCAGATCTCTTGGATCTTGGTATGGCAACCGGTCTAAGAGAAGGAAAACTCTGAGTACAAACATATTAAACTCCACCTCTTGCTCGTGTGGAGAGTGAAGGTAAATATATACATGAGCACCAAAATGAAATTACGGAAAACCTAAAGGCGCGAAAAAAAAAAAAGAAAAACTCTTCAGAGACACATTCTGCACTTTCAGTGGGGTTTAGAATACGCTTACTGTATTTCCTGTTGAATGGTAAGAAAAAGTTTTGGGCGTCCTCAGTATGAAACTAAAATGTATTAGACGGTAGAATAGATTGAAATGCCGTTGAATTCCATCAAGAAAGAAAAAGAAATATATATATATAACTATAATATCATTAAAAAGAGAAAAGAATAAAAACATTCAACCCATAACTCTATGTAACATAATTTCTTGACCATTTGGTAGTTTTGGTGACTATCCAATTCTATTGGTTTCTATGAGTATTTAGTTGATGGATTTTATTTAAGGAACCGAGGTGTACTTTGATCATAGAGGTAGCAATTTAATTTCTGGGTAAGTGTAGTAGAGGTGTACTCAATAAGAGTTTTTTTTTAATATCTAATGTATTATCATCGAAGATACACCCATCTTGATGGACATGTACATTAATAAAGAAAGTTTGTCTTTCATAAATTTGTTCTTTCATACAGCTAAAGTAATGTTGTTAATTATAAAGTGAAAGGTTAAAACATTTTCTGGTAAAGTGTTGACTCGGATCAATTGGCGGTACATATCTACGTATTATATTTTTGATTGCATTTTTTTTACTTCCTCCTGGTCAGGGTGCATCTAATTGCAGTAAAATAAGTTAAATAACTTATATAAATAATTTTGACGCCACCCTGAGACAACTAATAGGAAACAGGAGAAGCCCATAAAATAGTATAATATACTTAAGTTGTCTGCTCCCTTTAATATACGTAGACACTCACGCACGCACACACAGACACAGATAAACAGACACACACACACACACACACACACACACACACACACACATATATTTATATATACATATATATATATGGGTGGGTGTACTAATGAGGCCGCATACACACACGTATATATATATATATATATATATATATATATGTACAGTTTGGTTTCTTTATTTAATGACATATCAACCTTCGTAAGTTATTTAAAGCCAAAGCAACCCTAGTAAAACAAGAAAAGTGATACGATTTAACCCATAGCTTTGGGGATTAGAGAGTTCATGCCTTTTCCAAAGGGTTTGTCCGAAAGTGTGCGTAATAGTTCGAACGCTCGTACTACCATGTCGCAGTTCAGCACGTTAGCCACAATACTTTGGGGACCCCCCAACCACACACACACACACACACACACACACACACACACACACACACACACACACACACACACATATATATATATATATATATACGTAGATGCATCAATCAATTCAAGGCCTAATGATGAAAACATACATTTACATAACAAATATTTATTTCAGATCAAAATACAGTTAATAACTAAACGTCAGGCTTCGGACATTGGTCCACATACCTATACAAATACGCACACACAGACAGACACTAACTCGCTTACACCCACATACATATATGTATGCATTTGTTCACCACTGCAGTTTTATATATATATATATATATATATATATATACTACTTAAGCCATAGAGATACAGGGTGAGCACAAAAACCACTCCACGATTTCAAATAGTCATAACATGAAAACTTTTGGCAATATGTTTATAAATATGGTGACATCATATACATTAACTCAAAATATTTATTTTCTCACCAGCAGAATCTCTGTGCACCTCTATCCCCGATAGAGGGCAGTGAAATTCAAGATGGAGCTCACCCTACAGCAGATATATATATATATATATATATATATATATATATATATATATATATATATATATATACACCAATGCACCTACATGAGAGGTCAAGTTAAATCCTGCATAAGTCTGTTAGCCTTTCACTTTGGACAAATACCATTGAGTTGGGTATGAACACGATTCACTAACCTCTAAGCATCATATCGGCTTAGTCGACCTGACATGCCACAAAAATAAATCATTTATTTGGGTAAACTTTGAATACATCTCTTCTCTTGACTGCAGTCGGTAAATAGTAGCTCATTTTGGGCTCTCCTAATTTGCAGGTAGGCAAACCGACGTAGGAAAAGGAAAAATTAGTAAATAACGGACGGAGGCCGGGCTAGGAACTTTACTCTTTAAAAAACTTTTTGTTACTGAAACAGCAGCGCCATCACCAACACGGTGAGATTACGGCCTTATCCATGCCCCTCAAGGAGTGTGCAGTCTTATATATATATATATATATATATATTTCAAAATGAATAGGTCCGCGTAGAGGTTTGAAATTTCTTAAGAATTATTTATTTTGTTCTTACATACGTGTAAGTTTCCAGCTTGTTGCTTTCATGAGAGCACATATGTGGCACAAGGCCATCGACTAACAAACCTACACGTGTGAGTTCGAGTCTCA
>OY757919.1:65907713-65997713 GCA_963585895.1 Sepioteuthis lessoniana
TCATCATCATGTCGTGCCATTTGCACGGATATCCCTGACCCTCTCTCGCCACTTTTCCCTATCGTTCATCGCCTCTGGCAGGTCTATCAGGGCTACATCCTCACATTCTTCTAGAAGAATGGCTTTGGCATTAAATAACCTATGAAGGTTGACATGCTATTAAACAAAGAAACCAAAACAAAACATGTATGATGTTCCGTTTTTGGTGGCTTATAGTTACACACATACATGCAAATATAGTGAGAAGTTTGTTTATATATGTTCATCTATTTATCTTAGTCTCTTCATATCTATCTATTTTCTGTGTAGTTTATATATATGCGTACGCAATCCATGATATTGAATCGATAGATTATATGAATGGATCGTATCATTTCAAACTTAGTTATCTATTGGTATCTGTTATTGAATCTGTTTTGATCACTTACCAAAATCGCGGAGAATCTCATTCTTTATCAAAAATAGTGCTGTATCTACGCTCATCCTACCGTATACTTTAAATCATATCTCTATTTGAATTTACATTATGCTATTTGATTCGTCGTTTTACAAAAAAAAAAAAAAAAAAAAAAAAAAAAAAATTGATCAAGAAAAAAATAAAATAAAATAAACAAAATCAACAACATAACAAGACAAAATAAACTAACAAAAATAATAACAATAAAAAAATAATAACAATAAAAACCAAAAAATCGGTGTCAAGTTATAAAATAAATAAACAATATAAATTTGATCGTTAAAATCTTTGTGTCATTAAACAAAAAAAAAAAAAAAATTCTGATATAACTCATTTGTAAATGGGTGGGTGTCCTCGTGGTGTAATGGTTAAAGCGCTGGACTGCGAAATCGTTGTTAGCAAGTTCGAACTCCAGTCGCATTATTACGTTGATACTCGGACTAATACCCTTGGGAAAGGTATGAACCCCTTATCCTCCCAGCTATAGGTTAAATAGCATCATTGTCGCTCTTCTAGAAGGATGGTTCTGGTATTAAATAACCCACGAAGGTTGATATGCATCAAACAAAGAAACCAAATAAAACCTAATTTGTAAAGGATTTAAAGAAAAATTTGATTCCGTTCAAAAAATCCTGAGGGGAGTACTCGTGACGTCGTAGCTAACGTGCTGGACTGCGACATCGTAAAAGTGAGTTCAAAATCAAACCACGCTGTTACGTTCACTTTCGGACTAATACCTTTGGGAAAGGTATAAATATTGTTATTACCATCAACTATGGGTTAAAACGTACAATTATCGTTCTTTTACAAGGATGGCTTTGGTATTTATTATATAACCCACGAAGGTTGATATATCATGAAACAAAAGAAACTAAACCATCTATTCAAATTATAAGGGTCTTCATTGGCACTTAATTAAACGAAGGAATCAAACCAAACTAGTAATATTCTCCAAGTTTCTCGTTCTTCCTCCTCCACGCATCTTCCCTCAGAATGGTGTACGCTATATAAATAAGGAATGAACAAGAAGCGAAACGTAGAACGTCCAATGAAATAGTTGGGTATCTGTGATATCGCGGCAGGGTATAATTTCACCCGCGTGGGTTCAGCGTAGTGCTTGATGCGCGGCAAATTCAAGATTTGCTTTGGAAAAGTTTTCAAGCTGCAAAAAACCGTGGATACAGAGGATCAACTCTATACAAGTTTTTATTCATTTAATTATTATTATTATTTTTTTTAAAATTTAAGTTGTTCGTTCTTGAACTAATCATGTTGGCACAAACACGTTGAAAATCCCAGCCATAGGTGCAGGAATACCTGGCGAATTCTGTCGGTCTGTTTATGATTTACGAAATCTTTGATACCTACTGTTTATCAAATGGTACACAGACATGAAAGAACACACAGCAATAAAAAAAACAAAAAAAAAAAAACATGCGTAACACAGATACCAAAACTTGTTATCTGCTAAAAGAATAAATACACATGCAAACACATGTGCACACACGCCACACCACACCAGGCTACACCGCACCGCTGGACATACATCCGCCTGCATACAAACACGTTAACTCTTTCTCTCTCTCTTTCTCTCTCTCTCTCTTTCTCTCTCTCTCTCTCTGTTAGTTTGTCTTTCTCAGTCATAATCTCTCTATCTCTCTATCTCTCTTTCTCAGTTTGCGTGTATGGGCGCGCGTGCGTATGTGTGTGTCTACATGTGTGTTTCCATTTCAACGCATACGCTCGCACATATTCTCTTTTACTACTTGTAACTGAATACATAATTACACGGAAGCAATACCCATATGTGCATGCACTCATATATATATATATATATATATATATATATATATATATATATATATATATATATGTATATATATATTTATATATATATTGCTCATATATATATATATATATAGCTCATCAATTGAAGATTCAAGTAATGTGCCGGTTAAATAAATTTATAATCGCGTACATCTATTAATTTTATTGTTATTAATGATATATTCTGCATGTGTTTTGTTTTGTTTTTTTTATATATGTTTATATATATTAATTAGCCCTGCATTGAGCACTCTATTTGTCTTCTTCTTATTAAGTCTATTCGAAGACTTAAATGATATATATATATATATATATATATATATATATATATGTAGAAAGTGTGTTGCTGTCCACATTTCACGCATTTCACATTTCACATATTTCACCACACATGACATCATGTATGCTAATGAATACATGATGTCATGTGTGAGTATGTGTATTGTTTCTGTGTACTTACGTATACATTTACACGTATATATATATATATATATATATATATATATATATATATATATATATATGTGTGTGTGTGCTTTGGTATAAAACCACATTGTACATATAGTATAACTCATAAATAAGTACAGCCTTCTAATTGTTTTGATATAAAGTTAATTTTTTTCTAAACCGAAAGGTACTACGATTTTATTTCCAATTAGGTATTACATTATCAAAACGGATATCATTAATTAAAACACTCTTTCATACTTTTTTGTAGCTTATATATATATATATATATATATATATATACAGCTTGTGTGGATTTAAGCAAGTAGCAATTGCCTTCGAGATAATTCACATAACCAACTCCAAGAATCATTATTTTCCTAACGGTCAAGTCTCGCAAAATACTCTGATTCCGGCCATTTCACTAAAGTTAAGCAACGATGAGCCCATTCAATACTTAAGTGAGTGACCACCTAGTAACAGTAGGTACTGTAAGTAGCCTTACGTCTATGTGACAGACTAAGCAAAAATTAAATAACAAGAATCCTTTTCAGTTTTGTTGGCTGTCGTATTTAGATAGTTTCCAAGTTTTGCCAGGCATTACTAATGAGTTAAATCTTCTCAGAGTTCCGCTATTATTGTTGCACTCTTATGTTACATTGTTATTTACTAAGCTTTGCTTAGATATGACACACAAAGCTCTGGTTACTGACTGTACCTGCTTTTGCTTAAGTGGTCACCTATCTAACTTTTAAGCAGACTCATCGTTGCTTAGCTTTAAAGATGAACATACAATTTCGTTGATTTGGATCACAAAATCTAAACCTATAGGTAGTTAATGATCACTCATTTAAAATTTGAACGGACTCCTCGATGTTTGACTTCGGTCTTCTGGCGGGAACCAGTACTTTCAACGAGACTTGACAGCAAGTAAAACTAGCGTATTTGACGGCATATAAGACATACGGGTGTATAAGACGCACCCCAATTACGGCAGGGTAAATCAAGAAAAAAATCAAGTGAAACTAAGTATTAATATTAAACATGATTAAATTAATATAATGAGTATTATCAATGATAACACTTTTAATCTGCATAGTAGCCTTGTAAATAATGAAAATAGGTATATGAAAGTTACTCAAAAGTCTAAGCTAATAGGTAGCTAATTTCGGCCGTCTATTGCGAATTTTAAACGTACATTTGGCATATAAGACGCTGGGGGATTTTAAAAGATATTTTTTGTAAAAAAAGTGCATCTTATATGCCGTTAAATACGGTAATATTACATTAGTAAATAGATTCATGCATTGTCATAATTCACACACACACACACACACGCACACACACACATAGACTACGTGCTACAGTAAGAAAAGCTTAATCCATTCAGGAATGCAGTATGAAACTACCCAACCCACCCTCCACGTATAGGATGCAACACAAGATCATTTTTTTTTAAAGCGGAGTAGTATTGGATTGAATTTAGAGCTTCCTTTCTACTGGAATGGTTGCCTTACCAAGGCTGAAGAACACAGTCTACGCTACTATTTATCATATAACTGGGAGGGGACAATCGGATTAATACATATCCGAAAGTAATTGGCGCTTAGTAGAATGCAAACAGCCTCGTCCACGATTTGAACTCGGGTTACCGATTCCATTTCCTACGACGATAGCCATTAAACGTAACATCGTAGTTGTATAATGGCTATGAAGCTGGTCTTGTAAATTATTGTTACTGAGTATCGAAATCGAGCACTGAGTGTTTCATACTCGTAGTTTTGTGTCGAGACTAAGCAAGACTTAGTAATAACTACAAAGTTTATCTTTGTATACCACATAGCCGCTCTAACTGGGACATTTCCTGAGAACCAAACTGACGATACTAGCAGTAATGTGCTGTATTAGCTAGTTAATTATCGCTATAAGGCAAATGTCCTTGTTGTTCATCTAAAAAGAAAGGTTTTAGCATTAGATAACCGACGAAGATTGAGATGCCCTTAAACAAAGAAATCAAGCCGAATAGACTTGTTAGTATACGTATCCACGCGAAATTCTCATCTAAAAGGACGCTGGACGCTGACAACACTGCTTATATAATTATTATATTATATATAATTATTGCTTTTTACTAAGTTCGACTCACACTCACAAAGGGCCACAATGGTGGCTCTTCCGGTGAGGATCGAACTCATTTGTGCCACTAACGAACTTATCTATAGCTGTTCGACAGACGTTTTAAGGTCTGTGACTCTTTTGCACATTTTATATGCAAGAAGTTAGCCAAATCTAGTATATAAACAGAGTGAGCACAAAAACTCTCTCAGAGCGGCCTAAATGTCCCTTTCTCTGATCACAGATGCATCCTTTCTCAGTAAAGTTGCTGTATAACTTCCGAATGGAGAGGAAGTCCTGTGGCATAATATCTAAAGTACTAAATTGCGGCCTCGAAGTAAGCGACTTTAAACTCCAGTCTTGCTATGACGTTCACTTTCAAACTAATACTCTTGGGAAAAGTGTGAATCCTCACAGGTATGGGTTGAATTATATCCCTGTTGTTCATCTAAAAAGAAAGGCTTTAGCATTAGATAACCGACGAAGATTGAGATGCCCTTAAACAAAGAAATCAAGCCGAATAGACTTGTTAGTATACGTATCCACGCGAAATTCTCATCTAAAAGGATGCTGGACACTGACAACACTGCTTGTTTTAGCAAATTACAAAAGCCATCTTGGATTTCACGGCTCTTTATCAATGGTTGGGGCACACAGAGATTCTGCTGGTGAGAAAATAAATATTTTGAGTAAATGTGTGAGATGTCATCACATTTATAAACATATTCCAATAAGTTTTGATGTTATGACAACTTGAAATCAAAGATTTTTTTTGTTCATCCTGTAAATTTACCCAGTTTCTCCGCCACGAGCAAGATGCAACACAAAGTCAATGTTTTGTTAAAGGGAACTGAAATTGGTTTGAATTCAGAGTTATTCTTCTCTTTGTCAGATTGCCTTACCAAGGAAAAATAACTCATCTGACCCACTGTTTATCAATCACTGGGATGAGGTGGGAGCTAGAATAGATCAATTCATGGCTTTCCAGAAGAAAGGGAAACAAGCAGCATTGTTTAGGATTTGAACTTGGATTTGTGATTGCATTTTTAACGACGATAACCGTTACGTTAGGCACGACCCCATCTTGTCAATCTTCAAACAATAACGAATGCAGTATTCCATGAAAAGTGAGTTCACTTGTAATTCCTGCTAATAAAAGCTAGCTAACTAACGCAGATAGCCTAAATTGCTTATATCTCGATGAGTTTTGATCGTGATTTCAATCCACACTTGCGGCTCCCGTGATAGTTTTCACGTACCAGACGATGCTACCCTTCTTTTTGTTCAAGTAAAAAAAGTCAACACAGTAAAACTACTATTTTCTTTACCAACATGATAAAATCGCAATTTTCTCTTCCATTCATATTAGTTTATGTCAAGATTGATTATGGAAGTAACATTTTTTAATTAGTTACCTATTGTAACTGCTGTTACTAAGTGGTCATTCATCTAAATAGTAAGAAAGCTCATTACCATTTAACTTCCGTGATCTGACGGGAATTTGTGCTTTCAGTTTGGCTTGATCGTAAGTCTCTAATAATAGTTATTTATTAAGGTTCACTTAGTGGGGTGTGGTGTAATGGTTAAAGCGCAGGACTGCAGAATCGTAGTGCGCGAGTTCGAAGTCCAGTCGCGCTATTACGTTCACTTTCGTACAAATACCCTTGGGAAAGGTATGAACCCCCTTATCCTCTCATCTATGGGTTAAATAGTAACACTACTGTCTTTCTAAAAAAAAAAGATGGATTTGGCATTAAATTACGCGAGAAGGTTGATATGCCATTAAATAACAGACAAACAAAATAATGAGGCTGCGACATTAGGCTAGAATTATGCGGCCCCCATCTGAGGTAAACTTGATATTAATGAACCTCTCGCTAAGCAAGTAACATTATACAAGACAGAATGGATGAGTTTTTAAAAGGTTTTCTAATTTAGAAGCAATGAAACGTAAATCCAAATCGAAAAATTACAGAAAGATTTTGTTTTTTGACTGACTTTTTTTAAAAATGAAATTTGTATGAATTTTTATATTTATTTGATTTGGACTTATGTTCTTTTGTAAAGAAGAAAAACTTCAGTCCTTATTGTGTATTTTTTTAACATGGCAGGCATTATATATATATATATATCATCATCATGTCGTGCCGCCAGCACGGATATCCATGACCCTCTCTCGCCACTTCTCCCTATCGCTCATCGCCTCTGGCAGGTATCCAAGGCTACATTCCGTATCCTCACATACCTGCTGTATGTATGTTCGAGCTGGTCGTCCTGTTTTTGATCGGCTATATGTGGGGGTCCATAGGAGTACATTCCTTATGAGCTCGTCCCTGCTTCTCCAGCAGTGTCCTGCATGTCTGGTTCGTCTAAATTAGATAGTTTTCGTGATGGGAGGTAGGTGACCGTATAGTTGCTGTTTTGTGGGGTGTTGCCTCCAGGACTTCAATATTGCTCGCAGCATTCTTGTGTAATTGCCGTCTAGCTTTTTCTCCAGCCGTTTTGTTAGCGTCCAAGTAGTGCATCCATATAGCAGTAAATCCAGGGGTAGAGCAGAAAGTTCTTAGCCTCACCAAGTGGGAGTTGGAGAGTCAGAAGTGTCCTGGAAATGTCAGTCCTTTTCAGTTTGTGCTCTGGCGTCAGAGTTCTTGGGACATATCTTGCAGACAACCTGCTCATCCCCGAGATAGTTAAAATGTTCACCAAAGGCTCTTCTTTCTGGGTAAAGCTTTTTTTGAACGACCCCCACTCCTACACATATATCTTTGATCCTACGAAAAGATTACATGACCGTTGACCGGTGTGGGGATTCATTTCTGTAGTTCTGAAGAATATGGAGTGCTTCTTCATTACTACAGGGTCCACTCTTAACCAGAGTGGTAGTGCCTGTAAGGGTCCCATTTATGGCTCAAATAGATCTTTGAAAAATATTTGTATTTCATTGGAATGCTTAAAACCATGTAATTGTGCGTAAAGAAATAATAATTATTTTACTGCTTTGAAAGTTTTTCATGCCAGCGTTAGTTGATGGTTTTTCAATGGAATTTGAGTGACAAGTCTCCTCAAGTCTTCTTAGTATTCTGGCCAATCTTAATAATGGTTTTGTTTCGATGGTCTCTACTCATCCTCTTATTTCCATGTCTTCCAGTCCCTTTACAAAGTCTTTGAGGATAGTTCCGAGTGCGCCAATCACAATTGGTATCACCGCCACCTTCTTGTTCCATAGATTTTAGTTCGGTAACAGAGTCTAGATATTTATCTTTCTTTTAATTTTACTCTGTCATCAGAAGGAACGGCAAAGACCAAGTATGGTCTCCCCTTATCCTCTGATTTCTAAGTCTTCCGTTCCCTTTACAAATCTTTGAGGATTGTTCCAAGTGCGCCAATTACAATTGGTATCACCGTCACTTTCATTTTCCATAGTTTTTCTTTGTTCTCTATTGTTAATTAAGAATAATTACTGAGAACCATATAAATGTGTATAAATTTTTAATATTAGATAGAAATACTTGAAATCATATAGTTGTGTGCAAATTGTTTGTATTATATAGGGATACTTGATATCACACAATTGCGTGCAAATATGATCATTGACAATACATATATATATATATATATATATCAATTGAAAAATGTAATGAAACATTTAGACATTTCTAAATGTTTCACTGCATTTTTTAATGAATTAAATTTTGGCATTAAATAATCTATATATATTTGATATGCTGTTTAATAAAAAACCCCAAATGAAACCAATGTTTTCAAAAGGACTGATGTCAAAAGTATCAAATAAGACTTTTGAAAAATGAAAGTCACCTTTGCTAACAGAGATTTAGATGTTTTATTGCGCATTATTTGCTTTGATGAACATTTACCTTGATTGCCATCACCTTGAAGCAATTATTAAGCAGTTGTTGCGTTCTGGTTAGTGAACGCTTGTAATATTAGATAAAGGACAAACCACGATATGAGAGGAAATAGAGATATATTCTCAGGAAAAAGTATATACAATAGAGAGACTATTAGTTGACAAGAACATAGGATTAGTGAATACAGAATAAAGATAGAGTCCAACGATAGTATTGGCTTCCGTTATTACGGTAGCAAGTAAGTTGATCTAGTGCGATCTCTAGTCTTCAACGCTCTAATATTATTCCTATAAGAAGCTGCTCTTCACCTTCTAGTCTGCCCTGGTATTAGTAGCTACTGCTATATATGGCAGATGGATTAGTTCATTGTGTGGAAAAAGGTGGGCGATACCCAACACCAGTCAAACAGAAAGTTCTTGCTGTGACAGGAGTTCGATGCATTTTGGGTAAATAATTACCCAACACCTCCACCTCGAAGAGGATGTGGCACAAGGTCGATTTTTAAGTGGAGTACAACTGGTTTGAATTCAAAATTTTAATTTCTTTTAGACTAGTTACTGTGCCAAGGTTAAAGAGCCGATTCTGATTTGCTATTTGCCTGCTGCTTTATTCTTCGAATTTGTAGTCTTGTTCTAAACTAAGCCCTCTAAATGGATATTTTTGCCTGGGTTTGTTACGACACTTTTTCCATTTTTTTTCACCTTAAAAATAGTTGCTTCAATGCCACTTTCGGTGGTCATTAAGTTTAATGTTGAGTCTCTTACTATTTATTGATCTTATATTGGAAAAAATTAAGGATATGGGCTCTATAATCAGCATTAAACTTACCTCCCTTGACAAGTTATAACGATTGAGGGTGTATGTATTTACCCAATCCCACAGCCAAGTACTGAAATTTAGTTTGAATTTAAAGTTTTTCTTCCCTTAGTCGGGTTACCTGAACAAGACTTAGCTCTGTTTACCAAGAGTTAAGTTGGCGGGGCAAAAGAGACAGATTCACGTCCATATAAAGATCAGTATGAGCGCCAACGGAGTCATCGTACTTTTATCATTAAGTTAAAAATTGAATAGGAAGTTATTTTATCTTCTAAGTACATTTTAATGCTATTGCGCGTACAAAATTCTCGCTAATACGTATTATTTTGGTTGAGTTACGATAGGATACATAAAAAAAAAAACTGGAGGCGCACTTAGCGTAACGGTTATCATCGCAGGGAATGGAATTGGCTAACCGAGTTCAAATCCTAGACCTGACTGTTAGCGTTTCACTTTACGCTTATGCCTCTGGAGAATGTTTAAATACATCTGTTATACTCCAGTCTTGAGAAAATAAGAGGGTAGAATGGATTCTTTAGTCTTGGTTAGGTAACCAGTCTCGGAGAAAGAAAATTCTGAATTCAAACCAGTTATAATCCGTCTAAAAAATTAACTTTGTGTCATATGGATTGTGTCGGAGGGGTTGGGTAATTACACAGAGAAACTAGATCATTATAGTATAGATTAAAAAAAACTTAGCTTAATCTGGCCAAGAGCCAAATCAGTGAATGGAGGTTGTGGATAATTGCGTCGCGTCTATCTTTCTATCTATCATCTATCTATCGTGGATGAATACTAAACAGAATTGCCAGTGTGAACAATACGACTACGATGGTTGTCTGAAAAGTAAGTTACAAATACTTAAAAATCAAACTAGTTTATTACTATACAAAGAAACATATCCTACTAATACTACTACTCTACTTTTACGCATTTTCACTATTGAGATTAAAACATTTCTTCCATTGGTGCACAAACGCATAAATACTCGACTCTAAGAACATGGTGTCAAGTTAATAGTTAAATTACTTTGGGACTTAACGATGATACTTTTCGATATCCTAACTTCTTGTCGACGATTTCGTGAACCACCAACTTCTGAAGATCAAGTTCCATAGGGATATCAATGAAGTCTGTGTTGTTAATAATCTTGGATCAGATCTTCAACACGCGCAGTGTTGGCGACGATACAAAATTACATTGCGCGCGTTGAAGCTTTGATTCAACATAATAGACGACGCAAGTTTCGTGATATCTATATGGAACTTAATCTTCTGAAGCCCGTGGTCCATGAAATCATCTGTGGGAAGTTGAAATAACTTCGCGATAGGCCCCAAGGCAGTTTGCTGGAGAACAATTGACTGAAGAACAATTGAATTTACGTCATCTTATCCGAGGAGGATGTTCATTCGTTTGAACGCCGATGAGACAATCTCGATGGCCACTACGTCGAAAGGTAGCATAGTAGTGCTGGTAATATATACACAATGTTTTACTTGTCAATCAATGAACATATTGGATCAGTAAGTGTTTGTATATTACTTTTTAGACGTTCTTAGAGTTTCAGTAATAAAGCAAATCTCTCCTTTTCTTTTTAAAGATACGATTTTAAACATGCTATATAATTTCATTGTTGACAGATTCATTGATAATCTATACTATAATGGAACATTGTAACGAGATTTTTGATTACGCAATACCTTCATAATTCTCTTAGAGAATAAAGCATTTTCCAATCCAATTTGCGACATAACCCATTATAAACCAAGTTTTTTTTTTTAATTTTTCGATTTATAATGAAATTATTATATGGAAACATATAAAAATACATACTAAACACACTAAAACTTCCATTCAATTTTTATTGCCGTAAATACAAGTATAAATTTGACTAATGCTAAGTATACATTGAATTAATCAAAATGTAAGTATTTAATGAGATTTATATATATATTTTAACTACCCTCAAACGAGGAAATTGGATCATAATGGGCTAATAATTCAATTACATAATCTGTGAATGCAGGAAACTGGTTCTGGCAGTTTACAAAAGCAGGCACAACGAAGAGGAGAAGGCGTTTCCACTGGGAATTGTGCAATCTGTATCTTAACGATAGGAGTGATGCCAAATAGGTTTAATTTTCATTGTTTAAAGCCATTTAAAGGATGATATAGCCTTTTGTGAACTTTGAACGAATTTTTACATCAATTCGATCTGAATACACGTTTCCTTGTTTGTAAAGAAGAACAACTTCTAAAAAATCAATTGTCAATTATTTTTCACTAAACTTGTTCTGAAAAATACAACACAAAAATTCTATTCGATTTCGAGATAAAAAATGGACCCGCCTCAATTTTGACCGTCAAAGGTTTAAACCTTATAGTTAACAAGAAGAAAAGAAGTTTTCAGCTCGTGGACTTCACTGCTCCAGAAGACAACTGAGATAAACTGAAGGAAAACGAAAAACTAGATAAATCTTTAGACTTCATCGGAAAACTGGACCCACCACCGCCATAAAAACCAAAACTATTGGGCATGAAAATGACGGAGTTCTTGGAGCAATACAAAAGAACCTTGAAAAGAGACTGGGAGGATTGAAAATTCGTGGAATGTAGCAACTGTTCAGACCAAAACACAATTGATATCGGCTAGAATACTGAGAAGAATTCAGGAGAATTGAGGAGACTTGCTGTCAGTTGAACTTCAGTGAAAGCCACCAGCACATACCCGGGAGAAAACTCGCAAAGAGTCAAATATTAATAATACTAATAATAATTTAAAATTCACCCACATTCACGACAGACTGACTATGAAATAGAGGCTTAGAAGAAACAGATACACCCGAATGGATGACCAAAGGAAAGACCACCCTGATACAAAACGACCCCAAAAAACCATCTCCTCAACAACTATAAACCCATAACGTGCCTACCGATGATGTGAAGAATCCTAACAGCAAAAATTAGGGGGGAAATCTACTACTCACTAATAACCCGCAGATTGTTCCCCAAAGAACAGAAAGGATACCATAAGGGAACAAGAGGTACAGGAGATCTACTGTACATTGGTCAAGACATACTCACGGAGAGCAAAACGATGCGAAAAATATAGCTGTTACAGGGATAGACTACAAAAATGCATGATATGATGCCCGCAAAGCTGGATAATAGATTGCCTCAGAATGTACTAGATAGCCGACAAAGTCATTAAGTTTATCGAGGAAACTATGAAAACCTGGAGAGTGTAATTGACTTCAGGATGAAAAGGTTAGTCGAGGAGAAAATCCAGGGAGGGGTCTTCCAGGGAGATTTGCTATCACAATTACTATTTATCATAGCGTTGATGTCACTCAATCACATACTTAGGAAATGCATAAGCAGCTACAAAATTCCAAAATCATAAGAAAAGATCGATCGTCAACTGTACATGGACGACATCAAACTGTTGGCTAAAAATGAAAAAGAACTGGAAATCTTTCTACCGACAGTGAAAATATACAGTGAGTATATAGGGATGGAATTCGGTATAGAAAAAATAATGAGAAGCGGAAAATGACATATGACGGAATGAATAAATCTAACAAATCATGAAAAAATCAGAACTCTTGGAGAAAAGAAAACTTACAATGTACTTGGAAATATTGGAAGCGGACACCATCTAACAAGCGGTGATGAAAAAAAACAAAAAAACAAAAATGGAAATTAGAAAAGAATATCTCAGAAGAACGAAAAAACTACTTGAAATCAAACTATATAACAAAAATCTCATCAAAGGGATTAACATTGGGTCGTCCCTCTTGTAAGATACTCGGGAAGTGGATGAGGAAAAAACTTCAAGAAATGGACCAGAGAACTAGAAAACTCATGATGATACACAAGGCCTTACATTTTAGATATGACATAGACTGACTATAAGTGACGAAAAGAAGGAGGAAGAGGATTCGCCAGCGCTGACTCAAAGACTTCATAAAAAAGAGCAAAGAAAGACTGGTTACAGAGACCAGAAATAACACAAACTACACAAGAATTAACAGAGCAACAATAAATAGAAAACAAAAATGAGAAGAAAAACAACTGTATGTGTATTTTAAACGACAAACAAGTGAAATTTCGCACGAGAAGACCAGGACATGACTAAGAAAAGGAAACCTTAACCGTGAAACTGAATCTCTTTTTATAGCAGCACAAAACAACGCCATAAGGACAAACTAAGTTAAATAAAAAATAGATAGGACGAAACAAAATTGCAAATGTAGGATACGTGGTGATAGAAACGAAACGATCAATCATATAAGTAAATGCAGCAAATTAGTGAAAAAGGAGTATAAGACTAGACACGACAGGGTAGAGAAGGTGATCTACTGGAAATTGTGCAAGAAATTGAAATCTGACCATTGGAACAAGTAGAATATGCACAAACCAGAATCTGTCTAAGAGAATGAGATGCACAAACTTCTCTGGGATTTTGAGATACAAACAAATCACCTAATCTCGGCAAAACAATCTGACCTAGTGATAATCAGCTAAAAAGAAAAAGAGAATCGCCTGAATAGCGGACTTTAACATTTTGTCTGATCTCAGAGTAATATTAAAGAAAGTGAAACGAGACATAAGTATCTAGACTTTGCAACAGAACTAAAAAACTATGGAACATGAAGGTGATGGTGATACGAATCGGGATTGGTGCGCTTGGAACAATCCCTAAAAGATTGATAAAGGGACTGAAAGACTTGGAAATAAGAGGACAAGTAGAAACCATCCAGACATTAAGATCGGCCTGAATACTGAGAAGAGTCCTGGAGACTCAAACTCAATTGAAAAACCATCAGCTAACGCTGGTGTGAAAAACTCTCAAAAAAATAAAACAATAATACCGGACCAAGGAAAAACTTGTCATCTAGTAGACTTTGCCATGCCAAAAATACTTGGACCTTGCTAGAGAAATGAAAAAGTTTTGGAACATGAAAGTGGCAGTGATACCAGTCGTAGTAGGAGCCCTTGGAACAGTTCCCTAAGAACCTGGAAAAGAGACTAGATGAACTGGTGATAAGAGAAAAATTGAAATCATTCATACCACAGCACAACTAAAATCGATTAGGATTCTGAGAAGAGTCCTGAAGAACGAAGGAAACTTGCTGTCACTTAGACTCCACTGGAAAACCATCTGATAAACCTGGCTGGTGTGAAAAACTCGCCATGAGAATAATAATAATAAGGATAATAATAATAATAATGAGGCCCTTCGTCGCTTTCACTCCAATGATTATAGTTTCATAATTGATATAATTATTAAATGTTTATTACTCCCCCAAATTCATTTGCATTTATTACATAAATTCTAAAAATAGAATGTGGCTTGACATCAAACATAAATTAACATTAAGTCAATAAATCTAAATCAATATACAAACTGATTGGTTTGATTTGGTTTGTTTAACGGCATACAAACTGCTTATGAGTTATTTAATGCCAAAATTTGATTTATTTGTAAATGTTTAATTATAATCATAAATATTCATACGTTTGGTCTGTATTATTTGTTTAACGGCACGGCAACTACTTATGCGTTTTTTGATTCATTCATAAAATTGTTTGATCACAATCATAACTATATGTTCAACGGTCCATTACAATCATTCTTTTTTATCACACGTTTTTTTTCTTTTTTTTTTTACTATAATAATTATTTGTTTGAACAATTATATAGAATCAAGTATTCCTACCGATCGCAAATAATTTATACACAATAATACGGTTGAAAGCAATTATTCCTATTTAATAATAATCATTTGTTTACATGAAGGTATATGGTTCAAAATAATAATAATAATAATAAATTGCGGACTTTACTGTCCCGGCGCATCACAGAGTGAAAATTAAAGAAAGCGAAAAGAGTAATAAGTACCTGGATCTTGCTAGGGAATTAAAAAAAGCTGTGGAACGTGAAAGTGACGATAATACCAATTGTAATTGGTGCTCTTGGTACAGTCACCAAAGGATTGGTTCAAGGACCGGAGGACTTGGAAATAACCGGACGAGTGGAAACCATCCAAACTACTGCATTATTGAAATCGGTCAGAACACTGAGAAGAGTCCTGGAGACTTGAGCAGACTTGTTGTCACTCAAACTACAGTGAGAAACCATCAGCTAACGCTGGTGGGAAAAATCTCAAAAGAGAACAAATAAGGACCGCGACCTTGCAAGGAAATTGAAAAACCTGTTGAACATGAAAGTAACGGTGATACCAATTGTGTCCTAGGTACAGTAACTAAACGATTACTACGGGAACTGGAGGATTGGAAATAAGAGGACAAGTGGAGGCAATCCAAACTACAGCATTAAGATTGGCCAGAATACTGTGGAGAGTCCTGGAGACTTGAAGAGACTTGCTGTCACTCAAACTTCAGTGGGAAACTATCGGCTAATGGTAGTGTGAAAAACTCGAAAAGGAGTAAAATAATAATAATAATGAAACATGAGGCCCTCGGTGAAAATGGAACATTAACGGTGATCTATTAGTCAAACTCACTAAATACGCCATATAAACCCCACTATCCTATTATA
Source organism: Sepioteuthis lessoniana (assembly GCA_963585895.1). Taxonomy (NCBI): domain Eukaryota; kingdom Metazoa; phylum Mollusca; class Cephalopoda; order Myopsida; family Loliginidae; genus Sepioteuthis; species Sepioteuthis lessoniana. The sequence goes on from OY757919.1 coordinate 65,923,810, forward strand.
AAGATGGTGGTTTCTCGCTTCTTGAATCTGTTAAGGCCAGATGTATGAGGCACTCGACGAGAACCGAATTCATTTACACATATACGTTAATCTAGCTCATTGATCACTACTCCATACGAGGTCTCTCATCCTGTTGTAAAGATGGTGGCTTTTAATGTCTTGAATCTGTCAAGGCCAGAAGTATGAATCACTCAGTGAGAATGGAACTCATTAATGGTAATTCGTTAGCTTAGCCCGCTAATCATTACGCCATACAAAACCCTCCTCCTGTAGTAAAGATGGTAGTTTCTTGTGTTCTGAATCTGTCAAGATCAGAAGTATGAGGCTCTCGGTGAGAAGAGAACTCAACGGTGATTCGTTAGCCTATCATTACGTCTTACAAGGCTGCCCTCCTGTCGTAAAGATGGTGGTTTCTAGTGTCTCGGGTCTGGTTACCGATTACTGAATGATGTAGTTTCTCTTTACAAAGATCAAGTAAGGTACAGAATTATTTTCTTTATCAGATGAACTATTTTGCAAATTTCTGTAATTCTTTATACTGTAACAACAATAATTCTGCGTTTTCTTTTTCTTTTCTTTTTCTTTTAAAAAGAAGGTGATACTTCCTTAATTGCTTAGTTTGTGTTCACATTTGGAATTTGACTCTCGGTTCGAATGACGAATCCTTCGTACCGTTTTCTTGTAAAAGAAAAATAGAAAATCTTGATAATCAATTATACGAGGGTTATTCAATAAATAAGGTGAAAATTGCTAAAGAGTTAGCAATAGGAAGCACTATTTACAGTTGCAACCTTTTCAAGGAAATCAATAATGATGGTTCCTTCATGTCTCAGAATACTGTCAGTATGACCCTCTTTACTAACGGAATGTTTTCTTTACTGAGGACTCAATGTGACACACTAATGTTTATTCAATTTGTAAAGATTTTTCTTTAGCTTAAATATGCTTCTCCAAACTCAACACATATTCTTCTATAGTTTTCACATGATTTTTACTTATCACTCACCAAAAATTTGATGACAGACCTCTGTTTAAGCCTGGAGCAATCTGTTTGATTTGCCACCCTTTTAATTAGCCCCTCTCGAATATTTTTGAGATTAAATTAATTTTTGCTATAAATCATTTCCAAATAATGAAGAGTTTACATTTATGGAAAAAAGACTTTTTGAATATATATATATATATATATATATATATATATATATATATATATATATATATGTATATATATACACACACACACACACACACACACACACACACACACACACACACACACACACACACATATATATATATATATAAACGTGTATGTCATCGGCGAAATAAACTTATAATGACAATTTAACCGTGGTGAGTTTTCTTCCAGGATACATTATATATATATATATATATATATATATATAAATATATATATGTATATATGTATGTATGTATATGTGTATATATATATATATATATATATATATATATATATATATATATATATATATATATATATATGTGTGTGTGTGTGTGTGTGTGTGTGTGTGTGTGTGTGTGAGTGTGTGTAAATATATTGCTTTGAAAAAATTCCACTTATTTATTGAATGACTAATATACAAATCAGTCACATACAATAATTGCTTGTTTTTATGCTACAAAATAAAAATTGACCCCTCACGTTTTGTAATGGCCAACGAACAGAACTAATAAATCATTGCTTAAGACTTTTATTCTAACTGGAGAGCCTTTTACTTCTCGCTTTGTCCCAAACTAAGTTAAGCTTAGTAAATGACTACAAGATAAATACGAAGAATAATATAGAGAGAAAGAAAGAAAAGAAAAGAAAGTTGTAAAAAACAGAAGAAAAAAGAAGGAAAACAGATATTGATAGAAAGAGAGCGGGATAGAGGGAAACGAAAAAGACAAAACGAGAGAGGGAGAGAAAGAGAGAGAGAGAGAGAGATGGTTTAAAAGGGGTTAGATGAAAAATGTAAACAGAATAAATGTAAGAAAAAGAAATAAGGAACATAAAAGAAATAAAGAAAATAACAAAGAGAAAATGAGAATAAGCGAAAGAGACAAAAAGAAGAGAGAGAGAGAGAGAGAGAGAGAGAGAGAGAATAAGAGTAAATAGGAGAGAAAGAGGTAAAGCGATCGAGAATGGTAAAAGGATTGGTGTGTATGGTTAATTGCTTTGTTTAATGGCACATTAACCTTCGTCAGTTACTTAATGCCAAAGATATACTTGTAAAAGAACCGCAGTGGTACTATTTAAACCATAGCTTGGGAGGATTATGAACTTAATAGCTTTCCCTAGCGTATTAGTCCGAAAGTGAACGTAACAGTGAAAGGTATGAATCCAGTTATTCTCCCTCAAGCTATGGGTAAATAGTAGGGCAGACTGGGCTCTTCAGCCTTGGTGAGGAAACTGGTCTAGGAGAAGGAAAACTCTGAATTCAAACCTGTTAAACTCCGCTTAAAAATTGACCTTGTGTCATATCCTGCCCGAGCGGAGGGGTTGGGTAAATATGGTAACAGCGAGAGTAGGGTTCGAACTCACCGTCTACAATGTCGCAGTCCTGCATGTTAGCCATTAGCAAGAGATATATAGAATAAAAAAAATTAAGAAGAAAGTAAATGTCTATTTAACAGTGAGAAAGTGAGAGAAATTAACGTGGGGCATGAAGATAAAGAGAGAATGGAAGTCAAGGGAACATGAGTGAGAGAGATTAAAATAATAAGAAAGGAAGATGAATTGTATGACTAAGAAAGAGAGAGAGAGGAAGAGATAGATCGATAGAGAGAGAGAGGGGGGGAAGCAAAGATAACATGAATGAGAAAGGCAAAGAATAAGATAAGATAGAGCAAGTAAAAAAAAGCGATTGAAATAAAGATAATATGAGAATAAGAGAAGAAAAAGAGTATAGCAGAGAGAGAGAGAGAGAGAGAGAGAGAGAGAGAGAGAGAGAGAGAGGGGGGGATCAAAAAGACTAAATGACAGAAGATGGTTGAAAAGAGAAAGAAGAGGATGATGGAGAGACATTAAGAAAGAAAGATAAGAGAGAGAGAGAGAGAGAGAGAGAGAGAGAGAGGAGTAAACAGAATACGAGGAAGAAAGATTAAAGAAAAAAGGGAAGGAGAGAGAGAGAGAGAGAGAGAGAGAGAGAGAGAGAGAGAGAGAGAGAGAGAGAGAGAGAGAGAGGGGGATCAAAAAAGAATAAATGTTAGATTGTTTAAAAGACTAAGGGAGGAAGATAGATGACAAGAATGAGATAAAAGCGTGAATAAAGTGGGGAAAAGAAACAAAACGGAGAAGATGGTTGAAAAGAGAAAGAAGAATAGGATGAGGGAGAGACATTAAGAAAGAAAGATAGAGAAGAGAGAGAGGGGGAGGAGTAAACAGAATACGAGGAAGAAAGATTAAAAGAAAAAGGGAAGGACAGAGAAAGAGAGAGAAAGATAGAGAGAGATAAACTTGTAATATGAAAAAGAAAGATTTAAATAAAAAAGGAGAGAGAGAGAGAGAGAGAGAGAGAGAGAGAGAGAGAGAATAAAAAGATAATGAAAACTGGATCCTAGTACGACTACAAGTGCTAAATATACATTACTATGATGATTACGACATCTGACGTAACAAACCCACTGCTCTTATTGCTGCTTTTGCGTTGAAGATAAGGTAAATGCTCTTATAAATACAATCGATCGACTTAATACGATAGTTGTTTCTGGAGAAAGCAGTACAATTTCTTCAGAAAAGAGACAACCACTAATTTTTAGCCGTAGATCCTTTCCTATAAAAAAATCTATTTACGGTTTTGTTGTCATGTTGGTTCCATTTATAAATTGTCATCATTTAAAATGCTAGAGGTCTCTGTTCCTTTTTAATCTGTTTCTGAAGCATTTGCTTCAATATGAGAGGCACCAGTGCCGAGCGAAGGCCTCGACGCGCACTGCCTCTCAACACCCTAGCCAACACCCACATACAAACGAATCAACCATGCTCTTATTCGCACGCTTCATCCTCGTCTTCTACTTCCAACACCTCCACCCTACCACCCACACACATGCACACATGCATCAAGATCAACACACACACACACACACACACACACACACACACACAATTTATGTGCACAGAAGCTTAAGATTCCTACGCTCTCACACGAGTGCTTAGACAAGCCTGTAACAGGCACACACGCAGATCGATATACATGGAAACACAGTTTTATATAGAAGTGTATTTCTTTCTTTCTTTCTTTCTTTTAGGTGTTTTCTTTATTTTTTTCATTGTAATTCTTATCTTTTTCGTCTTGCTTTCGTTATTTTCCCTCTTTTCTTCCTCTGTTTTCTTTGTTTCTTTTTTAATATTCTCATGTTCACTTCTTTCTTTCTTTCTTTTCTTCTTTTTTTCTTTCTTTTTCTACGTCTATTCTTTTTCAGATTTCTTTCTTTCCTCTTTTTTTTGGGGATTTGTTTGTTTGCTTGTTTGTTTCTTTATTTCTTTCTCGTGTACGTCTCCACTTTTCTTTCTTTCTTTCTTTCTTTCTTTCTTTCTTTCTTTCTTTTTTGTTTCTTTTTCTTTTACTTTATAATAATTTCATGTAGACTAAATCTTTTTCTATCTATCTATCTATCTATCTATCTATCTATCTATCTATCTATCTATCTATCTATCTATCTATCTCAGTCTTTTCTCTGTTATGTATGTATGTATGTATGTATGTATGTATCTATGTATCTATGTATCTATGTATCTATCTATCTATCTTAAAATAATTATCTGTCTCCTACATTACTTCTTTTTTGTTTACTACCGTCTTTCAAAATCTTTTCTTGACTTCCTTCAATTATTTCGATCATTTTTTCTTCCCTTTACTTACACACACGTCACATTCTGTTTTTTCTTTCCTGTGCCATTTTCTTTCCTCTATTTTAAACAGCCCAGTCAGTTGGGGCTCTAGAATACAGTAAGACCCCCTCCACGACAAGTGTCCTGGATATGACACTAAACTGCACTGGAGCTTTGGAGAATGTGGATTATCCCTTCTTTGCCATTACTCCCGGGTCCACTCTGACCTGGAGTGGTAGTATCTGTTATGGTCCTACCTATGAGTCAACTGGAACTGTTTAACCATCTATTTGAAAATAAATAGCTGATGTTAAATTGAATTGCCAGTGTTTGGTAGCAATGCTTGAAATAATTTGACTAAGTGTTTAGTCGAGATTCTGCTTGATTGAAATGTTACCAACAAACTCTTCATTTATAACTCACACACACACACACACACACACACACATATATATATATATATATATATATATATATATGAAAATATGTGTGCGTGTGTATGTGTATACATATATATATATTTAGCATAAGATAACCAAAATGGGTTGATACGCCATAAAGCTTAACCAATGAATCCTTTTTAATCCGTTATTTACATAATCATTATCATATTTACCCAACCCCTCCGCTCGGGCAGGATATGACACAAGGTCAATTTTTAAGCGGAGTTTAACAGGTTTGAATTCAAAGTTTTCCTTCTCCTAGACTAGTTGCCTCACCAAAACAGAAGAAATCAGTCTGTCCTACTATTTACCCATAGCTGGAGGGAGAATAATTGGATTCATACCTTTCCCAAGAGTATTAGTGCTATGTGAAATGCAATCATTCTGGTCCAGGATTTGAACTCGTGTCGTCGTGTCCATTTCCTACGACGATAACCATTACCCCACGGGCACCTTTACATAATCATTATTGGTCGCGAAAGTTTGGTAAAAGTGCTGCATGTTGAAACAAATACTCATTTTAGATCCATCATAAAAACTTAGTTAAAGTATCATTTTGATGATGGACAAAGATTTCTCTCGTACTTTTCAGACTATGATTCTACACACATTTACAACAAAATATTACTTGATAATAGGTAACGCTTTCTTAGTAACTCTTAGTATTACTCTCACTTAGTCTTCTTGAACTACGTATAGCTCATTTTCCCAGCTAAATCATAAAAGTTCGTACAGTGGCGGTTTACGGTCATATTACGGTAAAAACACCTGTTTTCGACTGATCATAGCAACGTCAAGCCCGATCAGTACTTGGATAGGTGATCACTTGGGAATATCAAGTGATGTAAACATTAACGTTTGAAGGAGGTGGTGGTGGCATGACGGTTATCACCGTAGGAAGTAAACTCTGCTACTTGACCTCAAAATCCTGAACGGGGTTGTTTGCATTTCACATTTCGCTAATATCATTGGGAAAGGCATGAATCCAATTATTCTCCCTCCAGCAATGGGTAAATAGTAGGGCAAACTAGAGTCTTTGATTTTGTCATGGCAATCGGTCTAGGAGAAGGAAAACTCTGAATTCAAACCAGTTGTAGATCTGGAAATAGGATGGGCTCTGCTAGGCTATTCTTGCCCAAATCACATTACATGAGTCACAACCCCACGGTCGAATCAGGTTATGAGACCAAAGAAGAAGAAGAAGAAGAAGAAGAAATTAGTGTCAGGTGGGGTTCGGACAGTGGCGGCTTACGGCCATAGTGTCAGATTGGGTTGGGTTGCTGTCAAAAGTTACCGAAGAAAATCGGAGGTTGGGTTATGGAATGCTAGTTTTTAGGACAGACAAACAAGCATACTCCAAGTTCTCGTTTCGGTGTTAAAATAATTACGTATCTTTCACTTGTGACATTGGTCTTTATTCGAACCTTCGAAGAAGCTGGATTTTTAAACGCTGATTTTCTTGACTAGCGGTGCTACCCACACACTTGGAAACTAGGAGTAACACGATCAATCTTTCTCATTCTATTTTACGTTTACTTTCACCTTGTGCTATATTAAGCTATGCATAATAGATATTTAAATCATTTCCACAGGAATATACTATCCTTTTTTTTCAAAGACCTCGACTGTGGAGAACGGAACTTTATAGATTAAGATATGCTACAGAATCAGTGGGAATGATAGTTGTTGGCTGTAAACTTGCCATGCGGTCCCAACTCGTCGAGTTCCAGCTCTTAGTCGATCGCACTGATGAATACTTTTCTTTCAAGCTGCTCAAAAACTAATTGGTAGAGTCAAAAGTTTTACAATATTTTATTAGTTTATTGCATGTGTATCACGTGACCACAAAACTTTGACCCGTGGTAGGTTAGCCGCTGTGATTGTTAGTATCGTGGTAGTTGGTGTGTCATGGAAGAAACTAAAGGTGAAAACGAATTTGATCACTGCAAAGAGATAATTCAAGATATTTCGCTCGGGTTGCAAGAACCTCGATCTTGCGAGTCTTGCAAGGTCAAGTAGACCTAAAACCGTGGATTCCGAGGTCGTGCTCCAATCTATTGAGGCAAATCCGGTGAGTAGCAGTTGGATAGTATCAGTCCAACCTTACCAAAATATTGCAATACTTTTGACTCTCTCAAGTATTAAGAACAGTTTCGACATCGGTATTTATCGATGGATTAACGATTAAGTTAATCTAACTAAAGACAACTGGAGGATTAGCTGACATATTTTTTCAATAAACATAATTATTTCGTAAAGATTTAGATAATTTTTTTCTTGTCCATTTTAATTATTTTCTAAAATCATGTAATTATAGTACAGTTATAGGGTCTTAATCAATTCTCTTTTCACTCTTTTATACCGTTTGATGTAGATGATTGTGTTTGTTTATATCCGAATAGACTTGTTTTTAAGTCGATCCTATGTATAAATCGACCCTTGACATGAAATCATTGCTATATGGGATTAATTTCTGAAGCCGAGGGCTTCTATTTCCTTTCATTGCTTGCTTGTTTGATGGATTAACTGAATGATTGACTTTAACGGCATATCAACCCATCCAGGGTTATTTTATGCCAAGAGGTTAAGGAATTGCATTTATCGTACATTTATATTCACATTTTTTCTGTAGTTATTTCATAAGAGTTTTTGCAGATGGTTATAAGTTATAAATTATTCCTATCTAATACAAATAATTTGCATTCAGTTATATGATATCAAGTAATCTTAATAGAAATAATTTGAATTCAGTTATATGATATCAAGTATTGCTATCTAATACAAATAATTTGCATTTTGTTGTAGGATTTCAATTATTCCTATCTGATACTAATAATAATATAATTTCCAGGAATTATTTCTATTTAATAATTGTCATGTTTGCACTCAGTTACATGGCTTCAAGTAGCTAATAATAATCTTTTATAAACGATTATAGCTTCATGTAAGTACTTTTGATACAAATAACTTACAGTTGTATTTTATGAAGTATTCCTATCTGATATTAAAAATTTTCAAGCATATCTATTTGACCCTAAGATGTTTTCATTGTTTGAATTTCAAAATTATGAATACTCCATCATAGGCTGACCGCATATTTTTGTTTAAAAATTCAACCAATACATGATAAACAATTATAAGATACTACTAATGCAATTCACCCATTTAATATATATATATATATATATATATATATATATATATATATATATATATTAAATAGGTGAATTGCAGTATATATGGTCCACGACCCCCGTCGGGTTGAGCTCTCTAGCGAAGGAAGTAATGGTTGCCACTAGCGTAAAGCAAGGCTCTTCGAATGAATTGTGCTCTCGGTAGCCGTTAAGCGGATATATGTAAACAAAACAAATGTGATACATAAGCGTTTAAAATTCCTTCGCTTACGCTAGTTTCCTCGTGGCTGTGTGGTAGAATCTGGGCATCGGCGTTTGCGTCAGCCGGTTTTCGATCACAGCTTCGAGAATCAAGCGGGTCGAGCCACAGTGAAGAGTTGTGATACAACAAAACAGTCTGTCTGTGGATGTCTATATATACATTCATATATAATAAAAAGGAAAACTGAACAGACCATCATTTTGCTATTTTAAATCTATTTCAGCGGGCTAAAATAAATTCATAATAGCAAAATGACGATCTCTTGAATTTTTCTTCCTGGTAGTGGGTAGAGTGTTCACCAATGGTCCGGCAAACCTGGGTTCAATCCCAGGTCGCGTCATACCAAAGACTTTAAAAATGGTACTTAATACCTCCTTGCTTAACACTCAACAATAAAAGGTACTTATCAAGGGTAAAGTGGAGCAATCTAGGGAAAGGAGTATCGCCCCCCCCTACACCTCGGTGTGGTAACTATTGAAAAGGGAGCCTTCTGGTCGCCCTTGACTACGGTCGCCAACTTGACTTATATTACAAATATAATTGCTCTGGATGAGGTTTGTATATTAATAGTCATACATCAAGTACTCCTGGAGAATTATCAGAATACTCTCATATATTCTCGATTTGAATAATTACAAACTTTTCGTCTTCGGACATATATATATATATATATATATATATATATATATATATCCACAGACAGACTATTTCAGACAATTTCGCGGTATCATAACATCAGTGTGGCTAGACACGCGAGATGCTTCAATCTCGGATCGAAACCGGGCTGACTTTACGCTAGAAGGATATCTTACCGCAGAACAATGGGTAACCACATCGTAAGAGAAGGAATTTAACGGATATGTATTATTTTCCTTTGTTTACATATACGCTTAACAGCTACCGGAGTCCTTCATTGATTAATAAAGCTTTGCATTACGCGAGTGGCAACCAATAATTCCTCGTACGAGTGCTAAATACCCGGGGATATATATATTTAGTTGTATCCGAATTTTTAGTCAGCTGGACGTTAGAGAAAAGTGAGATAAAGTGTAAATTAGCTTAAGAGAAATCAAAGAAAATTAATCCTCGTGTTAAAGATCCAGTCAGCTGGGGCTGTAGAATACACCGACTGCATCTCTGCAGAGGAGTAAGACTCCCACCGAACAAGTGTCCAAGATATGATACAAAGCAATCTGATGGTAAGGTTTCAGTCCTGGAGCTTTGGGGAATCTGGAGTGCCCCTTCATAGCTATTAACTCCCAGATCTATTCTGATCTGGTGTGGTTGTACTTGATAATGCCCCATCTGTGGATCAAATAGAACCATTTGAGAATTTAACTATGTGCAAACACATGTCTGATATCAACTTGAATTGTTAGTGTTACATAACGATTCTTGAAATATTTAACTGTGTGCAAATAAAACTATTTGTGTTAGATAGCAATACTTGAAGCAATTTAAATGTGCGCAAACAAATGATGAAAACTAAATAGAATTATTCATGTTAGATAGGAATACTTGAAACCATTTAACTGTGTGCTAAAATTGAATTATTGATATTGAATACCGTTGAATAATCAGTTTTAAATAGCAATACTTGTAACCATTTCACTATGTACAAACAAATGATTAATATTGAATAGAATTATTAGTGTTAGATAGCAATACTTGAAACCATTTAACTGTATAGAAGCAATATTTAACTGTGTTCAAACAAATTAACTCAAAGTTATACAAAAGAAAATTACTGACAAACTAATCCTTTACCAGTTATGTATATTTCTATTAAAATGTGTGCAAAAAATGAGCTCTGGCTCGTTCAAAATCGTTGTCTACAAACTATGCGTTTACAAATAATGTACATTCAATATATATATATAAATGATATGGCATTAAATAACCAAAAATGATATGCAATAAAACTTAACCAACCAACCAACCAACCAACCAACCCATGGGTTTATTGAAGTTTTTCTGATTGTTCAGAACAAAAAAATGCCCCCCCCCAAAAAAAACAATAAAAAAACGCTCCCCACAAAAAGACTGTGATGTGTGAATTTAACTGAAAAAGAGAACATTAGCTTTTATCTGAACTTGAGCACTGATAACTGACAACAGGAGGTGGGTAGGTGAGTGAAACAAACATTTATTTAGACCGTATTTACCGGCCTATTGGGCACGCTTCTTCGACACCGCCCAAAAGAATTCATTTATTGTATTCCGCTCAATGCGATAGTATTGTGATTTTCTTGAAGGGCTGAGTTATTCAAATTATAAGTTGAAATAAATCCCAGTGAGCCTAAACTCCGTGCAAAATATTTGACTTATAAGAAGGCAAATGCCACACACACATACAAACACACATACACACATGCACACGCGCATGCCTCTCCGTCTCTTTTTTACAAAGAGTTTAATACTAAACAACAACAACAACAATAATAATAATAATAATCAGCAAACGCTCATGTGAAAAACTCCAAAGAAGGAAATAATAATAATAATAATAATAATAATAATAATAATAATAATAATAATAAATCTCTATGATGTTGAGATACAAGCTGATCATCCCAATCGAGCCAAGAATATCTATCACATTGTGGATTTTGCAGTGCCAGCAGACCACAGAGTGAAGATGAAAGAAGGTGAAAATCTAGATAAATACTAAGACCTAGCTAGAGAGCAGCAAAAGCTGAGAAGCATGAAGGTGACTGTAATACCAATCATAGTCGAGGCCCTTGGAACAATCCCCAAGAACCTGGAAAAGAGACTCGATGAACTGGAGATTTGAGGAAGAATTGAAACCATCCAGACCACCGCATTACTAAAACTATCCAAGATATCTAAAAGAGTCCTGGAGAAAAGAATAGACTTGTTGTCACTTAGATTCCTGTGAAAAAGTGTCTGTTAGAGCAGGAGTGAAAAACTCTAATAATAAAAAAAATCGCAGATAATTACTAAATATTATACTCCTTTGAGAGTTTTTTTACGCCAGTGTCAGTTGATGGTCTTTCACTGGAGTTAATGTTTTTCAAAAACAAAGATCCCAGATTTTTAATATTACGCACGCAACATTATACGATCAAAACGCCATAAAAACCAATCATATCAAAGCACACAGATATTATTTCTTACCATCATTAAGCATTAAAACACTGTACTGAAAAATATTCGCCTAATTGGCAAGGGTTGGGGTGGTGTTTTATCATGTCATCAACATCAACTGTAAAGGAGAAGGACCCCCACCTATCAAATAAAAAGGGTATTCTGATAAGAAAACTAAACTATATCTAGTGGTGAAGCTCCAGTTATGAATGTCTAGGGACTTTGAAGTCATCCCTTCATTAATATTACTCCCAGGTCCACTCCGACCCTATTAGGGTTCCATCAATGGGAAAATAGGTTTGTTTGAAAAGTATTTGCATTAGATATGAATATTTCATGGTATTTTTTGAATAGTTACTCGAAGCTCTAATGGCTTTACTATTATTTACTCCTTGAGAGTTTTTCACATCAGTGTTAGCTGATCTTTCACTGGAGTTTGAGTGATAGCAAGTCTCCTCACCTCTCCAGGATTCTTCTAAGTATTCTGACTGTTCTCAATAATATAGCTGTTTAGATGGTCTCCACTCTTCCTCCTATTTCCAAGTCCTCCAGTCCCTTTAATAATCCTTTGGTGACTGTACCAAAAGCACCAATCACAACTGGTATAATTGTCACCTTCATGTTCCACAGTTTTTTCAATTCCGTAGTAACGTCGAGGTACTTATCCTTCTTTTCCCTTACTTTCAGTTTTATTCTGTGGTCAGCCGGGACAGCAAAGTCCACAATTTTGCAAGTTCTCTTTTTTTTTTTTTTTTTTTTTTATTATGATAATGTCTAATCTTCTAGCTGAGATTAGGTGATCCGTGTGTATGTCAAAGTCCCATATGAGTTTATGAGTGTCATTCTTTAGGACAGATGCTTGGTTGTGCATATACCATTTGTTCTTATGGTCAAATTTAAATTTCTTGCATATCTCCTAGTGAATCACCTTGCCCGCCCACATAAATTACATTTGCTATTTTGTTACGTCTGGTCAATTCTCGCTTTGATATGATTGGTTCTTTGATATGATTGGCGGTGTTTTGTGCTGCTATTAGAAGAGATTCAGTTTCTCTCTTAAGGTTTCTTTTTCTTTGCCACGTCCAGGTTTTCTCGTGGGAGATGTTGCTTATTAGTCGTTTAAAACGCCCATAGAGTTGTTTTCCTTCCCATTTTTGTTTTCTAGTTATTGTCATTCTGTTGTTCTTCGTATTGTCAGTATCGTTTCTAGTGGCTGTAATCAGTCCTCCTTCGTGCTTTTCTGTGTAGTCCTCGAGTCATTGTATCGACGCGTTAATGCTGTCTTCCATGATGGCAATGTCATCTCTAGGATGTAATGCCTTATGCATGGTCATTTTTTTTCTTGTTCTTTGGTCCATTTGTTTAAATTCTCTGGTCCACTTCAAAAATGATCCCGAATATCTAACGAGGAGTACAGCCCAGGTATTTATTCTTTTGATAAGGTTTCTGCTTCATAGTTTTGTCTCGAGTAGCTTTCTGGTTCTCCTGAGATATTCTTTCTTGATTTTTTCTTTCATCTCCACTTGTTTGATGGTGTCAGCTTCCAAGATGCTCAAGTATTTGTACGTTTCCTTTTCTCCGATCGTTCTAATCTTGTCTTGATTTGGCAGTTCCATTCCGTCCGTCAGGTATCGTTTATCATTTTTCATTACTAGCATGGCATATTTTTCCAAGCCAAATTCCATCCCTACGTTCTGACTGTATATTCTCACTGCGTGTATTAGAGTTTCCACTTTTTTCATTTTTTTTTTTTTTGCAAACAGTTTGATGTCATCCATGTACATTAGGTGATTGATCTTTTCCTGCGATTTACAAAGTTTGTATCCGGCTGTGTATTTTCTGAGTATTTGATTTAGTGGCATCATAGCTATTATGAATAGTAACGGTGATAGTGCATATCCTGGAAATATACCTCTTTGAACATTCGCTTCAGCTAAGCTTCTCCCGCCAGCTGTTAATTCCACTTTCCAGGTTTTCATGGTTTTCTCGATAAAGTTTATGATTCATGTGATATTTTGTATATTTTGAAGCAGTTTATTATCCAGCTTTGTGGGACCATATCATATGCCTTTTGTAGTCAATTCAGGCCATAGGTAGATTTTTCCGTCTGGTCTTGCTCTCGTTGATTATGTGCTGATCTATGTAAAGTAACCCTCCTGTGCCTCTGGATCCTTTGCGGCATCCTTTCTGCTCTTCATGGAACAATCCGCGGCTTATTGGCATGTAGTAAATATCTTCCCTTATTTGTGCTGTTAATATTTTCCACATCATCGGTAGACAGGCTATGGGCCTGTAGTTGTTTGGGGCAGTTCCCTTGAGAGGGTCCTTCTGGATCAATGTGGTCTTTCCTTTGGTTATCCATTCGGGCACGTGTGCTTCTTGCAGATATCTGTTCATTTCTAGTTCTAGCCTGTCGTGAATGGAAGTGACTTTCTTAAACCTGAATCCATGTATTCCAACATAGCCAGGAGTTTTCCAATTTGATATTTTTTTAGTGTTGTTTTGAGTAAATCGATTTGTATTTTCGCTTTCGGGCCTTTTCCGTGTCCTAATTCTTTTGTCATATATTTTATCAATTATGCTTTTTTTATAATGCTCTCTTGGTTGCCACATTTTACTCCAAAATTGTTTGGTTTCTCTTGCATCCGGTTGTTGGTGTGTTTTCGTGTCATCTCTCCCCATTTGTTGGTAGAATTTCCTTTCGTTGTTTTGGAATGTCCTATTTTGTCTTTTTGTATTACCTTTTGTCGATATCTTTTTAATCTTCCTTCTTTCGCCAGTATTAATCTTTCATACCAGCGTTAGCTGATGGTTTCTCACTGTAGTTTGAATGACAGCAAGTTTCTTCAAGTCTTCAGGACTCTTCTCAGTATTCTGGCCGATCTTAATGTTGTAGTTTGGATGGTCTCTTTTTTTATTTTAATATGAAACTATTTTCTTTTGTTTAATCTTCTGACATTCGTAGTACAAATCATAAACGTGTATGGTGCTAAGGAACCTCATTGCAAGACTCATGCTATAATGTCAAAGAAGTCAGTGTCACTTGTCCTCTTATTTCCAAATCTTCCAGTCCCTTTACCAATTCTTTGGTGACGGTACCGAGTGCCCCAATTATAATTGGTATCACCGACACCTTCATGTTCCATGATGTATTTTAGTTTTATTGAGATACAAACAGAACACCTAATTCCGAACAGACCTTGATTTACCCACTTATAGTAAACGAATGTTTCGGCATGTCACCTTGTCAAGGGATTATTTTATATCTGGAGGTTAATTGTATGTTCATATTTACATTTTTCTTTTTTTAGTTTCTTCTTTTGCAAAGATACAATTTAGTGTCATACCGAGGACATCTCTTTTTAAAGGGTGATGACTCACTTGTCCGCAAAGGATACAGTCAGTATATTCTAAGCCCTGTCAGTGAGGCTTAGAATTTGCTAATTGCATCCTCTGCCCAAAGAGGTATTCTCGGCTCCTGTTGTCAGCTTCTCATCAGTCCTGACAAAACCAACCGTCTTATCAGGGTGACAACATTTGCAGTGATATTCACATATAATCAAGGCACCAGCAGTGCTTATAGCACCTCTTGCTCATGTCTTTTGGACAACTACTGAGAATGTGCTTTGGAGTTTCTCGATTCAGATACGTTAGGTAAATTGTAAAACCCGCCTTCTGATCGCTGAATAAATTGGATAGACATCCTGGATGAGGAAACATATTCGACGAGGCTCGTTTTTAAAATTTCAGCTAAAAAGGCTATTCTGATCGATCCCTAGTCTTATCCTTTTTACATTTTAAACAACTTGCTGATTGTCTCCTCCTCTATTGGTGCTAGCCCAGTCGGCTGGGTCTGTAGAATACACCAATTGCGTTTCTGCAGTGAAGTAAGACCCCCACCTAACAACGAGTGTCCTGTATGGCTCTAAATAATCTGATGGTGAAGCTCTTATAATGTTGAAGCTTTGGATAATGCTGAGTACCCCTTCATTCCCATCGCTAACAAGTGCAATCTGGCTCGTATTGGTAGGACCTTATAGAGTTCGATCTATGAGTCAAATAGAATTGCTTGACATTTATATTGAGTGAAAACAAATGACATACTAAATTGAATTGTTAGTGATACAGAGCAATACTTGCAACCTTTTAACTGGGTGCAAAAAATGAACTCAGGCTCATTTTAAAATATTAACAAAAAATGTGTTTACTAATTGTTATATTCTCAGAAAAGAGCATAAGACAAACGTGTATTAAGAGAAAAGAATAAAAGTTATATATTACAATAAAACAAGTAATTCAATGTCGTCAGTGTAGCTCTTGCTACCAACTCCATGAGTAGATTATAGTCAAATATTATATCCTTATTAGAAGAGTCCATTGTATATCGAAAATAGGGATGATACCACAACACTTATCATATATTTAATATATGATACCACAATAAATGATACCACAATATGATACCACAATATATGATAACACAACACTTATCATATATTTAATATATGTATAAACAGTATTTGGCATTAAATAACTTACAGTGGTTGATATGC
Source organism: Sepioteuthis lessoniana (assembly GCA_963585895.1). Lineage (NCBI taxonomy): Eukaryota > Metazoa > Mollusca > Cephalopoda > Myopsida > Loliginidae > Sepioteuthis > Sepioteuthis lessoniana. The sequence goes on from OY757919.1 coordinate 65,940,144, forward strand.
TATAAAATCAAACCAAACCATCTACTGGTGCGTATACCTAATCATGAATCAACTTTATATTTTTTCTTTTCGCTTTGCAGTAGCAAGATGTCGGGTTACTGCTAAAGTCAGCCATTCCACAATAAACAGCACCCTCCCATCGGAACCTTGCAAGTTAGCCGCAACTCAGCAATACCAGCCCCAGAGGTTTTTAGGTCGTAAGATTCTCACTTGGAATTATTTCTTCAGATTGATTTTTATTCAGTCGATGCTTGATGATGCCACTTAAACTCTGAGGGAAATCTACTCATTTCCACTGGAATATTCTGGCGTATTCAACTGAGGAGGACGGAACCTTATAGACCAAGAGAGGCTAGAGAATCGGTGGAAAGATTCCATGTTGTTGGTAATAGGCCATGCGGGTCTAACTAGTCAAGTTCCAACTCTTAGTCACATCAGAAGATTTTGTGTCATTCAGACTGCAACCAAACTATTAAGCTGAGTCAAAACTTTTGCAATATTCTGGTTCGTGCTAGTTTGTGGCGTATATTTTGACCTAATGGGTAGAGCGTTCGCCAATGACCCGGGAGACCGGGGTTCAATTCCAGGTCGCGTCATTCCAAAGACTCAAAAAATCGTACTTGATACCTCCTTGCTTAACACTCAGCATTATAAGGTACGCATCAAGGGTAAAGTGAAGCAATCCAGGGAACGGAGTATCGCTCTTCCCTCTACTGTGGTGTAATAGCCATTCAAAAGGGAGCTCTCAGGTCACTCTCGACCACAGTCGCCAACTTTACTTACTTATATCACATGACTGAAACTGTTTAAAATCATGGTAGGTGACCGCCGTGGTTAGTAGTATCGTGCTACTTAGTGCGCTAACATGTCGTGTATTGCTTCACTTTATGAGTAATTTGAAACCAGCCCAGATGAACGTGCAACGGAGTATAATTCGGAAACTTATGCTTTACTTATGCGCTATAAAGCAGGATAAGCGACCAAAAATATTTGTGGTGCAAAAGTTAAGGTATAGTTCAATAACCAGATGGTTCCAGAATTTTCTTTCGGGTTGCCAGAACCTCGACAATCAATCAAAGTCTGGTAGGCCTAAAACTGTCTATTCCAAGACTGCATTCCAAAATAAAAGAAGCTAATCCGGTGAGTAACGATCGGAAAGTATCAGGCAAGCTCGGCATCCCTCGACTTCAGGGAGCTGCTCACGTTGCCAAAATATTGCAAAACTTTTTCGACGATAAGCACTGAGAGCCTTTTTTATACACACTCTCTCTCTCTCTCTCTCTCTCTCTCTCTCATCAAGTCTTACCAGTAGTTCTGAGTTACGTCTCTTATCGCCGTCCTTCTCGATCAGCCATCGCGTCTGACTGGCCCTCAAGACAGTATCCAGTGTCCGCAGAGAGTTGATGTAAGTTTCTGCTGGTTCATTAACACTGGTGTGTCCATACGTAAGAGACCATAGAAGAACGCTTATGAGTTCTTCCTTATTTTTACAGAAGTGCTCAGTATTTCTTGTTCGTCTTCCTTTGATGGTTTGTGAGAGTGGAGGTAAATGGCCATACATCTACTGTTTTATGGGATGCTGCTTCTAGGATTTATTCAAAACAGACTGCAGCATTTTTTTTAGCTTTTACTTCAAGCGTTTCGTAAGAATCCAAGTGGTGCAACCATACATTAGTACCAATACGGCCAAAGCTTGAAAGAAATCCCGTTTTATTTCATCAGAAAGATCAGATTTCCATATGATCAACAGCCTGTGGATAGCAGCCCATGCAAAATGTTTATTTTGCCTATGCTGATATCGCTCACAGTAGATAAGATATTGCTGCCGCGGTATGTTATCTAATCTTGCTTGGTACCTTGTTTGAAAGCCATAAACTCTGTTTTATTTGCGTTCACATAGAGACTAACCTCTTTTGTTGCTTGCTCAAGGGACCATGGATTCGGCTTGGACTGGTGTATTTGTGAGAAGTGCTAGATAATCTGCCTAGTCTGCATCTGTCATAGTTTCTTGGGAATATCGTCTATTTTATCTCTTTTTTCATTTTAACATGAAACTATTTTCTTTTGTTTGATCTACTGCCGTTCGTAGCACAAATTATAAACATGTATGGTGCTAAGGAACCTCATTGCAAGACTCATGCTATAATGTCAAAGAAGTCAGTGTCGCCATTGGTTGAGCGAACAAGTGCGTTTATGTTTTGAAAAAGCATTATTATAGTTGTCAAAACATTTTTTGAGAGACCATATGCTAAGTGTATTTGCTCCATCTTTCCTTTGAATATGGAACCAAATGCATAGGAGAAAATTACAAACAATAGTGTTACACGAGAGTTTTTGCTCGTACTCTTACGATTATTTCAAGAATCGTCAGAATCTTCGAGGTTGTTGATTGATTTTTCCGAAAGCCGTTCTGATTTTTCCAAAAGATTTTTCAAACTTCAGGTCGAATATAATTGGGGATTGGCCCAGTCGGTTGTAGAATATACCGACTGCATCTCTGCAGAGGGATAAGACCCCCTCAACGAGTGTCCTGGATATATGACACTAAACAATCTCATGGTGAGGTTTCAGTAAGACTAGAGTTTTGGGGAATGCGGAGTACCCCTTTATTGTCATCGCTCCCTGTTCCACTCTGACCCGGAGTGGTAGCACCTGATAGGGTCCCATCAATGGGTCGAATAGAAATAAACGGTGTACTTCTGCTAAACTGAATTGTTTGAAATATGACTGTTTTGACATTTAAACTGCGTACTTTTAATTTAATTTAATTCGGCGTTAAATGACCCAACAAGGGTTGATACGCCGATAATACGTTGATACGCCGTAAAACCAACCAACCAACCATGATTAGGAAGTGAGGAGTGATAAACCTTAGTTGCAATAGCAGTAAGAATTAGGCTTCCGTAGTTCTTACCGATTCCATGGTTACCTTTTTCTATTTTGTTTTTCTTTATATGCAGCGTTGTATCATCGAAAAGTATGTTGTCAAATTTCCTTGTATTCCATACTTCAGGTGGTATTTCGTCAGAGTCGGTAGCTTTTTTGATTTTAGTTTTTTCAATACTGCATCAGGTTTTTCCTCCGTAAACTGTCCAAATTTGATGTCTAATTGGCCATTGATAATTTCTTTAGTGGAGTTTTCCATGATTTCAGGATGGTTTCTAAGCAGATTCTTGAAATTTTCTTTCCACTTCTTTAGTCTCTCTTTTTGGCTGGTAGGTTTTAGTTTTGTTCTTGAGGTGCTTTTCCTTCCGCGAACGTAATTTATTGTCTGTCGTATTTATCGCGATTGGTTATCTTGTATCGAGTTTCTGATTTTATTGATTTTGTTTTGGGTGTATTGTAATTGTTCTTTTTGGTCTTTTCTCGGCTTTTCTAAAAAGACTTTCTGCGCATTGGCATTTTTTGGTTTCTTTTAAGTAAACATACTTTTTCCTTGTTATGTCGTTTTTTTTCTCAACTGCTATTGACTCCAACAAAATTCTTCATGTGGCTTTTGGTTTGGTTGGTATATACTTGGCTGCTGCTTTTATATGAGCGATATTCATTGGGATTTTTTTTTTTTTTTTTTTTACAGATGCATTCTGAATAGTTTCAACGATGTTTCTTACAGTTAGTGTATATTGATTGCGTATATCACTATTTGCAAGTGAGGACCAGTCATATTGGGAAGCGTCATGTGTTCGTTTTTGAGAGAGAGAGAGAGAGGGGGGAAGGAGGGAGTCAGCTAGCAAAAATTTCGCGAAAATAAGGAATAGATCCCAAAAAGTAGGAAAAGATTGATTGAAACTGGGGATTTTGCCGTGATATATGAAATATCTGACGAAATACGGAAAACTAAGTCTAAATTGAGAAATGGACAGATTGATTCATTAGTTATATTACAGAAATTTTGCAGAGCACATCACACACACACACACACGCACACACACACACGCACACACACACACACACACACACACACACACGTACACGTATATATATATATATATATATATATATATAGGTGTGTGTGTGTGGTTGGTTTCTCGTTTTGTTTTTCAGCGTATCAACCCTTTTAGGGTCATTTAACGCCGAATAAAATTTCAAACAATTCAGTTTAGTATCAGTATCGTTTTTTGTTTACACACAGTTAAATGTCAAAACAATTCTATTTAAAATAATTCTGTTCAGCATAAGTACACAGTTTCAATGTCAAAAACAGTTCTATTTCAAACAATTCCGGTTAGCATAAGTACACTGTTTCAATATCAAAACCGTCCTATTTCAAGCAATTCAGTTTAGCTCTAGTAGAGTGTTTAGTTTTATTCGACCGATAGATAGGACCCTACCACACCTAGCCAGAGTGGACCTAGGAGCAATGGCAAGAAAGGGGTACTCCACATTTCCCAAAGCTCCAGCATTACTGGAACCTCACCATCAGATTGTTTAGTATCATATCAGGACATTCTTTGGAGGTGTCTTACCTTTCTGAAACAGTCAGTGTATTCTACAGCCCTAGCCGACTGGGCAATGTGTGTATGCATAGATAACCGTACAAACATGAATATATTTTGACATAGTAGGACACCTGCTGTAGAGCGATGGTTAACCGAAAAAAAAAAAAGAACAAAAAAAAAAAAAACACCAAAAAACAAAAAGAAACAAAAAGAAAAAAAAACAATACCAAAAACAATTCACTGGTATAAGGGATTTCATTTCACAGTCAGTGAAAGAAAGAAAAGAAAAAAGAGTAAAGATAGATTTAGGGACTCTTCTGTTTGTATCTCCCGAATTTTGAATATCTCGTCTCGCTCAGACCCATGTATCTTATTTCTCTTACACCTCTCTCAAAATTGTTCCAATTCTGTTGGCTCTCACGTACACCCACACACTCTCACTGGATATTTATTTTGCCTCAAAATACCTTTTTTTCCGTCAATACAAGAATATCTTCTTTCAATCCATTTGCTAACATCAATTCTTTCTCCTAACGCTTTATGTATTTCTTGTTAGTGTTAAAGGCTCCCTTATTGTCTTAGCAACTGATTCAACCCAAGATTAGTTATATCTCTCCACTAGCGGTTTTCAAGCCCAGGTAAAAAAAATCCCAAAGTGCTGATTTTTAAGGCTAGTACTTGGAAAATTGGCGTAACTATCTTTTGTTGCTCAATCGGCTGGGGCAGTAGAATACACCGACTGCACACCTGCAAATAGGTAAGACCCCCCCCCAACGAGTGTCCTAGATATAACACTAAATAATCTGATAGTGTGGTTCCAGTGATGTTGGAGCTTTGGGGAATGCCGAACACTCCTTCATTGGCATCGCTCCCAGGTCCACTCTAGCCGTTTCTATGGGTTAGATAGAACTAATCTGTGTACTTATGCTGAACTGAATTGCTTGAAATAGAACTGTTTTGATATTTGTGCAAAAAAAAACTGTACTTATACTTAACTAAATTGTTTGAATTAGAACTGTTTGGCTAAACCGAATAGCTTGAAATAGAAATGCTTTCGATAATTAAACTGTGTACTTATGCTAAGCCGAATTCTTTGAAATATAACTGTTTACTTGTATAAAAATGGACTTAGCATTAAATAACCTACAAAGATTAATATGTCATAAAACGCAAACAAATAAACAAACAAACAAACAAACAAACAAGTAACTATATTTTCATTCCTTACGTACTGTTTAACTTTATGCCGTATTTAGCTGACTTGGATATCATTAATAAGCCCTTTTTTTTACTTAATTTTCTTTCTTTTTCTTTTCTTGCATTAAATCAGAGTTTCCTTTTTCGCTTATGTTTTGCATATAACTTGTTCTACATTACCCTCTTTCTCTTTCTCTCTCTCTCTCTCTCTCTCTCTCTCTCTCTCGTTTCGTTCAATTCTTTTCTTTCCTTTCTTTTGTCTCCTTTCTGACGTAGTTATATATCTCGATGTGACGGCGGTAGTCGGTGTTCAAATCTAGATAAACAATTAAAAAATAAAAAAAAGCTAGAAATTTGAATGTTGATTTTCAAGGCAAGCAGGTCATTCGGATTATTAGCGTAACACAATATTTCACTATCTCCCCCATCCTCTAACATTTGCTTTCATGCTTCATTTCGCTTAATAAACTAAATATCAAGACTGGTAACTCCTTTCTTTTTTTTTTCTTTTTACTAAATTCTCACCCTTATCTCGCTTTTCGCTTGTCTTCCCTCCCTCCCCACTCTCTTGCGCTCAACTCTACCCACCATTCATTATATTGGACTTCTTTTCTTTCTTCTGTCATTCAGTCTCTCTGTTTTATTCGCATTTTACGTTTTTTATTTTTTTTATTTTTTTCTTGCTCCAATTAGAAACTTATTGGCTGGATAAACACAGTGAACATTGACACTGAGATTCGAGCGTGGTATGTAAATTTCAAACAAGTTTTTCCCACCATGAGAAGGGAGGTACATGCCATGAAAAAAAATCAATGACTAATAGGAATGTTCAAAAATATGTAGATAAATACATTAAGAAAATTACTTGTCATTTATCAAAAAATATGAGACAAAATATTTTAATGAAATAGTTCATGGGCTGAAAAGTTTATATTATGAAGTCATACGAGCTGTTGACGATTTAACCAATGAGATACAAGCACTGCAACATTAATAGAAGAAGTGTGTAAACTACTAGAGTGACTGTGGAAATTTACTAAGCGTTTTGCTTAGATGTGGCACAAGGCCATATGAAAGGGGCACCCAATGAGACTCGAACTCACTCGTATTGGTTTGCTAGCCGAGATTGCTAACCATTACACCACCAGAGGCGCCTTCTACTAGAGTGACTGTGCTGAAAAATATAACTCATTTGGTCACATACCATGAGAACATTTTTTCAGCTGAGTAAAAGAAAGCTAATACATATGCGTTTTAATTCCTGGTCTGGCGTATATTATAGAAATGGCTGAGCGGTTGGATATCATGTCTAGGTGAGTTTCGATCCCAGCTTGAAGCGTCCTGCGTGTCAAGCCAAACTGAAAAGTTGTGATACAATGAAACAGTATGTCTGTGGATGACAATTGTTGGCCCTAAATACGGCAATATAGAAGTTTATAGAATGATATGAGTTCCTTCTTACTTCTGCAGTACCCAGCATATTTTGCTCGTTTTATTTGGATAGCTAGTGTAATAGAAGGTAAATAGCCACACAACTGCTGTTTTGTGGGGTGCTGTTTTCAGAATTTGTTCAAAACAGCACCGACGATCGGAACACATGTCGAGAGAGTGAGAAAGTCAATGAACTCCGTGCTATTAGCAGTTCTTAATGACAATGATATATATATATATATTGTCATCCACAGACAGACTGTTTCGTTCTATCAGAACTCTTCAGTGTGGCTAGACACGCAGGACGCTCGAAGCCGGGATCGAAACCCGTCCAACTTTACGTTAAACTAAGCTTCAAACCTGTCGGCCACCAACCGGACCACGTTAGGAATTTTAAGGTATTTATTTTTTTTTAGCAACAGCAGCAGCAGCCTTTGTTTACATTTTTTATACCTTATCGGCTACCAGAGTGCTCAATTCTCACGAAGAGCTTTGCATTACGCTAGGGGCGGCCGACAATTCCTTCGCCAGAGTGCTCAACCCCCATAGGGGAGCGTATATATATATATTGTTGTCTTTTTCATCATACAACGTGTGAAAGCACTTGCGATACCCTGCCCTCATTAGCCGTGGAGTGTTTAAACACCCTTACAAAAAGATGCCTTGGGTATAGTACGAACCTTCATCCGGTGGTGAGGTTCTAGTTCTGGAGCTTTGAAGTGGGTTTAGTAAAACAGATTGGTTTGAAAATTCTTTGTATGAGACAGAAATACTTGAAATCATAGAATCGCTAGCAAATTATTTGTATTAAGAATAATAGTTTTGTGAAATTCTTCTTTTTTTGACAAATGATTATTATCATTAGTTCCTTTAAACCAGATGATTGCTCGAAAATGGTACTGACTTCCTCGTTGAATTTACCCAACAAAGGCTGACTTGTAAAATTAATGAATCATCTTATCAACCATCTATATTAGAGGCCGAGGTCAAGTCAATGCGCATGCCAGGAATTGGGTCCTTGAGATTTTCTGTTCGGCTGTGATCCTCGAATTGACGCATACGCAAAAGCACAAACTTCAGGATAGTAGTATAAACATGATTCCTTTTTTTTAGCGTGCAAGACCATAAATATGATTGCTCACACACGCTAACACACAAGCTCTCTCTTTCTCTCTCTTGCTATCTATCTATTTTATACAGAGCTAAATATGTTACAGGAAGTGAGTGAATACGTTACAGTTATTAGCATAGAAACTGATTGACAGAGAAGTATGTGAATACCACTCTCCCATGATTATCTTACTTGACAAGGCAGCAAAAAACTGTTACTTGAATTGCCAAAACTGACAGGGTAGAACCATGTTCACACACACACACACACACACACACACACACACACACACACACACACACACACACACACACACACATATACATATATATATATATATGCAAAAGTCACATCGCTTTTGTAATATACACACCCCTGATGATGGCCCAAGATAGAGCAAAAAATACCTGGGAACCAATTAATTATGGGAGGTATATTAACTAATCCCCGCTGGATACCATAGAATGGATGCGGCGACTTGAAAGGATCAGTACAATATTGTATAGACAGAGGATATCTATATTGTTTAATCAAATATGCATTAACGAAGAAATGCTGCCCCCCATATATATATATATATATATATATATATATATATATATATAAGGGTCATTCAATAAATCAGGGGAATATTGCCGAAGGCGTTGTCAATGAAGGGCCCTATTTTCATTTGTACATTTTTCAAGAAAATCAATAGTGATGAGTCCTTTCATATCCCAGGAGACTATGAGTATGATTTTCTTTACTGACCGCAGCTCCGGGAACTTTTTCTTTACTAGATAATCAATTAGTTATTTGGTTGGTTGGTTGGGTTTTATGGCATATCAACCTTTGTAGGTTATTTAACGCCAAATTCATTTTTATGCAAATAGTCAGCTCTATTTCAATTCAGTTTAGCATGAGTACACAGTTTAATTGTCGAAACAGTTCTAATACAGCTAATCCAGTTTAGCATAAGTACAGATTTGGTTTACACATAGTTAAATTTCAAAACTCTTCTATATTAAACAATTCAATTTAGTGCAAGAAAAGTTTCAATGTCAAAAACAGTTCCATTTAGCATAAGCACGCTGTTTAAATGTAAGTACAGTTTGTCAAAAACATTTCTATTCAGGCTATTCAGTTTAGTCAAACAGTTCTAATTCAAACAATTCAGTTTAGCATAAGTATGCAATTAGTTCTATTTAACCCATAGATATAGCCCTATCAGATGCTACCATTCAACGTCAGAGTGGACCTGGGAGCAATGGCAATGAAGGGGTGCTCTGTATTCCCCAAGGCTCCAGTATCACTGGTACCTCTCGATCAGATTGTTTAGTGTCATATCCAGGGCACTCGTTAGAGGGGGATCTTACCCCTCTGCAGAGAAGCAGTCGGTGTATTAGACAGCCCCAGCCGACTGGGCAAGAGAGAATCAGTGTATTTATACTCGACTGACTGTCTTTTCGACTCTGGCTTGTTGTGGCAACCCATTTATAGCGCGTTTGTAAACATTTTCTACATTAAGATCTGCTTCTTCGTGTACATCACACATTTTTCTGTCAATTTCATACGGTTAGCACTTCTCAGTCAGCAAAAATTTAATGACAGTCCTCTGTTTAAATTCTGAAAAAAATTTATTTCCTTTTTTTTTTTTTCTTTTTCTTTCAAGAATTTCCTCTTTTTATTGAATAACCCTCATTCCTTCGCCAGCGATGAACAAGAGACTGAGTGTCACGCTGATAAAAATCTGCATCACTCACAGACCGTTGTTTATGATTTCAGCTCGTAATGGTGACATATTATCTTGCTTCTGTTTACAGTGCGGTCAATGAAATTGTCACCTTCAGCTTCAAAGTACTTCAGAAATCTCTTTACTTTAATTTTTCTTGTAATATTTTTAAATATTGTAACTGTAAATGATTACGAGCGAAACATATCAGCTCCGCAGATAATTTGGTTTGAGCGGCTGTTTTGTAAACTGGAGGTCGGGTGTTCTAATCACACAGGAGACCAATTTTATTTGTAATATTGTTAACCATAAGTGGCAAACCATACCGTCTTCAAAGCCCAGTGGGTTAGAGTCCCTGTCTTGTAAATTTGAGATCTAGTTTTCATCGAACATTTATTTTTATATCAGTGGTCTTTCTGTTATTGTGTGACTAACTTGACCCCTATCTTGCAGTATCCCAACATTACTAATATCATTTCCAACATCTTTCCAAAGCAGACGTTTAATTTCATTACAGTTACCTCGTCGTAATCCATCGACTGGCAAAGATCAAGGTGCTATTTACTATTGTGGGTTGATTGTGGTGCATGGCCATTCAGAACGTGTCTTATTATCCACATCTACGGTTTAATTTCCGTAGACATCCAGCAAGTGTTGATGAATGACAACGTGTGCAAATTTTTCCTGCTAGGATGAATTCAATTATACATTTCTATTTCGTACCTGCTTACATTTTTCTAAACTTCCGCTCAATGGCAATAACAATAAAAACATGATTTTAACGGCATATCAATCCATCTAGGATTATTTTATGCCACAGGAATGGAAGGTGACCTCGTGGTGTAATGGTTAAAGCGCTGGACTAGAAAACGAATTCGAACTCTAGACATGCTATTACATTACTTTGCATAAATACTCTTAGGAAAGGCATTAACTTCCATATCCTCCTTACTATGAATTAAATAGCACCTCTACAGTTCTTCTTGAAAAACGGCTTTGCCATTAAATAACCCACGAAAATTGATTTGCCATTAAACAAGGAAACCAAACCAACCAAGAGAATCGCGTTCATTGTTCAGTTATATTTACATTTTTTAATCGTTTCTTAATTATTTTTTTTTCATACCGTCCTATTTAATAGGAACCATCTTTAAACATATCTATTTGACCCATAAATGGGATCCTAACTGGTATTAATACTCTGGATCAAAATGGGTCCAAGAACAATGATAATGAAAGGGTACTCCACACTCGCCATATCTTTAGAACTCTGACCTCGCCATGAGATTAACTTTAGTTCCATATTCAGGACTCCTCTTTTAGTGTGAGTGTGAGTTCTTTCACTTCTGCAGGAGATACAATTAGCATATTCTAAGCCGTGCCGGGAGGTCGAGAAAAAATGAAGGAAATTGACAATAAAGTTCAACATTTATTATTATAGCACCAACACCTGCCCCTAATATAAAATAGCAGGCATCACTTTCAGAGGGACTCTAGTATATTCAAAAGATTATTTATATAGGTAAATTCTTGGCCTCTACAATATCGTTTATAAATAAGTACACCCAAACCGACTTTTTTCATAAAATAGTTAATTTTCTTCAAAAACAAAGATCCCAGATTTTTAATATTACGAGCGCAACATTATACAACCAAAACGGATATTATTAGGTATTATTTCTTACCATAATTTAGCTTTGAAACGCTGTATTGAAAAATATTCGCCCTAAATGTAAGGGTTGGGGCAAGGTTTGAACATGCCGTCAACATCAACAATAGAGGAGTAGGAACCCACCTACCAAAATAAGATGGGTATTCTGATTATAAAACTAAACTATATCTGGTGGTGAAGCTCCAGTTATAAATGTCTATAGACTATGAAGTCATTCCTTCATTAACATTACTCCAAGGTCCACTCTGATCCAGCGTGGTAGTACCTATTAGGCTCTCCTCAAGTCTCCAGGACTCTTCTCAGTATTCTGGCCGTCTTCAATAATGCTGTAGTTTGGATGGTCTTCACTCGGCTGCCAACTTCCAAATCCTCCAGGTCCTTTCATAATCCTTTTGTTACCGTGCCAAATGCACCAATCACAATTGGTATAATTGTCATCTTCATGTTCCATAGTTTTTTTTAATTCTCTAGTAAGGTCGAGGTACTTATCTCTCTTTTCACATTCTTTCAGTTTTATTCTGTGATCAGCCGGGACAGCAAAGTTGACAATTTCACAAATTTTCTTGATTATTTTAAGGTCTGGTCTTCTGGCCGAAATTTGGTGATCCGTTTGTATGTTAAAGTCCCATAGGAGTTTGTGTGTGTCATTTTCTATGACAGGTGCTAGGTTGTGCATATACCATTTATTGGCATGGTCAAATTTAAATTTCTTGCTCATTTCCCAGTGGATCACCTTGCCCACCCAGTCGTGTCTAGCCTTGTACTCCTTCTTTCTCAATTTGCTGCATTCGCTTATAATGTGATTGATGGTTTCATCTCTGTCACCGCATAGCGTACATTTGCTATTTTGTTGCGTCTTATCTATCCTCACCTTGATATGATTGGTTCTTATGGCGCTGTTTTGTGCTGCCATTAGGAGAGATTCTGTTTCTCTCTTAAAGTTTCCTTTTCTTAGCCATGTCCAGGTTTTGTCGTGTGAGATGTTGTTTATTAGTCGTTTAAAACGTCCATAGTGTTGTTTTCCTTCCAATTTTTGTTTTCCTAGTTATTGTCATTCTGTTATCTATCGTGTTGTCAGCATTGTTTCTGGTGGCCGTAATCAGTCCTCGTTCGTGTTTTTCTATGTAGTCTTCGAGTCGTTGTATCGATGTGTCAACGCTGTCTTCGATGCTGGCAAGTCCTCTTCCTCCCTCTTGTTAACACGTCCTTCGATTTCCAGCTATTCCAACGCCCTTTCTAATCCTATGGGAACCGTTCCGACCGCACCAATTATAACTGAAATCACCGTCACTTTCATGTTCCATAACTTTTTTAGTTCTCTGGCGAATCCAAGTACATATCTCTTTTCGTTTTCTTTGATTTTTACCCTATGGTCTGCTAGGATTATTATTATTATTATTATTATTATTATTATTATTATTATTATTTACCCATTAGAGCTTTTCCCGTAAGCGTTAGTTGATGGTCTTTCACTGAAGTTTGAGTGAGAGCAAGTCTCCTCAAGTCTCCAGGACACTTCTCAGTATTCTGGCTGTTCTCAATAATGTAGTAGTTTGGATGGTCTCCACTCGTCCGCCTATTTCCAAGTCCTCCAGTCCCTTTAGTAGTCCTTTAGTTACTGTTTCAAAAGCACCAATTACAACTGGTATAATTGCCACATGCATGTTCCGCAGTTTTTTCAATTCACAAGCAAGGTCGAGGTACTTATCTTTCTTTTCACATTCTTTCAGTTTTATTCTGTGGTCAGCCGGGACAGCAAAGTCGACACTTTTGCAAGTTCTCTTTTTTTGTTATTGATTATTATTAGGTCTGGTCTTCTGGCCGAGATAAGGTGATCCGTCTAATCAAGCTTCGGCATAAAATAACTCATAAAGAGTTGATATGCCGTTAAACAAATAAACCTAACTAAACCATAATATCGGCTTAATTTGGTCGGCTTCTTTATTTAATGATATATCAACCTTTGTGGGTTATTTGATGCCAAAGTTATCCATGTAGAAAGAGAGTAGTGGTATAATTTAATTCATAGCTAGGTTGAATAAAGGAGTTCATAGTCCAGGTTTCTAGGGTTATTAGTCCGAAAGTGAACATAATGGCACGACTGAAGTTTGAACATGTCAACCTCGACGTCGCAGTACAGCACGTTTGCCACTACATCACAGAGACTCTCTTCTGTTTTGTACTTCAGTTTGGAAACAATGTGCTGTATGAGAGCAGGAACAGTATTTATTTAAATAAGTTAATATAAAGTATTATTATTGTGATGCAGTAGTTCTCTATCTGAAAACCCAAGTGCTTAACGATTAAAAAAAAAGTTACTAAAATATAAAAAGGAAAAAATGCTCGTCAAAATGATCATAAGAATTGATAGAAACCTTTTTTTTTTTTAAAAAAAGCTTACCATATTTTCGTAATTTTGAACCTCAGTTTTAAACTTCTTAGTCAGCATTCACTCTCTGGTTAAATCCGCGAGTATGCTGATTCTCAAGGCAGGAAAATCTTTCCGATTTAAAATATTGTCACAACACGGTTTTTCATCAGTACTGATTTATTCCGTGTTGGCAAAGAAATCCACCCAGACTACTTAAATTTGATAGATATGATCAGACTAGTATAGATAATGAACAGAGTAGTATATATATATATATATATATATATATATAGAGAGAGAGAGAGAGAGAGAGAGACAGACAGACAGAGAGAGACAGAGAGGGGGGAAGAAAGAGAGTGAATGAGAGAGAGAGAGAGAGAGATATGAACAGACATGGATAGATAGATAGATGGATAGATAGATATGAATAGACCGTGATAGATAGATAGGTAGATAGATAGCGTCTGAATAGATAAAGACAAGAGCAAACTTAGATATATCTCCTATTTATATTTGATTTGATAGATAGATAGATAGATAGATATGGACAGCCATACAAAGCTAAGCAGAATAAATATTTAAAAATTATCTGTACCAAGAGACCAGTGTTTAAGTGCAAATACAATAGTGACGGCCGAGGAAAAATGGTAGAGGAAGTCTTTGCATATATTTTAATGAAGCACAAATTCAACAAAAGATTTAATATTCTATGCAAGGAATGAAGTTCAAAAGCTGATATTATGTGAAGTTAGTTAAAAAAAGGATCTTTTATATTAGCCATGTAATCACCGCCTCTGTCATTAAATCATGTAAAAAAAAAAAAAAAATAGGTCGTAGAATACACACGCATTGTATCTGCTTGTCTCCCACTAAAACACGAATAAAACGTTCTCCCCCGAGTTTAAGATGATTTTAAATATTCATATACAATGACGTCAAACTAATGTTTTCAGAATGAAGCTTTTCAGACACAATGCTACTGAAAACTTCGGAGAATTTGTACAATGAGCGAAAACTTAATGAAGTACAGTCTTATGCCACTATCCTCTCTCTCTCAACGGTACTTTTTTTTGGACTTATTAAGGAAAGCGCTTCGAAGGAGATTGTGAACACTTCATGAGGTGTGATGGTTAACAAGCAAGACTAACCCGAGCATTGTTCGTGAGTTTGATTATCATGGGATGCCTCATATTATTAGATGCCTTGTGCCTTAGTAAAGAAAATTGAAGAAAGTATTGAAAACTAAGTTTTGGGATAAATTATACAAACTTTTTGGTAGTATGAAGGTCTGTTGAAATGGACACGGAAACACGAGTTCAAATCCTGGACGAGACTGATTGCATTTCACATAGCACTAACACCCTTGGGAAAGGTATGAATCCAAGTATTCTCCCTCCAGCTATGGGTAAATAGTAGGGCAGACTGGGTTCTTCAGCCTTGGTGAGGCAACTAGTCTAGGAGAAGGAAAACTCTGAATTCAAACCTGTTAAACTCCGCTTTAAAAATTGACCTTGTGTCATATCCTGCCCGAGCGGAAGGGTTGGGTAAATATGATGAAGGTCTGTTGAAACGTTATCGGACTGACCAAAAATTGAGTGACCTAAATATACGAAATGTTCATATCTCGTATTTATCCTGAAGTCTAATGAGCTTGGCACGACGTTTTCATAGGTTAAATGATACTTTAAAAAATGAAAAAATCAGTAAAAAAGGTAAATCTCGTCATAGTTGAGCCGAAAAGTTATTAACAACATCATTTATATATATATACATATATATATATATATATATATATATATATATATATATATATTTACAAATCTAATATCTATCAGTATTCACGGTTACCAGAAAAAAAGAAAAAAACCCCGCTAGGAACAAGAGATAAAAATATCTCGAATCACCGCCCGGGGGAAAGAGAAAAAAAAGGCCAACCCCGTCACACCACTTGAAAAAAATCAAGAGATATGCAGTCAGTTGGTCAAAAGAAAACTAAAAGCCTCCGTAAACACTGCAATGCTACAATTACAAGGGTGCTCAACACGAGTGGAGCCAATTATGAAATTAACTTAAATCGCGAGTCGGAAATCTCCTAACGGAAATCACCTTAACGGATCATCAGGAAGTCTAATCCCGACATATATATATATATATATATATATATATATATATATATATATATATATATATATATATTTGTGTGTGTGTGTGTGTGTGTGTGTGTGTGTATCTAAGTGGTTTTTGGTTGTATTTATGTGTGTATATGTTTGTGTGCATGTGTTATTCGGCTAATATATTGTAACAAGAAAAAATGTGTGATGGAGTAAATGAGCTTTTGGCAAAGCATTCAGTTGCACAATCCAAGTCTGCCTTACTGTAACTTTGGGCTTCTTCCAAAGTTAAAAAGGAATATTTCAAACCACACATTGGCTTAAGGAAAACATGATGTAGCAGTTGATAGCTATTCGAAAAGAAGGCTGTTTTGAAAAGTTGAAAGGAATCTTAGACGAATATATGAATACCAAGAAGAATACTTTGAAGGGAACTAAGGCACCATCACCTTAGACCAACTTTTTCGTTAATATTAACTATTTGTATCCGTTCCAGAAAATGTATGTATATACATAAGTTGTCGAGGATTACAATGGGTGTAACGACTTTTTACAGACATCACTATCTTAGCAGTATTTACCAAGTGTTCACTCACAATTTCCTCTTTATTAGCCGTCGTGGTATGTCAGAGATAAGAGATGTTTCTCTTGATAACTGGTGATGAAACAGGGTACAGGGAAAAGTAGATTCATGTACTTACAAAAAGTATCAGTGCTAGGTGATTATAAGCAGTCTCAGCCGAAATATTAACTTTTCCAATTCCATTTTCTCTACTAGTAATGTCACGTTTTCATTTAGTAGGTAGGTATAAAGAATGTAAGTAAAGTAAAGTTAGCGACCATAGTCGAGGGTGACCCGAAGGCTCCCTTTTCGATAGCTACTACACCAAGGTGTAGGGGAGGGCGCTACTCCATTCCCAGGATTGCTCCACTTTACCCTTGAACCGTACCTTATAATGCTGAGTGTTAAGCAAGGTGGTATCAAGTACCATTTTTAAAGTCTTTGGTATGACTCGACCTGGGATTGAACCCAGGTCTCCCGGGCCATTGGCGAACACTCTAACCGCTGGGCCGTAGAAGGAGTTGAATTCATGCATTTCATAAGAATATTAGCGTTAAATGAAGACAATTATCCTCAACCAAAATTCAATCGCCGATTTCATCTTTTGTACTAATATTTGCAATGCTTGTTGTACTACAATGCATAAAGGATATAGAGCAAGAATAGATGGATTCGCCATTTCTCAAATGATTTTTTTGATCATTTCACGTTTTGCAAGTTTTTCACACCAGCTGTAACTGGTGGTCTTTCACAGTCAACATTAATTGAAGTGACTTTGTCATGAACATAGAAGTTCTCGAAATTACAGAAGTCACTAGTATTAAAGCAATATCACTCAAAATACAACTAGGCTTGGCAGGTCACATTGTCCAAATGGAAGATTACCTTTTTCAGTGAGCAGTCCAACAGCCACGATATCAGAGGAATACCGAGGAAGAGACCCTTAAAATGGTACCCAACTCCAGCGAAATCCATCGTCGACATTGAAATACTGCTAACCATAGACAATGGTAGCAAACAGTTATGGAGGCAACTTCACTCTTTGAAAGCAGCCGTAGAATCAATGTGGATGGAAAAAGGTAAAGCTAAACAAATTGCTGTGCTGCAACAGAACCAGTAACTTCTCAGATCCTTTAGTGCAGCCAATGTCGCAGGTCTTACATATCTCATGTGATTCTCATCATTCGAGAAGTGCTATCATAAATCTTTATTTCGAGGCCGAGAATAGTGTTAACTGAGTCCTAGCAAAACAAGCCTAGAGTAGCGTTAAGTGGAAACAAGCATCTTCAGTCGAGAATAATCTTAAGTATTCACTTAAGGCTATTCACAGCTTGAGCTAACCAAGAATAGCGTTAAGTGAACACAAGCATTTTAAGCAGAGAAATGCCTTATATGAACACAAGCAGTCTAAACTGAGAATAGCGTTAAGTGAACACAGACCCTAAGCTGAGAATAGCCTTAAGGGAACACAAACAGCTTAATTCAAGAATAGCGTCCAAGGATCACAAACAGCCTTATGGAGGTGCCCGTGGTGTAGTCGTTATCGCCGTAGGAAATGAACACGGCGATACGAGTTCAAATCCTGGACGATACTGATTGCATTTCACATAGCACTAATACCCTTGGGAAAGGTATGAATCCAATTATTCTCCCTCCAGCTATGGGTAAATGGTAGGGCAGACTAGGTTCTTCAGCCTTGGTTAGGCAACTAGTCTAGGAGAAGGAAAACTCTGAATTCAAACCTATTAAACTCCGCTTAAAAATTGACCTTGTGTCATATCCTGCCCGAGCGGAGGGGTTGGTTAATAGCATCACAAACAGCCTAAGCCGAGAATAGCCCTTAGGAAACTCAAGCTCCCCAATCCGAAAACAGTCTTACACGAATACAAATAGCCTCAGCTAAGATTAAAGTTTTGTTTTCTGGTTCCATTTTCCGTGCCGATATGCGTTATGGAGGTGCCCGTGGTGTAATTGTTATCGTCGTAGCAAATGAACACAGCGATACGAGTTCAAGTCCTGGACGAGGCTGATTGCATTTCACATAGCACTAATATCCTTGGGAAAGGTATGAATCCAATTATTCTCCCTCCAGCTATGGGTAAATGGTAGGGCAGACTATGTTCTTCAGGCTTGGTGAGGCAACTAGTCTAGGAGAAGGAAAACTCTGAATTCAAACATGTTAAACTCCGCTTAAAAATTGACCTTGTGTCATATCCTGCCCGAGCAATAGAGGTTGGTAAATATGGATATACGTTAGGCTACCTCACACTTCTGTTATAGAATATAGGAAGTGGTAGATTCATGCTTTTACTGAGAGTATTAGTGCAAAGTGAATGTAAGCCACGTCAGCCAAAATTCGAGGCCAATTTTGCTGATTCTGTTTTTTGTAATAACGACTGGTACACAAACTTGTACGGCTAAACCAACAAATATCTTCATTCTTCTCCAGTGTACAATTATGTTTTTATTGAATCAACGGTCCCGATGTTGGCGGTGGTTGTAGTGATATCTTGAAGTCACTAATTTCGATTCTTTTGGATTCATTGTAACAAATAATAACTGGGTTAGAAACACAGACATCGTGTCTATTTATCAGTTACTGTAAAATCGATGCACATCCACAAACACACACACACACACACACACACACACACACACACACACACACACACACACACACACATATATATATATATATATATATATATATATTAATAGTTGTGCATTGATCTTATATATATATAAATATATATATATATATATATATATATATATATATATATATATATGAAATAGCTTTTTTTTAGAGTGAGGTCTGTATTTCGTAACGATATTATCACACAATCAACTTCAACGAAGCTAATTAGTCATGCCTGATATCTCCTCTTTCAAAGTAGTCTGATATAAAATGTAACAATTATAATGATTATGGTGAAAACAGTCAAAGAATTTTTTCTCGTTTTATCTACAATGATCTATATTCAAATGTACTAACATGCAAATATACTAACATGCAAATGTACTAACAAAGCTTAGCTTTGGTGCTAAGTCACCCGGTGAAGATCAAATTTACTACACCCACAGTGGTCTCCGAGACTAGCTTGCTAAGCACGGTCAAGCTTCTTTCAGCTTAGACTGGCATCAAGAGCAAAAGAGCTGGGTATTTAACGAGGACCAAAGTCTGAACAATAACGAAGGTATTTGTTTCCCATATTTATCTCAATTAATAGCAAAGTGAGTTTGGGTGTAGGTACTGAAATATTTTTAGAACAACTTTTATTCTTTATTATCTTTAATAATTTTTTTGTGCAGAAGGGTTAAAGAAACTAGAAAAAAAAAAGAAAAAACAGCAACAGAAAAAAACGAACAGAAAAAAATCAACCCCCACCAAAAACACAAACAAAAAACAAAACAAAACAAAAACAATTTGCCAAGATAAATATGTGGAATATTATATATGTTTCATTTCTCTCAGTCATTTCCTTCTTAGTCAGTCCGAGAACGTTTCAGCATTCCCTTATGTATATGTGCGTATATATTTACCCGACCCCTTTGTCATGGGCAGCAAAAAGTCAATTTTTAAAGGTGGAGTACAGCTTATTTGAATTTATAGTTTTCCTTCTTGACCAGTTGCCGTACCAAAGCTAAAGGGCCCTCTCTATCTTACAATTAATCCATAGCTAAAAGTATTTGGGTGAAGTAAAATGCAAACTGTTTTGTCTTGAATTGAAACTTGGTTCGAGAAATCCGTTTCTTACGACGAATAACCATTACGCCAGCTACGCCTCGTTGTGTATATCTTCATATCTATCCGCTTGTACACGTATGTATTGGTGTGTGTAAATGTGTGTGTAAATTTGCGTATATATACTCGTATATACACGTATAGATGAATGCATTGTGGGTGCAGACTATTTGCAATCGATATAAACCTAAATGTCGTAAGAAAGAAAGGAGCAGACTTAGAAATCTCTTTCAGACTATTTAAATAGATAGATAGATAAGCTTTGATTTTTGTTTAATGGCATATCAATCTTCATGGAGTATTTAATGAAAAAGTCACCTTGTAGAAGAATAGTAAAAAAAAAAGTTTGAGATCTTTTCAGTAGCTACAACACCGAAGTGTAGGAGGGCGCTACTCCTTTCCTTGGATTTCGCCATTTTACCCTTGGTACGTACCTTATAGTGCAGAGTGTTCAGCCAGGAGGTATCAAGTACTATTTTTTGAGTCTTTGGTATGACTCGACCGGGGATCGAACCCTGTATCCACTTGGCCGATGGGGAACAGTAGAGATACTATTTAGTTCATAGATGTTGGGGAAAAGGGAGTTCACACCTTTCCTTTGAGTATGAATTTAAAAGTGAACGTAATAGTGTGACTGGAGATCGAACTCGCTTACTACGATGTCGCAGTCTAGAACGTATGCTACAATGCCACTGGTAATCTCTTTAACTGATAAGTACACACTGAAATACATAGATAGATATGAACAGACTGTGATAAATAGATTGATAGATAGATATGAGCAGAAGAGGATAGATTATTAAATAGATAGAGAAAAAGAAATGAACAGACTGGGATATTTATCGATCTATCTTTCTATCTACATATATATTGTCATCCCCAGACAGACTGTTTCGCTGTATCATAATTCTTCAGTGAGGCTAGAAATGCAGGACGCTTCAAGCTGTATCGAAACCCGCCTAACTTTACACTAGACTAGGTATCTTACCGCTCAGCCATTTCGACGACCTACCTCAGCGCAGGAATTAAGACGCATTTTGTATTAGCTTTCGTTTGTTTACAGTTTGCGCTCTCGGATACCGAAATGCTCAATTCGTTCGAAGAGCTTTATATTACGCGGGTGACAGCTGTTGATTCCTTCGCCACAGTGCTCAACCCCCGGGAGAGGAGCGTATATATTGTCAGCCACAGATAGAATGTTTCATTGTATCACAACTCTTTAGAGTGACTAGACATGAAGGGGTCTTCAATCTGCGATATATATATATATATATAGAGAGAGAGAGAGAGATCGAGAGCGAGAGAGAGAGAGAGAGGGAGAGAGAGTTAGAGTGGGGGAGGAGATGAATGGATAGATAATCATTCTTCACTTGTTTGCTTTTTTGTCTTTGTTGTTGTTATTTTTGTCTAAATTTCTGCGATAATTATACAATAATACATTCAACTTCGTCTCTTTATCTTGGTTGTTACAGTCTCAACGTTTTGTTTATTTTTGAGATGATTTATCATTATAATTGGATGGTAAACTCGAACCAAATTTGATGGGACACATGTTATTGTATCTATACTTACAAGGTTGATCTCGAATTCAGTCTCTGAACTGAAGAGATAGACAAGCAACATCTCAAGGATGAACTTAATTTCATAAAGACACATCTTAATGCCCTAGAACGCATCATCAGTGATGTTGCTGGGTTCATCAGGAGCGGGTGAGGGTTGTCAGGTCTTTCATCACTAAGTCTCTTTTCTCAGGTGTCCGAACTGGGATTAATTCCTTCCTAGCGGGCATCCCAGCTGCAACTATTCATGAACTTGCCCTCTTTAAACAAGTGGGGGTAATGGCAAACGTTCTAAACTGTGACATCGCAGTAAACGAGTTCGAACTCTAGTTGCGCTATTACGTTTATTTTCAACGTAATATCCTTAGCAAAGATATGAATCCTATTATCCCTACCCAATAGCTATGGGTTTAATAGTACTACACAAGGATAGCTTTGGCATTAACAAACCCACAAACGTTGATATGTCATTAATCAAAAAAATAAAACCAAACCAAACCTCCACCGAGTGGCAAATTTTGTGATTGTTCTAACTGCTCTTCTTTTAGCAGCTCCTGTCGTACCAATTCTAGTCAAAACTCAACAGATGAAGTGTCCTGCAAAACCTCGACAGCCCACATCAAGTGGGTCACTTAGAGCTCGCCGGTCCTAACTTCTATATTGTTCACCAACTCCTTGTATTTGGTGATCTTCCGCAAATGAGTTTCCTCTAGGTGTTCCTCCCAGAAAGTGCTTTAATTCAGACATGATAAACTAGAAAAAATTAACGGATACAAGAGATTCTCTTCACTCGGGCAGGGGAATTAGAACAATCTATCGCAGCCGACTGAATAAAGACCACTGTTAAAAATCTCCATAAGTTTACCGACAATGACAAAGACCTGAAGAAAGCCGGTGGCTATAACGGCTAAAACTTTGTGACTCTAATGATAAAGATTTTGGACATTAATCCACATTCATCAGTGTATTAGAAAGCCACAGTCGTTATATCCGATATATTCAGTTTAGTCCAGACTCTTTGCGATAAGAATACTTTTAGTTCACGATATTTGTACAGCGTAAAACTTAATGAACAGCAAAGTGAATTTATGCTTGTATCTGTGTGCACTTCTAGTTTCTTAGTTTTATCACATATCAACCTTTGTGCATTATCCAATGCCAAGTCCATCCTTGTTGAAGAAAATAGTGGTACTATTTAGCTCATTGCAGGGATGCAGGTATAAGAGGGTTCATACCTTTTTCAAGTGTATTAAGCCGAAAGCAAACGTAGTAAAGTCTCGAGTTCGAAATAGCTTACAGAGCAGCATGTGCATTTCTCTGCATGTACATTTGTTTGTATATTAATATGTGTGTGTAGTCACATGTTCTTTGTCTATGTACCGTATAGCCCATACAAAAGTATAATCCTAATAACTTAACTATAAAAAGAAAAGACATTAGAAACGATTATATATATATATATATATATATATATATATATATATATATATATACGAGAATCATTAAATAAGTTTCCAGCCTTTTTTTGTATGGGCACTTTTATTAATAGTACACACATGAAACCCTAGTCCTCTTCGAAGTAATCTCCTCCGGCTGCAATGCACTTGCTGTACTGTCCCAACAACTTCTAGAAGGCCCCATGGAAGTCCTCTTATGTGAGCGTATCAATGACCTTCGTCACAGCCGCTTTCATCTCCTCAATTGTCTCATAACGACAGCATCTGAATTTAGGGAATAAGCAAAAGTGACAGGGACCAAGGTCTGGACTATAGGGATGCTGAGGAACTGTCTTGATGCCCATCTTGGTCAAATAGTCTGTGAGAAGGATGGAGTTGTGGACTGGTGCATTGTCTTGGTGGAAATGCCACTGAGCCGATTTGAAGAGTGCTGCCCTTTTCCGACGGAATCTCTTGCTGAACTCCCTTAAAACATCAACATAGTAACCCTAACCCTAACCCTTTGGCAAATCAACTCTGGTGTATTGACTTCCTTACTCCTCCCACACCTCTCATCATCCCACACAGGATCCCTGGCTTCCTTGAATCTCTTATACCACTCAAAAACTGATATTCGATTCATGCAAGATGCTCCAAAAGCAGTCTGAAGCATTCCATACGTTTCTGTGGTATTTTTCCAAGTTTAAAACAAAATTTTAATGCATATCGTTCTTCTAAAGTGTCCTCACGTACAGATTGCATTTTTGAAATTCACCAACTGTGACAATCAGGCTTTATTTAGTATGCACCACGTATATATATATATGTATATATCATCTCCCACGAATAAGTATTTTTCAAACATTTTTTCATAAGTTTCTTGTAAATGAAAGATACCAGGAACTTATGATTTTTGGTGGAGCATTATACAATCAAAACGGATATTATTAGGTATTATTCATTAAAAACTTTACTACAATGCAAGTTTGTTACCAAAAGAAAAAGGTTGGTTGGTTTCTTTTTTAATGCAATATCACTCTTCGTGGGTTATTTAATGCAAAAGCCATCTTTATTGAAGAACACAGCATAGACGGCGGGAGGTTGAATCTCTGCAGAGGAGAAAGACCTGGATATGAATCTAAAACATCTCATAGTGAGGCTCAAGTTTTTGGAGCTTAAGGAAATGTGACGTACTCCTTCATTGCTCTACTTCCAGGTCCACTCTAGTGGTAGTAACTGTTAAGGTCCCATCTGTGGGTCAAATAGAAATATTGAATCATTTTCTGAATTTGTAACCATTTACCAGTGTTCAAACAAATAACAAACAGTGTGCAATGTTAGATTGAATTTAGTATTACATAACCAGACTTCGAACCATTTAAATGTATATGAATAAAATCATTAGTATTAGTAATACTTGTAACCATTTACCTTTGTGTAAATAAATGAGCTCAGGGTTTTGTTAAAAAATAATGTTACCAATTAATTGTTTGTTTACAAATCATATATATATTTGATATATATGTATAAACAGGATTTGGCAATAAATAACCTACAAGGGTTGGTATGTCATAAAAACCAACCAACCAACCAACCAACCAATAATATATGTATATATATAAACAGGATTTGGCAATAAATAACCTACAAGGGTTGGTATGTCATAAAAACCAACCAACCAACCAACCAACCAACCAATAATATATGTATATATATAAACAGGATTTGGCAATAAATAACCTACAAGGGTTGGTATGTCATAAAAACCAACCAACCAACCAACCAATAATATATGTATATATATATAAACAGGATTTGGCAATAAATAACCTACAAGGGTTGGTATGTCATAAAAACCAACCAACCAACCAATAATATATGTATATATATAAACAGGATTTGGCAATAAATAACCTACAAGGGTTGGTATGTCATAAAAACCAACCAACCAACCAACCAACTTACCAATAATATATATATATATATATATATATATATAAACAGGATTTGGCAATAAATAACCTACAAGGGTTGATATGTCATAAAACACAACCAACCAACTTCTGGAAGAACATCAGTGATACTATTTAATCCTTAGCGAGAGGGATCAGGGAGTTCATACCTTTCCTTTGGGAATTAGTCCGAAAGAAAGCATAATAGAGCAAATGGATTTCGAATTCGCTTATCTTCTAGGTAGCAGTTCAGCACTTAAGGCATTACGCCGGAGTGGGTATGTACAGTCCTTACCCCAATTTTCTTTTCAAAATGTACTTCTATATAGTAATATATAAAAATGGTGTTTATTAGTATTCTCCTTTTCTTTTAATGTTTTTTTTATTAAGTCTTTATTGTCCATCTAGAAATTGTTTAAACGTAAATATGTAAGAAGCATTGGAAAGAAAGGAAATATTTTTTGCATGTACAGCATACTGCAAAAATAAATACACCGAACCAATTTTAAAATAAAACGTTACTTTTCTTCTAAACCAAATATAGCAAGATTTTATTATTTATCACAGAATATTATACAACCAAAACGGATATTATCAGGTATTATTCATAACGAAAATATACAGCTTTAAAGCTCTCTCCCCTTCTCTCTCTCTCTCTCTCTCTATATATATATATATATATTTAGAGAGAGAGTTTTAATGCTGTTTATTTTGGTTTCATCTTTTCTCAGGAAACTTTCTGCAATCAAAAAGGATATTATTAGGTTTTATTTATGACCAAAATTGGCAGCATTAAAATTCTATAGCCGAAAATAAGATTGCAAAACCTCCATACCCAAAAATAAAATAAAACACGAAGATGTATATATATATATATATATATATATAAGAAGTGTTCTTATTTTGGGACTGCTACATCTTCATATTTTATTTTATTTTTGGGTATGGAGGTTTTGCAATCTTTTTTTTGGCTATAGAATTTTAATGCTGCCAATTTTGGTCATAAATAAAACCTAATAATATCCTTTTTGATTACATAATGTTCCTTAGAAAAGATGAAATCCTAATAGTTTTGGTTTAGATGAAAATTACTTTAAGTTTGCGTAATGATCATCTAAAGTTTAAACGTGTAAGGACAGTAAGGGTAGAGGAATAAATTCATGCCTTTCCCTCGGGCATTTCAAGAGAATATGTTCCTGGCTTTTAATTAGATGATGTCATTCTCATATACTGGTAGGCCAATCAAAGGATAACCAGCGAAGAACGAACTATATACGGTAACCTCCCCCACAGTCTTTTGAAGGAGAATGCTGCATGAAATAAGCAATTTATAAAGAATTGGTCGAGTATTTCGTTATCATTGATTTCGGCCAGATATTCTTAGAGCAGAGGCGTTTGTAAATGTTTGCTCTTTGGGCAAAACGACAGACACTTTTATTACCAGTCGATAAAGTAAAATATCAACTCGGTAAAAGGATGCACAGCGGTTTTGCTTTGACTAAAGTTTTGAGATAAAGTATTGCTCTGTTTTAAAGTATTAATAAACTGGGTATCTTTATCTGTGCTATTTTGATCACTTCGTTTCGGCCAGTGTATTTTCCGGATATTCTGAGACATTTGTTATGTAGGTGAACCTAAAACTGCCTACAAACAAACTCTGAATAGAAATTATATCCTTATCTAAAGTTTGTTGATTGATTGATTAATTTTTAACGGCATGTCAAACCGTCTGGAGAAAAATTGCATACATTGTATGCTTATAAATACATTGTTTTTGTGTAGTTTTATTCTGAGTTTTTTTTTGCACGCAGTTCTGTATAACGTATTCCTATTTAATACTAATAATTTGCACGCAGTTTTATGGTTTTAGGTATTTTTGATACTAATAATTATATGGTTTTCAGTAATTATTTCTATTTAATAAATTTCACTTGTGATTACACAGTTCTGTGGTTTGTTTGTTTGTTTGGGTTTATGGCATATCAACCATTGTAGGTTATTTAATGCCAAATCTATTTTTATACAAATAAACAGTTTTATTTCAAGCAATTCAGTTTAGCATACAAAAACAGTTCAATTTTATACAATTCAGTTTCGCATAAGTATGCAATTTAAATTTCAAAACATGGGGTGTCCTTGTGGTATAATGGTTAAAGCGATGAACTGCGGAATCGTAGTAAGCGAGTTCGTACTCCAGTCACGCTATTACGTTCACTTTCAGGCAAATACCCTTGGGAAAGGTATGAACCCCCTTATCCTCTCAGCGATGGGTTAAATAGTACCATAACTGTTCTTCCAGAAGAATGGCTTTGGCATTAAATAGCCTAAAAAAGGTTGATATGCCATTAAACAAAGAAACCAAACCAGACCAAATGTCAAAGCAGTTCTATTTAGCCTAAGTACACGGTTTAGTTTTATTTGACCCATAGATAGGACCCTATCAGGTGCTATCACTCTGGGCCAGAGTGGACCTTGAAGTGATGGTAATGAAGGGGTACTCTGCATTCCCCAAAGCTTCAGTATTATTGGAGCCTCACCATCAGATTGCTTAGTGTCATATCCAGGACATACGTTGGGGGGAAGCTCTTACCCCTCTGCAGAAGTGCAGTCGGTGTATATTCTACAGCCCCAACCGACTGAGTCAGTTCTATGGTTTCAAGTAACAAATAATAATGATACCAAGTAAACAGTTACGACATCAAGTAATAATTCATAATACAAATAATTTTCACACAGTTATACTGTATCAATTATTATTATCTAATAATCATAATTCTAAAACATCTATTTGACATATAGATCGTACTTTAACTGATATTACAAATGCATATCCGGTCAGACCTGGAAGTAGAATCAATGAAAGGGTATTCTACACTCTACAGAACTCAGGGAATGGAGCCACACGTTCGGATGTAGTTTAGTGTCTTACCGATTTATAGATGGGGGATCAGTCAGCATATTCTAAGTAACTCCGTCAGGGCGGTTCACCTTTGTTCGACAGGGTTTATGAAAATTCATTCTCTACTGGATTATTTTCTTCATCTATGTTGCTGATTTTTTAACTACGTTTCGGCCATCCTTCCTCCAATTTTCTTCTAGTGTCTATAAAGGGGAATTGGCTGAGTCAACAGCCCGTTAGGAAGTTCCATTCAGATACGAAGAATTCGACTGTAATTGATTAGTCATTTCACTTCTTTCTTTCTTTTTTTCTTTCTTTCTTTCTCCCACTTTATTAGTGGTACCCAGGCGCTGTTTAATCAAGTCCTGGGTTTTCTGATAAGGTCTACCGAACACATTATGTGTGCCGTTTTATGTCGTTTAAAGATTTTTCTGCTAATTTTCACTGCTGCAAAAAGAAAAAAAAAAAGAAAAAAAAAAAAAAAAAAACCTCTAAAAATCCGAAAGAAAGTTCTCTGGTATTCTGAGATGAAATTATGTCATCAAATTTTTGAATTGGTATCTCCGTCTTTATTATTTTGATGACGTTTTGACTAATATGCTCTTTAGCCTCCTGAGTATTTCCAGAAATTTTTGGATGAAGTCATATCATTATTATATAGTTTATTCTGACTGGTTTGTTTGCATTAGGTACGTGATGTGACGACAGCACGGATTCCATCGACTCTCTCTAGCCGTCAGTCCCGATCGGCGATTGATCTTAGTAAGTCGTCTAGACGACATCCAGTGTCGACACAGTGTTGATGAATGTAAGTTTTTGTTAATCGGCCAACACTGGTGTGTCAATTTGTAGGAGTTCAAAGGTGACGTCGCTTATGAGCTTGGCTAGTGTGTCTTGCTTGTCTTACATTTATGGTTTGTGAGATGGTAGGTAAGTGGCCGTACCACTGCTGTTTTGTTGGGTGTTGCTCCTCATATTTGCAAAACAGCAGGCAGCATCCTTGTGTAGTTCCCATTTAGCTTTTTTTCCCAAGCGTTTCGTTTGAGACCAAGTAGTGCAACCATACTGTAGTACTGACACGGCTGCAGCTTGGAATAATCCCCGTTTTATTTTATTAGAGTGATCAGATTTCCATATAGTCAATAACAGTCCATACTTGACCCATAGATGGAACCCTAACTAGAAGGAGAGCGGATGGATTCTTATTTTTCTCAAGGATATTAGCAGGGAGTAAAACACAAGCAGCCTTGTCTAGGATTTGAACTTGGGTCGCCGATTCCATTTCTCATGACGATAAACATTACGCTAAGCGCCCCTCCAATAGATATGGTGTGGGATAAACAGAATGTTCCGTGTTTGAAACTGAGTGGGTTATGGATGCTCGTTCAGACCGTCAGAGCACGTAGTAATACGGTTGCCACACCGGAAAGGAAAAAAACAAATTAAAAAAAACAAACAAATCAAAGATACTAGAGGAATATACATTCAAATCGGGGTTAGAATGAGCAGTTGACAAAGACTTATTCGAAAATCTCGCGAATTCAGACCAGTCTTTGGAAATGATAAAAATTCTATAATTGTTTAGGCTACCCCGAAACGATCAACGATCATGAAAAAGACGATTACCTCCACCCAGTACTCGTAGTATATATCTCCAGAATAAATTAGGAAAAATAAGATTTACAAGATGTATTGTACCTTTCTCTGATTCATCATTATTCAAAAATAAAACTTTACAACGCTTTAGTTCATTAATTAATTATGAGTATGGATTTCTTTTTTAGCACTTACAATATTCGGATAATAATCTTCATTCTTATGGTCATATTCACAATTTTTTCGGTCGATGCGTCCATCGGTCTTTTTCATGTGTTTCATGTCGAACTCGTGAGCCTACATAGAACTTTGAACCGAAGTGAATATAACAATAAAGATGAAGACAATAGTCCGAATAAACTAAAAGATAAAATTTCTATTAGCCTCACCACAGAACTTTTGACAAATAGATTTCTTTATTGTTGTCATTTATAAAGCTTTGTTTTGTCTGGTACAAGGCCAGCGGAGTGGTTTGGCTAGGTTTTGTTTTGTTTTAATGGCATATCAATCTTCGTGGGTTATTTAATGCCAAATTCATCCTTCTAAAAGAACAGCAGTGATACTATTTAACTCATAGCTAGGACAAGGAGGTTCATACCTTTCCCAGGCGTATTTGTCAGAAAGTGAACGTAATAACGCGACTGGAGTTTGAACTGGCAGTCCAGCACTTTAACCATTATACCCAAAATATATATGGTTTGGTTTGGTTGGGTTTTATGGCATATCAACCATTGCAGATTATTTAATAACAAATTCTCTTTATACATATATATCAAATATATATGATTTGGTTTGGCTTGGTTTTATGGCATATCGAGTATTGTAGGTTATTTAATACCAAATCTTCTTTATACATATATATCAAATATATATATGGCATATCAACCATTGTAGGTTATTTAATACTAAATCCTCTTTATTCATATATATTAAATATATATGATTTGGTTTGGCTTGGTTTTATGGCATATCAACCATTGTAAGTTATTTAATGCCAAATCCATTTTTATGCCTATAAACACTTCTACTTCAAACAATTCAATTTAGCATAAGTACAGTTTTTTTGTTTACACAAATTGGTTATGTTCTTTTGGTTTTATGGCATATGTACCATTGTAGGTTATTTAATGCCAAATTCATTTTAATACAAATAAACAATTCTATTTCAAACAATTCAGTTTAGAATAAGTATAGTTTTTGTTTACACACAGTTAAATATCAAAACAGTTCTATTTCAAACTATCAAGTTTAGCATACAAAAAACAATTGCCAGCAGTATGGAATACCCAGTGAGAATCGAATTTACAATTGTGAAACTACCTTGCTAACTATTACACTATAACGAGGTATCTTTTATTTACTAAGCTTTGCTTAGCTCGACATAAGGTTAGGGTTATAGTGCACCCAGTTAGAATCAAACAAACAATTCAGTACTATTTGATCGCTGAGACTAGTTTGCTAAACATACCGATTCGCCCTTTATTAATTTATAAAGATTTACTGAGTCTGGTACATAAGTCTGAGATTGCTTACTGTAGCTGCTGTTACTAAGTGGTTACCCATCTTAGTCCTGTGCGGGCTCATCGTTACTTAACTTCAATGATTTCGTAAGAACCGATGTTTTCCGGATGACTTCACTGTAAATCAGCATAGATTTCTTTTATCATTTCTTTGTTATGTTACGGAATAACTTTTTTTAAAATTTGGGTAATGATTCGCTTTTAATGAAAATGCATTACTTATTTTAAAAAATATATCCTGAAGCTCTAGGAAATGTGGAGTACACCTTCATTGCCATTACTTACGGGTTCACTTTGACTTAAAACATTAAAACTTGATAGAGTCCCATCTATGGGTCAAATAAAAGGGTTTGACCATTTATCTCTGTGCAAACAAATGTCTGATATCAAATGAATTGTTAGTCTTGCATAGAAATATTTGAAATCGTGGAACAGTGAGAAAATAAAACTATTGGTGTTAGATAGCCGTACTTGAAGCCATTTGAGGGGGTTAAAATTATTAACAATGAATAGAATCTGAAGGGTTAGATAGAAATATTTTAAAACCATTTAACTGTGTGCGAACAAATGAGTTATGGATCCTTTAAAAATGTTATCTACAAACAATGCGCATCCAAATCATATACATGTAATATACATATGTGTAATCATGATTTGGCATTAAACAAACTGCAAGTGTAGATATGTCATAAAAACTAACCGATATATATATATATATATATATATATATTGTATATGTGAACTAGCATAGTTTTCTCTATCCATAAATGACCAGATTATCTACATACTGTTGTGAGAACCTTACCCATCTCACCATAATGGACTCTTCTCACCGTTATTAGTACTGAGAGATTTCGCTGCCAGAGCGGCAGATCAATATCGGTGTTATCCGTACAGTACGAGACTTCTTACCTTTTCTATGTAACTCTATCTTTCTTATGTAATATAATCTGTTATCTAATATCCGTATTTGCGTTTTCATTAGAGACTCTTTCCGGGACCACAACACATACGTATTGTGTCTTCAGTTTGTTTATGAGTTTAAGACGTTCAAATCAGTCATGTTAGCTAATTGAGAATCTTGGAGCATTGGTCAACTGAAATCCTTTACTCGAGTGAACAACAGAAAGAAAGAAACAATAGAAAGATTTCTTTCTTTCTTTCTTTCTTTTACACTAAATAAAATTTTTCTAAAAATATTAGTACCTCATTCCTACGGCATTATGCCTCATCTGAGGCACAACGCTTTGTAGATTACATTTAATTTCTTAATTAAAAAAGCTTTATCAATGAGTTTTTAATATAAAAATAACTTGATTATAATGCAAAAGATTTAATCTTAGAATCAAGATTAAGATTAGAGGCCCAGTTATGGGCTGAATAGCACTAGTAGAGTTCTTCTCCAAGGATGGTTTCGACATTAAAAAAACCCACGAAGGTTGATATGCCATTACACAAAAGAATTAAAATGTAAAATTTGACCGGGGTAGCACTATACTCGAATGTAAAGGGTTATAGCATTTTTTAAAAATAAAATGATAGTTATATTGTAATTTTCATTAATTAAAACTACCCAATCAGTATTATTTATATAAAAAATGTTTTCGTGCGATAATATTCAGTGCCAGACGGACAGATGCTAAATAGGTTTTACTACAAAACGTTCACACCCAAACACCCTTGTCCTATCGGATACGCTTAATCATAACAGACTCAAAACATAACGTTGATTCTTTGACACACACACACACACACATACACACACATACACACACATATATATATACATATATATATATATATATATATATATATATATAAGTAAGTAAAGTTGCCGACCATTGTCAAGGGCGTCCCGAAAGCTATCATATATATATATATATATGTGCGTGTCTGTGCGTGCGTGCTTGTATATATATATATGTGTGTGTGTGTGTGTGTGAAAAACTGAAAATAAATCGAAAAACAGTTGGGAAACTTTCTCATTTCTTTCGTTTCTTTAAGTA
Organism: Sepioteuthis lessoniana; assembly: GCA_963585895.1. NCBI lineage: Eukaryota > Metazoa > Mollusca > Cephalopoda > Myopsida > Loliginidae > Sepioteuthis > Sepioteuthis lessoniana. The sequence continues at coordinate 65,973,462 of OY757919.1, forward strand.
ACTTACACGCTCTGATGAAGGTCTGAAAACCGAAACGTTTAACAAATATTTCTACAAATAAAATCATCTTCTGAAGACCTTGTGTTTTTCATCTCTGGACATTTTCAGACATACACACATACGCACACACACACTCTCTCTATCTCTGTCTCTGTCTCTCTCTGTCTCTGTCTCTCTCACGCACACGCACATGCATATAGTGTTTGTTGGTTTCTTTGTTTAATAGCATATCAATCTCCGTGGTTTATTTTGTACCTAAGTGATCCTTGGGGAACAAAGCCTAGTCAGCGGGGGCGGGAGAATTCACCGACTGCATCTCTACAGAGGAGTAAGTCACCCATCGACTATCCTGGATATAACACTAAACCATCTGATCGTGAGGCTCCTGTTCTAGAGATCTGTGTACGTGGAGTAACCCTTCATTGATATTAACCTTGGTCCACTTTGGTATGGATTCGTAGTACCTGTTAGGATCTCATCAATTGGTCAAATAAATCAGCTTAAAAAGGATTCGTATTCGATATGAATACTTGATGACAATTTTAAGACTTTTATTTATTTCATTTAATAAATGTTTTTGGTCTCATTTTTCCTTTTTAGTTTCGCTCGTACGATATTTTCTTTATGGTTTGGTGTCTTTATTTAATGGCATATCAACTCTTTTTAGGTTATTTAATGCCAAAGCTAGTCTCCTACAAGAACAGTAGTGGTACTATTTAACCCATAGCTGGGAGGATAAGGGGGTTCATACCTTTCCAAAGGTATGAACGAAAGTGAACGTAATAGCGCAACTGGAGTACGACGCTTTAACCATTACACCACGAGGACACCCCACTTTCTTTATGGATTTACCTATTTCTTCTTCCGTACTTCAACTTTCTTTTCTTCTTCTTCTTTTTTGTTGTTGTTATATATATATATATATATATATATATATATATATATAGTGGCACTCATTTATTCTTTCACTTTCTTCATATTTCCTCTCTCATTCTATCTATACTTTGGGATTCTCGATTTTCTTCGTTACGTCGAGATCTTTCTTTCTTTCTTTCTTTCTTTCTTTTTTTCTTTCTTTCTTCTGTCAACTTGGCTTTTGTCTCATCTTACCACAAAATAGTACTTTTTATCAAGACACCAATATGCGAGACTGATATATCTATATCTACGAGGGTGGGCAGAAAAAAGTTCATAAACTGAAAAGTTCATATAAGGATATGCTGTTGATGACTTTTTTGACCAATGGGAACCAAGCATCACAACATCGATGGAAGAAGTGCATGGACTACGAGGGGGACTAGGTTGAAAAATAAACCTCATATAGTCACATTTCATGTGAGTATCTTGGTCCGTCTATGAACTTTACAACCAACCCTCATCTATCGATCGATCGATCGATCGATAGAGAGAGAGAGAGAGAGAAGGACTGATAGATAGATGCGTGTGCAAGTGTGAATGTATGTGTGAGTGTATGTGTGTGGGTTTACCCAACCCCGCTCTAAGAGCATAAAGTGACACAAGGTCAATTTTTAAGCGGAGTAACGCTGGTTTCATATTTCTTCTACTAGACTGCCTGCGTAACTAAGGCTAAAGAACCTAGTCGGTCTGACTATTATTTCTAGCAGGGGCGGGTATAGAACAGATGGATTCATGCTTTCCCTAATGGCATTGGAGCGAAGGGAAATGCAAATAGCCTTGTCCAGGATTTGAACTCGGGTCATCTATTCCATTTCCTACAACGATTACCGTTTTGCTGACCACCCTCTCTTGGTGTGTACGCATGTACAATTAGCAATTAAACACATACACAAGTTCACACACACACACACACACACACACACATATATATATATATATAATCGAATAGGCAAACTAGCATATTTCCTTCTACTCATAAAAGACAAGATTACTTACATACGTATTGAGTCTTCTGTTCATTTATGGCGTCGAGACGTTCGCATCAGTCATATTGGCAAGTTCAGTATACAGGAGCATCATTCGACAGAAATCCTTTTTAAATCTTTCTTTCTTTCTTTCTTTCTTTTGTTGTAGTCCCCGTGATGTAGTGGCTAACGTACTGGACTGTGACACCGTGATAAGCAAGTTCGAACTCTAGTCACACGATTACGTTTACTTTTGGCCTAATACTTTTGGTTAAGCTAAGAAACTACTTCTTCTTTCTAGCAATGAGTTAAATGGTATAACTACTGTTCTTTTTCAAGAATTACTTTGGAATTAAATTACCCACAAATATTGATAAGCCATTAAAAGAAAGAAACCAAACTAAACCATTTCTTTTTGCTGTTATTTTCACTCTCAGCCAAAATAAAATAAAAAAAGCAGAGAAATGATAAATTGAAAAATAGTAAAATAACACAAAGAAGTACGAAAAAGAGAAAACAAATATAGAAAGTTATACTGAAAGAAGAAAAAAAGAAAGTGAAAGAACTAGAGAGAGAGAGAGAGAGAGAGAGAGAAAGAGAGAGAGAGAGAGAAAATGTGTGTGTGTGTGTGTGTGTGAGAAAGAGAATGTGTACGTTTATGCACACGCACGTGCGTTTGTATGTTAGAGAGAGAGAGAGAGAAAGAGAGAGAGAGAGAGAGAATAAATACTATAGCCTATCTAGGTATTGCTCGGATATATTTAAATTTTAATTTAATGACTTTTTTTTTAAATAAAAGAAACGAAAAAACATATCTATCTAAATATAAAAGATAAACAAACAGAAAGAGAGGAAGGGAGAATAACGAACACACAGACTCAAATATACAGTTGTGACATGTAAGGATAACTGTGCTAGTGTGTTCGCTTGTAATATCACCACAACTCCTACTATTATTGCTGCTGGTGATAATGATGACGATGATGATGTCCCGGTTTCATTTTCAATTCTTTTTTTTTTAATCCAGATTTCTTGTCTTATTATTTGAAAATTATAAACAGAAAATCTGAACAGCTGCTGAAAAATGTTTTTTGAAAGAAACAACCCCTACTCTTTATTTCTAAAAATTTAACAGCTTCAATCATTATATATATCTCTATATATATAAAACGTTTATTTTTACGTCATCACTGGTCAGACGTTGCTATGATTTTTTTTGTATTCTTATAACATGTCAACAGGACAGACGATTAGGTGAATTGATAACTTCAAGTTCGAGAAAGAGAACAAGTCATAATGCAGGGGTTTGAAATATTTAGAGAAATGTAAATGAAAGATATAAAATCCTGTCATTTTATAAGAGTACCATAACACAGATTTACCGTAATTTGAACCCACAGGGACCATTAGGGTTTAAATTACATTAAGTTTGGTTTGGAAATTAAACCTTATATGTCATACGTTCGAATTTAATGACACGGTCAAATTATGTCTTATGCATATATTGCAAACTGAACTCTTATTTTGTAACGACCTCGCCCGCTCCTACTTTAAAAAGTTAGTTATGGCGGCCAATTATTAAAACCTAGAATAACAATAATATCCCTCGGTTTCTTTTTTAATGACATATCAACTTTCTTGGGTTGATTAATGCCAAATTTTCCTTGTAGAAGGACAGTAGTGCTACTGAGAGGCAGACAAGGGCATTTATACGAAAGTGAACATAATAACGCGACCAGAGTTCGAGCTCACTTATTACTATGTTGCAATCCAGTACGTTAGCCACACCGCTACAAGGACTCACTCACAAATATTCTTAAAATGAAAAATTTCATCAACAAAATAATGTTGGTCGATGGTTGATCAGGAAACAGTGAAACTTTAAGCTGTGAAAATACCGATTTTAATCTTTTTATGTTTTCAATAATCTTATATATATATATATATATATATATATATCATTGTCATCATTAGTTCAGCTGACAGCAAGGAGTTCCCTGAATCTCTCTCTCTCTCTCTCCATCCAATCCTATCATCCATCGCTCATGGCAGGTCTTCTAGACTGAATTCAGTATCCATACAGAGCTGATGTAAGTAAGTCCTTGCTGGTTGGCCAACCCTGGTGCATCTATGTGTAGGATTCCATTAGAGAATATCAGTTTTGAATCAATTCTTATTTTTCCAGCAGTGCCTCGCATGTCTTGTTCGTCTTGAATGGTTTGTGAGATTGGAGGTTGATTGTCGTACAGCTGCTCTTTTGAAAAGTACTGGTTTGAAGATTTGTTCAAAACAGCCCGTAGCATTCTTGTATAGTTCCTATCTAGTTTTATCTCCATGCGTTTCATCAGTGTCCATGTTGTGCATCCATATAGTAGTACCAACATAGTCACTGCTTGGAAAAATCCCGTTTTATTTTATCAAAGAGATCAGTTTTTCGTGTGATCGATAACCTGTCAATAGCAATCCACTCCTTTTCTATGCGTATGTTGATATCGCAGTCAGTAGAAGAGATAATTTCATTTGCGTTCACTGCTGCTTTCTTCAGGCTATGCAGCAGGGATTCGGTTTGCGTAGGTTTATTTGGGAGCAGTCCTAGATCATCTGCGTAGTCTGCGTCAGTTGTTGTTTCTATGGGATATCGTCAGCTCCTTGTGGGTTTTTTTTTAGAGTGAAACCATTTTCTTTTATTAGATCTATTGACGTTTGCAGTTCATTATCTCATCAGATTACAAGCGTATATGGTGCTAAGACTCCAGTGAAAATGGCCAAGGAGTAAGTGACACTATCCGGTGAGCGAATCATTACTTTCCAGTTTTCCTGAGGCATCATTATAGCAGTTGCTCTCTCTATATATATATATAGATATATACGGACGGAAAATAAAATTCCTATAACTTAAATATGTACTGTATTCATTTTACTTTACTTGCTAGCCCTGAGTATGTCCATACCGTAATTAGGTAAAAATCGGAATCTTCATTCTGGTTGTTACCATTTTATTTTTTGCCAGTATATATATATATATATATACAACAGATTTCCTTAAGGCATATTTGATTAAAATTACAATGATTTAAAAAGTTAAACACAAAATCCTTGTCCGTCATCTTTACTAAAATATGCCTACAACACACATACATACACACACATATATCATCATCATCATCATCTCGCGCTGGTAGCACGGATATCCCTGACCCTTTCTCGCCACTCCTCGATAATCGATAGCCTATTGATAGCTGTCCATGCTTTCGTTAACCTCGTTTCGATGTCCTTTTCGGTTGATTCGACGCTGCTTCCTATGTACGTGAATTTGTCTACTAGTTTAAGAGGGGTTCCTTCTAGAGTGGAGATGTCCCCCGTTTGGTTATAACACATATATTCCGTTTTGTGTGCATTAACATTGAGGCCTATGCTTGCTGCTGCTCGTTCCAAACTATGCAGAAGTGTTTCGGCTTGGTCAGGTGTATTTGCCAGTATCGCTATGTCATCGGCGTAGTCGGCGTCGGTAATTGTTGTTGCGGGGTACCTTCTGCTTCTTTTCTTCGTCAGTTCGAAGCCATTCTCTTTGATTTTATCAATCGATGTTCTAAGTACGTAGTCTAGACAAATGATAAAGAGGTACGGGGCCAGCGTGTCCCCTTGTAGTACTCCTGCTACAATGTCGAAGTATTCTGTGTCTCCATCCGGTGATCGTACTTTTACTTTAGTGTTTCTATAGAGAATCGTTATTGCCGCTACGGTTTCTTTAGGTATGCCGTACGCTAGTAGGATTTGTTCCATCTTTCCTCTGTGAATGGAATCGAAAGCTTTGGTAAAGTCGACAAATATTAATGTCGCTTGTAGGTTCTTTGCCCGTACACCTTCAAGGATTCTGCGGATGGTTAATATTTGTGAGGTCGTGGATCTATTTCTTCGGAAGCCATTTTGGTTTTTTCTAAGTATGTTGTCAATTTTGGGTTCTATTCGGTTTCGTAGTTGGGCATTGTAGATTTTGGCAGCTATGGATGTAAGTGTTATGCCTCGGTAGTTTTTGGCTAATCCGAGGTCCCCCTTTTTAGGGAAGGGGAGTATGCATCCCTTCATCCATCTATCTATCGGATTTTGATTGTATACTGCGTTGCAGTGGCGGAGCAGTATGTCGTCGAATTGTCTGGTCTTCCATACTTCCGGGGGAATTTCGTCCAGCCCTGCAGCTTTCCTATTTTTAATTTTTCTGAGAACCGAGTCGAGTTCTTCTTGTGTGAACGGTCCTAGTTTAATGTCTAATTGTTTGCTAATTATTCTGGTGATTGGTTCATGTGTTATTTTTGGTGGGTTTCCAAGTAAGTTTTCGAAGTGCTGTTTCCACAGTTTTATTCTTTCTGGTTGGTTTGCTGCTTTAAGTTTTGCTTTGGCTGTGTTCTTTCTTCTGCTCACTTCGTTTATTGTTTGCCAGGCTATTCTAGATTGTCTATCTTCCACCGACACACACGCACATGCTCACAAATTTATTTGTAATTGTATTTGGTGACATTCTATCTATATATTGCCAAAAATCTCATTATGTTTGTATATATCTAGGTAAACGTAACTCAGCAAAAACCTCACAACATTTTAAATTTTCTTATCACTTCAATACGCTTCAAATTCTTTAACTTAAGGAATAAAGCAACTTACAGTTCATTTATAGCTAACTGACAATTATTTGGGGGGTTCGTGCTAAACTTCAATTTAAAAAAAAACAAAAAAACAAGTCCTCAAAATCATCGTTGTAACGTAGAGAAGAACTAAATACCAAAACTATTCTTTACACATGGAGGACTATACTCACCTCGGTTGCTTTACTCATATTTCAGCCGCTGTACAGTCCGACTTTCTTCAAGTGCCTTTTACAGTACTCGGTAATCTTTTAGGACCCATGATTGAGAGGTTTAAGACGTCCAGTCAAATATCTTACTAGGCAACCACCAGGAAGTTATGAGTTCAATCCCTGGTCCAGGTTCCAATCGCGTTAAAAAGGCAAATGCGAGATACCCACGAGGCATGGATGGCGGAATGAGACCAGTCTACCTCCATATTTCAATTAAAGGGCTAAGTTCAGAATTCCCGAAAGGTTACCGTGTACGACAAAAGACATTTGATTAAGCCCGGAGATTACAGCGGCCGAAACATTGTGAGTATAGCAATCAAGATGTGTATCGTCGCCTGCAATGTTTAGATAATAGTAATAACAATGTCTCATCGCAGATACATAGACAGACGCTAATTATCATCCTTCACACTTTTCTCAATAGAAACATCCATATAATCATGGGTCGCTATTTCAACAGGGCCCAACGGATTTACGGATCATCGAGTTTAAAGGAAATTTGGCTTATCTTCTAATCCTGTTTAATTATTTCGTAACTTTCTTCAACTTTCTTTTTTTTCTTTGTTTCTCAGTTTTTGCCTTTTTTTTCATTCATTCTACTTATATTTGTCTTTTTTTACTTACTTTATATGCTATTTGTTTTTGTCCAGTTTGTTTTTGTTTCTACGTTTATTTTGTATTTGTTTTGTTTTTTCTTTTTGTCACACTTTTGAGATTTATCTTTCTTTCTTTCTTTCTTTTATCACCTCTATCCGCAGAAATTTCTTATTATTTTCTTCTAATTTCTTATTTTCACTTTCTTAATCCCTCGCCAAAGAAATTCTTTCTTTCTTTCTTTCTTTCTTTCTTTCTTTCTTTCTTTCAGTGTTTGTTTTTTTCTTCCGCTAATCCATCGATGATTGTAACTATCTTTCGTTTTAGTCACTGTTACTCCTCCTGTTTTACAATGTTTTTTTCTCTCCATCTATTCATTCCTTTACGTACCTTTCTTAGCCGATACGATGGAAAAAAAAGAAAAAGAAAAAAAAAAGGTTTACTTGTTGCTGCCTCGTTCTAACTCCCGTTTGGTTGGACGGAGAACCAAGGTCAGTCGAAAGTCAATAGTTACAGACATCTTGATTACACAAGACCAAAACACATTCGAGAAGCCTACTGAAATGAGCAAGTGAAAGGCTAAGCGCGTGGGTGGGGGAGATGTAGAGAGGCACACAACGCCCATCAAACACTTATGCACCAACAAAACCAGCACCCCCCTGTACCTTCAGGAACACACACACACACACACACACACACACACACACACACACACACACACACACACACACTACTGAGAAAGTGAGAGAGGTCCGAAAGAATAGAAAATAAGACATGATATGACATGGGGAATATTTGGCGTCTGAAATAACTGGGATTTCACACAAGTGACCCTAGTCCGTGTAATTCAGGCACAAATGTACGGTCACTAGTGAGGACAGAACTATTTCCTATTGTAGGGACTTGTGAAAGTTGCTCGCTAAATATTCGCAGCAAGGTACCATATATATTTACTATAGAGAGCTTAATGTAGGGCCTCCCCAGTCAGGATCGAATTACCATGTCGGTGGGGCTTATAACACGCTGATTGTATCCTCTGAGGAAGTTTAAGATCCCGTACCCCATCAAGAAAAGGGGATCCTATGTATATCTATATCCGATAGTGAACTTCAGTTCGGTAACTCTAAAAAGAATGAAGTCACCTCTTCATTGCCATTACTCCCATGTCCACTCTGAGTTGGACTAGTAATATCTGTTAGTTTTAGTTTGATTGGGTTTTATGGCATATCAACCATTGTTGGTTATTTGATGCCAAATCCTGTTTATTCATATATATTAAATTTTTATATGATTTGTATACACATCTTCTAGATAATGTTCTTAAACGAACCTGAGCTCTTTTTTGCACACAGTTAAATGGTTTTAAGTATTGCTATATAACAGTCTCAATTTAAGATCAATCATTTGTTTGAACACATTGTTTGTTCTATGTGACCCATAGATAGGACCCTATTAGGTGGTACCACATTGGGTCAGAGGAAACCTGGGAGCAATGGAAATGAAGGGGTACTCTTCATTTCACAAATCACAAAGGCTGGAGTCTCGCCATCAGATGATTTAATGTCATATCTTGGACACTCGTTCGTGGTGGATGGGAGTCATACCTCTCTGTCGAGATGCAGTCGGTATACTCTACAGCCCCAGTCGACTGGGCGGAATACCTTTTAAGGTTCCATCTATGGGTGAAATTATTTTTTTGAAAATAATTAGTATTAGCTAGGAATTCTTGATACTATATAACTGCGTCCATGGACGAGCAAAGGCAGGACGACGAGCTAGAACCTATATACAACAGCTCTGTGCCGATACAGGATACAGCCTTGAAGACCTCCTGGGAGCGATGGACGATAGAGACGGGTAGCGAGAGAGGGTCTGGGAGATCCATGCTGGCAGCGCGACATGATGATAATATAACTACAAATTATTTGAATTGAGAATAGTTACTTGCAGCTATAATTGCTTACTAAGGATTATCATAAATGTGTATAAACAAAAGATTTTTAATAAAGAGGAAAAAAACCTCTGACGAACATTTCCACAAAAATGTAAATATAAACATGATTTCCTAACCTCTAGGTATAAAATAACCCAAGACTGGTTGATACAAACTCAAACTCAATCAAAAAATCACAGTAAGGATCGAACTCACAACAGTATTATGATCAAAACTACTCCACTAAGAATTGCTCCACGCATCGTACGCAGTTATTTACTGAATTGAATTTAATTTGTTAAAAAAGGCAAAAATTGTTTGCTTAATGGCATATCAACTTTCTTGGGATGTTTAATGCCGAAATCCATCCTTCAAGAAGAACCGTAGTGGTACTATTTAACTCATAGATGGGAAGGCAAGGGGGTTTCAAACCACATTTGTCTGAAAGTGAAGGAAATTGCACGACTGTAGTTCGAACGCGCTTACTACGATTCTGCATTCTAGCGCTTTAACCATTACACCACGAGGACATCCTCAGCAAAATGTGTCAGGAACCCAGTCAACATCAAGCTCCCTACAGCCGTAATGAACTTGGAGACTACCGAACTAAACACTGTTTCATCAAGATATGCTGATTTTGGAAAACACATAGTTTTATATAATTTTGCGAAATTAATCGCGAAAATATATCTTTATATTAATACTCTCATTCCTAACTACGAACCTACCTATCTATCTATCGTTGGTATGAGTCAAACTTTCAGTCGTAAAAATTTATTTGGTTTCTGCAGCTGCTTTTGTGCAACTGAATGCCTTAACAGCGACTTTTAAGTCACACACACCCTTATCTGTCTATCTGTACATCACAGATACACACACACACACACACATATATATATATATATACATCCACAGTTCTATCAGAACTCAACAGTGTGGCTAGACATTAGCTTCCCGTAGCTGGGATCGAAACCTGGTTGACTCAAACGCCAAACCAAGTCTCTAACCCTTCAGCCACGAGGAACCATTAGCTGCGAAGTAAATTTTAAACGGTTATGAATGACAATTACTATTGTTTACATACATCCGTTCAACGGCTATCGAGACCTGAGAGAGAGAGAGAGAGAGAGAGAGAGAGAGAGGGAGAGAGAAAGAGAGAGAGAGGGAGAGAGAGAGAGGGAGAGAGAGAGAGAGAGAGAGAGAGAGAGAGAGAGAGAGAGGTTTTAAATCTGCCAAGGTGGTGAAAAAGATGTTAACGACCAGAGTGTACGGAAAGAAAAGGTTGGGAGGAATGAAGAAAGAATAAAGAAATTGCACAAGGACTTAGCTATATTTAAACCTGTTATGAAAAATTATAAGACAAAGAATCCCTTTTCATTAATAAAGGGCTTTTCAAAGTGATCCATATAAACTCTTGGGAGAAAAAATTTTGGTAGCGGCAATAAAAGCATCGGTATCTACAGTGAATTTACTAGTTTGTCTTTATAAATCCAATTATAACAGGAAAAAAAATTGATGGATTATTTAAACTAGTCACTAAATACCTTACTCCTAATAGAATGCTTGACTGGGCGTGATGGCCACTTGTGTTGTGCCGTTCAAAACATACGAAGCGTTCAAAAATAGTTCATTGAAATGAACGGACAATCTGGGTCTGACCGAAAAGACTGGATCTTTTTGGCATCGTTAATGATGCATATCAGCATATTTTCACGAAAGAAAACATTTAAAAACAATTACATTTTAAACAAATTATCTTATGATAATATTGAATTCTAAAACAAGTCATTTTATGATAGATTTCTTTTGAATGAAAAAGATTATTTAGTAATAAGAATAAAAATGTAGATTTATAAAAAGAAAGAAAACAAACGAAAAAGAAAAGTTAAATACAATGCCTGAAATTTGAATTCTAATTTATCGTATCAGATTTTTAATGAATAGAATTAAAATATCAACGCAAAATCCCGCTCTGACAGAAGAGATCCGGATCTTCCCTTGTTAAATAAGTTTCGGTAGTGTCTGGTATGTGTTGGTGTGGGTAATATCAAATAATTCCGTATTTCATCTATAATAACTTTTCTGTATTTTGTAAAGATTTTAATCGTAAAATTGAAGATATTTTAAAAATCAATCCCACAAAACCCATTCCTCTCATTCAATAATTTAAATGTGTGTTTTTATTTAAAGTTCATTGATTCTTTTCTTGTGTAATTTGTATTAAACACTGATTGATTAGTTGTTTTGTAATTCAATAACATAATTTGGGGGTGAATAGAAATAATTCAATTTTATAGCGGTTACATGAGTAATATTATAATAGTGAGAGTTACAAGTGTAACGTTGTTATGAATAGTATATCTACTTTCTTGGGTTATTTAATGCAAAATCCAACCTTCTCGAAGAACAATAGTGGTACAATTTATCCCATAGCTGTGTGGAGTAGGGGGTTAATAACTATTCCACGGGTATTAATCTGAAAGTGAAAGTAATAGCACGATTGGAGTTCGAACTCAGAGTCCAGCGCTTAAACCATTACACCACATGGACATCCCGCTGTAGTATAATGATATCATAAATATACTACTAAAATGTGTAATAAGTTTATGTTTGTATCTTTTTTACAGAATTTGATATTCTTTAGGCAATAGATTTGGTGGCATATCAACCTTTGTAGGTTATTTAATGCCAAAGCCATTCTCCTAGAAGAATCGTAGTGGTACTATTTAACCGATAGCTGGGAGGTTCTTACATTTCCCAAGGGTATTTGCCCGAAAGTGAACGTAATAGTGCGACTGGAGTACGAACTCGCTTACCACGATTCCATAGTCCATTGCTTTAACCCTTACACCATGAGGACACCCCTTTAGTCAATAGAATTTAATATTGTTTAGTCAATAGAATATTTTTTAAACTTATCTAAACATATTAAAAGTTAAAATACTCTTTTGTTATTTGAACCGATATTGATTACCCGTTGAGTAAGCCTTTAATCACCCAGATCATATACGATTGAATTTTATGATAGATTATAAATTAACTCAAATCTAAGAATTTATTCATATCTAACTTTTTTGCTTTGGATACCAAGTTAATAAAAATTGTAAAAAATAGTTTTAAATTCCCACTGATTCAGTCACTTCAATTGTATCCTTTTCCATTAAATACAAAACACAATGAAACTTTTAATTTGACCTGATATATTGCATGTATATATTTCTAGAGTCATATCAGTGCCGCAGCTAGGATTTTATGCCCCCCCATCTATGATACGGCCCCCTCCTAGTTACCCATTCGACTACGTGTCAATTTTCATAAAGCAATATTCATAAAAAAATACATGTAAACTGCTCTTCCGAGGCCCGAGGGGGTTTTAGGGTTCGGGGGCGGTACGAGCTGGTCGTGAGTTAGATTCTTCCAATATGTTTATCATGACTTTTTAATGAAATGGAAACCACGCAGCAGGATGCGGCACAAGGTCAATATTTTTAACGGATAATCAGATTTTACCTTTAGTTAAGCCGGTTTCTTCTTCAGGTTTGTGAAACCAGTCTGCCCTACTATTTTTTCCATAGAGAGAGAAGAGATGAATCCATTCCTTTCCTAAGGGCATTAACACAAACTGACTCGCAAATATCTTCGTCCAGGATTTAACCTCGAGATATCGATTCCATTTTTTCGATGATAACCATTACGCTAAGTCCGCTTCTATTCACACATACCTTATATACTTAAGTAATGAACGAATTCGTGTAATGAACGACTCCTAGTTTTTAGCCACAAAAAGGATATTTTATCATATATTGCGTGTAACGAACGACCCCCTAACTTTTAGCTATGCTAGCCTACAAAAATATTTCTTCAACATCCAACGACATAGAGAAAACATTCAAACACTTACTTATACTTTCAAAACTACTTTATACCATAAAAATCTACGCAATACTATGAAAACAATGTAATCTAAATCTTGAAGTAGCTTATCATATTTACTTGGATAACCCAGACATATCATATCATATCATATTTACCAACCCCTCCACTCGGGCAGGATATGACACAAGGTCAACTTTTTAAGCGGAGTTTAACAGGTTTGAATTCAGAGTTTTCCTTCTCCTAGACTAGTTGCCTCACCAAAACTGAATAACCTAGTCTGCCCTACTATTTACCTATAGCTGGAGGGAGAATAATTGGATTCATACCTTTCTCAAGGGTATTAGTGCTATGTGAAATGCAATCAGTCTCGTTCTGGGTTTGAACTCGTGTCGCTGTGTCCATTTCCTACGACGATAACCATTCCACCACGGGCACGTCTATATCATATTTATAGATGTTATATGTAAAGCTGTTATAACTTGTAAACGATGTTAAGCTTAATACTATCTTGACTAATGGTCTTTGTTTAGGTATAGGCTATCCGAGGACATTTTAGATCGAAGTTATGGCAGGATAAGGCCAAAAAACAAAGTAAGCATTGATGATTCGAAAACATATCTCGTGAAATAAACTGCTTGATTTTGAGTATGTATGGTATCTATGACATTTCCATAGGTCCGGCTAATTTTTAATTAATAGTAACTAAAACAACCTCTTACCAAATCTTTTGAACATAGAACAAAAAGGACCAACAGAAGTGGAAGAGAGCAATTTACTATGGTCATACCTGAATAGCATTCCTCTCATGGAGAACAGAAAGCGTAGTGGCGTAGTAGCTAACGTGCTTGACAGTGACGTTGAAGTAAGCGAGTTCGAACTCCAGTTGCCTTATTATGTTCACTTTCGGACTAGGGAAAGGTAAGAACTTCCTTATCTTCCAGCCATGGATCAAATAGTACCACTCATGTTCTTTTACAAGGATGGATTTAGCATTAAATAACCAACCAAAGGTTGATATGCCATTAAACAAAGAAATAAAACCATGAAAAACAGAACAAGGATCCATTTCGTTCTCTGGTCATGGTGATTCAATTCACAAGGATCTATTTATTTCTTCTTCTTCTTCTTCTTCTTCTTCTTCTTCTTCTTCTTCTTCAAAGAAATGATTACTGAAGTCTATCTTTTAAAAAATACTGGTAAATACCGACATCTTGTCATCTACAAAGCTTTTCTCATAAACAATTGTTAGCTTACCGTATCAACTGTTATTATGTAAAAAAGTAAAGTTAAAGACCATAGTCGAGGGCAGCCCGAAGGCTCCTTTTTAATAGCTACAACACCGAGGTGTAGGGGAGGGCGTTACTCCTTTCTTTGGATTGCTACACTTTACCTTTGATACGTACTTTATTGCGTTGAGTGTTAAGCAAGGAGGTATCAAGTACCATTTTTTGAATCTTAGGTATGACTTGACCTGGGATTGAAACCCGGTCTCCCAGGCTATAGGCGAACCCTCTATCCATTAGCCCAGTGTAGTCACCCACTTAATTACAGATGAACAGGCTCATCCCTGCTTAACCTCGATGATCTATGTAGAAGCAATTGCTTTTATCATGACTTAAGTCATTTCACTTAATAATGTTTTGACTAGTTTTTCTCTCATCTTATTTCGTTGCTTTTTTATCGCAACTCTCTCAGTTGTTTTTATATCCTAAAACTTGTGAAGGATGAATGGGGAATGAAGTATGAACCTCCAATAAGATTTAAATTCACACCCTTTATCGTGATGGAGTCAAATAGCTACGTTTTTTCTTAAATCGATTTTTACTTTTACTTCACTGTTCATATCTTCTTAGTAACTGTATTTGTTTTATGTTGTGGAGATTTCTTAGATGAAGCCTTTTTTTCGTATATATACGCCTGTACTTATCGTTCGTGTGTGTCACACGAAGAAAAGGGAGAATGTCATTTATTTATCTATAAAAGAATGAAAAAAGAGAAGAGAAGAAACATCGACAACCCGTGCGTCTTTCGACTTTCATGACCAGATATCTCACTCTCTGTAAAGCCTTTATATCCAATCCACTACTACTTCAACTCGAAATATTTTTGTTTCTTTAGTTTTTAAATAAAGAAATAAAAAGTGCAAGTTCATTTCTATCTCGATGGCTTGATCTAAATTCACCAAATTTTCTTTTGGGTTAACACTTTGAATAAAAGAAGGCGGAATCTTTCTTTGTGTAACTCACACAAACGGTAGGTACAAGCTTATTTATATAAAAAAAACGCTTCTTCTTAGAAATCTACACAACTTAAGTCTGTTGTGTCATGTACAACGACGACGACCACCACCACTAACAAGGCCACTGATCAAGCCATCCTTGAGACTTTGATCCTAAACAGAAGTACTGATCCATATGCAAATAATACTGTTCTTTTATGGAAACTATGCATATATATATATATATATATATATATATATAACCAACATTTACTCCCCCCCACAAAAAAAGGAAAAAAGAAAACACTTAAGCGCAGCTCAAAGTCGTTAACTTGCTAATATCAACAGAGAAGCACAACCAATTCTCTCGCTTCAGCCGAATAATAAATTGAGTCTCCAACAACTAAAATGTATACGGATCAGGTTTACTGCTGACTGCCTGAAACACTCCGAAAGAGGAGTATCCGTATTTAACCAAACCCTGCAACATAACTAGGATGTGACAAAACCTTATTTAAATTCAGAGTTTCCCTTCTAGTAGACTGGTTGTCTTATTAACTGATGGATTTAACTTTCCCCAAGGGCATTAGCACGAAGTGAAACGCAAACGGCCTCCTCCAAGATTTGAACTCGGGTCACCGATTCCATTTCGATAACTGTTACGCTAAGCACCCCTACAAAAAGGTGGGGGTCATCGACGGGACCCGGGCAGTTTCTCTTTCTCTTTCTTTCTGCCCTTTTATTAGTAATGTAGGGTTTTCGTGATAAACTCGCCTATATGTCACATCGGAGCACCGCAGTGAGTTGGTTGGTAAATGCCGCTTTTATTTTCTGTGACATTCGTGACTCGACCGACCCCACTTTGACGAAACACTACTAAGATCCATTTCCCGTGATCAAAGAACTTACGTCTTTGGGAGAAAGCGCTCCTGTCCAATTGAAACAAAAACAAACAATAAAACAAAAAATTAAACAAAAAGAAACAAAACAAAACAAAAAACAAAATAAAAGAAATAACAGCAAAAAAAAACAAACAACTACATCATCACCATAAACAACAACAACAACAACAAAAGACAGGTTCTAACAGTGAACACTTTCGAATAAGCACTTCTTTTAAAAACTTTTATTGTCTAGTTTTTTTGTTTTTTTTTTATAGCTGTTATACAATTCTCGGCTTCCCTGACCCCTTTTTTTCTTCAGGCAATTTTTCTCTCACATTTTTACTGTTTCAGCGACGACTGTTAACGTCGTATATATTGAGAATTTACAACAGTAAATAGTCTAATTAAAAACACTGAGAATCTACTTATTAAAGAAAGTCTTCAGTCTCATACGAGGATCATTTCTCTTCACCTACTATTTTTTTCTCTGCGTAGCAACACATTAATTCCCTGAAAAAGTTTTCTTTTGCTTATTGCTCTACTATATCGATATCCAAGATATTTCTCTCATATTAACATACCGCTATGAAAAAATCCATTAGTACACACACACACACACACACACACACACACACACATATATATATATATATATATATATACGAAAGTAATTTGATATATACGGAAAATTATTTCAAAAGAAAGCAAAATAATTTTTCTTTCCAGAATTTTTTTTTTCGTAACTGTAAACTGCACATTGTTTGGAATTGATCGATAAGAAAATTTATTTTAACCACGCAAAAATAATCCTTTTAAGCCTATTCAAAGAAGTAGAAAATTAATCAGTGATCCAGGCTTGAACAGAGGAGTCATCAAATTTTTGGTGGTTGAGATTTGCAAACCATATGAAATTCACCGAAGAATATGTGTGATGAGTACGGAAAAGCATATTTTAGAAAAAAATATTTATGTAGGTTTGTCACTACGAGCCTGGGTCAAAAAACACTCGGGTGTTCTCGTGGTGTAATGGTTAAAGCGCTGAACTGCGGAATCGTCGTGAACGAGTTCGAAATCCAGTCGCGCTATTACGTTAACTTTCGGACAAATACCCTTGGGAAAGGTATGAACCCCTTTAAATATTACCACTGCTGTTCTTTTATAAGCATGGTTTGGCATTAAATAACCCACGAAGGTTGATATGCCATTAAATCATCATCATCATCATGTCGCGCTGGTAGCACGGATATCCCTGACCCTCTCTCGCCACTCCTCCCTATCGTTCATCGCCCTAGGCAGGTCTTCAGGACAACATCCCGTATCCTCACATAGCTGCTGAATGTATGTTCGTGCTGGTCGTCCTGCCTTCGCACGGCCATGTGTGGGGGTCCATAAGAGTACATCTCTTATGAGTTCGTCCCTGCTTCTCCAGCAGTGTCCTGCATGTCTGGTTCGTCTAACTTGTATAGTTTTCGTGATAGGAGGCAGGTGGCTGTACAGTTGGTGTCTTGTGGGGTGTTGCCGCCAGGATTTGTTCAATATTGCTCGCAGCATTCTTGTGTAATTGCCGTCTAGCTTCTTCTCCAGCCGTTTTGTTAGAGTCCGTGTAGTGCACCCATATAGCAGTATCGATGTGACCGCTGCCTGGAAGAAACTGCGTTTCATTTTATCGGTTAGGTCAGATTTCCATATAATCGATAGACTATTGATAGCTGTCCATGCTTTCGTTAACCTCGTGTCGATGTCCTTTTCGGTTGATGCGACGCTGCTTCCAAGGTAAGTGAATTTGTCTACTAGTTTAAGAGGGGTTCCGTCTAGAGTGGAGATGTCCCCCGTTTGATTATAGCACATATATTCCGTTTTGTGAACATTAACATAGAGACCTATGCCTGCGGCTGCTCGTTCCAAACTATGCAGTAGTGTTTCGGCTTGGTCGGGTGTATTTGCCAGTATCGCTATGTCATCGGAATAGTCGGCGTCGGTAATTGTTGTTGCGGGGTACCTTCTGCTTCTTTTCTTCGTCAGCACGAAGCCATTCTCTCTGATTTTGTCAATCGATGTTCTAAGTACGTAGTCTAGACAAATGAGAAAGAGGTACGGGGCCAGCGTGTCCCCTTGTAGTACTCCTGCTACAATGTCGAAGTATTCTGTGTCTCCATCTGGTGATCGTACTTTTACTTTGGTGTTTCGATAGAGAATCGTTATTGCTGCTACGGTTTCTTTAGGTATGCCGTACGCTAGTAGGATTTGTTCCATCTTTCCTCTGTGAATGGAATCGAAGGCCTTGGTAAAGTCGACGAATATTAATGTCGCTTGTAGGTTTTTTGCCCGTACACCTTCAAGGATTCTACGGATGGTTAATATTTGTGAGGTCGTGGATCTATTTCTTCGGAAGCCATTTTGGTTTTTCCTAAGGATATTGTCGATTTTGGGTTCTATGCGGTTTCGTAGTAGGGCATTGTAGATTTTGGCTGCTATGGATGTAAGTGTTATGCCTCGGTAGGTTTTTGGCTAATCCGAGGTGCCCCTTTTTAGGGAAGGGGAGTATGCATCCATTCATCCATCTATCTATCGGATTTTGATTGTATACTGCGTTGCAGTGTCGGAGCAGTATGTCGTCGAATTGTCTGGTCTTCCATACTTCTGGGGGAATCTCGTCCAGCCCTGCAGCTTTCCTATTTTTAATTTTTCTGAGAGCCGAGTCGAGTTCTTCTTGTGTGAACGGTCCTAGTTTAATGTCTAATTGTTTGCTAATTATTCTGGTGATTGGTTCATGTGTTATTTTCGGTGGGTTTCCTAGGAGGTTTTCGAAGTGCTGTTTCCACAGTTTTATTCTTTCTTGTTGGTTTGCAGCTTTCAGTTTTGCCTTGGCTGTGTTCTTTCTTCTACTCACTTCGTTTATTGTTTGCCAGGCTATCCTAGATTGTCTATCTTCCACCGAGTCTCTAGTCTTACCAAAAACTCAATGGAGTGGAAACACACTGACTCCTCGGTAAAGAAAAAGTTCCAAGTGCAGCAGTCAGTAAAGAAGGTCATGCTGACAATCTTTAGGGTCATGAAATAAGCCATAATTATTGATTCCCTTGAAAAAAGTCCAACTTTAAACAGTGTTTTCAATAGCCTAAAGTTGCAACCTAACAAAAGTTACTGAATCAGAAATAACTAAAACGTAGGTTGTAAATGAAATGGAAATCTTTATAACATTAAATAAATACAAGACTCACCAAGAGTGTGAAGTTGTTAAACCACAACTTAGTCAGCAAATTTCGTTATTTGAAGTGCGTCCCACCAAACAGGCGAGTATGGCACAAGGCTTTTTTTAAATGTGGGTCTGTGCGCAGGGCCGTAGCTGAGAGACGCCCACCGACTCCAAAAAAACGTGCGCCTCAGGCGCCAGGCAATAAACCTAACCTCTCCAAGGAGGGTTAGTGCCTGGGGGACGGTGGCCTGAGGCTCGTGGAGGGTCGGCCGCGTGACCTGAATGCTGGGTTTCCTCAGCACCCACGCCAGGCAGCCTCGACTGAGTAACCCCCACCATCAGAGACAAACAGCAAATTGCCCGCCCTCACAATAGTGTCCAATGTATTTATGAGGAATGGAACATACTCATTACTGTTCACCAGTAAGGTATATGACACCTAATGGCCCCGACCCCGGCTCCGTCTGGGCTGCCTTCGGATGGACAAACGATCAATGTCAAGCAAGCATAGCACGAAACCTTCGGGTCTAGTTTAATCCATGAGCAGGCGTAGGTGCTGGACTCGCATTGCATTTAGTGAGCCCGCAGGTTCGCCTGGCGCACATTGCACCTCTTGAGCCAATGACCAGCATAGCCCAGCAGGGTACGAGTTTCGGCTCGTGGCCAACTTCCCCCTTCCCTAAACTCTTAATATAAAAAAGACCTTGTCTGGTGTGAGGCACAGATAATTACTGCTTTCTACAGCCAACTTATAAGGCAAAATTCACCTTTTTTATTGAATACACCATCACACTATATTCCCATTTAAACGATGAGGATTTAAAAAAATTATTTTGAACTGATGTATTATTTTTACCTAGTCATTCTTTCACCGTATAATCGTAGCGTTGCGCGTAGTTTCTCTGTCAAGTTATCAAATTTCTTATATTCTTGGCTTATGTGTTTTTGGGAAGTCCTAGTGGCGTAGGGGCTAACGTACTGGTTTGTGTTTTCTTAATAGACGAGTTCGAACTCCAGTCGTGCAATTAAGTTTTACTTTGGGACTATTTAACAGCTATTTAGAAAAAAATAAAGTAAACCGGACATTGGCCTAGCGGTTAGAGTGTTTGCCAATGGCCCGGGAGACCTGGGTTCAGTCCCAGGTCGAGTCATACCAAAGACTCAAAAAATGGTACTTGATGCCTCCTTGCTTAACACTCAGCATTATAAGGTGCGGATCAAGGGTAAAGTAGAGCCATCCAGGGAAGGAGTAGCGCCCTCCCCTACATCTTGGTGTAGTAGCTATCGAAAAGGGAGCCTTCGGGTTACCCTCGACTATGGTCGCCAACTTTACTTACTTACAAGCCTGGATATAAATTAAAAATTGGAGTATTGAAAGTGATTTATTATGAATGTTGATGGACAGAGACAGGAAGAACTTTTCTTTCTCTACACTAGTTAGAATCTGCTTCAATACTTCGGTTTCTTTGTTTCATGTCATATCAACCCTGTTTGTAAGCAAGTTTGAATTTTAGTCGTGCTATTACGTTCACTTTCGAACTAATACCATTGGGAAAGGTATCATCATCATCATCATCATGTCGTGCCGCAGGCAAGGATATCCCTGACCCTCTCTCGCCACTTCTCCCTATCGTTCATCGCCTCTGGCAGGTCTTCAGGGTTACATCCCGTATCCTCACATAGCTGCTGAATGTATGTTCGAGCTGATCGTCCTGCTTTTGCCCGGCCATATGTGGGGGTCCATAGGAGTACATCACTTATGAGCTCGTCTCTGATTCTCCAGCAGTGACCTGCATGTCTGGTTCGTCTAACTTGGATAGTTTTCGTGATGGGAGGCAGGTGGCCGTATAGTTGGTGCATTGTGGGGTGTTGCCGCCAGGACTTGTTCAATATTGCTCGCAACATTCTTGTGTAATTGCCGGCTAGCTTTTTCTCCGGCCCTTTAGTTAGCGTCCAAGTAGTGCATCCATACAGTAGTATCGATACGACCGCTTCTTGGAAGAAACTGCGTTTCATTTTATCGGTCAGGTCTGATTTCCATATGATGGGAAAGTTATGCTCTCTAATACCCATCCCCTGCAACTATGTGTTGAATGGTGACACTACTGTTCTTTTATAAGGATGACTTTACCATTGAATAACTCACATAAGTTGATATGTTATTAAACAACCTAATCAACACTAAACAAAAACAAAACTTGCATATATATTCGAAGAGGTGCTCATGGTGTAATGTTTGCCATCATAGAAAATGGACACGGCGACTGGAGTTCAAGTTCTGGACAAGGCTGTTTGCGTTTTCACATAACGCTAATACCTTTAGGAAAAAGTATACATCCAACTATTCTCCTTTCAGCTCTGGGTAAATATTAGGAAAGACTGTGTTCTTTAACCATGTTATGGCGACCGGTTTGGGAGAATAAAAGCTTTGAATTCCTAGTAGTTAAACCCCGCTTAAAAACTGACCTTGTGTTCCATCCTGTTTTCTTGAAGGGATTGGTAAATACAAACATACATCTATAGTCGAATCCCTCCGTTCATCCCATAGAGATAATCTCATATTAGATGTCTAGATTATACCCTTAATCTGAAATCAGCATCTCTAGGTGAGACATGTTCACTTACCTGGCAATTTGCCCTAAATGTATCAACTCTTCTTTTTCAATAGCTTTAACACCGAGGTATAGTGGAGAGTGCTACTCCTTTCCCTTGACTGCTCCCCTTTACCTTGATCCCTACCTAATGATTCTGAATGTCAAGCAAGGTGGCATAAAGTAACATTTTTTCGAGTATTTTACTATCTGACCTCAGAAATTTGACATATGTGAGCTGGATGATTAGATATGATTCGTGTTGTATCGTTGGTTCAATAAAGGTATTCCACAGGTACAAGCCGAAGAGTTGGCAAGTCTATCAGAGAGCGATTAACACTTTTTCCCCCTGAAGTAGTCAGACACCGTCCATTTATATCTTTACCGGTGTCATACTAAAAAGAGTCATTGAGTGTATAGTTCCGGTATAACAATTAGATTTTACGAAATCAAAATAAAGTGTTAGTAAAGTTGTCGACCCTAGTCGAGGGTGACCCGAAGGCTCCCTTTTCGATAGCTACGACACCGAGGTGTAGGGGAGGGCGCTACTACATTCCCTGGATTGCTCTGCTTTACCCTTGATCCTTACCTTTTATTGCTGAGTGCTAAGCAAGGCCGCATCAAGTACCATTTTTTTGAGTCTTTGGTATGACTCGACCTGGGATTGAATCCCGAACTCCTGAACCATTGGCGAAGACTCTACTCATTAGGCCAATGGCACTGAAAATGAGAAAGTGTGATAGACAGAAGTTTACAGAGCATTCATCCATATAGTATAGTTTATTTGAGATTAAACTATAACTTAGTTTAGTTTACCTATCCTTTCTTGCGCTATAAATGTGACAAACATCAAATTCCGAAGAAAAAGATAGGTAGGTAGTTATCCCCGTATTAATATACAATTTCTTTACTCATTCTATTTTATCGTATTTTGTTTATTTTTATTGCAACTATCGCTCTATTTTATTGACTGTTAACTAAGCAGCCCTGAGCCGATACTTGGTTTCGTAGTTTTAATGATATATAAACCTTTGTGGGTTATTTAATGCTAAAACTATCCTTGTAGAACAGTTACAGAACTATTTAATCCATATCTTAGGCTTCATACCTTTTTCAAGGGTATAAATCCGAAAGTAAAAGTAATTGTGCAACTGGAGTTGAAACTTACTTACTACGATGTCGTAGTCCAACACGTTAAACACTTCGCCATAAGGACTCCTCTTTGAACAGAAGGGGGGGTGTCCTCTTGGTGTAATGGTTAAAGCGATGGGCTGTGGAATCGTAGTACGCGAGTTCGTTCTCCAGTCGTGCTATTATGTTCACTTTCGGGCAAATACCCGTGGGAAAGGTATGAACCCCCTTATCCTTCCAGCTATGGGTTAAATAATACCACTACTGTTCTTCCAAGAGAATGGCTTTGGCATTAAATAACCTACAAAGGTTGATATGTCATTAAACAAAGAAACCAAACCAAACTTTGAACAGAAACCAAAAATTACATTAAGATAGTTGGTGTAACAGAATTTCTTTCGGAGGAATGTATTTTTCTCTCAAGAATAAATATAAAAACAATACGTACAACTCAACAAAATTTATTGACGAAACAGAACTAACTTGGAAAGAGAATAAACAAATAAATGAGAAACAGAAAAAGTGAATGAAGGTGTGTTTGTAGAAAGACTATGGCGATTATATAAGTGCAAAGAAGTATAAAAGTTTGTAAGAAATTTGCATATTTATAAAGAGTTCCTTTAGTTGCTGGTTGTGTTTAATTATTGACATACCTCTCCGTATGAAAGAAAGCTTACGGCATTGTGTACTGCGTACTAAAGTGTAGTGTCGTGTTTAGTGTGCTACAAAGTAGGATGGGAATAGATGTCCGTTCCCTAGAGAACCGAGAGCAGGTCCTTGTTCCAGGCCATTTTGAGAAGAAAGGGAATGAAGTCTTTGCGCCTTTTTCTTTTATATTATGCTCTGTTGCTATGGTTGTACTATATTTTGATAGTAGAATTTCTTTGGCAGACAATATTTACATATATATAGGTGTATATACTCGAGTAATGAACGACTTTAAGTAATGAACGTCATTAAAGTTTTAGTCGCAAATTAGTGCTTTTGCCATATATTGCATGTAAAGAAAGACAGTAAGCTTTGACCTGTTCAAAAACGTATCTCATTCAATGGACGACCTATTGTTTTTGAGGTGAAAAATTGTTTCTAAAAAG
>OY757919.1:66002713-66102713 GCA_963585895.1 Sepioteuthis lessoniana
AAAGGGAAAAAATAAGTCTGGGTTATCAGCAGTTGTATTTGTAATGTATGCGACAATTTACGGAAAAGCGTGGCAAAAACGTTATATTTCTTTCTTTCTTTCTTTCTTTCTTCCTGTTATTTTTTTAAAATCATTTCCTTAGTTCTTTTTTAAACACTTCATATTTAGTTGCAATATCAATATTTTAAGATTCTATTTATCAATAAAGTTCACCAACATTTTTGACAAGTAAAAGTAAACACTTCATACTTAGTTGCAATATCAATGTTATTTTTCTTCCTCGGTTTCTTTCTTTGTTTCTTTCTTTTAAAACCATTTTCTAAGTTCTTTTCTTTTTTTTTTTCTCTCTCCATCCAGGTACTTGACCTACTACTAGTGTAAGGAGAGCAATTGCGATCAGGTTATGGCGACTCGCTATCCTCTGTCGGCCCTGGCATTCCCTTGCGTTACCATGCTCTGGCTGAGTTCTCAAATGTCCGTGCCACTCACGACAGCTGCTGACGGCAAACACATGGCAATCTTGAGTAATGTCAACTGCACTCTTACCTCCAGGTGTATGACTGATCGGAAAGACACAGACAAGTTTTATCGACTTGTGGTGATAGCTGAAACAATCATGGAAGTGACCAGACCGAATAATAGCAACAAACTAAGAAATATAAGCAACAATTATAATAATAGACGTGATCGGAATGTTCTTTATCCAGAGACACCAGGTAAGTAAATCTTAGTCTTCGTAAAAAAAAGTTTCTATTGTACTGTATACGGCAGAAATATCTACCCAATTTTAAACTATCTCTTAGGTGGTCCTAAGGAACTTAAGCAAGTGGCAATGGTAGTTTCGTCTAGGTCATGTTTTACCATTTTTTCTACAGATACAATCAGTTACGATCATGTCTTGGACCAGATAGAAAATTGATTGTGCTAGGGGTTGAAATTTCCACATCACATGAAATGATACTTTATTTATGGCTAGCTTTCATTTCATTACAAACGGAAATCGGCGTCTTAGATTAAAAAAAAATTCTCCTTAAAATAAGGAGGAATCTAATAGCGTAAATACTTATCGTCATGTTTTTTAGCTTTGGTTGGGCAAGCAATATAGAAGAAAGAACCAAACTTGGTTAACATTGAGGAGTTGGGTGCCTGGAAGAGTATCCAGCTCATAAAGAATCTCTGTGTCATGTAGCGCAGCTACCAATGACTTCTATATCAGTGATAGGTGAAAGGTACTCTATATTCCCCAGATTTCCAGAACTGAAGCCTCACCAGTTTAGTGTCATACCTAGGATATCTTTTCGGGGAGGGGGGTTCTTTCTCCGCGGGGGATACAGTCTGCATATCTTAATCCCACCGACAGGGTGAGCATCTCTTAAGTTTAAGTCACTTTTCTAATCTTTTCAAATGACTATCTTCAGTTTCTTTTTTTAAAGGAATATCTCTTAACATCATATATATTAATGATTGCTTGCCAAGTCAGCTGGGACTGTAGAATACAAGATTGCTTCTCTTAAGAGGGGTAAGACTCCGCCAACAAGTGTCCTGGATATGACACTAAACAATCTGATGGTGAGCCTCCAGTAAGGGTGCAGCTATGGCGAATGTAGAGTACAGCTTCATCGCAATCGCTCCCAGGTCCACACCGATCCGGAGGGGTAGCACCTAATAAGGTCTTATCTATGGGTCAGATAGGACTAAACTGTGTACTTATGCTGAATTGAATTGTTTGAAATAGAACTGTTTTGATATTTAACTGTGTGTAAACAAAAAACTATATCTATGCTAAACCGAATTGTCTGAATTAGAACTGTTTTATGTATGAAAATGGATTTGGCATTACATAACCAAGAATGGTTGATATGCCATAAAACAAAACCAAACCAAACCAAACCAAATTTACGATTGTTTACTTGGCATTGTTGCTTTCCTAAAATCATTACATGACTCACGTCTTCAGTCGAAATGTCAATCTTTTGAAAGGGTAAAGTTAGTATCGATGTTGAATCATTATGTGATGGAGTAACGTACCCGTTTAAAATTAGACGTAGCTGAACGAGCGTAACTGTTATCATCGTTAGAAGTGGAATCGGCGACACGAGTTCAAATTCTCGACAAAGCTGTTTGGGCTAATAACCTTGGGAAAAGTATAAATCCTTCTCTTCTCCTTACCCTCGTAGAATTTTATTCATAATTTTCTCACCTTATCGGCAGGGCATAGAAGACGCGGATTGTATGACACTAAACTAGATCTAATGGTGAGGCACCAATTCCGGAGATCTAGGGTATGTGGAATACACCCTCATTGCTAAATGGATATGTTGAAAAATTATTCGTATTCAATGGACCTTGGGGAAAAAACTTAAGAAAAATTACACAAAACATGTGAACATGAACGTATAATTAACGCTATTATCTAACATGTAGACTTATGTCTAGATGTTAGAACCCAACATGTGTTCACATGGTATTAAAATTAATCAATCAAAACTGTTCTTCTTCTAGATTGGTTTACCGGCACCAATCTGTACTGTCATCTTAAACCTAACTAGAGTGAGAATTCTTTTTTGTGCACGCTACAAAGACATATTATTTCAAACTTTCTCAGATCGTGTTTGAACTCGCCTCGTTGGATTCCATTCTTAGGTGATAGTTGGCTCGTCCAAACTTCCTGTATCAAGCTGGACTTCATAATTATCCCGGTTCAAACCACTTAGGCAGGAGATTTTTTTTTTTTTTTGACAAGGTATCATTAAGAGGAGCATTGACGTCTCACATGAACATGGATATACATGCAACCACGGAAGACTGCCTGATTGAAGTTTGGGCTTTATAGAAGACCAGATTTGTTAGATACTAGATCATGGGAAACGGGTTTGAAGGGTAGGAAAAGTAACGGATTTTAGAATTAATTATCACCCTTAGAACACTGAGCTTCTCCACCTTGGGTTCCTGGATTGAAAAATGGGTCAAAATGATTGACTTTAATCGTATGTCAACCCGTCTTGGGTTATTTTATGCGAAGAGGTTAGGTTTCTTTTGTTTAATCGTATATCAACCTATGTTGGTCATTTAATACCAAATCCATTATTCTCGAAGAACAGTAGTGGTACTACTTAACCCATAGCTCGGAGGATAATGGGGTTCATACCTTCCCCAAGGGTATTTGTACGAAAGTGAGTGTAATAGCGCGACTGGAGTTCGAACTCGCTTACAACGATCCCGCAGTCCATCGCTTTAACCATTACAACACAATGACACAACACGACGAGGTTAAAGAAAAGCGTTCATTGTATGTTCATATTTACATTTTTTGCTCGTTCGTTTCTAAAGAGGAGTTTTCTGTGCACGGTCCTATCAAATACGAATATTTTTTTAAAACAAATCTACTTGATTCGTAGAATGGGTTCTACCACTCCGAGTCAGAGTGGACATGGGAGTAATAGCAATAAAGGAGTATAACACACTCGCTAGATCTCCAGAAATGGAGCCTTACTATCAGAATACAGTCAGCGTATTTCCAGCCTCGGTGACCGTGTGAAATAGCTGAAAATATAGAATTTTGTAATTTGTTATTTAACCGCTTTACTGACAGGTTACAACATACTATAGACAATTTTTTTTATTAAGCAGCGTCTTATCTGTTGAAAATGACATCAGTATGCGACTAGTGAAGGCAAGGATTCCTATCGGTAGGTTATCGATCATATGGAAGTCAAACTTATTCGATAAAATAAAACGCAAATTTTTCCAAGCACCGGTCGCGTCAGTTTTGCTATATGGATACTCCACGTGAACACTGACGGAGCGTATAGAGAAAAAGCTAGAAGGGAATTGTGCAAGAATACTACTGACTATATTGAACAAATCCTGGAAGCGATATCCCACAAAACAGCAGCTGTACGGCCCCCTACCTCCCACCTATAAAACCATCCAAATAAGACGGACAAGACATGGGGGACACTGATAGAGAAGTAAGAACGAACTCATAAGCAACGTTCTCGTATGGATCCTTTCACACGGACATGCAAGTGTCGGGCGATCAACTAGAACTGATCTATAACAGCTCTGTAGGGACACAGGATGTTGTCTAGAAGACCTACCCAAAACGATGGGTGATAAAGACGAATTGCAAGAGAGAATCAGGGAAATCTGTGCTAGTAGCACAACATGATGATGATAGATAATCTAGAACATATAAAAAATATTATAAAACTATGAAAAAAGATATAAAATTACAACATTTTATTGGCGATAGCGATGTAGAAAAGGGGAATCCTCGAGTTTACGGGCTTTTAGTTAGTCACGAATTCCCACCGGCTCAAGTTTAAAGGTTAAGATCTAGATGGGAGATAAATCTTAAGAATTAACATAATGTGAAAAATGGATGTTCGAATGTACCAAGAGCATGATGTAATCATTTCAGCTGTTTAGTTGGTTGTTTAGGTTTTATGGAATATCAACCACTGTGGGTTATTTAATGCCAAACCTTGTTTATACATATATAGTATATATGATTTGTAATCACATATTTAGTAGATAACATTTTTACAAGCCAGGGTTTATTTGTCAGCACAAGGTTAAATGGTTACAAGCATTACTAGCTAGCACTAGTACTTCCATTTTGGTATTAGCATTTTGTCTGTGCACAGGAAAGTGGTTGTAAGTATTGATCTCAAATGAGCCTACATCCTTGATAAGAGGCCGATTCTTTTCATAAAGTTTCCTATATCTTTAGGGTCAATGTTTCCAAATAGTTCTTTTATGCTGTTAATGTTGTAAAACTTTCTTCGAGTGTGGCTGAGGTTTGTGCATTCAATCAGAATATATTTTACTGTGTATTGGTTTCCACAAGAACATCTAGGAGGAGGTTCTTCTTTTAGGATGAAGGAATGAGTTAGTTTAGTGTGGCCAATGCGTAGCTGAGCAAGAGCGGTTTCTTCTGTTCTAGTATTATTTGGATCCAGTTTCCTTTCTTTTAGAATGGGCTGTATTTGTAGAGTTTGTTGTGGGCATTTTGGTCCCATAGTTGTAGCCATTTCTTTGTCAGTATTTGCCTGATTTTATGTTTTAAGTCAGTATATGGTATTTTCGATTTTTTGTCAGGGTCCCATGTTGAGTGCAACTTTACTGATCCCTGAGGACATGTCTTAAAAAGCAGTACGAAATGAGATTTTTTCCAGCTGTTAAATACCGTTGATTCTGAGTATAGATTTGCAATGTGATTAATATTGTAGAAAAAAATTATGTGTGCAGAAATTCTATCATATGCTTGCGTTTGTTTTTTATTTATCTTTTTTTAAAAAAATTATTAATAAACTTGTCGTAAAATAATAAAAACACTTTATGTTAGAAATTAAAAAAAATACCAGTGATATCAATTTTCAAAATATATGAACAGAGTAAAATAAAAGGAATAGAAAATAAGTAAAACAACAACAACAACAACAACAAAACGTCAAGAATCTATCAGTCAAGCACCAATTATTGTTAACATCATAAGTACAACTATTCTTTACCAGTTCTCACATATGAAGTCGATTTTCAGATAAAAGTAGACGCGTTTCCCAGTCTCGTGTAAATGTTATCTCGTCATTACGAGACTTTGACACTCAGTTTTGTAAACCTGTTAAAATGAAAATAAATAAATAAATAAGCGTTCAGAAGACTGTATGATTGGACTTAAACTGAAGGAAGGCTGACAAATACATCGAACGAAATAGGATAAAATCAGCAAAGCTGAACATGCTAGTGTGGATGATGTCTAACGGAAAGCTATTTTAGGAAGGTCTATCAAAAAGTTCTAAGCCTCACTCAGATCTTAGATTTGTCGCACAGTTTTCACCTTTGTATGGACCTAACATGAAAAGTAATTAAGACAGAAATCTTGATTTAGTTTTTCTAGTATATAAGAAGTGGTAGTCTGTAGCCACAAAAATTTTCAGGTATAGCTCTTCTCTTTTTTAAGTCTTAGGACTTTTTGAACGACCTTCGTACTAATTAGAGTAAAGTACTTTAGAAGCATACGTATAAGCTTCAAGAAAAGTGTTTAATTTTTAAAGGAGGGATTAATATAAAACGTACAATGACTTGAAAGACACGTTTTGTACACTATTATTATTTTACTCAATTGAGAGTTTTTCACAGCAGCGTTAGCTGATAGTTTTTCACTGGAGTTTGAAGGACAGAAAGTCTCCAAAGTCTCCAGGACTCTTCGTAGTATTCTGGCTAATCTTAATAATGCTGTAGTCTGGATAGTCTCCACTTGTTCTCTGATTTCTAAGTCATCCAGTCCCTTTATCGATCCTAATAGAATTGTTCCAAAACACACCAACTATAATTGGTATCACCGTCACTTTCATGTTCCATAGTTTTTTTTGTTCTCTGGCAGGATCTTGGCACTTTTAATTATTATTGTTGTTATTATTATTTTACTCATTTGAGGGTTTTTCTCACCAGTATTAGCTGATCGTTTTCCACTAGAGTCTGGGCGACAGCAAGTCTCCTCAAGTCTCCAAGACTCTTCTAAGTATTCTTGTCGATTTCAACTATGCTGTAGTCCTCTTATTTCCTAGTTCTTCAGTTCCTGTACCAATCATATGGTGACAGTATGGAGCACACTAATTACAATTAATATCACCGTCACTTTCTTGTTCCATAGTTTTTTCAATTCTCTTGCAAGGTCCAGGTATTCATTTCTCTTTTTGCCTTCCTTCAGTTTTACCTTGTGGTCAGCCGGAACGGCAAAGTCCAGTATTTGGCAGATTCTCTTTTTTGTTGTTGACTCTCAATAGGTCTTGTCGTCTAGCCTAGATAAGATGATCCGTTTGTATCTCAAAATCCCAAAGAACTTTGTGCTTTTCATCTTCCCGGACGGATTCCGGGTTGTGCATATACCATTTGTTCGTATGGTCAAATTTAAACTTCTTGCACAATTCCCAGTGGATTACCTTCTTCACCCAGTCGTGTCATATTTTGTACTCTTTTTGTGCTAATTTACTGCATTCTGTTATTATATGATTGATCGTTTCATCTCTATCACCACATTACGTACATTTGCTTTTTTTGCTTCTTATCCATTTTTGCTTTAACGTAGTTGGTCCTTATGGCGTTTTTTCTGCTGCAATCAGAAGAGGTTCAATTCCTGTCTTAAGATTTCGTTTTCTTAGTCATGCCCATTTTTTCTTGTGTGAGATTTCGTTTGTTTATTGCTTGAAATATCCTTATAACTGCTTTTCTTCCCATTTTTTTTTAGTTATTGTTGTTTACCTTGTGTTGTTTGTATTGTTTCTGGTCGCCAAAATTAGTCTATCTTTGCTCATTTTTTTATATAGTCTTCGAGTCGTCTTATCAATGCATCGAGGCTATCTTCAATGCTGACGAGTCGTCTTCCTCTTTCTTTTCTTGACGCATACAGCCTCTCTAAGCCATTTCTACGATGTAATACCTTATGCATCGTCATGAATTTTCTTGTTCTCTGGTCCATTTGTTGAAGTTCTTCCCTCGTTCATATTATTATCATTATTATTCGTTTTTATATAATGTCATTTTAACCTTCACGAGTCCTTCAATGCCAAAACTATTCTTGTAGAAGAATAGTTGTGCTACTTTTCAATCCATTCTTGGAAGATAAGAGGATTCATACCTTTCCCTGGAGAATTTGTCCGAACGTGAACGGAACAGCTCGACTGGAGTTTGAACTCACTTACTACGATGTGGCAGTCCAGTACCTTATTCACAACGCCCCTATTATTACTCGAAAGCTCAAATGAAGAGGACGCAAACATGACCAAAAAAAATTATGTACTTAAATTCTTTCTTGTTATATTGAGGATTAATTATTGTTTAATTAATTAGTAAAGTTGGTGACCTTAGTCGTGGGTGGCCCGAAAGCTTCCTTTTCGATGGCTACTACACCAAGGTGTAGTGGAGGGCGCAACTCCTTTCTCTGGATTGCTCCAATTTACCCTTGATTCCTATCGTATAATTCTGAGTGTTAAGCAAGGAGATATCAAGTACCATTTGCGTTTGAACCCAGATCTTTCGGGCCATTGGCGAACACTCTAACCATCATGCCAATGTCCGGTACTTAGTAAGTGCAAATTTATTAATAATCCTTTAATCATTAATTTATCAATAATCCTTTTTTTTGCTAAACTGTGACCCCCTCCCTCCAAAAACAACAAAAATATAAAGGAAGCGCTCTTGGTGTACTGCTTATCGTCATAAGAAATTGACACGGTGACCTACCTTCAAATCCTGGATGAGGCTGTTTGCATTTCATATAGCTCTAATAACCCCAGGAAAGATATGAATGTAACTATCCCCCTTCCAGCTAGGAGACACATTAGGCTCTTTAACTTTAGTATTGCAACCAGTCTAGGAGAAGGAAAACTCTGATTACTGACCTGTTAAACCCCGTTTAAAAATCTACTCCTGAATTGAACAAATACATACAATTTATCTATCTCAATATATTTTTGGTTTAGGTACCTTAGACATTTCTCTTTTAATATATATATATATATATATATATATATATATATCTTTGTTCCCATGTATCTCTCTATTAATCTATCATCAAAAAATAATAGAAAAAGAATAGAAGCGATTCTTAGAAGTCTTCTCAATGATAATTATGTATTTTTCTGCGCACACGCGCGTGAACAATCAAAAGAATATATTGAACATTTCTCAGATTTCGACCCATTTCTTCCGCATCATTTACATATAGTACTTCCACATGTATACAGTGCAGGTGTGTGCATTTACGCGTGCAATCATCATCAGCATTATTATTATTATCATTATTATTATTATTATTATTATTTGGTTAAGCGAACGACAATAGCGTACACATCAGGCGTTATGGCTCTGAAAGATGGTATTTGTAAAGATTTGACAAAAGTAGGTCACTGTGCCAGTTACTAGGGCAAGTCTCACGTGACAAGATTGACAACTGACCCATCAACTTGAAAACGAAGCGAAACACCCACCGACCCCAATCACACCAGCTGGAAAGACAGGGAGAAAACAATGGAGACCTTCCCTTTCCTGTCCCAGATTCCTTCATGAATTCGCAGGTATGTCAGAGAGATAGATAAATAGATTGAGAGAAAGAAATCCCCCCAAACCTAGGCAAAAAAAAAAAGAAAAGAAAAAAGTAATAAAGAAAATTGGTCTGTCTCTAAAATTCTGCTCATCGGAGCCACATCGCTTATTTGATTACTTTACTTTATCGGTATTTTGCGAAATATTTCAGCTATGAGGAACATAACATTCTCAACGAGAATGAATGATTGCCTTCATATACAGGGCATCGACAAAAGAAATAGGCAGTTACAAAAATAATCATTCATTAATATATTTACAAATCCTAGAAGTTTAATACATGGATTGATTGACTGATTGATTTTAATGGGATGTCAACCTCTCAAGGGTTATTTTATGTCTAGTTTAGTTGATTAAATCTAAGGAAGTCCCCATGGCAAAATGGTTTATAAGCTGGAGTGACCCCAAGATGTAAGCGAGTTCGATCTCCAATCACGCTATTGCTTTCGCTTTCGGACAAATACTCTTGTAAAATTTTTGAACACCGAGTTACGGGTGGAATAGGATCACGGCTGTTTTTTTTTTTTTTTTTGCAAGGAGGGCTTTGGCACTAAATAATCCTTACAGATTGATATGCCATAAAGTTAAAAAACCATTACTTGATTTTAACAGCATGTCAACTCGTTAATGATTATTGATTTGAATGGTATATCAATCGATCTATAGTTATTTTATGGTTTGACTGATTTTAACGGCATGTTAAATCATAGTAGGTTATTTTAAGCCTAGAATGATTGATTGATTTTAACGGCATCTCAATCTGTCATGGGTTATTTTATGCCTAGATTGATTAATTGATTGATTGATTTCAATGGCGTGTCAAACAGTGTAGAGTTATTTCAAGTTAGGAAATCGTATCATTGTACATTCTCATCAGCATTTTTGCGTAGTTATTTCTTAAGGGTTTATGCGTACGTTCCTATCAAATACAAATAATTCTTAAACAGATCAATTAGAATCATAGAAGAAATACTACCACTCAGAGCGTATTTGGGCTCTTAATGGCAATGACAAAGTATGCCACACTGTCCAGATCTTCAGAAAAGTGTAGCCTCACCATCAGTTTAATGTCATACTTAGAATACCCCTTTTTGTGTGGGGTCGAGTTTACCCCGTCTGCCAGGGATACAGTCAGCGTATTCTAAGATCAACGGACAAGGCTGATGATTCGTGATATGTTGTGGTCTTCTTCAACTTCGTCATATTATTGATATATTAGAAACGTCCTTTTGTCGCATCAGCCTTGACTATCTTTGATCAAGTTGCGTTGTTGTATGTTTCGAATTTTAAAAGCTCAAAGACAATAATTAAACATTAATACCTGTACCTGTATTTCCTATTAAAAGTTATTAAAATGGCACATACATATATGACCCTTATACATATATCTGTCTGTCAGTATGTATGTATGTATGTATGTATGAGATGTGCTTGAAAAGTAATGTCGCTGGTGTCACAAATAAATTTATTTCAATTCCAAACAAACTAAATGGTTTCCTCCTTCAGAAAATTTTCCCTTAAATCGAATGGATTTTCTTATTTTTCTCTACCATGCTTCTATTTGCTACTGGAAGGATTCTTCTGGGATACTACTCAGCTTCGTCGTTACGGCCTTCTTGATGCTCTTCACGCTTTCAAAAGGAGTCCCCTTGATGATGTTCTTGAGTTTGGTAAATGAAAAAAAGTCGCACGTAGCAAAATCAAGTGAATTGGGAGGTTGTTGCTATACTTCGATGTTTCTTTCGGTCAGGAACTGCAGTGCATTCAGCACATGTAGTATTGTTACTTTTCAGACGTGTCAAAATCTTCGGTGATACACTTCCAAATACAGTGTAACCCGGATATAAGAGATTCGCATATAAGAGAAACCCGAATATAAGATATTTTCTCTGGTCCCAAATTAGAGCCCGTGTTAATGTATATAGAATAGACCAAACCCGGATATAAGATACTTATTCTCCGGTCCTCCAAAAAACTATCTTATATCCGGGTTACTCTGTACTGTTCTTTTTCATGTCCAGCTGTCACGTGATCATTTAAACACTAAACCGACGATCACTATACAATTACCTGCTGTACCTGCTCAACGTTGACCTCGGTCCTGTTTGCTATAGGCCTCTCACTCTTGGAGTCATCCTTAACCGCCTCGTCATCCTCTTTTAACCTTTTGTGTCACTCAAAAACACGTATGCTCGACAAGGTGTTATCTTCATACACTTAAGAACGAGTGCTTATCTCGGAGTTTTCCACATCCTGATCAAAAATTTCAGGTTTACTCCTTCCTCAGTGTTCATGGTTGAACGATTTGATAAGGAGGAGGTGTAAAAAAAAGCATTTAAAAATGCAATGGTTGCAAAATGCTCAGATATCATGTTAGATAATAACACAATCCACTCATCTCTCTTTATCCCATAACTCACGTTACTTTTCTGACAGATCTTGTACGTGTTACTTAAATTCTCATCATGCGTAAGTAAGTTGGTGATCTTACGCGAGGGTGAAGGATCCCTTTTCAATAGCTACCATACAGAGGTGTTAGGGAGAGTGCTACTCCTTTTCCTGGAATTCTCCACTTTACCCTTGATCCCTACCGTATAATGTTGAGTGTGAAGCAAGGTGGCATCAAGTACCATTTTTTTAGTCTTTGGTATGACTCAATCTGGGATTGAACCCTCTGTCTCCCGGACCATTGGCGAAGACTCTACTCATTAGGCCAATGGCCCGGTTATCATATGTACGGCGATCTATATACAGGGCGAGCAAGGAAGTTTATATGTATGTAAACTTCTCTTAGAATTTCAACCATATATCATCTTGATAAAAGTTTCTGGTTTCTTTTAGATGAACCTGTAATAAGTGAAGGTCTATTTCTTGGTTTAATGGAATATCAACCTTCGTGGGTTATTAGTGCTAAAACCATCCTTGTAGAAAAATAACCTTTATACTATTTAACCCATAGCGGGAGGGATAAGGGTTTCATAACTTTCTCCAGGATATTAGTCTGAAAGAGAACGTAATAGAGCGACTGGGGTTCGAACACACTCATTTCGAGGTTGCAGTCTCTCATGTTTGTCGTTATCCGACAGGGATTCCCACTAATAAGGAAAGCCTTGCAGAATATTGATTATCACCTGAATAGATAGGTGCCGGTGGTGCAATGGTTATCGTCGTAGGAAATGGATACGGCGACACGAGTTCAATTCCTGGACGAGGCTGATTGCATGTCACATAGTACTAATACCCTTGGGTAAGGTATGAATCCAATTATTCTCCCTCCAGCTATGGGTAAATAGTAGGACAGACTATTTTCTTTACCCTTGGTGGGGCAACTAGTCTAGGATAAGGAAAACTCTGAATTCGAACCTGTTAAACTCCGCTTAAAAAGTTGACCTTGTGTCATATCCTGCCCGTGCGGAGGGGGTTGGTAAATAGGATCACCTGAATAGATAAAATATCTATTAAGAATTAAATTTAGAAGTGAACTTACTACCAGTGTTTTGTGAGATAATCACAATAGACACTTGTCTATATCATCATCATCATGTCGCGCTGTCAGCACGGATATTTCTGACCCTCTTTCGCCACCCCTCCCAATCGTCCAGTGCTTTTGGCAGGTCTTCCGTGCTACATCCAGTACCGGCACAGAGCTGCTGTATGTATGTTCGAGCTGGACGTCCTGCCTTTGCTCGTCCCTGCAAAGGGTTCCACAGGAGTACATCACTTACGAGCTCGTCCCTACTTCTCCAGCAGTGTCCCGTATGTCTGGTTCGTCTAACTTTGATAGTTTTCGTGACAGGTGGTAGGTGGACGTACTGTTTTGTGGGGTGCTATCTCCAGGACTTATTCAATATCGCTCGCAGCATTCTTGTCAAGCTTCATCTTCATACGTTTTGTTAGCGTCCACGTGGTGCATCCA
The DNA here is from genome assembly GCA_963585895.1 of Sepioteuthis lessoniana. NCBI lineage: Eukaryota > Metazoa > Mollusca > Cephalopoda > Myopsida > Loliginidae > Sepioteuthis > Sepioteuthis lessoniana. The sequence continues at coordinate 66,015,738 of OY757919.1, forward strand.
TATCGCATTATCAATACTACCACTGATTGGAAGACACTGCACTTCATTTTCGCTTCCTTGTGAAATAAATGATAAAAATGAGATGTAGATAAAAGTGGGGAAAAATAGGAAATAAGATAAAAACGAGAGAGTTAAGACAAACTATTTAAATATTTCATCAAATATATAATTATTTGCTAAATAAAATTTCAATTAACAGTTTATGATAGAGAAAAACTGCTAAAGCGAAAAATGGAAAGAAACTTAAACAGGAAGAAAAAAAAAAAAAACAGACAAAAAAACAAGCAAACAAAAACGAAAAAAAAGTTGTTACTTGTTGCACATTCAACTAGACTTAGTAAACAAATTGAATTATATGACTTTGAACAGCAAGATGGTTCCATCTCCACCTTAAATGGCAAGCCTCTGAAATTAGCAGACTAGTTCACGTACCTCGGTAGCAATATCTCATCTACTGAAAGCAATGTCAACATACGCATCAGTAAAGCAAGAACTGCAATCGACAGGTTATCGGTCTAATGAAAATCTGATTTCTCTGATAAAATTTCTCGGATAAAATTTATTCCAAGCTGTAGCCGTGTGAGTACTACTGTATGGTTGTTCCACTTGGATTCTATCGAAATGCACGGAGAAAAAAAACTAGATTGCAATTACACGAGAACAATACATGTTGTTTTGAACAAATTCAGGAAGCAATACCCCACAAAACAGTTGTACGGCTATTCAGTCCACCTGCCACAAACCATCCAAATAAAATGAGCGAAACATATTAGATATTCCTGGTGAAGTAAGGACTAACTCATAAGAGAAAGCCCTCCTATCGACTAATATACGAGGGACAGCAACAGCTTACAATCATTAGATCTGTTCGGACTCTGGATGCTTTCTAGAGGACTTACCAAGTGCAATGAGAGAGAGAGAGAGAGAGAGAGAGAGAGAGAGAGAGAGAGAGAGAGAGAGAGAATGGATTGCTTACTGTCTGCACGCTTTGATGAACTTCTGTAGCATGGAACGTGACAACAGGAATTCTCGCCACGTTGAGCAGCTGCAAAATGCGATGAACATAAAAAAAAATGAAATATATCGTAAACTGGTTAAATTTTAACTGATATCAAAGTGAGTCAAAAAAATATATATATAATAAATAAAAAAGTAAATATAAATCATCATCATCATCATCATGACGTGCCGCTAGCACGGACATCCCTGACCCTCTCTCGCCACTTTTCCCTATCGTTCATCGCCTCTGGCAGTTCTTCTGGGCTACATCCCGTATCCTCACATAGCTGCTGTATGTATATTCTAGCTGGTCGTCCTGCTTTAGCTCGTCCATATGTGGGGGTCCATAGGAGTACATCACTTATGAGCTCGTCCCTGTTCCTCCAGCAGTGTCCTGCATGCCTGGTTCGTCTAACTTGGATAGTTTTCGTTATGGGAGGCAGGTGGTCGTATAGTTGGTGCTTTGTGGGGTGTTGACGCCAGGACTTGTTTAATATTGCTCGCAAAATTATTGTGTAGGGTCGGTTTGATACACCCCGATGCATAGTTTTCTCGATCAACACTTAAAGTTTATTACTGCAGCTTATAGTTACCTCATCGCTCTATTAAGCTCTATATAGACCCATTTTTATCTTCTCAATATTCCAGCATTTCGCTACTGAAATCACGACGAGTATTTTTTTTCTGGTCATTTACACTTTTGTCATAATTACGATTTGTAAAGAATCATTTTCGACCATTTATGCAAAATTATGTAAAGAGTCTAGGTGTTGAATTTATATCTCCTGACCTGCTTGTCAATATGGTTGCACCATCTGGATTCTAAAAGGAACGCTTGGAGAAAAAGTTAAATGGGAATTACACAAGGATGCTGCATGCTATATTGAACCAATCCTGGATATAGCACCTCCACCCAAACAGCAGCTGTACGGCCACTTACATTCTATCTCACAAACCATTCTAGTGAGACGAGCAAGACATGCTGGGTACTGCTGGTGAAGCAAGTTCAAATTCATAAGCGACGTTCTTCCGTGGACTCCTACATTTAGGCACACAAGTATTGGTAGACTAGCGAAAGCGTAAATTCATTAGCTATGTGTGGATACTGAGTGCCGTCTAGAGGACTTGCCAAGAGCGATGGCCAATAGGGTCGGGTGGCGTGAGAGAGAGAGAGAGAGAGAGAGAGAGAGAGAGAGAGAGGAGTTAAGGGAATCAGTGCTACCAGCACAACAACATGATGATAACGCCACTAACTATGACTAACACGCTGTAATTGTTTTTCGGATACTGATGGTCTTCTGGGGTTTTTCCCTTTACACAAACGCCCTCTAGCTTCAGGTTCCCTTGTACTAATTGTTGATGGACTGTCTACTCACAATTGATTTCTTGTAATGTGTTCAAAAATGTCGTTGAACGACAGTAAAAGTATTGGTTCTGCTTAAAACGAATATCGGCTGAAAAATTCGTTAGCTGACGAAGATACGTACATGGAATGTTACCAAATGAGATTTATTTTTCAAAATCGTTCTCCTTGCAGTCCATACTTTTTCTATCAGTATTGCAGTGCTTTGATCTCATTAGTCAAAAAGTCGCCAAATTGTAGATGTGACGTCATCATATGAACTTTTCAGCCTCTAAACTTTTCAGCGCATCCTGGAATCATAGATGGGACCAAAAACAATATTATCAAAATAGAAATATGAAGAGCCTAAAGAAATGCAGCTTTTTACAAAATACAATACAAGGCCATGGATACGGAGTACTCAGTGTAGATCTAACTCGCTGCATTAGTAATAATGTTGCTCTAGGATGAGGCTTTACAATTTTAACTTAGTATGACACAAGGTCATCTACATGAGACACTAAGTATTGATCAAACTCGGTACCATCGTAATACTGTACGAAACAAAATAAATGATTAACGTACCTCACTAAGATATTCAAATATTCAATACGATTAGTTAAATCTGGAACCAGGCAGCGTATGAGGTTGGTTGGTTTAACGGCATAGAAAACCATTGTTGGGTTTGTTAATGGCGAAGTCAGTCGCTTTTCGTTCGCAGTTAGATGGTTTCAAGTAGTTCTCTGGGATTTTGAGATACAAACGGACCATCTAATCTCGACCAGACGACCCGAACAAGTCAAAAAAAAAAAAAAAAAAAAGAATAAAGGAACCCGCTGAATAGTGGACTTTGCCGTTCCGGCAGGCCACAGGGTAGAACCGATGGAAGGCAAAAAGAAAAATAAGTACCACCAACATACAAAGACTGCTAGAGAATTGAAAAAAAACTATGTAAGATAAAAGTGACGGTGATACCAAATGTAATTGGTAAGCTCGGTACAGTCACCAAAGGATTCGTGCAACGACCCGAGGACTTAGAAATAAGAGGACGAGTGATAACCATCCAAACTACAGCATTATTAAGATTTGCCAGAATAATGAGAAGAGTTATGGAGACTTGAAGAGGCTTGCTGTCACTCAAACTCCAGTAAAAAATCATCAGTTAACGCTGGTGTAAAAAAACTCTCAAATTTGTATACAATTATAGCCTCAGTTAACTATTTTTAGTACAAAAAATGTACACTGTTATATGATTTCAAGTATTGCAATCTAATATTCATTATTTTCAAGGTTGGTTTGGTTTTATGGCATATTAACCCTTGAAGGTAATTTAATCCTAAATACAGTTCACACACACACACACACACACACATATATATATATATATATATACGAGGATCATTAAATAAGTTTCCAGACTTTTTTCGTATGGACACATTTATTGATAGTTCACACATGAAACTCTAGTCCCCTTCGAATTAATCTCCTTCGGCTGCAATGCACTTGTTGTACCGTTCCAACAACTTTTGGAAGGCCCCATGAAAGTCCTCTTGTGTGAGTGTGTCAATGACCTTGGTCACAGCCTCTTTTATCTCCTCAATTGTCTCATAATGACAGCCCCTGAGCTTAGGGAATAATCAAAGGTCACAGGGAGCAAGGTCTGGATTATAGGGAGGGTGAGGAACTGTCTTGATGCCCATCTTGGTCAAATAGTCTGTGACAAGGATGGAGTTGTGGACTGGTGCATTGTCTTGGTGGAAATGCCACTGGGCCGATTTGAAGAGTACTGGCCTCTTCTGAGGGAATCTCTTGCTGAACTACCTTAAAACCTCAACATAGTAACCCTAACCCTAACCCTTTGGACAATCAACTCTGGTGTATTAACTTCCTTACTCCTCCCACACCTCTAATCATCCCTTACAGACTCCCTGGCTTCCTTGAATCTCTTCTGCCACTCAAAAACTGATGCTCAATTCATGCAAGATGGTCGAAAAGCAGTCTGAAGCATTCCATACGTTTCTGTGGCATCATTTTTTCCAAGTTTAAAACAGGATTTTGAAATTCACCAGCTGTAACAATCAGGATTTAGTAGGGTGTATTCCAACTCCTGCTGTAGCTGTTCATTTGAACCTAAAATCATAAAAACTGGTGAATCATCTCATAAGATTTACAGCAATAAGATACTGAATTTTTAAGAGTCTACGACAATTTTAAATGTACGTACAAAAAAGTCTGGAAACTTATTGAAGGCACCACGTATATATATATATATATATATATATATATATATATATATATATATATATATATATATATATATTAAAGACATATTTGTAAATGAATAGTTTGTAGGTAGCATTACTTTTAAACGAGACAGAGATCATTTGTTTGCACACAGTTAAATGGTTTCAAGTATTATTATCTAATACTAATAAATCAATTTTATACTAATCATTTGGTATCTTACAGATCGCTTCTAGTATAATAAATGATTAAACAGTTCTATTTAATCCATAGATGGGACCCTAACAAGTACAACCACTTCGGGACGGAGTGAACCTGGAAATAAGGGCAATGAAAAGGTATTCCACATTTTCTAAAACTGCAGGATTGGAGACTAACTATCAGATGGCTTAGTGTCATATCCAGGCTAATAAGTTTCAAACAGTTATTTTTGACACATTGACGGGACCCTATCACTTACTACCATTCTAGGTCAGAGTGGAGCTGGGAGTGATGGTAATGAAAAGGATGTTACACACTACTAGAAGCTCCGGATCAGGAGTTTCACCACTATATACAGTTTAATATACTCAGGTCACTTCTTTTCTGCAGGAGATGTAGTTGGTGTATCACTGCAGTGATGGTCCACATGACTAGACTTGACAGCAAAATGCCTAGCATTGTTCGTATATAGAATACAGAATAATCAAATGTTGATAACTTATTTCCTTGCTTCGTTGATCTACTGGAGAAGAAGACTCGAAATTATCTGAGTTAGAATAAGTATTTTAAGATAAATTAAAATAAATAGATTGAAAAATAAATAAATAAAGGAAGCAAAAAATAATTGACATAAAAGTTCCAGCATGTCATCCAAACGATTTATTGGATCATGAGATAAGATGATTCAATAATATAAGTTTTCGTATCAATTACAAGGATAATGATAAGAAATGATAATGATAAAATTCTGGTGGTCCGATACCAGAGTTTAATAACACTTAATTTGAAAAATTTTGTTTAATTAATCAAATGATTTAATTATTTTAGATTTTTGAACGAGATTATTAATCAAATTAATTAATAAAATGAGTAAACTATTAATTCAAACCAGAAATTAAATGATGCAATTAATTCAAAATAAGAACCTATATATGAATATGTTGGTTTGTAAAGAAAAAAGAAGAAGAAAGAAAGAAAGGATAGAAGGAAGGAAGGAAGGAAGAAAGAAAGGAAGGGAAAAAAAGAAAGAAGGAAGTGATGAGTAAAAAGAGGAAAAGAAGTGATGGTAGAAAGAAAGCGGGGAGTGAAATTAATAAATAAATAAATAAATAAATAGATAAATGAGTAAATAATTGTGAAGAAAGAAAGAAAGAAAGAAAGATAAGATGGAAAGTAAGAAAGAATAAAAAGAAGGAAGGAAGGAAGGAAGGAGTGAAAGAAATAAAGCTAAAAGTAAAAGAAAGATAGTAAAGAGCAAAAAAAGAAAGAAAGAAAGAAAGAAAGAAAGAAAGCAAAGAGTGAAAGAAAGAAAAAAAGCAAAGAGAGAAAAAAAAGCAAATGAAAGAAAAGAAGGAATAAATAAATAAATAAATTCATAAATCTTGCTGGAGAACAGACAGCTCCCTAAAATAACCCCAAAAAGACTGAAAAACAGAGTCGCTCGTGGTGAGATGGTTATATTCGTACGAATTGGATACAGTGACCCAAGGATGTTTGCATCTCATTTAGCACTAATACCCTTGGAAAAGGAATGAATCCAACTATTCTCCTTTCAGCTATCGATAAATAGTAATTCAGATTGGGTTCTTTAACCTTGGTATGGCAATCAGTCAAGGAGAAGAAAAACTATAAAATCAAACCTGTAAAACTCCGCTTTAAAGACTGACCTTGTGTAACATCCTGCATGTACATAGGATTTGGTAAATACAAACTATGGATCCCGAAGGTGATATGGATACCAATAAGAGAATTTTTGGAAAAATCCTAGAGACATTGGAAAAGGGATTAGGAGAGCTGGACATACATGAAAAGTTTGAGACCATCCAGACTGCACTGCTGCAAAGAATTGTTTGAATACTGAGCAAAGTCTTGGAGAACTAATGAGGCTTGTTGTCACTTGAATTCCCGTGACGGCTACCGACTAATTCTTGTGTCAAAATTTACATAGAGTAGAATAGCAATTACGTTAATGCCTAAGGGAGGCAAGAATTCCCGAATGCATGACAAAAACGAAAACTTTGCTGATCCAAGAAGACTTCCCCCAAAAGAAAAACCATCGCAAGTAATGCCCGGAAAATAGTAATTTACTAAGCTTTTTGCTTAGATGTGGCATAAAGCCGTATGAATTGGGCACCCAATGAGAATCGAACGCACTCGTGAAAGCTTGCTAGCCCAGCTTGCTAATCATTACACCACTCGAGGTGCCCAACGACGGGTAAATAATGTGTTTGCCAATAATGTGGAAGATTCTTACTGTAAAAATAAGAGAAGAAATCTATTAATCTCTTGGGAGCCGTAGGCTATTTCTTGAAGAACAGAAAAGATGTAGTCGCAGAACTAGAGGAACAAATTATATATATATATATATATATATATATACCAAAACATCCTATATAAGGTAAAAGCAAAGACGAAAAATGTAGTCATGGCATAGATAGAATACAAAAAGATATATGACATGATCCCACAAACATGGATTATAGAATATCAGAAAATGTTTAAAATTTCAGACCAAATGATAAACTTCATGACAAAATCTATGAAAAAATGAAAAGTGGACCTGGTAGAAGTAATAATCCTCTGAGGCATCTTCTAGAGAGACTCATTATTATCGTAACTATTTGTTATAGCAATGATACCACGGAATTATTTTTCGAGAAAATGTAAAGGAAACTATAAGTTTACAAAGTCGCTTGAAAATATTAACCCCCTCGAGTACATGGATGATATAAGATTTTTGCGAAGAATGAAAAAGAACTTGGAAACCTTATACAAAGGGGCTGTAGAATACACCGACTGCTTCTCTGAAGAGAAGTAAAACCCCTTCCAACGAGTGTCCTGATATGACATTAACCATCCGATGGGAAGGCTCCTGCCAATGAGATTTGGTGAATGTGGAGTACCCCTTCATTGCCATTTCTCCCAGGTCCACTCGATTGGTAGCACCTGATAGGGTCCTATATATGGGTCATATAGAAAAACTATGTGTGCAAACAAATGACAAATGTTAAATTGTGACTTTTATATAGCAACACTTGAAACCATTTAACTGTGTGCAAAAAAGAGCCCAGGCTCGTTTAAGAAAGTTATCTACAAAATGTGTCAACAAATAATATATATATATATATATATATATATATATATATATATATATGTATATATATATATATATATATATATATATAAACAGGATTTGGTATCAAATAACCAACAATGATTGATATGCCATAAAACCAAACCAAACGAAACCTAATACAAACTATTAAGGTCTTCAGCCAGTAAATAGGAATGGAATTTGGTATTGCAAAATGCGCTATATTTATAATGAAAAGGGAAAAAGAGAAATAATTGAAGGAATAGAACTACCAAATCAGGAAACCATCTGAACATTTAAAGAAAAAGAAAACTAAAAATATCTAGGAACATTAGAAGTGGATATCATCAAGCAAACGATTATGAAAGAAAAGTAAGAAATGAGTACTTGAGAAGAAGTTATCTTGAAACCAAACTGTGTAGTGGAAATCTTATCAAAGGAATAAATACGTAGACAGTCTCCTTTGTAAGACACTCGGTACCCTTCTTAAACTGGACAAGGGAGGAACAAAAAAAATGAACCATTGAAAAAGGAAACTGATAACGATGCAGAAAGCCTTACAATCAAGGGATGACAGAGTCTATAGGACGAGAAAAAAGAATAAAAAACTCATCAGCATTGAGGATTATATACGTATATGAAGCATTTAATGGATTTGGAGAATATATAAAAAAAGAGCAAAGAGATTTTGATGACAGCAGCTAGTAACATCAATAGAAATAACTTAAGCTCCAACAAGAAAAAATGTTAAAATTCAGAAAAAAATAACTGTATGTATACTTCAAACAAAAGAAATTGTACATGACAGTTAGGCTTCTTTGTTCAATGGCATATCAACCTTCGTAGGGGTGGGTGTCCTCGTGGTGTAATGGTGAAAGCGATGGACTACGGAATCGTAGTAAGCGAGTTCGTACTCGATTCGCGCTATTACGTTCACTTTCGGGCATATACCCTTGGGAAAGTTATGAACCTCCTTATTCTCCCAGCTATGGGTTAAATAGTACCACTACTGTTCTAGGAGAATGGCTTTGGCATTAAATAACCTGAAAAGGTTGATATTAAAAACAAGGAAACCAAACCTTCGTCGGTTATTTAATACCAAAGCTATCTTTTTAGAAGAACAACAAAGGTACTATTTCACCTATAGTTTAGTGGATAAGGGGATTCACACCCTCTACAAAGTTATTAGTTCGAAAGTTAACATAATAGCCCGACTAGATTTCGAACTCGCTCACTACGATGTCACAGTGGAGCACGTTAGCAACTACACCACGGGGACTCCTCAAATTGCTCCTGATATAACCTGGACATGATTAGGAAGGTGATGCTCGAACAGAGAAACTGAATCTCACTTAATAGCTGAACAAAAAAAAAAATGCCATAGGAATTAATCATATCAAAACAAGAATTTATAATACACATCCCACATTCTTCTGTAAATTTCACGGTTTGCACTTCTCAGCCAGAGAAAAAAATTTGATAACAAATAGACTTCTGTTCAAGCCTGAAGCACTCTGATTTGCTGCCATTTTGAATAGCCCCAAAACAAATATTTTTGTGAGACTGAAATAATCTTGGCTATAAACCAATTCCAAAATTACGTTTATGAAAAAAATTCCGAGAAAAAAATTTGCTTAAAAAATCCCATTATTTATTGAATGACTATCACACACACACACACACACACACACACACACACACACACACATATATATATATATATATATATATATATATATATATATATATATATATAAGGTAATAATACTTAAAAATATATGTATAATAAGAAATAGTAATATTGATTTTATATTCATTCATTTTAATAATATGATAATTTAAGCTAATTTCCCATAAATAACACTGTTAAGATGTAGAAGTAGACGTTAGAGAATCCGGAAAATAATATTACGGTTTTACGACGTGTGTTGATGACTGATGTTTGTTATTGAAACTGTATGACAGAGAGGGTGGATACTCACCTGTCAAATGTAATATACCATGGAATATTTGAAGACGTTTGAGACAGCATGACACGACCAGCTGTCCAGTATATTCAAATTAGGTAGAAGAATAGAAGAAACTTAAAAACCTTATGGCACAGTCGTTTGGTATCTGTCGTCACATATATCCGTATAATGTAGATTTGGAGATACTTTGAGAATGAGCTTTCTTTATCTTCCCCTTCTCATATTCTGACGCGCAACTCCGGTAGGATAAAAACTTAGAGGATCTATCTCATGTAAGTTCGGGGGGAAGTGCTGAAAAGTTCTCTGGCGGACCAAGATGTAATTGACCTTTAGCTATGAAACAGATGTGCAATTTCGCATATTCGTATCTCAGTTAAAAACTATTCCTTTTTTTAAAATTTTATTGAACTCTGAAAAAGTAAAATGAATATCATTGATACACTGTTTAAACAGGTTTTGAGCAGTACTGTCAAAAACTGTGTCCTTTCGCTGTATTTCCCGAGTCTATGTTTCGAAAAGTCAACGTTTGAGTCTGGGTTTGGGTTTAGTTGGGTTTTATGGCATATCAGCCCTTGTAGGTTATTCAATACCAAATCCTTTTTATACGCACGTACATACATATAAACTGGTTGGGTTGGTTTTATGGCATATCAAACCTTAACGGTTATTTAATACCAAATCGTGTTAACACACACACACACACACACACACATGCAAATGTATATATTGGTTGGTTTGGTTTTATGGAATATCAACCCTTGCTGGTTATTTAATGCCAAATCCTGTTTATACATAAACAAGTATATTATATATGATTGGTTGGTTTAGTTTTATGGTATATCAACACTTATAGGTTATTCAATGCCAAATCCTGTTTATATATATATATATATATATATATATATATATATATATATTAATGTATATTATTGGTTGGTTGGTTGGTTAGATTTTATGGGATATTAACCTTCGCCAAATTCTCTTTATACATATACATCAAATATATATGATTTGTAAACGCATTTAGTAGATAACATTTTCAATGGAGCCTGAGCTCATTTTTTTACACACACTTAAATGGTTTCAAGCACTGCTTTGTCACAGTAATGATTTAACATATTTCATTTGTTTACAAACATTTAAATATGATTTGTAAGTGGATATTTTGTAATTTTATTTTTAGATGAATAAGAACTAATTTGTTAGCACACAATTAAGTATCGTCGTTGTTTCTACACAGTTAAACAGTTTCATTTATTGATATCAAGCAAATAATTCTACTTAATATTAATCATTTGTTTGCATACATTTAAGTGGTTACAAGTATAGTTATTTAACTCTGATTATTCTATTCGAAACTATTCATTCATTTGTATACAGTTAATAGGTTCCAAGTATTGCTATATATCACTAACAATTCAATTAAACACCAGCAATTTGTTTACACGCAATTAAATGGTCAAACAGTTGTATTTTTTAGAAATTGAATTTTATATGTGTTATTTTTTTTTTGCTCACAGTTTAAATATTCTATTTGACCCATGTATGGGACCCTATCAGGTGCTGCCATTCCCGGTTAGAGTGGACCTCGGAGCAATGGCAATGAAGAGGTAGTCCATATTCCCTAAAACTTCAGGACTGAAGCTTCACCATTTGGTGGTTTAGTCTTATATCCAGGACACTTGTTGAGGAAGGACTTTTCCCCTCTACAGAGATGCAGTCGGTGTATTCTACAGCCCTAGCCAACTGGGCATGTTAGAGTTTGTGGTCAAATCACTGTTCCTCAAAATAGCTATATCTTTTAGATCTTTCATACAGCTTTGATCCACGGACAGACGAACGGAGAAGAGTTGTATATCGACAGACATATCGCGTTATCTGGTTTGAGTGTGACTGCTGCTTATGTAGTGTATCTTGAGTATGAATAACCTAGATTCAGAGATTTTTCTTTACTCTACCGGTTGCCATACCATAGTTAAAGATCCCAGTCTGCCCGACTCTTTACTCATAGCTGGAGGGAGAATCGTTGGATTCATACCGTTTGCTAAGGTATTGGCACTATGTAAAATGCAAATAACTTTATTCCAAGTTTAAATTTGGGCAACCGAGTCTTCTTAAAACGAAGATAACCGTTACTCCACGCGTGCTATAAAGAAAGGAATAGATGACAGTATCCTATTATTGTTGGGTAACGAATGAGTCATAAACTAAGTGTTTATAGTATTCTGTATCTTTTTCTGTTCACCTTTCATCCTTTTCACACTCTTTATTTTGAGCATTACTTATTGGCAATAGTCTTCCTTTTTTTCTTTTATATCTGACTTTGACAATTTTCTTACGTTTTGTCACTTCTCGCCTTCATAAATCTGGTTTTAATGTGTTGCTCTTCTCTGCTACGTTTCTTCGTGACTAAAGTTTTTATGTCAAGTCTTCACTTCAAAGGCAGGAAAATCAAATTTCGTTTCCTTAATCTTCTTATGAATAAATGCCTTTAAACATTTTTTTAATTTTATTTTCGTCTTAACATTTTATTTTATTTTTTTCTTTTGTAGATTTACACGCTTTAATGTTCCTTTTCTTTTTTGTTCTTCTTAATTTTTTTTTTTTATTTTTTTAAAAATCAGGTTCAAAACATTCTCTACATTTTCTGACCTGATTAATCTCTTAACTCAATACATCTGTATCTCCTCTTCGCTGTAGATTTTTCCACATTTTCAGAGAATTTTTTTTACAACTCTCAAATACTTTCTCTTTAATCTAGAGTTTGATCTTAGGAGCATCAACAATATTTCTTCAGAGCCGCATCTTATGTACAGTATTTTACAAGATATAAGTCACACTTTATCATGATTATTTTTTTGAGAAATAAATAGCTTAGAACATATTCTGAGCCTTACAAACAAAAGTAAGATCTTTCTGCAAACCAGAAACTTTGATTATCGTTGCTAAAAATAATTTCAATACATTGTCTGTGTTGTTGATAGAATTTTTCGGGTTGATTATATATATATATATATATATATATATATATATATATATATATATATATATATATATATATATATTCCCTATTTTCTGTGAAAAACATTTACGTGCAGAACTAAGATACTTTAGAATATAGTTTTGCTTGATAATAGTGAAAACATGAAACTATTTGTAGAAATATATGGTATTGATTCATGAGTTATATTGTGTGGTTGTATATATATATATATATATATATATATCAGCATATATTGAAAAGATAGATTTTTAGTGAATCTGACAGTATGATAGAAATATGTGGAAATTTTGGATGAATCAAACACATAACTCAAATTTAGATGTGTGATATTTCGTTTGGCTTTATTACATCGCGAACTTCGTAAGACCAAAAAAGAAGTTCGTGATGAAATAAAGCCGAACGAAATATCTCACATCTAAATTTGAGTTAAGTGTTTGATGTATCAAAACTTTTCTTATATTTCTATCATATATATATATATATATATATATAAATGCATATTTCATCGAACAATATAGACATGTTTTGTATATGTCCTTTCTAGTTGCCGAATTGATTTTATGGTATCCGGCGAGAATTGGTTGATGAAACTCCCATAACTAATTTTTACCCTAGTACTTTCTGATCGATTTTGGGCCATTATCAGGGGTGTGCATATTGCAAAAGCGATGTGACTTTTGCATGTAAATAACTACTTTCTAAGTGTTTATTATTTATACTGCTGTGTTGTTGTAGCGTTTTATTCGTTTCTATAAGTAACAGTAATAGCTAAAGACATGTAAGTACATTAGTACTAGATTCGAAATTGATTCCGTTGAGTTTGGGTCGTTTCATTCTGATATGGAGCGTCTCGAAAATTTGAAATTTTTGTTTGTTATTTTGTTGTTCTAAAATTGTTATGTTTTCGGTAAGAATTTTCCGAAACTCACTTTTTGGGCAGGAATATTTTTGTAGATGTTGTGCTATTAAACTGGTATCAGATAGATGATAGTGAGTCGTCTCGATAGGGTAGTTGAGGTTAAGCCAGTGTATATACTGTTACGTGATAGTATATACAAAATAACACTATATCCGTTGGTAGAAAGTACTTGGGTAACAATTAGTTATGGGAGTTCCATCAATCAATTCTCGCTGGATACTATAAAATCAATTTGGCAACGGGAAAGGACATTTACAAAAATATGTAGACAAAACATGTATATATTGTTCAATGATATATGCATTAATGAAGAAATGTAGCTCAAATACACACACACACACACACACACACACACACACACACACACACACACATATAAATATATATATATATATATATATATATATATATGGAGGTGCCCGTGGTGTAATGGTTATCATCGCAAGAAATGGATACGACGACAAATCAGCAAATCCACGAAGTGTGGCTGGTTCTACACAAACCTTCACCACTATAAACAAATTACTTGTGTTGGTAGTCCAACAGTTACTATCTTTAACCGAATTGTTGGCTCTTCACATGTCAAGATCTTCAAGAGATCCATCTGTCATATAAATGAGAATCTAAGAAACACATTCGTACATACATATGTATTTACACGTGTTTTAAATGACCTTTTATAGGAAATACAGATGCAGACATTAATATCTAATGATTGTTTTTGTGCTTTTCTAATTTGAATCATTCAACAACACAACATGATCAAAGATGGTCAAATCTTTGATCATGTTGTGTTGTGGAATGATACGATAAAAAGACATGTTAGCTGATGCGACAAAAGGACAAGTTTCTAATATATCAATAACATGACATGGTTAAAGGAAAGCACAATATATCACGAATTGTTATATACTCACATAATAAATATGCTTATATACACATATACATGTTCATGCAGGATACATACTGACGCAATAAATTAATCAGACGCAGTAATGAACGACGCACGTAGAAAGACGCAGGAAGGAAGACGCAGGAAGACTTCTTTATAGAAATATTTACCTCTCACTTTATTGCAAGGGTTCGAAAGGGTTGTGTGGGGTTTTACTGTGAGAGGGAGCTAGAGACCGAACATAAACTGTAATATTTTGACCCCACTGTTATGACCGTCACGTTGTGTCTTTCTTGTTCTCTAGGGCTGCTCAACCGGGGGCCAAGGACCCACTCCGCTGGATACTGGCTTTCTTTACTGCATCTTATTAGCATCTTCTCTGGACCCCAAACTCTATCGGGGTTCCCGAGGACCCCCTCGGTTGGGTGTGGCTTTCCCTACCACATCTCTTCTCCAACTGTCTGGAACTCAACTGGCAACTTAACTGGCCCCCTGGGCGTCGAACTCAACTGGAACCGTAACTCAATTCAGTTATATAATCGTTCGACGCCCACTCGATCTTTGAAATCGAATGTTTAATCGTCATCAAGCGGAAATAACTGTCATGCAGTTCAGAGGTCACCCTCTTCCGGTGCATCACTCTGTAGTGTACCATGGGATTTTTTTTTGCTCGTCCCATTTCATCAGCCAATTTCCGCCCACGCGATTTCCTCTCATAACTGCCATTAGAATGTGTCACTTCCTTCTGGTGCATCTCCTTGAATGGCATTTTTGGCCGGGTCAAAAGGTCAAAACATAACAGAATCACCAACCTTATCGGCTGGACTTAGAATACGCTGACTGTATCCCTGGCAGAGGAGTAAGACACCCCGCCAAAAAGGGATGTCCTGGGTATGTTACTAAACTACAATTGATGTTGAGGCTCCACTTGTGGAGATCAGAGGAATATGGGGTGTCCTGCATTGTCATTACTCCGAGTTCTCGTCATACTCGGGGTGGTACTATTTACCAACCCCTCCGCTCGGGCAGGATATGACACAAGGTCAACTTTTTAAGCTGATTTAACAGGTTTGAATTCAGAGTTTTCCTTCTCCTAGACTAGTTGCCTAACCAAGGCTGAAGAATCTAGTCTGTCCTATTATTTACCCATAGCTGGAGGGAGAATAATTGGATTCATACCTTCCCCAAGGGTATTAGTGCTATGTGAAATGCAATCAGTCTCGTCCAGGGTTTGAACTCGTGTCGCCGTGTCCATTTCCTACGACGATAACGACTACACCACGGGCACCTCCAAATACTCGGGGTGGTAGTACCTGTTAGGATCCCATCTATGGTTTAAATAGATCTGTTTAAAAATCATTCGAATTAAATAGGAATACTTGATGCCAAATGTATATTATTTGCATTAAGGATATTTACTTTAACCTATTATTGTATTGATAACGGCCCTTTTCACTTGTGGGTAGAGTGTTCACCAATAGCCCGGAAGACCAGGTCGAGTCATTCTAACGAATCTCAAATGATACTTGATATCTACTTGCTTAACACTCGGCATTATAAAGAACGTATCAAAGGTAAAGTGGAGCAATCCAGGGAAAAAAGTAGCACCCTCCCCTACACCATGGCGTTGTAGCTATTCAAAAGGGAACCTTCGGATCGCCGCCGACTATGGTCGTCAATTTTTACTTATTATTGTTTACTAAGGATTATTATTATTATTATTTACTCCTTTAGAGTTTTGCACATCAGTGTTAGCTGATGGTTTTTTACTGGAGTTTGAGTGACAGCAAGTCTCCTCAAGTCTCCAGGACTCGTCTCAGGATTCTGGCCGTTCTTAGCAATGCTGTCGTTTGGATAGTCTCTACTCGTCCGCCAACTTCCAAGTCCTCCAGGCCTTTTAATAATCCTTTAGTTATTGTGCCTAACGCACCAATCACAATTGGCACAATCGTAACTTTCATGATCCACAGCTTTTTCAATTCTCTAGCAAGGTCGACGTACTTATCTTTCTTTTCACTTTCCTTCAGATTTATTCTGTGGTCCGCCGGGTCAGCAAAGTCAACAATTTTGCAGATTCTCTTTATTTTTGTTGATTATTATGAGGTCTGGTCTTCTAATCATATACAAATGTAATGTAATTATTTTATACTTCCAGATTGTTAGTCCTAACAAAACCATAATACTATGTGATTATTTTACACCGCCAGATAGTTAGTCCTAACTAAAGAATAACGTAATGTAATAATTTTACACCTTCAGTTTGAAGAACTACCAAAAACCTTGTCGAAAATATTCAAATAAATGTGAATTATTATTCTTGTAATTCACTCTAGTTTTTTTGAAAATAGAAATTTAAATTCTATACAATCAGATATATTTTCCAGCAACGTGGATTCTCCATGATTATTTTTACAGACACCATCTTGATGTAGCTCAGTCAGCCGTGACTGTAGAATATGTTGACTGCATCTTTGCAGAGGGGTATCCCCTCACCAATAAGTGTTATGGATATGACACTAAACCATCTAATGGTGAGGGTCCAGTTCTGGAGCTTTAAGAAATTTGGAGTACCTTTTCATAGCTGTTACTACTATGCGCACTCTGAACCGGAGTGGTTGCACCTGTTAGGATCCCATCGATGAGTCAACTAGAACTATTTAATAATTTACTTTTCTTGAAATCATTTAACTGTGTTCAAACTATTGACTGATACTAAACTGTATTAGTTATGATTAAACCGGCTCATTGGCCTAGTGGGTAGAGTGTTCGCCAATGGTCCGGGAGACCTGGGTTCAATCCCAGGTCGCATCATACCAAAGACTTTAAAAATAGTTCTTGATACCTCATTGCTTAACACTCAGCAATACAAGGTACGTATCAAGGGTTAAGTGGAGCAATCCAGGGAAAGGAGTAGCGCCCTCCCCTACACCTCTGTGTAGTAGCTATTGAAAAGGGAGCCTTCTGGTCGCCCTCGATCATGGTCGCCAACTTTACTTACTTACTTAGTAGTAATACTTAAAACTATTTAACTGTGCGCAAACAAATGAACTCTGACTAGATTTAAAAATATTTACTTAAAAACCATGTATAAACAGGATTTGGCATTAAATAACCCATGAGGTTTGATATGCCATAAAAGACAACAAACCAACCAACCAACCATTTTGATGAGATCTCCTACTTTCCCATAATAAACAAATTTTTTAAAAGATAAACATTTCCCTACTTCCAGAATGTATGTACATCAAATTGAGTAGTTTTAAATCAATCGATTTTGAGTGCACGAAAACAATCTTTTCTCAATGTTGATATATACTGGAAAGATTTTGTATTTTTAGATTTTAGCCTAAGTTAAAATTGCAGTAAATATAACCAGAAGCTGAACTTGTTTTAGACTGTTTTTTTTTTCCCATACGGTTATCATTATAGATAAAGGTTTTGGTAAACGGATAAGATTTTGTAGAAACTTCATTTTCATGTTCTCTGAGTGAGATGACATTTTTGTTAACTGCAAACTTCATTTTCAGGGCACTTCAGAGAAGTTCTCTGAGTGAGATGACATTTCTGTTAACTGCTAGTTCTAATCCTTGGTAGAACGTCTTCCGTTCCGTATTTTCCACTTCGTTCTCTCTCTGGTTCCACGCGTCCCACCGTCTTCCCTGTTAGACTATCACCTAGACTGATATGTTTAAGATAAAGGAAACTTATTATTTAAACCAGCTGTACGCCGTTTAGAAGAACTGACTTCGTGTTGCATCCCACTGGTGACGGAGGGGTTGGAAAAATACATACCTATGACTATGTGATTCATTCGACTAAATTGTAAATGGGGATAAGAAAACAGTGACTAGCGGCCGATTGCCAATTAATGTCTTCTCTACTGACCGAAATTTAAAAAATTACTTTTGCGATTCTCGCATCTTAACCAAACGCGTCTTGCCGACGAGGTATCTCTGTAGAAGTATTTTGTTAGAAAAATGCTGAAGAGATTTCTTGCGGGAAATTTATTTACTCTGATTTCGAATCAGAGGTTGATTCATGATACTCACTAGATTCTGATGAAGGCGATGAAAACAACAATTTCCCCCCGGAGCGTTTCACTACATATTTGACCGATTTTGGTATCAAACAAGAAATATCCCGAAGGGGGGTGTTCTAAGTGGTTAATTTCATTCCCCGGTGATGATCTAACGATTGTAACTCGTTTCGTTCAAGTGGATATTTCCCACCGTAGTTAATCAAGCCAGTATGAGGACCCCCGAGGCTTCACGAAAAGTACAGAAACGTTGTCTAATCAGTTTTCGATAAACTGCTGTAAAATAAATAATTGATATATTTTTAATCTTGATAAAAAGAAAACGGCATATTTCATGTTTGATTTATCTACTTGCACTTTAAAAAATACCGTTTATTTTGCTCTTGACTAGGATGAATTACTCATAAAATTCCTTATGTCAGAATATTTAAAAAACAACTTATTGCAATAGAGATGATATATCTTTCTTTCTGTCTATCTGTCTGTAATTGAAACTACGTCACCATCGACGTCACAATTCCCTTAGTTATTTACATTATATTCTCAATCATTAATAAATAATCATTATTTAATCTTAATATCTTATTTACTAATAACGTCTCTATTAAAGTCTAGCTGAGTTAAATTTGCCTCAAAACAGTGGCTATTTAAGATGTATTTATATGACTTCCCACCAAGCTAGATTTGACATGACTTCATTTTGTCGTGAAAGGTCACGCACGAATCAAGACTTATCTGTGGCTCACACAAAAAAATGCTTGATCCCGTCAGCATTTCCTTTTTGGGGTATCTCAGGAGCCAAGCGATAAACTCAGCTCTGCCAAGCAGATATTGCCTGGGGTAAGGTCCCTTAAAACCAGGGGATCACCTTAATAAAAACTACCTGACGCGAACACCAAGTGCCCCTCCTGAAAACCGATACAGGAAGGGACAAGCCAGTGGTATTAACGTATGCAACTGACTTACCATCTAGTCAGAATCTGACACAAGGTTATTTTCGTGTAGGAGCCACTCACGAATCGAGACTTATGAGTGGCTGTCACAAAAACTGCTTGATCTCGTTGACATTTCATATATTTGGGCGTCTTAGGCGTCAGGCAGTTATCTTAGCCCTGCCCAACAGGTATTGCCAAGGTAGAAGGCATCTTGGACCAGGCAATCAGCATAATAACACTCACTTGATGAGAATAACAGATGATCCCACCCTCGAAAACCGAGTTGAGGGGTCAAGCCCGTGGTATTATTGTTTATCTGTACCTTCCATCAGGTAGAATTTGAATTGGAGGTGCCCGTGGTGTAATGGTTATCGTCACAGGAAATGGACACGGCGATACGAGTTCAATTCCTGGACAAGACTGATTGCATTTCACATGGCACTAATACCTTTGGGAAAGGTATGAATCCAATTATTCTCCCTCCAGCTATGGGTAAATAGTAGGGCAGACTAGGTTCTTGCCTTGGTTAGGCAACTAGTCTAGGAGAAGGAAAACTCTGAATTTAAACCTGTTAAACCCCGCTTAAAAAATTGACCTTGTGTCATATCCTGCCCGAGCGGAGGGGTTGGGTAAATAGGATCAGGTAGAATTTGAGACACTTTTGTTTAAAACTGGGGATTGGGGGAGGGAGAGGTCAATCATGAGCCGAGACTCATGCGCTTCTGGTCATAGGTTCACCAGGCCCGAAGATCAAGTGCAAGTGGGTCATTGCTTGTCATTGATTCACTTAGTGCAATGTGAATCTATGCTTGTCATCTATTCACCAGAGCAAAAAGGCTAAGTGTAATGTGAATGGCTGCTTTTCAATGCTTAACAATGTTTGTCAATGATTCACGAGGCCAAAAGGCTAAGTGCAATGTGAAACTTTACTAGTCATTGATCCCACCTACTCGGCACGAATGTTCGTCGGCTTCTCCGAAAATCTGGGCAAGCTCGTGTTATCTATATTTGTCCATATCTCCCACCTGGTAGATTTTGACACAATGTTTTTTTAAACTGGGGATTAGGGGAGGTGGAGGTCACGCACGAGCCAAGACTCATGCGCTACTGGTCACTGATTCACCAGGCTCGAAGGCCAAGTGCAAGTGGGTCATTGCTTGTCATGGATTCACTAATTG
The DNA here is from genome assembly GCA_963585895.1 of Sepioteuthis lessoniana. Lineage (NCBI taxonomy): Eukaryota > Metazoa > Mollusca > Cephalopoda > Myopsida > Loliginidae > Sepioteuthis > Sepioteuthis lessoniana. The sequence goes on from OY757919.1 coordinate 66,036,552, forward strand.
CAATGTGGATCTATGCTTGTAATTGGTTCACTAAGCAAAAAGGTCAAGTGCAATGTAAATATTTACTTGTCATTGATCACACTCACCCGGAAAACCGGGGGTGGACAAACCCGTAATATCAATACTTTTAAAATCCTGCAATGTGTTTTATACATCACAAAGAGATAAAGGTTTACATAGCATATAGCGTGGATAATTTGCAATAACGGGTTTAATAAATAATCACTTGGTGTTATTAATTATCAATATTATTGTTTTATTTTCGAACGCATTAAAAGCAATCTTATGTTGGATTTTATACAGAAATCAATTATGATAAAATAAAAATAAATGTAGTCTTTTTTATATGCGTTCTTATTTAGTTTCATTCACTTACTTTAAAGAAGAGAGAATCACTTAACATTAAACGAAAAGCCACTAAAATTAGTAGACCATATGACATACCCCGGTAGCAATATCTCATCTGCTGAAAGGGATGTCAACATGCGAAAAGAAAGATATGGACAGCTATTGACAATCATATGAAAATGTAATCTCTCTGATTAAGTAAAATGGGAATTCTCCCAAAGTGTAGCTGTGCAGTACTGTTGTATGGCTGCACAACACGGAGCTTATCGAAGCGTTTGGAGGAAAAGCTAGACAGAAACTACACTGGGATATTGCGCACTGTTCTGAACAAATCTTAGAAGCATCAACCTTCAAAATAGTAACTTTACGGCTACTTACCTCCAATCTCATAAACCATCCAAATAAGACGAACAAGACACTGCTGGAGAAACAAGGACGAATTCATACGCAAAGTTCTTCAATAGTCTCCCATGGACACACCAGTATTGGCCGACCAGCAAAGACTTACATCATAGATTCGGTTTGGACACTAGATGCTGACTAGAGGACCGGCTAGAAACAAATGACAATAGAGACAAATGGTTAGAGATAGAGTTAAAAGAATTCGTGCCATCGGCGCAACTTGATTATGATGATTAGTCTTTATAAGTTAATATAATATTTTATTGTATTAAAACTTAAATACTTGCGCCCAGAGAGTGCATATATTTGCTCATATACCATAATGCTCTCGCCTTCCTTTGATTGGCTGGTTGATTTCGCTTGATGGCGTCATTGTTTCTAAAAGCGTCTGATGTTAAAAATTAACTGAAATAAAAAAGTATAGAAATGCTTATTATGTATGGGATGCTTATTTAGAGCAGAAATTAGAAATTATTTGAAGAATAATTTCACTCATAAATATGCAGATACGAGAACTAAAAAAGATGAACTTGAGATAAAACGGAGAATAATGGATTTTTATTTAAATAAAAAAAAGAAAAAAAAAAAAGAAAACAAGTTGTTAACAATGTTCAAAGGTTAAAAGTCCTCCTGTTTATATTTGGTATGTAATTATGAAATTTGCAAATGATTTTTACACAAAGAATTGAATAGAGTTAAAGTATACCAAATTATATATATATATATATATATATATATATATATATAGGCAATATTTTCTCTTTCAAACATGTTTGACTCAGTTGGACAGACACCTCATGTCTGTGACTCTGTCATTAATCCATTCAAGTCTCCGTATGAGTCGTTTGACTTTTGGATAAAATGAATTTAGGAAGGCGCTGTATCTTTCCCAAGTACATTCGGCCTAAATTGATGCCATTTCTAGGGGTGCGAATATTAAAAGAACAAACAATATGCATTTATTGAGAGTAGAGGCAAAACAAGTTGAAGGGGGAATTTACAAGATGGTTGGTTTGGTTTCTTTGTTTTTAATGGCATATCAACTCTTTTTATGTTATTTAATGCCAAATCCATTATCCTAGAAGAACAGTAGTGGTACTATTTAACCCATAGCTGAGAGGATAAGGGGGCTCATACATTTCCCAAGGGTATTTGCCCGAAAGTGAACGTAATAGCGCGACTGGCGTACGAACTCGCGAACTACGATTCCGCAGTCCAACGTTTTAACCATTACACCACGAGGACACCCCCGAATTTACAAGAGGTAAGAGGATGAATTGATAGGAAGTGTGCTATAAGCATTTTAAGATGTGGTCACTATATTCGAAGTGGATCTTGTTTTAAAAAAGTTCGTTAATCATTATATTAAAAGGTTTAAAAATGTTGAGGTTATATATATATATATATATATATATTTCTTAAAGAAAAACAAATATACATATATATATATATATATAGTTCACGTGAAAGAAATGGGTTTGTGTGTGTTTGTGTGTATATAAGATCATGCAAATTCAAGAAAAACAAAACAAAACAACAACAAAAGAAAACAACCAAGGGTAAAAAACAAACAAACAAACAGACAAACAAACAAACAAACAAACAAAAGCTCGAAAACAATAAAAGACAAAAACTGTGTGACAGACAAAGCCTTAATAAAGTGATGACTGTAAGGTTAAAATTGATTTCAGAGCTACAATATATATATATATATATATATATATATATATATATATATATATATATATGTATATATTTTTTTCGCTGGTACTATTAGCTGGTTCTTTATTAATTAAAACTACCTGCTTACATAGCTGTCATTTGCAACATATCCCGTAAAATATGCATTCTTTGAGCTAGATACGTCAAAGTATTGTTTTTTTTAAATTCTTATTTTATCAACTTCCAGGATCTGCAATTTATTTTTGAGTTTCTTGCATCAGTAATAAATCATTATCATATTAATAGATTGCATCTATTTTGAGACAGTTTTTTGAATGACAGTTTTTTGAATGACTTTGTCTTCAAGTAAGTAGTGACGTAAAATTTCTTGTGTAAAGCATTGTGATCAAGGATTATTAGTTGTTATAGGATATTAGTTGTTATAGGATACTGTTTTCAAATCTGAAACAAAAAAGAACACAACATTATTATTAATAGGGTTATTAACAGTCACATGGATCACACGTATATTGAGACACACTATGCAAAAAAAAAAAAAAACAGCATTCAGCATTAAATAAACCACAAAGGTTGATATGCCTTTAAACAAATAATCTAATCATTACTTGGTTTATTCTTGACAGGGCTATGTACAATGTACATTGTACATATATATTTAACAAAATGTGGTTATACCTCTTCCATATATATATATATATATATATATAGCCAACCCCTCTGCACTAGCTGGATACAAAACAAGTCAATTTTTATACAAAGTTTAACAGGTTTGAATTTAGAGTTTTCCCTCTCCTTGACCGGTTGCCATACTAAGATTAAAGAACCCAGTCTACCTTATTCTTGAATCACAGCTGAAGGGAATATTGTAGGAATCATACCTTTCCCAAGGGTATTAGCACGATTTGAAATGCAAACAGCTTCGTCCTGTATTTGAACTCAGGCTACCGTGACCATTTCCTACGACGGTAACCATTAGACGAGCACCTCCATTATATATATATATATATATATATATGTATATATATATATGTATATATATATATATGTGTGTGTGTGTGTGTGTCTGTTGCTTGTGCATAAGACATGAAGTAATGGACTGCAAGTTTTTTTCATCACCTTAAAATATCGTTGGCTGGAGACTTTTTTTCTCCCTTTTTCCATCTGACGTTCCAGTAAGGGACTCAATGAGAACATCATTTTGATATTTTTTACTTTATATCTGCTCTGCCTCAACACCATCGAATAATATTTCCCTTCTATATATATATATATATAAGGGATATGATCGCAAAATGAGTCCTAATAAAAAATATGAATATAGCATTTCGCTGTCTGATAGAGTGTCTGACAGTGGGTTGAAGATAAAAGGGGAGGCGGTACTTCCTCCTTGGAGGAATGGCAGATTATAAAGAAAGCACAATCTTACGCTACGAGCGGAAATACAAGTGGCTTGTGTTTGAAGAAAGGGTGACATGCCTTGTAGTTCAAAGATAGTAATAGACAAGATGCAAACACCAATACAAATTCCTTGTGGACTATATGCCACCAGATTGATTTCGTCTCATACACTTTCTTTACATTCTTACTATAAGCGTTCACTAACTTGGATGTTTTTCTATTTCTTTTCTCTTTCCTTATATCTTTCTTTGTTCATCTCTTTCGTTAACTTCTTTCCTTTTTCGCGCAAAGTATGAAGAATTGAGGGTTTACATTTTGATATATTATACATACATATATATATATATATATATATATATATATTGTCATCCACAGACAGATCTGTTTCGTTCTATCAGAACTCATCGGTGTGGCTAGACAGGCTAGATTCCCGAAGCTGAGATCGAAACTCGGTTGACTGAATCGCCAACCCAAGATTCTACCACTCAGCTATATATATATAACTCATCCGCCACAGGCACTATGCTTCATAAGGTCAATTTTTAAGAGAAGTAGAGGTGGTTTGAGTTCAGAGTTTTCGTTCTCTTGCAGTGGTTGTCCGAACAACGATAAAGAGAAGAAATGGATTCATGTCTTTCTCATGTATATCAACGTGGAGTGAAATACAAACAATATCATCTTGGATTTGAATTCAGGTTGCCAAATCCATTTCGTACTTTGAAAATTGTTACGATAAAGGCGCCTCCTTAAACTTATCTACCGCTCAATTTGTATTCGGTGCGTGTGTGTGTGTGTGTGTGTGTGTGTGTGTGGTTATAGCAATGTAACTGTAGTACATGCATACGTATGTGTATGCGTGTAGATTTACTTTTCGGGATGAACTGAAATTAAAAATGTTTGATGAAATGTATGGTATCGTATCTAATATTTTAGAAACAAGGTATTTTTTAGATTTCACGATCTAGGACAGGTGTAATGATTAGTTAGATTAATTAGCTAAATTAATTAGAATAATTTTAACGTAAATTTCTTGGCAAGATAGGATCATATATATTTTCCCTACCCAACTATTTTTCTCATCTTGTCTATATATTCAATAAAACGTCACAATTTTCACAAAAGATTCACAGGTTGATAGTAGTGTTGCGTTTTTGAGGCGGGAAGAAACAGTCATACAAACGTCTTCAAAAACAGAAATTATTTAAACTTAATTTTCAGAGGTTGGTTGGGAGTAAGGATCGAAGCATTTCAACGTAGTTGTCTCGACGAGATGTCATTTCTGTAAACAGCTAATTCTCAACTTGAGTAGAACGCCTTTCATTCAGTAGTTTTGCCTTCGTTCTCTCGCTTATGGTACGTCTTTTGCCATCTTCACTGTTGGACAATCACAGAGTCTCTCTCCCCAGTGCGTGGGGCTTACATTAATTCCAGCTTGGTTACGTTATGGGACATTCTATTTTCTCTCGAAGGCGCCTCTGGTGGTGTAATGGTTAGCAAGCTCGACTGGCAAACCTACACGAGTGAGTTCGAGTCTCATTGGGTGCCCCTTTCATATGGCCTTGTGCCACATCTAAGCAAAAACGCTTAGTAAATTACCATTCTATTTTCTCTCGAATTTCTCTCCAAACGTCTAGGGGGAATCCCCGCTGCGTAATGGCTAACGTGCTCGAGTGCAACATCTCTAGTAAGCGAGTTCGGTCTCAAGTCGCACTATTAGGTTTACTTTCGGTCTAATGCCCTTGGAAAAGGTATGAGTCTCCTTCTCCTCCCAACAATGGGTTCGATCTTACCACAAATGTTCTTCAACAAAAGTGGCTTTGGCATTAAATAACCCACAAAGGGTTATATGCCATTGAACAAAGACAACAGACCAAAGATGTTGTCCTCGATGACAACAGCGTTTTTGACGACTTCGGGGTCATTTCCAGGTCAGGTCTTAACACACTGCCATAAGTCTGGCATAATGATTTTACAGTTGTAAGACGTAGTTGGATTTCTCGTACTTTAATCTACTAAGGTCACCGATTAAACCAAGTGCACCCCATAAATATAGATAATATAGTAATGATTTCACAGTTGTAAGACGTAGTTGGATTTCTCGTACTTTAATCTACTAAGGTCACCGATTAAACCAAGTGCACCCCATAAATATAGATAATGTAGTCTCATTTCAGAGACTGAAGCTTATTTTAATTCGAGCAACACAGTACAAAGCTGAGATTCAAAACTATTTCCTTTACTATATCTCATGATATTTGTCTTAACGTATGTATTCACCTAAATCTATCCCATGGGCAAGATGTGACACAAGGTCAATTTTAAGTGTAGTAAGGCTGGTTTGAATTCAGAGGTTTTCTTCTTGACTGATTGCCTTACGAAAACTAAAGAAACCAGTATTCCCTACTATTTACTCATAGCTGGGAAAAAGTAGAACATATTGATTTATACCTTCCCAAAGGCTTTTGCATGAAGTGTAGCTTTAAGCGCGTCCCTTTGCTTTAATGTATCAGCGTGATATAAGGAAAAAGATATATATATATATATATATATATATATATATTGTCATCCACAGACAGACTAATTCGTTGGCTAGACACGTAGGACGCAGGAAGCTGGGATCGAAACCCACCCAACTTTATGTTAGACTTAGTGTTAGTGTTGTATAGTCACATACAACTGCATGTATACATATACAAATATACGCAGAACATAATCAAACATTATGACGAACTTCAATGAACGAACGAACACACTTCTTTATAAAAATATATCTCTCACACTTTATTTTACGATAGGGTGATGTTTCTGTTGTGTGTGAGAGATGAGTTGGAGACGGAGACAGACTGTTATTTTGATCCAAATTCTTCTCGCGACCATAGCAGCACTTCTTTCTTATCTTGGCTGGGGGGGGGTTGCTCAACCGTGGGTCACTGAGGGCCCAAAGCCCTCCGTCTGCCGCTGGTTCTCAATTCGGCATCCTCTCTCCAACTGACTCGAACCGCCCCGGGCACCTGGTTATATTATTGTCCCACGACCACCTGCTTCCGCTGTTCTTCCACTTATTTACACTGGTGCATCTCCTGATTGACGGCTTAGTCGAGGGTCAATCTATAATATTAGACCGCTCAGCCAACAAGCGTACCACGTCAGCTAGGGAATTATAAGGTATTAAGTAGTAGCGTTCGTTTATTTACATTTTATACCTTACCGGATACCAGAGTGCTTATATATATATATATATATATAGAGAGAGAGAGAGGAGATAAAAAACAAATGTAAACCTAATCTATTTTAAATATTATCATCGGAAATGTAATCCCTTTAATTTTCATCGACTACAGTCTAATAAACCCAAGAAAAAGATAAGATCGTTAGAATGGTAGGTTCTTCCACATCGTTCATATTCACCAAATTTATCGCCAGCAGATTTTCATTTGTTTCGTTCACACGAACATTTCATGAGTAGTAGGACATTCAGAAACAAAGAAGTTGAAAATGGTTTTTCAATTTTTTTCAGGTTTAACCTTAAATTTCCTTAAACGTGAAATCTATTTTTGGTATTAATATTAGAATAAATTGATTTTAGATTTTATCTACTACCTGGTAAAATGTCATTACATTACGAACGCCAAATATTTTCTACTTATGGGTATTTTTAACATTTGCCTTTATATGAACATTCTAATTAGCCACTTTGGAACGTTTACATTTTCCATGAACATTCTTATTAACCACTTTCGGAGCATTAATCTTACCATGAACATTCTAATTAGCCACTTTGGAACGTTTACATTTTCCATGAACATTCTTATTAACCACTTTAGGAGCATTAATCTTACCATGAACATTCTAATTAGCCACTTTGGAACGTTTACATTTTCCATGAACATTCTTATTAACCACTTTCGGAGCATTAATCTTACCATGAATATTCTAATTAGCCACTTTGGAACGTTTACATTTTCCATGAACATTCTTATTAACCACTTTCGGAGCATTAATCTTACCATGAACATTCTAATTAGCCACTTTGGAACGTTTACATTTTCCATGAACATTCTTATTAACCACTTTAGGAGCATTAATCTTACCATGAATATTCTAATTAGCCACTTTGGAACGTTCACATTTTCCATGAACATTCTTATTAACCACTTTAGGAGCATTAATCTTACCATGAACATTCTAATTAGCCACTTTGGAACGTTTACATTTTCCATGAACATTCTTATTAACCACTTTCGGAGCATTAATCTTACCATGAACATTCTAATTAGCCACTTTGGAACGTTTACATTTTCCATGAACATTCTTATTAACCACTTTCGGAGCATTAATCTTACCATGAACATTCTAATTAGCCACTTTGGAACGTTTACATTTTCCATGAACATTCTTATTAACCACTTTCGGAGCATTAATCTTACCATGAACATTCTAATTAGCCACTTTGGAACGTTTACATTTTCCATGAACATTCTTATTAACCACTTTCGGAGCATTAATCTTACCATGAACATTCTAATTAGCCACTTTGGAACGTTTACATTTTCCATGAACATTCTTATTAACCACTTTCGGAGCATTAATCTTACCATGAACATTCTAATTAGCCACTTTGGAACGTTTACATTTTCCATGAACATTCTTATTAACCACTTTCGGAGCATTAATCTTACCATGAAAATTCTAATTAGCCACTTTGGAATGTTTACATTTTCCATGAACATTCTTATTAACCACTTTCGGAGCATTAATCTTACCATGAACATTCTAATTAGCCACTTTGGAACGTTTACATTTTCCATGAACATTCTTATTAACCACTTTCGGAGCATTAATCTTACCATGAACATTCTAATTAGCCACTTTGGAACGTTTACATTTTCCATGAACATTCTTATTAACCACTTTCGGAGCATTAATCTTACCATGAACATTCTAATTAGCCACTTTGGAACGTTTACATTTTCCATGAACATTCTTATTAACCACTTTCGGAGCATTAATCTTACCATGAAAATTCTAATTAGCCACTTTGGAATGTTTACATTTTCCATGAACATTCTTATTAACCACTTTCGGAGCATTAATCTTACCATGAACATTCTAATTAGCCACTTTGGAACGTTTACATTTTCCATGAACATTCTTATTAACCACTTTCGGAGCATTAATCTTACCATGAACATTCTAATTAGCCACTTTGGAACTTTTAACATTTTATTACTTTCGAATGTCAGTGAATTTTTTCGTACCGAACTGAATGACCTTCCCCACTGACATTTTCTTCTAGTTTTCATTCATATTTCTTAATATTCTGTACGCACCTGCCATCATTAATTCTTTGGCAAATTCTATATCTTCTTTGATACGTTTTAAAATAGTGTCTAAATTGATATTTATTTAGACAACTTAGTATTTTTATTACAAACTGATGTCCTCGTACCAGATTCCTTTTCTTGATGATTATAATCACAACGAAACACTTGACTAAGTAGATTAAAAATATTGGTTAAAGTGTATTTGGCAACTGTAAATTCAATCTCTAGGTCAGTCAGTGCAAAAATGTCGTTATACTCTTATTCAGTGTTAGAGACAGACAAGCAACATTGCAAGGATGGACTGACTCCGAAGAATTCATCCGATCATGTCCATTTTGCGACGACCTTTTCCTCTCTTAGAATTTTACTGATTATCGGAATATCAAACTTTAAAAGAATATTCTCTTTTTAGTTGTAAAAGCAATGGTGACCAAGGAGCCTTAAACATTAGTTTTTCGATGATATTTATTAACTTATAAGTCCTTAGAAGTACATAGTCCAGTTTTATCACTTTGTTTGATAGATTGATCACGATTAATTGATTTTAACGGTAAAGGGCTATTTTATGTCGTTATGTACATTTTTTCCCATATTTTGTGTTGTTATTTCTTTAGGTTTATATCCACTAATGTTTCTATGGAATGTAAATAACTTTTAAACAGATCAATTTAATCCATAGATAAGACCATAAAAGGTACTACCACTCCGGATCAGAGTACACCTACGAGTAATTGCAATGAATGGTTTCTGTTCTCCCTTGATATCCAGAACTGGAACGTCATCATCACATACAGTTTAGTGTCATACGCAGGACACCTTCTTTTTTTGGGGGAGGGGGTCATAGCTTCTTGTTAGGAATACAGTCAGTATATTCTGAGCCGTACTGGTAGGGATAACTTCAGTGAAAAATATGGTGAATGAATTTATGGTCTGTTTCTATAATGTCAAGAACAGAATGTTACTTTTCTCTTTTATTAAATGATGATTTAATAAGTAGATAATTTAAATCCCTGATTTCTTATTGGGACCAAGGGTCCTATTTAGACCTGCCACTGGAACAAGCTTAAAATAATTTCCTTCCAGCAGGTTTTCAGTGTGTTGTTGAAGTTTCAGAGAGCATTATCCATCATTACTTTCGAAGAATCCTTTGAACATTCTACCAACCAGAAAAAAAATTATGGAATGACTGAAACCTGTTGCTGTAGAATACACTGACTGCATTCCAGTAGAGCGCTAAGACCCTTTCACTAGCGAATGTGCGGGATATGACATTATACAATCTGATGATGTGGCTCCGGCAATGCTGGAGCTTTGGAAAATGCGGAGTACTCCTTCATTGCTATCACTCCCTGGTTCCCTCTGACCCAGAGTGGTCACACCTGATTGGGTTCGATCTATGGGTCAAATAGAACTGTTTGACATTTATACGGTGTGCAAACAAATGACTTATGCGAAATTGAATTGCAAGAAATATAACTGTTTGAGCATTTAACTGCGTGTAAACAAATGACTGATGTTTAATTGAATTGTTAGTGAGAAAAAGTAATACTTAGGACTATCTGAGTTATGTTTACAAATCATGTATGCATAATATATATATATATATATGTGTGTGTGTGTGAGTGTGTGTGAGTGTGTAAAAACTGCATTTGGCATTAAATAACCAACAATGGTTGATATGCCATGAAACCAAGCCAAACAAATGAAACCTAACCAACAAACTGAACTGACAGAAGAGTTGCAATAGAGGACATTTCTGAAGAAATAAAAATTTCTGTCAGTGCAGCTCATAAAATTGTGCATGATAACCTTCCATTTTCTCAGATCAGTGGCCGTTGGGTTTCACCAGGAAAATGCAAGGACTCATAGTACAGCAAGAAGTCATCAGAGTTTGGTAATAGGCAGCTGCTATATCCTCCTTCTGATTTTCATTTGTTTGGACCCCTCAGAATTTCTACATAGAATAAAGTTTTCAAGTGATGATGAAGTAAAGAACACATTAAATCTCAGTTCAAACATTTCTATGCTGAGGGAATACAAAAACATCTTTTTTTTAATGGGGAAATGTTTTTTTTAAAGAATAGAGACTATATTTTAAAATCAGTACATGAGGCAGTTCCTGTGACGTAATGGCTAACGTGCTGGATTGCAGCCTTGAAGTAAGCGAGTATAAACTCTAGTCGCGCTATTACGTTCACTTTCGGAGTATCTGTGAGAAAGCTATTACTTAATAGTATCACTGCTGTTCTTCTTCAAGGATGGCTTTGGCATTAAATAACCCACGAAGGTTGATATGCCATTAAATAAATAGACCGAACCTAACACTTTTTCTGGATTAAATAGAAGCCGTTATAATGTAATATTCTTTATATTTATAGTCTGTTTTAATATATTTCAGTTTGATGTAAAATTAGGAAAATACTTAAATTTCATTATATCTTTACAGCTTGTTTCTTTTTATGTTTTCATGGCTAAAACAATTGAATCATACCTATGCATAAATCATGTGACTAGATTAAATGACTTGCTTTCATTTTACTATATGTTGGTTGGTTGGATGTTTTGTTTAATGGCGTATCAACCCTTTTCGTGTCATTTAATGCCGAATTAGATTTTAAACAATTTGGTTTAGTATAAGTATTGCTTTGGTTTACAAACAATTAAATGTCCAAACAGTTCAGTTAAATATCAAAAACAGTTTTATTTCAAACAATTTAGTTAAGTATAAGTACACAGTTTGGTTCTATTTACATACAGTTCTATTTCAAACAATTTAGTTTAACATAAGTACACAGTTTCAAAGTCAAAAACAGTTCTATTTCAAACAATTCAGTTTAGCATAAGTGCACCGTTTAGTTCTTGACCCATAGAGTGGACACTATAAAGTGCTACCACTCCGGGCCAGAGTGTACCTGGGATTGATGGCAATGAAGAGGTACTCCGAATTCCTTAAAGCTCCAACATTGCTGGAACCTCATTATCAGATTATTTAATGTCAGATCCAGGACACAAGTAGTGGTGGTGGTGGTGGTGGTGGGGTCTTCCTCCTCTGCAGAGAAGCAGTCGGTGTATTCTACTGCGCCAGTTGATTGCTCAGTTGACTATATGTAGAATTGATGTTATTTCTATGAGTTTGTGTTATGAAGCTCTTCTGGTGAATAAAGTATAGGGTTTCATCTGATGACTAATATATCAAGAACAAGTGGCTGTAGAAAGAATGTGAAATTAGCAAAAATTTTCATAGCAGTAGATAATTGAATAAAAACTACCCTCACAATACTTTAATGTCACCTTCTTTCACTTCTGTTCATCTGAGGGACTAGCATTATAAATGGTTAGTATCTAAGTAAGGTCAGCAGTAAAGCAGTATTCAATGGGCACCTCTGGTGGTGTACTGGTTAACAAGCGAGACTAGCAAACCTATACGTGTGAGTTTGAGTCTCATTGTGTGGCTCATTCATACGGTATTTTGCCACATTTACGCAAAAAGCTTAGTAAATCACAAAAATCATATTTAATTGGCGCCTTTGGTGGTGTAATGGTTGACAAGCTAGAATAGCAACCCTTCACGAGTGAGTTTGAGTCTCATTGAAAACCTCATTCATACAGCCTTTTACCTCATCCAAGGAAAAAGTTTAGGAAATCACTAAAGCTGTATTCTCTTTGTAGAGTTCATTTATATTGTTACTGTATATTTATCATCCAAAATAGCTTTAAATATTGAAAAAATACCCCCCCCAATAAACTAATCTCAATATTCAATTGTTCAGCTTTTTCGGTATGTAATTTAACGTAGCAAGAGGATCTTACAAGATCCTTTGATTTGTAAATTATCATATGCGTAAGGAAATTGAGGATACTTGCGAGAAGGCTTTGAACTGTCCAGATTTTGAAAACGGAAATGAAAATTTTGTTAATAGATTTGACTTATATAGAGACAGAGGCAATGGCTAAGACTGAAGTGAAGAATTTGCGTAGAAATCGCTCTTACGTGGAATACGATTATTTCCATTTCACTAAAGTAAGTAAGGTTGGCGACCTTAGTCGACGATAACCCAAAGGTTCCATTTTTAATAGCTACTACACCGAGGTGTATGGGGAGGGTGCAACACCTTTCCCTGGATTGCTCCACTTTACCCTTGATCCGTATTCTATAATACTGAGTGTTAAAAAAGGCGGCATCAAGTACTATTTTTTAAGTCTTTGGTATGACTCAACCTGGGATTGAACCCCGGCCTCCCGGACTATTAGCGAACACTTTACTCATTAGGCCAATGGCCCGGTTTACCGGTCCATTGGCCTCTGGATGTTTTAGCCTGCCAAGTAGTTTAAGCAGTACTGCATTTTACGGTACAACGAAAACCCTACACGTATGACGCTAAACTGCATCCGATGGTTTGGTTCCAGTTACAAAGTTCTGGGAACTGGAGTTCACCTTAATTTCTATTACTCCCGAGTCCACTATGTTAGAGTACTGCTGGTATGAATTGTTTTCCTTCTCCTTGACTAGTTTCTTAACCAGTGCTAAAGCACCCACTCTGTGCCTGTATCTACTCATATATGGAAGGGGAAGAGATTAAGTCATGCCTATCCTAACGGGATCAGCACGAAGTGAAAGGCAAACAACCTCGTCCAGAATCTGAGAGATATCTCGTAATTACCTTATGCCAGTCTTACAAAGTTGCCATTTCAATTTTAGATGATTTTTTTTTTTTTGTAGTTGTTTGTTTTTGCTTCCCTGCTTACACAAGTCCTTAATATGAACATATTGTTTTCTGTAAAAGTCTAAAATAGCATTTCGTGAATTAAATCAATTTTGATTCTAGCAGAAAAAACAAAAATAAAACGACCCCCCCCAAAAAAAAACAAAAAACGATGGAGCATAATATTTGAGTGGGTTTATAGTTTTCGTGAACTTTTGATCTTAATTGACCTAATTAAATGCTATGAATGAGTCGGTAAATTGATTAGTAAGACTAATTAACAAAATTTTGAAGTATTGTTCCTGAAAATATATTTTGAAGATATTTGTTGTATTTCCCCTAGTTCTCACTCTTGTGTGTAATGTTTTTCATAAATATTTGATCAAACGTTGCAAATGTCACTTAGCTTTCAAACTGAGGAGTTTAGTCTTAAAGCAAATGATATTTACTATAAAGTAGACACACACACGTGTGCGACTTATTTCAGAATAGATATCGTAGAAGATATGATCATTTATATTTCTACTTCGATATATATCTTATTCATATATTCGATTTGGCAGGGTTTGATTTCTTTGTATCATGGCATAATAGCATTCGTGAGTCAGTTAATGCCAAAGCCATCTTTGTTGAAGAATAGTTGTAGTTCTTCTTAAATGAGGAAATTTAGTGGTGTTCCTGCTTTTTCCAATGGTTTAATCCGAAAATAAACATAACAGCGCGATGATAGGTCGAACTTGCTTATTTTGAGGCTGCTCTCCTGTATTTTAACGGCTACGCCACACCATATATTCAATAAAACGTTGAATACGTAGGCTGACATCTTAAAGACTTACATATCTGAATTTCTTTTACTTTAATCTACTTTCAGAATTAAAAACGGGTGTGTTGCAATGATCCACAAAGTAATTTTCTCTGCGTTCGATTCTCACTCGTATCTTACAGATCTCTCGGTGGTGGGAGCTGCTGTAGTGGAGTAGCTAACGTGCTGGACTGCGACATCATATTACGCGAGTTCGAACCCCAGTCACGCTATTACGTTCCCCTGCAGACTCATACTCTTAGTGAAGCTTTGAATCTTAATATTTTTCCAGTTATGAATTAAATAGTAACTTTTACAAGGATGACTTTGGCATTGAACTACTCACGAAGGTTGATATGCCTTTAAACAAAGAAATTCATGACTATTTCTTATCTTGTGTTCAGTTCTCTAAATGACGACTCCATATTTTTGACATTGGCCTAAACTTAATCAAAATCTACTTATGCTAAGAATGAAAATATGTGCACCCAAAAGCAGAGAATATGATTTCACAATAATTGAAGATAAGCCATGTCAATCTGTCTTGGGTTATTTTATGCCTAGAGGTTAGGAAATCGCATTTATTGTATTATCATATTTACATCTTTACGTTGATATTTCTTTTGATGGTTTGGCATGGTTTAATGGTATATCAACCATTGTTGGTTATTCAATGCCAAATCCATTTTTATACATATAAACAGTTCTATTTCAAACTGTTCAATTTAGCATAAATACAAAGTTTCAATGTCAAAACACTATTTTTTCAAACAATTCCGTTTTGCATGAGTACACGTTTTAAAAGTAAAAAACAGTGCTTTTTCAAACAATTCGGTTTAGCATAAGTTCGCAATTTAAATATCAAAACAGTTCTATTTCAAACAATTTAGTTTAACATAAGTACACAGTTTAAATGTAAAAAAAACCAGCTCTATTCCTAAAAGTTCAGTTTAGCATAAGTACACAGTTTAGTTCTATTTGACCCATAGATAGGACCAGTTCAGGTGCTAACACTCCGGGCAAGAGTGGACTTGGGAGCGATGGCAGTAAAAGGGTATTCCGCATTCCCCAAAGCCTCAGAATTACAGGAGCCTCACCATCAGATTGTTTAGTGCCATATCCAAGATACTCGTTCGGGGAGTCTCACCCCTCAGTAGAGCTGCAGTTGGGCTATATTTCTTGAGAGTTTTTTGTACATAATCCTATTGGTTGGTTGGTTGGTTGGATTTATGGTATATGATATGTCAAACTTCAGTTTTTGAATTCCAAGTCCTGTTTTTACATATATATTAAATATATAATTTGTAAACGAATTGTTTGTAGGAAGTATTTTAAAATTTGTTTGCCTTCAATGAAACGGTTTCAAGACTTCTTATCTAATGCTGATTTAATTCAAATATCAAGGACACTCGTTGTGTGTGAGTGTAGGTCTTACCCCTCTGTAGAGATGCAGTCGGCTTATTCTACGGCCCCAGCCAATTGGGCTAAAGTCCTATCGAATACGGATAATTTTTTTCAACGATCTATTTACCATAAATTGGTTCCTAACTGGTACCACCCTTCCAGGTCAAAGTGGACATGAAAGTAATAGTGATGAAAGGGTATTTCACGTTCCCAAGGTCATCAGAACTGGAGCCGTTTTGGGTCATAAGTAGGACACCCCTTTTTGGTGGGGTGTCTCACCCATCTAAGGGGAGACAATCAGCATATCATAATCCCCGATAAAATGATCTGAGCTTCTGGATGAAACATTTAACTTTTTTTTAGTTAAAAAGTGAAATCTCAGACGTAGTTGGTGACACAATAGGAATTTAAAATTGACGCGTAAATTTTGTGTATTTGTTTTTTATCAATATTTTAATTTATCCTGTGTAAATGTTACCCCTAGTATAAGTATTTGATATCCATCCAACCTCTCAACATGCCGAATTTGACTTATGATTTTATAGTGGTGGGGGTACGCACAAATCAAGACATGCGCGGGCATCACAAAAAATACTTAATCTCTTCTGCATTGCCCATTTTTGGAGATGCCTCGGGCACCAAGCGGATAGTAACTGGGGGAAAGAACCTCTGGGAGCAGGCTATCCAATATAGTGTTTATACTTTGGCATAATAACATATTTATATTTAGTCTAAAGCAAGTGTCACAAATTCAAGCACACGAAATTGCCATTATGTCCCGGAGAAGAGGCGCATAAAGGTGAGAAGATAGGTCCACAATTTCCCCCAGTCATAGTACTAATAGTCTGCTGGGAGAGAGGACACCCTTTATTTATCCAAATGAATGTGCAGTAGCAGTAAGTGTCTAAGATGATGTAAACACGGGCAAAAAGTCTTGCGTGAATAAAAAAAAGACATAATCTATTATAACATCAAATCTCATCGTCTATTTGTTACCGTAACATTAGCCGAAAGCGGAGCAAAAAGCGAAATTTTTATTCGAGCAATACACCTAAAAAGTCAGTGAACATTTAGAGAATAAAGCAATCTTTGGACCAATTTACACCTGAATTGCCATTTTAGGGGGTCTGAATTCGCGCTGATATTCGTTCTTGATATAATATTAATAACTATAAAATGCTCCCTGATTAGAGATGTCCATATCATCACGAACTTTAGTTCCAACAGGAACCTGAGTTCATGGATCGTCTATTATATCATTTAATCTCTGCGTCTGTTTGTAACCGAATTATTGAGAAAACGGGACATTTTTTGCATAAAATTTTCTATGGAAAACTACCGCTAAATTTGCAAGGTGATGGAAGTAAATTTGGTTTCTGGTCGATTCGGCTACTGCTAGCCAAGTTATTGGTACTTTTAGGGTAATTTGGAAAATTTTCAGACGTTACACAAACCCCTTCGGTTGTCTTTCACTCTTTCGAAATCTAATCAAGACCAAAAACATTTCTGCGTAGGAGAATATTTATGTTTCTTATAAAGATAAGTCCTCAGAGAATTTAAATCATTAAAAAGATTTTAAAAAGCGACATCTTTTTCAATTGTAAAAGCTTTAAATTCTTATTTTAGAAAAAATACACCACCATATATATATATATGTGTGTGTGTGTGTGTGTGTGTGTGTGTGTGTGTGTGTGTGTGTTTAAGTCTGTTATTGTCTCTTCATTTAATTTTCTAAAAAAAGTTCTACATGCGAAGATATTTATATTTCTTATTTCTCCATTCAACAACGAAAAGAAACTGTATTTTGATATAGATTTTTCTAAGATCTATTTCTAAGTAAAAATAAACAGATAAAATGAATTTCTTTTGAACAAATTTATGATAGATCAGGTTTTTTACAACGTTGTGAGTGTATATATATATATATATATATATATATATATATTCTCATACACAGATAGACTGTTTCATTGTATCACAACTCTTCAGTGTGGCGAGACACGCGAGATGGTTCAAGCTGGGATCGAAACTCGGTTGACATTTCAGCTGTCGGATTTCTTACCGCAAATTATCGCCATCCTCAGCGTAAGAAACAAACAAAAAAAATATATATATATGTATATATATATATATATATATATATATAAACATTCGCTGATATATGAGGATCTTTCAATAAATATAGATGAATTATCTTTAAAAAATAAATTAAATGTTTAAGATTCTTCTTTTACATAAATACAAACTCTACAATGTTTGGAATTGGTTTGTATGAAACATTTTTTTAATCTTGCCAAAATATTTGTTTTGAGGCTATTCAAAATGGGGCAAATCAAACAGACTACTCTAAAAGTGAACAGAGATATGTCACCAAATTTTTTGTGGTTGAGAAGTGCAAACCAATGTGAATGTTACAGAAGAATGTGGGATGTGTATGGAGAAGCATATTTAAGCAAAACAATGTTTATAAATGGGCTAAATATAGGTTTGCCAAATGAATCTGTGTCGAAAAGACTGTCCATGCAGTAGAAATGCACTTACTGCCCTTTAAATAAAAAAAAGCTGCAAGTGCAGCGGTTCGTAAAGAAAGTCACTCTGACCGTCTTCTGGTGCATGAAAGGACACATAACTACTTTAATTTCTAAGAAAAAGGTGCAAATGTAAACAATGTTTTCTATTGCCAACTCCTTAGGTAAAGTTGTCTGAATTTCTGAGACGAAGCTTGATGATTTTTATCATTGAGGGTTTTCGGACTATTGTCTTCATCTTTATTGTTATTTCCTTAGAAACTGAAAACATAGCGTAACGGTTATAGGCTTTGGTTCTCTAACCTTCTCAGGGGACAATCATTTGAAGGTTGCAGGTTCAATCCTGACTGCAGGCGAGTAACAATACAGGAATACTTAACACTTATACCCTGTTATTCTTAACGGAATCATAACAGGCGACCCCCGTAGATTAAATAAAGGACATAATTCGAAGTTCCGTGTAGGCTCTCGAGTTCTACAAACACCTGAAGAAGGCCGGAGGACATATCGGCCGAAACGTTGTAGAAATAACAATAAAGATAAAGACAATAGTCCGAAAACCCATAAAAATCCTTTGGTAAAATTCACCTTATTTATCGAATTACTTGACATAGCGTTACTGGCAAATACACCTGACCAAGCCGAAACACTTCTACATAGTTTGTAACGAGCAGCAGCAAGCATAGGCCTCCATGTTAATGCACACAAAACGGAATATATGTGCTATAACCAAACGGGGGACATCTCCACTCTAGAAGGAACCCCACTTAAACTAGTAGACAAATTCACATACCTAGGAAGCAGCGTCGAATCAACTGAAAAGGACATCGAAACGAGGTTAACGAAAGCATGGACAGCTATCAATAGGCTATCGATTATATGGAAATCAGACCTAACCGATAAAATGAAACGCAGTTTCTTCCAGGCAGCGGTCACATCGATACTGCTATATGGATGCACTACATGGACGCTAACAAAACGGCTGGAGAAGAAACTAGACGGCAATTACACAAGAATGCTGCGTGCAATCCTGAACAAGTCCTGGCAGCAACACCCCACAAGACACCAACTGTACGGCCACCTGCCCCCTATCACGAAAACTATCCAAGTTAGACGAACCAGACATGCAGGACACTGCTGGAGAAGCAGAGATGAACTCATAAGAGATGTACTCTTATGGATCCCCACACATGGCCGCGCAAAAGCAGAGCGACCAGCTCGAATGTACATTCAGCAGCTATGTGAGGATACAGGTTGTTGTCCTGAAGACCTACCTAGGGCGATGAACGATAGGGAGGAGTGGCGAGAGAGGGTCAGGGATATCCGTGCTGCCAGCACGATATGATGATGATGATATCATTAAAAAAAAAATGAAAAAAAAAATCATCCAGTTCATGAATGTCTTGATTGACAGATGAAAGATTGTGATCGTAACCAACACTTAATAAATGATCAAGAGATTGCGAAACTTCAAATTTTCAGTTGGTTGATTTTATTCGTTTTCGTAATCCTTATTACATTGTCTCTACTATATTCTTTTACTGAGTACTCTATTATTCATTAGTGTTTTAACCAGAAATTTTAGTTTTTAAAAGAACGCTGTTTGTTCATAGCCTGGAGCAAGCATCAAGAGGCATTGGTCAACGAGTACATCGTTTAAGTACTTTAATAAACACGATACTATTTTCTCAAGAAATTGCTTGTCTCTAAAATTTGTAAGCTAGCTCGTATACCTTGGTAGCGATATCTTATTTATTAAAAGTGATATCAATATATATATATATATATATATATATATATATATATATATATATATATATATATATATTGACATCGCTTTCATTAAATAGGTAAAACGTGATCTGCTATTGACGAGTTAGCAATCATATGGAAATCTGATCCCTCTGATAAAATAAAACAGGAATTCTTCCTGGCAGTAGCCGATATCGTACCATATGTGCGGCTGCACCACTTGGAATCTAATGAAATGTTTGAAGAAAAAGCTAGCTACGAACTACACAAGGTTGTCACGAGCTATTTTGAACAAATCCTAGAAGTAGCAGCCTAAAAATCAGCAGTTTTACGGCCACTTACCCTCTCAACTTAAAAACCATCGAAGTAAGACGAGCAAGACATGATGGACATTGATGAAGAAGTAAGGACGAACACAAAAGCGACTTTTTCCTATGGACTCCTACACATAGACACACCAGTATTGGCCGACCAGCAAAAACTTAAATTCACATCTATGTGCGGACACTGGATATAGTCAAGAGGACTTACCAAATATGATAACCGATAGGGATGGATGGTGAAAGAGAATCAAAATAAACTGTCCTGTCGGCATACTTTGATGATTATGATATATGAGTATGTATATGCGTGTGTGCGTGCGTGTGTGCAATTTACTGTATTTGACGGTATATAAGGCGCACATTTTTTATATTCAAAATATCTTTTGAGATTCCCTTTCATAATCGGTCGAAATTAGCTTCTATTAGCGTAGACTTTAGAGGAGCTTTCATATACCCATTGTCATTATTTAAAAGACTATTTTGCAGATTAAAAGTGTTATCATTGATTATATTATTATTATATTATATTAATTTCATTATCATTATTATATTAATTTCATTATCATTATTATATTAATTTCATCGCATTTAATATTTGTACTTTGTTTTTTTTTTTCTTGATTTTCCCTGATGAAATTGGGGTGTGTCTTATACACCGTGCGTCTTATAAGCCGGTAAATGCATTGTTACGCATTTTGATTTATAAAACATTAAAAATGAATGTTCTACAGAAACCTATTTTAAATGGTTGTACTAGATAAATGCAATTGAAATAGGAGAAAAGGCATTGTCAATGACCTGGCTGTTAGGCAAATGTTATAGACAGAAATAGGGTTATTGTACAGGGTACAACAGAAATATTTCCTGCATTCTAAACGGTCACCTAAACGGTACTAATGAACTTCGGCCAGTAGTAATGGTAGTTCCATCTAGCTAATATCTTAACATTTTATTTTCAGATACAATCAGTAACGATCACGGCTTAAAACGGTGCACATTGTGTGTTTGCTGGTGAAACTGTAATCGCTACACAGAGAGCTTTTCGTGTTCAATTCATGTTACGTCGGAAAAATGCTGTTCCGGATAGAAAATTATGCTCATTAAACCAGCCAGGGAGATTGAAATGAGCTTCAAGAGAGGAGAACAGCATTTGCAGGAACTCTGTAATCATCTGTCATAAAAAAAACCCAAAACCCCCAAAAACAACAACACCGTTTTAATAGAAAACGCACGGTGTGTACCGGCCCAAGACTTTAATCATTACTGATTGTATATAAAAAAATAATAAGACATTATCTAGATGGAGTTAATATTGCCCCTTGCCTAAGATCACTTGCTCCTCACAGGTGACAGTTTAAAATATGGGAGATATTTCTGTCATTTCCTGTATGATGAATGTATTGATCATGATTTTACTATTGCAATGCATTGCAAAGGATTTAAAAACTGAAATGCTTTTTAAATGATGTTACTATATGACATAGTAAATAAGGAAGAAAATGACTATCAGTTTTCAATAACTAAATATTGGTACTTGTTCAGTGAACTGAAACACAGAGAAAAGATTTTTTCCATCCTCATTTCTTTTAGAATGTTTGACGTTTTTGACGTTTTTTAAAACCTCAAATAGATTCCTCTCTTTCAAATCGTCAACACCAATGAAGGAATTGTTTTCTTTCTTTCCTTCTTCTTCTTCTTCTTCTTCTTCTTCTTCTTCTTCTTCTTCTTCTTCTTATTATTATTATTATTATTATTATTATTATTATTATTATTTCTTACGAGTCTTTCACACTAGCGTTAATTATTACAAGGACTGGTGTTCTGGTCGGGATTAGGTGATCTGTTTGTATCTCAAAATCACAGAGAATTTTGTGCATCTCATTCTCCAGGACGGATTCTAGTTTGTACATACACCATTTAATAGTATGGTCAAATTTTAATTTCTTGCACAATTCCCAGTGGATCATCTAGCCCACTCAGTCGTGTTTATTCTCATAACCCTTTTGCTCTTGTTTGCTATTTTTGCTTATAATGTGATTAATCGTTTTGACTTTGTCACTACATAACCAACATTTGCTATTCTGTTGCGTAATATTATTTACTCATTAGAGTTTTTCACATCAGCGTCAGCTGATGGTATTTCACTGCAGTTTGAGCGACAGCTAGTCTCCTCAAGTCTCCAGGACTCTTCTCAGAATTCTGGCCGTTCTCAATAGTGAAGTAGTTTGGACGGTCTCCACTCGTCCGCCGACTTCCAAGTCCTCCAATCCCTTTAGTAGTCCTTTAGTTACTGTTACAAACACACCAATTACATTTGGTATAATTGTCACCAGCATGTTCCATAGTTTTTTCAATTCCCTTGCAAGGTCGAGGGAGTTATCCTTCTTTTCACATTCTTTCAATTTTATTCTGTGGTCAGCCGGGACAGCAAAGTCGTATTGTTATTATTATTATTTCTTTTTTATGTTACTGTTTGTTCTTCGGGAGCTTTTCTTTTTCATTTTTGTTAGCTGCCGTAACACTTTCGTGCAGTTGAACGAAAAATTTGATGGCGTAACTTTGGGCGGTATTTTTGCATTCAACACACTAGCCGTTAATATGTCAAGATTACGGTGAACACAGTTAATAAGACAAGCAGCGACAAGTCTCGTTACGCATGGCTGCAATCAAACAACTACCTGCTCGACAGTCATGGGGGCAATATTAAAAAAAAAAAAGGAAAAGAAAAAGAAGAAAGATGAAGAGGAAAGCAAAAAGAAACTAATATTATTTCTTAATAGGCTTCAAATGCAATCACAGATGCATATACTGATATACATGGGCGCATGCGCGCACGCGCGCGCACACACACACACACACACACACACTCACAAAAGTAAGGTCGTTGTTATTTACTTGGGACGAGCACTTTTTTTTTTAGAAGATTTAATTTCATACCGGTTGCTTGGGATCAGAAAAACTGTTCAGAGCTAACTCCTTAGTTAAAAAAAAAAGAAAAAAAAGGAAAAAAAAAGGAAAAAGAAAACAAAAAACAAAACAAACAGCAAAAAACAAAAAAAAAGCAAATAAAACAACTTTTAACCTTGTTCGTATACCGCTTTTTCTAAATTTATTTTATATTTGTCTTTTCTGATTTTATTCTATTTTTATTCAATTTAATTTTCTTCTTTCTTTTTTTTTTTTTTGCTTTATTTAATTTTCTTTTCTTTCTGTTTTTATTTCATTTCATTCAGATCTTTATTTAAACTCTAACCCCGTTGACACAGTGAAAAAACTAAATGAATTTTCCCTGAAAAATGACTGCAACATGTGTGTATTTTTTTTTTTTTTTTTTGTATTTTTGATACTTTTCTTAACCCTGAAATTCTCATCTGACACACTTTCACCATTATAATTTTCCTTTAGAGAATCTGAATCAGTTGTGCTTCATACTAGATGACACATTTGATATAATAAGTGATATAAAAGAACGGATCACTTTAAAATCTTATCCCCGGACTGGTTCAAGTGGGGTGGGGATGTCAAAGAGATTACTTTCATTATGATGAAAGGGATTACTTGAACTTCTCTACCTCTAAGCGAAGTGTGTTCAGAAAGTATCGAGACTGAAATGATTTTCATCAAGAAAGAAAACTACGGACGAAATGTCACTTTCATTCAAAACAATATTCCCCATTCTCCTTTCATTGCCTTTTTTACGGGTTGAAGCAATTCTTTCAGAGTCAAAAATGCGTATTTTTATTGCTTAATGCACTCTACTTTAGAATATTGGTTCTTTGTTTAATGACATATCAACCACCATGGGTTATTTATTGCCAAAGATATCTTTGTTGAAGTTCAGCAGTGATACTATTTTAGCAAAAGGAGTGATAATGGGGTTCTTACGTTTTCCAAGGGTATTAGTCCCGAAGTAAATGTAATAGCATGAATGGAATTCGAACTCGTTTACCACAATGTCAAAGTCCAGCACCTTAGCCATTACGCATTGACGACTCTTCTTTAAAATACTGAATTACTATTATGTTTTATTAAATGCTTATTAATATTAGCTAACCGGCGTCGAAATTTGACAACTATTTTCTTGTTTCTCCTTGAAATGTGTAAAAATCTATATTTTATTTGTGAAAAGAGTCTAAGATTTTTGACTATTTAGGTCATATGTTCTACTGAAAAAACTTTGAGAGGATTATGGTTAAATAGCTACAATTGGCGACAAAGCATATTGTGATCGACAAGATCGTAAAAATTAACCATTTTACATAATTGCAATATATAAAAGTTAAAATAGTAAGTAATAACGATTCGATGAATTGATGTTTCATCGTCAAGATGACATGCCAAGTAAGTTCTCATCATTGGCCTTTTTAGGACAATGTGGGTTACTTGGTGATACCCATCTCCCCTTTCATAACCTATTAAGTCATCAGGATTCCATGATGAGTAATTCTTCTTTATATCTCTCGGGGCAATGAGGGTTACTAGGTGACAGCCATCTCCTCTTTCATGTTTTCCATGCGAAATTCCTATTATGGTATCTCTCAAGGCAATGAGGGTTACTTAGCGACACCCATCTCCTCTTTCATAACCTATTAGGCCATATTTTCTATGCTGGGTAATTTCTTCGATGGTATCTCTCGGGGCAATGAGGGTTACTTGGCGACACCCATCTCCTCTTTCATAACCTATTAGGCCATATTTTCCAAGCAGAGTAATTCCTTCTATGGTATCTCTGGGGGCAATGAGGGTTACTTGCCGACACCCATCTCCTCTTCCATAACATATTAGGCCATATTTTCCAAGCTGAGTAATTCCTTCGATGGTATCTCTCAAGGCAATGAGGGTGACTTGGCGACACCCATCTCCTCGTTCATAACCTATTAGGCCATATTTTCCAAGCTGAGTAATTCCTTCGATGGTATCTCTCGGGGCAATGAGGGTTACTTGGTGACACCCATCTCCCCTTTCATAACCTATTAAGTCACCAGGATTCCATGATGAGTAATTCTTCTTTATATCTCTCGGGGCAATTAGGGTTACTTGGTGACAGCCATCTCCTCTTTCATGTTTTCCATGCGAAATTCCTATTATGGTATCTCTCAAGGCAATGAGGGTTACTTAGCGACACCCATATCTTCTTTCATAACCTATTAGGCCATATTATCTATGCTGAGTAATTTCTTCGATGGTATCTCTCGGGGCAATGAGGGTTACTTGGCGACACCCATCTCCTCTTTCATAACCTATTCGGCCATATTTTCCAAGCTGAGTAATTCTTTCGATGGTATCTCTCGTGGCAATGAGGGTTACTTGGCGACACCCATCTCCTCTTTCATAACCTATTAGGCCATATTTTCTATGCTGAGTAATGTCTTCGATGGTATCTCTCGGGGCAATGAGGGTTACTTGGCGACACCCATCTCCTCTTTCATAACCTATTAGGCCATATTTTCTATGCTGAGGAATTTCTTCGATGGTATCTCTCGGGGCAATGAGGGTTACTTGGCGACACCCATCTCCTCTTTCATAACCTATTAGGCCATATTTTCTATGCTGAGTAATGTCTTCGATGGTATCTCTCAGGGCAATGAGGGTTACTTAGCGACACCCATATCCTCTTTCAAAACCTATTAGGCCATATTTTCTATGCTGAGTAATTCCTTCGATGGTATCTCTCGGGGCAATGAGGGTTACTTGGCGACACCCATCTCCTCTTTCATAACGTATTAGGCCATATTTTCCAAGTTGAGTAATTCCTTCGATGGTATCTCTCGGGGCAATGAGGGTTACTTGGCGACACCCATCTCCTCTTTCGTAACCCCTTAGGCCATATTTTTCATGCTGAGTAATTCCTTTTATGGTATCTTTCAGGTAATGAAGGTTAATTGGCGACACCCTTCTCCTCTTTCCTAACTAATTAGGTTATAAGTTTTCCATGCTGGGTAATATTTTTTATGATATCTCTCAGGACAATGAGAATTACTTGTCAGTATCCGTCTCCTCTCCAAGAAATAACGGTCACAGTTATATAGTACCAATAGCAGGCAATAATCCCTAGAATCAATTATTATCTCAGTTATACTTCCCCTGTAAGCAACTTAATTAATTGGAACAAAAACACTCACTGATATGTTATAATTTTCTTATTTTCTTATTTTCTGTATTTACCCAGATGACATAAAAGCTATGAGATACTATTTACCAACCCCTCCGCTCGGGCAGGATATGACACAAGGTCAATTTTTAAGCGGAGTTTAACAGGTTTGAATTCAGAGTTTTCCTTCTCCTAGACTAGTTGCCTAACCAAGGCTGAAGAACCTAGTCTGTCCTACTATTTACCCATAGCTGGAGGGAGAATAATTGGATTCATACCTTTCCCAAGGGTATTAGTGCTATGTGAAATGCAATCAGTCTCGTCCAGGATTTGAACTCGTATCGCCGTGTTCATTTCCTACGGCGATAACGACTAAAAGCTATAAAAATAAAAGCTATAAGATAATCATAATTAATGACAACGGGCATACATCAATTTTGTCAAAGTTTAGGAAATGATAATGTTTAATGTAATTTTATTTGCTTTTATCTTTTATTTACAACGCGTTACTACCTTACAGTGGTACTACATCGAGCGTGGTGGAAGAAAAACGGTTTCAGGTTTGATCGGAGATCTCAGATACCCTCGACCTCTCCAGCAAATTAGCAATTACTTCAAATGAATATTTGGCCGCGTCAGAGATGATCTAATCTCATAAGGAGAAAGCCATCTGCCTCACAGAAATTAAGAGAGTACATTTTGGGTACTGGATGAGAGACAAATACCCTTTTACAGCCAAGAGGACACTGAGATATTAAGGGTCAGAGATATCCAACTTGAAAGCGATTCATAGTAGGATCTATTAATATAGATTAGAATCTTTTCAGGTTGTTTGAAATCAGGACAAAAATAGCGGAGCCTTTTCTGTACGGACGGATGGACAGACAGACATTTCATGAATTATTTTCTTGGAGATCTTCAAAAGATCTTACCACTCCATCAGCGGGGCTTAGAATACCCTGACTGTACCCCTATAGATGGATAAGGCCCGCAAAACAGGGATATCCTGAGTATGACACAAAACTGCATCTTATGATGAGGCTCCCGTCCTAGAGATATGAGGAGTGTGGAATACTCCTTCATTACCATTACATCTAGGTCTACTCTGACCTCGAGTGGTAGTACGAGTTAGGATACAATCTATGGGGTTAAATAGATCTGTTAAAAATTATTCGTTTTCGATAGGACCGTGTGCAAAAGCCCCTAAAACAACTTAAAAAACAACAGCAAAAATTCTCTATATATAAACGTACAATGAACTCGATTCCCAGGCATTTAGGCATAAAATAACCTTTATCACAATTAATTTTTCCTTCGAATTATTTAGAACACTGAAAGTATAAAGTGACAGTTTGCGTTTTTAACTCCAGAAAAAACAGGAAAACTCGGAAGGGCCACACAAGTTTGGGTGACGCTATATACTAGGGTCGAGTGAAAAGTTTATTGGCTGACCAAGATACTCTCATTGTAACTCGCCCTGTAAAAAATGCATTCTTTAAGATAGAGACATCAAATCAATGTTTTTTTGAGTTATTATTATATCAGCTTCCAGGACTTGCAGTCTTTTTTGAGTTTCTTGTCTCAGTAATAAATCATTATCATATTAATAGGTTACATCTATTTTAAGACAGATTTTTGAATGATTTTGCCTCCAAATAAGTAGTGACGCAAAATATTTTTCCTCTCTTATGTCCAGCATTTCATCGAGGATTAATAGTTGTTATAGTAAACTATTTTTAATTGTGACCCCCCCCCAAAAAAAAACCCCCAGCAGCGTTAGTATTAGTACAGTAATCAGCAGTCACTTGGGTCCCATGTACATTGAGACACCCTGCATTTGACCAAATAATGTTTATTTTTTAAAATAATTCCCCTTGTGGTTCACACACTTCTTCCATCGGCGTTGCAGTATTTTGATCCCGTTGGTAAAATGTCATCAATAGTAGATACGACAGCATCATATGAACTTTTCAGTACATGCTTGTACAGGTTTTATGTTAAAAAAGAAATAGGCAGCTTGCGACTTATGTATATAAAATCAGGTGATGTTAAAGAGTAATTTTTTTTTCAGGGATTTGAGACCACCTGCAAGGATAACATTTATAGCATGGCCTTTAGTTGAACTCGATTTTGACAGCAGGTGACCAAGAAGATTGCTTACCGATTTGCCTAGTTAAGAATAAGTGAAAATGGCTACTTCTTGTGTTCCCCTCCATCCCTAAAGAAAAAAATATTCTGAATAACCTCAACTATAATTAACATTTTTGGGTGGAATGGAAAAGAAAAGGGAAACAAGTTTAATTATAAACGAGATATTATTAAATTACAGGCAATATATATATATATATATATATATATATATATATATATATATATATATATATATATATATATATATATATATATATTTAAAAAAGGTAGTTTCGTTTTAGCAAAAGGACACAAGTAGGTCAAAGAGTAATGTCGACCTCATACTCAGTAGTCATAATCTCCAATATATATATATATATATATATATATATATATATATAGAGAGAGAGAGAGAGAGAGAGAGAGAAAACGAGAGAGAGTGTGTGTATATAATGGTTATCATCATTGGAAATGGACGAGATGAACCGAGTTCAAACTTTGTACGAGGCTGTTTGAATTTTACAAAGCGCTCATAAACTTAGGAAAGGTAGAAATCCAACAATTCTCCCTCCAGTCACGAGTAAATAGTTGGGTAGTTTTGGTTCTTTAGATCTGCTATTGTAACTGGTCTAGCGGAGGGAAAACTCAATTCAAAACTGTTAAACTGCACTTAAAAATTGACCTTGTGTCGTATCCTACTTATGGCGGAGAAGTTAGGTAAACACACACACACACACACATATATGTTTATATCCATCATCAGCATCAAATCGTGCTTATAGACTCTCTTTCGCCACCCACCCCTATCATCCATTACTCCTGGTAGGTCCTGTAGACAGCACCCAGTGTCTGCACAGCGTTGATGTATGTAAAACCTTGATGGACGGTCAACACTGTGTGTAGTTCAAGGCACCTCGAGGAAAAGGTAGGCCTACAAAACCAATTCCTCGTATTTCTACAGCTTTCAGATATTGTTTAAACACTCCTTAAAATCAAGAGTTCCTATGCCACCTTTTCTGCCAAGAAGGAGTCTGTGGATAAAATGTGTCTGGTCTGTTTAATTAGTCCTCCCACAAAGAAGTACTCTTATTGATGCCAATTTGATTTTCTTTCTTGAATATCTTTAGACATTACTAGTCTAGAATGTTCTGAGCGCACTCAATAGATACCTGCTGCGCACCACTAAATGCTATTAAGTTGCTCCTTGAGGTGAAAGAGGTTCACATATAAAGTCTCATGAAGATGGTCCTATTAGCATAGGAGTCCATAGGTAACAAACAAGAAGGAAATAAAGAGAATCACACACACACACACACACACACACACACACACACACACACACACACACGCACACACACACACACACATATATATATATATGAAGGTTGGCTGAAACGTTCATTGGCTGACAAAGATATTCTCATGGAATGTGACCTAATGTTCATTTTTCAAGATAATTCCCCTTGCGGTCCACACACTTCTTCTATCGGTGTTCCTGTGCTTGGATCCCATTATCAAAAGTCAGCAACAACATGTATGACGTCATCATATGACATTTTCAGCTAACCTCGTATATATATATATATATACACACAACTTATGAAGCTGAACTTTGTTTTAACCAAAGGTCAGAAGTATGAAATAAATTATGAGAATCAAACACTAGATTAATGGTCTGCTAGACTAGATAAAAAATAATTATATCACAATACGCATAAGGTCATATATATATATATATATATATATTCAGAGTGAGAGAGAGAGAGGGGGGAGAGAGAGATAGAGAGAAAGAAACAGAAAGACAGAGACAAAGAGAGAGTTAGGAAGAGAAAGAACCTCATTTGGTATAATGTCACACAATTTGATCTCGTTGACATTACAGCCAAATAGGGAGTTTGATCCTCATCGAGTACCCCATAGGTGAGATCACGTAACTATAACGAAGCAACATTTTATGATTATACATACATGAGATACAACACAAAAAGTTTAGGGAATTTGATCATAAAAAAACAACTACTTACTCTCGTACGTTGTTTCCACCTCCTACTTCGAAATATATCCTTGCCTGTTGTGGCTCACTGGTTCCCAAAGAGTACTGACCACAGCAAAATTCCGTACTATCTTCCTTGCCCGCGCTGTGCTGATTCCGCAGAGTCTTAGGTTGTACGTTGTACGCATACATAAATATGCGTGCGTGTCTACCTTACTCCTCCCCTCTTTCAATTCATATTAAACTCATCCATATATATATATATATATATATATATATGCAAACAAAACAAAAACAAAAACTACTAAAATGCAAACAAACTATACAGATAGCGACATTTAACGTGAGAACCCTAAATAGAATAGGTCAACTATCAGAGCTAACTGCATCAGCCGTATAACATAAGATAGACGTAATTTGCATACAAGACCACCGATACACGCACACCGAAGATATCAAATATCACGAAACTGGTAATAGATGGATGCTGGTGACTGTATCGGCATGGAAAAACTCTGTCAATGCATCGGTAGGAGGGGTGGGAATGCTTATAGGACCAAGAGCGTTAAAAACACTGAACAGCATTGAGAGAATACAACCTAGGTTGATGGCCGCAACGTTTAATGGCAACCCCAAAGCAACAATTATCTCCTGCTACAGCCCTACCAATGTTAGCGAAGAAAACGAAATAGTCACCTTCTACGAAGATCTATCCTTCCTAGTACGTAGTATTCCGAAACACAACCTGCTAGTCATTGGCGGAGATATGAATGCACAAATCGGGAAAAACAGAAACAACAAATACAGCCTACACAACGCGTCAAACAGGAATGGACAACTTCTAATAGATTTCATGATAGAAAATAGATTAACATGCCTCAATACAAACTTTCAAAAAAGGGAGGGGAAATTATGGACCTACACATACGCGAATAAGAGTAAAGCACAGATAGATTACGTCCTTATAAACAGGAAATGGAAAAACAGTGTGATGAATTGCGAGGCATACTCCTCTTTCGAGGGTGTGTCCTCCGATCATCGAATAGTTACGGCCAAAGTACGACTAAGCCTACGAAAAAACGCCACACGTAAAGCGACAACCAAGCACTATGACTGGGCCCTACTCAACAACAGAGATATTAGAGATAAATATGCATTAGAATTAAGAAACAGATTCGAAGCACTACAAGAGAAGGCAGAAAAAGGTACCCCAAATGACGAATATGAAAATTTTGAAGAAGCACACCTTGAGGCGGCATCAAAGTGTATTCCAACAAAACATAGAACTAAATATAGAGTCCCTTGGGAAACGCTAGGGGTTAGAGAGAAAAACGTGCACTCGTGAAAACTGCCCCCAAAAGCTATCAAAAGAACCCAACAAACACAAATGCACGAAAACTAGAAAAGGCACAACATCAATTAACAGGAATATATCTAAAAGAACAGGCAGAATACATACAAAATCAGATAGATAAGATTAGAGACTCGGTGGAAGATAGACAATCCAGGATAGCCTGGCAAACAATAAACGAAGTAAGTAGAAGGAAGAGCACAGCCAAAGCAAAATTGAAAGCTGCAAGCCAACAAGAAAGAGTAAAACTGTGGGAACAACATTTCAAAAATCTACTAGAAAACCCACCGGAAATAACGGATGAACCCATCACCAGAATTATTAGTAAGCAATTAGACGTTAAACTAGGTCCTTTCACCAAAGAAGAACTCGACTCAGTTCTCAGAAGAATTAAAGATCGGAAATCTGCAGGGCTAGACGAGATCCCCCCAGAAGTGTGGAAGACTAGACAATTCGACGATATACTGCTCCGGCAATGCAACGCAGTCTATAGTCAAAATAGGATAGAAAGATGGACGAAGGGATGCATCCTTCCTTTCCCTAAAAAAGGCGACCTCGGACTAGCCAAGAACTACCGAGGGATAACACTTACATCCATAGCAGCCAAAATCTACAATGCCCTACTACGAAACCGCATAGAACCCAAAATAGACAACATCCTTAGGAAAAACCAAAATGGCTTCCGGAGAAATAGATCCACAACCTCACAAATACTGACCATCCGTAGAATCCTTGAAGGCGTTCGGGCAAAAAACCTTCAGGCGACATTACTATTTGTCGACTTTACCAAGGCCTTCGATTCCATACACAGAGGGAAGATGGAGCAAATCCTACTAGCATACGGCCTACCAAAAGAAACCGTAGCAGCGATAATGATTCTCTACAGAAACACCAAAGTGAAAGTACGTTCACCAGATGGAGACACGGAATACTTCGACATTGTTGCAGGAGTACTGCAAGGAGACACACTAGCCCCGTACCTCTTTATCATCTGTCTAGACTATGTGCTTAGCACTTCGATCAACAAAAACAGAGAAAATGGCTTCGAGCTGACTAAGAGAAGAAGCAAAAGGTACTATTTACCAACCCCTCCGCTCGGGCAGGATATGACACAAGGTCAATTTTTAAGCGGAGTTTAACAGGTTTGAATTCAGAGTTTTCCTTCTCCTAGACTAGTTGCCTCACCAAGGCTGAAGAACCTACTCCGTCCTACTATTTACCCATAGCTGGAGGGAGAATAAGGGGGTTCATACCTTTCCCAAGGGTATTTGCCCGAAAGTGAACGTAATAGCGCGACTGGAGTACGAGAAGAAGCAAAAGGTACCCCGCAAAAACAATCACGGACGCCGACTACGCTGATGACTTGGCGTTACTAGCGAATACGCCTAATCAAGCAGAAACACTACTGCATAGTCTGGAACGAGCCGCAGCTGGCATTGGCCTCCATGTCAATGCAAACAAAACTGAATATATGTGTTACAACCAAACGGACAACATTTCCACACTAGACGGAGCCTCTCTGAAACTCGTAGACAAATTCACCTACCTAGGAAGTAGCGTCTCATCAACCGAAAAAGACATCGACACACGACTGACGAAGGCATGGACAGCTATCGATAGGCTCTCGATCATATGGAAATCAGATCTAACCGATACAATGAAACGCAGTTTCTTCCAGGCAGCGGTCGTGTCGATACTGCTATATGGATGCACCACATGGACGCTAACGAAGCGGCTGGAGAGGAAATTAGAAGGAAATTACACAAGAATGTTGAGAGCAGTATTGAACAAGTCCTGGCGACAACACCCCACGAGACACCAACTATACGGACACTTGCCCCCCATCACGAAAACTATACAAGTTAGACGAACCAGACACGCGGGACACTGCTGGAGAAGCAAGGACGAGCTCATAAGCGATGTACTCCTGTGGACCCCCACATATGGATGTGCAAAAGCAGGACGACCAGCACGAACTTACATACAGCAACTATGTGAGGACACAGGATGTAACCCTGAAGACCTGCCGGAGGCGATGAATGATAGGGAGAAGTGGCGAGAGAGGGTCAGGGATATCCGTGCTGGCGGTGCGACATGATGATGATGATGATGATGATATGCAAATATCAACAAACTCTCCCATGTGTCTTGATACGGACAAAATTGTGATGTAAGAATGAAGAGTAGACTGCACACCTGAATGATTTCTAAATGCTCTGATTTTTTTCAGTAAATCCCTTCGACTTTCTATTGGCGATAAAATTTAGGATCTAATAGCAATTAATCGTACTTATACAAGAATCGTCTGAAAAAAAACAAACGAGGAAATAATCATGAAGTAAGTAATTCAGAACGTAAAAACTACTTTATAAACTCTTATAAAGTATAGAAAATTTTAAAAATATACATAAATCATATTTGCCCAATTTTGAGAGCATTTATTACAAAACTATTAATTCATCATTGCATCTCCCTCTCTCTCTCTCTCTCTCTCTATATATATATATATATATATATATATATAGTATCTGTTGTGCATGTCAGCGTTAGTGGCATAAAAGTCGGCTTCGAGTATTTCTTTTTGAAATATTGAATGCTGCGATTACAGAACATCATCATCATCATCATGTCGTGCCGCCAGCACGGATATCCCTGACTCTCCCTCTCCACTTCTCCCTATTGTTCATCGCTTCTGGCAGGTCTTCAGGGCTACATCCCGTATCCGCACACAGCTGCTGTATGTATGTTCGAGCTAGTCGTCCTGCTTTTGCCCGGCCACATGTGGGGGTCCATAGGAGTACATCACTTGTGAGCTCGTCTCTGCTTCTCCAGCAGTGTCCTGTATATCTGGTTCGTCTAACTTGGATAGTTTTCGTGATGGGAGGCAGGTGGCCGTATAGTTGGTACATTGTGGGTTGTTGCCGCCAGGACTTATTCGATATAGCTCGCAGGATTCTTGTATAATTGTCGTCTAGCTTCTTCTCCAGCCGTTTTGTTAGCGTCCAAGTAGTGCATCCATACAGCAGTATAGACACGACCGCTACCAGGAAGAAACTGCGTTTTTACAAATAAGAAGAACTATATGTGTGATACTGATAAAAGTAAAATTGTCATGGCTGGGAAAGTAGGTATAAGTACTGTCGTAACTGAAAGTCTTGTGAATTTCTAATATTTATTTCGCGCTGTAGGCTGGGCTTAGAACATATTGACTGTATACTTTGCGGAGGAGTAAGGCTCCTCAGAGTGTCCTGGGTATGATTCTAAAGAGTATCTGATGACGAGTGTAGAGTACCCCTTCATTGCCATTACTTCCTGGTCCACTCTGAACCGGAGCGGTAGTACCTGTAAGGGTCGTATCTGTTATTGGTCAAAAAGATATATCTAAAAATTATTCGTATTTGATAGAACTGTATGCCAGAAGAAACCTTTCAATCAATGAACCCCATTTAGTTGTTGCGAGTGTTCACCAGCAGTGGTCCGAAGAGAGGAGATATTAATAGTCCTCGACAAGGTCCTGGTCGGCCAAATCCTTTGTTTGTGAGAAATGAATAGAAGTTTTTTTTTGTCATAGAATTGTCAGTAGAAGGGCCGTTATGAAATGAATCAGGGTGAACACATCGTTTATCGATCTTTGGAGCGATATATGATAAGAAATGATTATAACCGAAAGGAGGGAATTCCTTTAGCATTGTGGCTAAAGTGCTGGATTGTGACCTCGAACTAAGCGAGTTCGAATTCCTGTAGGGCTATTATGTTCCCTTTCGGACTAATACCCTTTAGAAAAGTATAAACTATTTTTTACCGCAGCTATGGATAAAATAACATTACCTCTATTCTTCCACAGAATAGCTTTCACATTAAATAACCCCCAAAGGTTGATATGCCATTAAACAAAGAGACCAAACCAATGTGAGAGTCACCATGGCATACAGGCTAACGTGTTGGAGTGTCGCATAGTAGTAAGCGAGCTCGAATTCCAGTCGCGCTATTACGTTCACTTTCGGACAAATACCCTTGGGAAAGATATTAACCCCCTTATACCCACCTCAGATGTAGGTTAAATAGTACCGGTACAGTTCTTTTACAGGCAAGGATTTGGCATTAATTAACCCACGAAGGTTTATATACCATTAAACAAAGAAACGAACCAAATCTTAACTGAAAGCATCTTTAACATACTCGTATCAACGAAAAAAGATTACTTAATAAGATAAGATTTATCTTTTCTGAATAAGGTGGACTATTGAGTATATGTGTGTCTTTAAACAGAGGAAACGATGACAGTCGTATACACAGTGGGAAAACTATCAGACGGTGAAGATTGTGACGTTTTGAGTAACTTTTTTCCTCGGAAATACTTAATCCTATAATTCATGTGGAAGGTACTTATTAGCGTATCGTCTACCTCAGAATTACTGATGAGCAGTTTTATACAATGATGGTATTTGTAAGCATCACAATACACCCTGCCATACTGCCCTAATTGTACAGCATGGTTTCTGGAACATGATGTAGATTTACTATTGCTCTGACCATTACACTTTCCAGGTCTCAATGCTTCGCAGAACCTCTACCTGCAGCCCTCAAAGGATCTGGTATTAACATTCAGTCATCATATTCAGGAGGAAACTTTTAAAGGTCCTGTAGAGGCCATATTTTATTGGTAAGAGCAGTTTTGCGAGAACATGAAAGACCAACTCATTAGGAATGTATTCATCTATCTATCTATCTATCAATCTATCTTCAGATTGCGTACATATATTCATCTCCAACAACGAAAGAAACTTTCTTATAAATAGTGTATTGTATTTTGCCAATTATATCTAAATCCACAATCATTTTAAATAAGATTTTTTTCTCACTGTAACGTGATTTGATCATTTTTTAGGTGAGTTTTTTCTCACTGTAAAGTGGTTACCGTGGAAATTGAACTGTGTTTCGTAGTGACTGGTGAATTCTGGACAAGGTAAGGCCATCAGACCATTTAAAGTATCAAAGTTCCTGTCTTCACACATTTTTCTTACAATCATCGTTGTAGGTAAACCTGTAAAAAGGATCTAATGTTACCGAAAACAGAGTTAACAGTGTGGTATGATAATATCTATATGAAAGAATGAACTTGAGAGAAAAAAGGTACAAAACAAGCAGATATATAATATTGAGAACAAAATATCTACTGATTAAAGCATGAAGTGAAAAAAAGGAAAGTTGAAAGAGTCTGAATTATTCAAACAGAAATAAAGGGGGAAAAAGAAATAGGAGAGATAATTGGGGGAAAGGAGTGACAGGGAATGATAAATAAATATCTTAGGTGAAAAGAAAGAAGAGATTATTTGAAAGAAGTGGGAGGCAAAAGAAAGAAAGAAAGTAAGAAGATGGAAAAGGAGGAATTTGCGAGGGAAGGGATTGGGTAAGAAAAGGAGAGTTAACTGGATAAAAGGAGAGTAAGGAGATTAATAAATTTCTGGGATATTGTAAAAAAAGCAATGAAAGAAAGAAAGGTTGATTGAAGGAAAGAGAACAAAAGAAAAGAAAAGAAAAGAAAAAGAAAGTAATTAGACAAGCAAAGAAAACATAAGAAATATATTCGCTGATGTGAGGAAGAAATACCTAAGAATTAACGAAAGAAACAAAGAAGCAAAGAAAGAAGATGCGCTTAGGAGTGACAGAAGAAAGAAAGAAAGAAAGAAAGAAAGAAAGAAAGAAGATACATTTAGGATTGATTGAAAAGAAAGAAAGAAAGAAAGAAATACGCTTAAGAGTGATGAAAAATAAGATTAGAAAGAAAGAAAGAAGGAAAGAAAAAAGAAAGAAAAAGAAATACGCTTGAGAGTGATGAAAAAATACGAATAGAAAGAAAGAGAAGGCCAGCGAAAAAGAGAGAGAAAAAGAAAAAGATTGAGAGAGAGAGAGAGACAGACAGACAGAAGAAAATGAGGGAAGAAAGAAATCTTGATTTTGTTTTTCGGTTGAAAAAAGTTATTTCATTTTAGCTTTTTTTTTTTAAGCGGGGAGTGCCGGTGCCAGCTGTGTAAGGCATATAATGAATGGGTGTTACCATCCATTCAACCTTGGCCGCTCGACGCCATCACCATGCTTGACTGACCAAGGTCGCTGACTAGGCACTTGCGGCGTTTGCAGTGTGCGCAAGCGTGGAATGACTCCAAGACCACCAAATGACTTTCCCGAACAACAGCAACAACAACAACAACAACAACAACAATAATAATAATAATAGCAATAATATAATAATATCCTATTATGATTTTCTAAATATTTTCTGTTTGAGGTTAACAATCTTCCACGTCACCCCCAGCTACTTTTATATGCCTAAAAATAAAAATAAGTATGCATACGTTAACAATTTTGTGTTTTTGCACCAAATTAGATGTACCATTCAGTGATACCGCATATATTTCAATCTTTATTTACAAGAAATATAGTCATGTATCTAAAAATTCATGCCATGTATGTGTGTGTGTGTGTGTGTGAGAGAGAGAGAGAAAGAGAGGGAGAGTGGGAGGGAGGGAAGCAGAGAGACAGAAATAGAGATAGAGACGGGCAAGGAAGAAAAAAGAAGGCGGAGGATCTATCTATCTATCTATCTTACTTCAAACCATCCGTCACAGGCAGGAGGCGACACAATGTCATTTTGTCAAACTGACAACGGCTGGATTCAATCTTGAGATTTACTTTTCCCCCTGACTGGTTGCCTTACCAAGGCTAATGAGCCCAGTCTACCCATAGCAAAAAGGAGAAAACACACATGTATGTATGTTTATATATATATATATATATAAATAAAAAAGTGAGATAATTTTTCTTAAATATATATATATATATATTGAGAGAGAGAGAGAGAGAGAGAGAGAGAGAGAGAGAGAGTCTGTTTTCGCCTCCAGAAATAAAAGAAAAAGTGATTTTGTTTCTTTAATAGAATATCAAACTTCATGGGTAATCTAATGCTAGATCCACCATTGTAGAAGAACTGTAGTTTAACTATTTAACCCATACCGGGGGGATAAGGGAGGATTCATGCCTTTCTCAAGGGTATTAGTCTGAAAGTGAACGTAACTGCGTGACTGGAGTTTGAACAGGTTTACGATGCGGTCACAATCCAGTGCGTTAACCACTACGCCACGGGGATTTCCCCAAGAAAAAATGGAATAGAAAAGAGATTGGCAATAAATATTTGATAGATGTCTGCCTCCTAACAAACTATATCCTGTTTTTTTAGCCTAGCAGCGAGGTTCATCCTCCACCACAAGTTTGGTTCAACACAATCTTATTACTCTAGATTCCCCTATTGTGCTCTATGTCGAACTAAGCTAAGCTATATAAATATCGAGAGATAGAAGGGATGGGAGTTGAATAATAATAATACTGATAAGAAGAAGAAGAAACTGAATCTCTTCTAATAACAAAACAAAACAACGCCATAAGGACCAATTATATCCAAGCAAGAATAAATAAGACGCAACAAAATAGCAAATGTTGGTTATGTGGTGATTGAGATGAAACGCTCTAACACATAAGCGAATGTAGCATATTAGGACGGAAAGAATATTAGGCTAGATACGACTGGGTAGGGAAGGTGATCTACAGGAAATTGTGCAAGAAATTGAAATGTGATCATACGAACAAATGGTATATGCACAATCCAGAAGCTGTTCTGGAGAATGAGACGCACAGACTTCTCTGAGATTTTGAGATACAAACAGATCACCTTATCTGGGCCAAACGACCAGACCTAGAGATAGCCAACAAAAAAAAAAAAAAAAAAAAAAAAAAAAAAAAAACTTGCCAAATTGTGGACTTTGCCATCCTGGCAGACCACAGAGTAAAATTGAAAGAAAATGAAAAGAAAGATAAGTAACCAGACCGTATCCATATTTACCAACCCCTCCGCTCGGGCAGGATATGACACAAGGTCAGTTTTTAAGCGGAGTTTACTAGGTTTGAATTCAGTTTTCCTTCTCCTAGACTAGTTGCCTCACCAAGGCTGAAGAACTCAGTCTGCCCTACTATTTAGAGAGTACCTGGACCTTATCAGGGAAATGAAAAAACCGTGGAACATGAAAGTGACGGTGATACCAGTTGTACTTGGTGTTCTCGGTATAGTCACCGACGGATTGGTACAGGGACTGGAGGACTCGGAAATAAGAGGATGACTTGATAGCATTCAAACAACAGCATTATTAAGATCGGCCAGAATACCAAGAAGAGTTCTGGAGACTTGAGAAAACTTGCTATCGCTTAAACTCCAATGAGAAACCCTCAGCTAACGCTAGCATGAGACACTCTCAAAAGAGTTAGATAATAATAATAATAATAATAATAATAATAATAATAATAATAATAATATGCACAAACTAGAATCCGTCATAGAGAATGAGACTCAAGGTTTTTTTGGATTTTGAGATGCAAAAAGATCCCCAAATCCCAGTCAGAAGACCAGACCAAGTGAGAGAAGTAAAAAAAAAAAAAAAAAAAAATAAAAAATAAAAAAAGAGAACTTACCGAATAGTGCACTTTGCCGAATTAGCGGACCCCAGAGTGAAAATCAAAGAAACCAAGAAGAAAGTCATGTACATAGACTTTGTCAAAGAACTACCCCCCCCCCAAAAAAAAACAAACTATGGAATATTAGAATAAGGTGATACCAATTATAACTGGTGCGTTCGGAACGTTCTCAAAAGGCTTGGTAAGGGAACTGGAAGAGTTGAAAATGGAAGGACGAACCGAGACCATCCAGACTAACGCATTAATAAGACTGGCCAGAATACTGTGAAGAGTCCTGGAGATGTGAGGAGACTTGCTGCTACTTGGACTCCAGTGAAAGATCATCAGCTAACGCTCTTGTAAAAACTTGCAAGAGATATGATAATAATTATAATAATACAAAATTCTTTGGGATTTTGAGATACAAACGGATCACCTAATCTCGGCCAGATGACCAGATCTAGTGATAGTCAACAAAAAAAAAAAGAAAGAGAACCAGCTGAATAGTGGACTTTGCTCTTCCGGCTGATCTCAGGATAGAACTGAAGAAAAGCGAAAAAAGAGATAAGTACCTAGAAAAAAACCTATGGCACATGAAAGTGACGGTGATACCAATAATAACTGGTGCGCTCGGTTAGTCAATAAAGGATTGGTACAGGGACTGGAGGCCTTGGAAATAAGACGAGTAGAGACCATCCAAACTACAGCATTGTTGAGATCAGCCAGAATACTAAGAAGAGTCCTGGAGACTCGAGGAGACTTGCAGTCACTCAAACTCCAGTGGAAAAATTCTCAAATGAGTAAAATAATAAACGCGTCTTATGATACCTCTCTTCTTATTTGCTGATTGATTTATGTGTAAGTGCTGTTTTGTGAGCACAAGCTTAAAACAGAATGAGGAGCAGAGGAAGCTTTGTAAATAAT
This sequence comes from Sepioteuthis lessoniana, assembly GCA_963585895.1. Classification (NCBI taxonomy): domain Eukaryota; kingdom Metazoa; phylum Mollusca; class Cephalopoda; order Myopsida; family Loliginidae; genus Sepioteuthis; species Sepioteuthis lessoniana. The sequence continues at coordinate 66,078,210 of OY757919.1, forward strand.
TGGATTATGCAATTCATTAACCCTCGCGTGTTAGTGCCTATATCAAAATTGCGCTAATCAAATACAATAAACACCGACCAAAAAGATTCCCCCCGAAAGTAATGCCTCCTATTTATTTTCACGGAAACTACAACAGATACGGGAAGAACAACACAATCACCTACAAAACACGATTTTTCCTCAAAGTCATTATAATTGGTTGTAATTCTTTATCAGAAAAGAACAAAGTCTGCATGCCGCATTCGCAAGTATCTCCACCTACGCAGGTACCCCACTTTTTTATTTCTCTCTTTAATAGCATATCAACCTTCGTGGTTTATTTAATGCTAAAACAATCCTTGTAAAAGAACAGCAGTAATACTATTTAACCCATAGCTAGCTAATTCTTTTTACAGTAACATTGAGTGTTGTCAATATCAATGAACCAGTCAGATTCTTGGGGCTGAGATGATCTAGCTACTGTTGACAGATTTTACTAAATGTTCGGGGTCCAGTCGGCTGGGGCTGTAGAATAAACCAACTACAACTCTGCAGAGGAGAAAGACTCCGTCAACGAGTTCCCTGGATATAACAGTAAACCATCGGAGAGTGAAGCTTCAGTAATGCTGGAGCTTTGGTGAATGTAGCGCACCTCCTTATTGCTTTCTCTTCCAGGTCCTTTCTGGCACGCAGTGGTAGCACTTGATAGAGTCTTATCTATGGGTCAAATAGAACTAAATTGTGTGATTATGCTAAACTGAATTGTTTAAAATAGAACTGTTTTTAAATTTAACCTTGTGTAAATAAATGACTGATGTTTAATTGAATTGTTACTGATTTATAGCAATACTTGGAACCATCTAAATTTATTGACAAAACTGAATGGCTTGAAATAGAACTGTTTTTGACAATTAAACTGTGTACTTATGCTAAATTGAATTGTTTGAAATAGAACTGTTTAATCTTTAGAAATGGGCTTGACATTAAATTACCTACAATGGTTGATATGTAATAACACCAAACCAAATCAAACCAAACGTAAATGTTCGGTTGCCATCGATGAATATCAATGAGTACAAATTGTTTTTCACATCGAAACAATCACTGACACACGTTTGTTTTCACGTCAGGTGTCATTTTGCCAGAATGCCGCCCAGCTGTTATCTGTGATAAGGTAAAAAGATTATTAGTGGGAAGGTTCAGCTTAAACTGCTATACCATCAGCATCAATATCTGGTGTTGTGAGTCAATATAAAAAGTAGGCTTTTGTTTATCGCTAGCAAAATGCGAATCCAGTGGTGGTGACTACATCCATAAAAATGTTTTGTAACTGAGAATGTGCAATTTTTATGTTCTTTGTATCCATTCTAGTTTCAATGGATATCTCTCTATTTATATTGTCATCTTTACTACTATTATTATACAAATTATATATCTATGCGGCCACCTTTATTGATATACTCTAATTATACTTTTTGTAATATCTAGTGTCACCTTTGATATATTACGTGACTGTTTATAATATTTATGCTATCACACTACTTGATATATTGTTTATAATGTTTATACTGTCATCTTTATTGATGAGTTATTATACTATTTTTGATATATCTAAAAGTATATAAAAGTATATCAATAAAGGTGACAGTATAAATATCATAAACAGTATAATAAAAATAGTACTAAAAATTACAGTATGTCAGTTTTAGAAATATTTTTATTATACTGTGTATGATATTTATACTGTCAGCTTTATTGATATACTTTTATTAACTTGTTTATAATATTTATATTATCACCTTTGATTGATTTTTTGTGAGTCAAAATATTTTTGTATAGCTACTTTACAAAGTACATCGCGTAGTGCAGCGGTTAGCGAACATTTCTAGAAGAAATTCTGTTCTCTGTGGATACCTTAGAATCATGGCCTTGTATAGGGTGTCTCAACCAACACGGAACCCATGTGGCTGCTAATTACTCTACTAATAATGATGTTGTGTTCTTTTTTTGTTTCAGATTTGAAAATAGTATAGTATAACAATTATAAATCCTTAATCACAATGCCTTGGACAAGAGAGGAAAAAAACATTTTGCGTCACTACTTAATTGGAGACATTCAGAACAGTCTCAAATTAGATACAACCCACTAATATGATTATGATTTATCAGAGACAAGAATCTAAAAAAAGACTACAAGTCCTAGAAGCTAATATAATAACAATTAAAAAACATTGATTTGATGTCTCTGGCTTAAAGGATGCATTTTTTACAGGACGAGTTCCAAATGACCGTCATTGTGTTTGTCCCAGTAATAAATCATTATTGCATCTATTTTGAGACACCCTGTATAACAACCAAGTTAAGCTTAATAAATAGCGACTCTATATAATACACAATAAGACAATCTTTGAAAAAAAACAAAATACAAACGCTAAATAAATATTTATTGAAAAAAGTTCTTATGATGCTATCTAATTCTGTACTCGTTAATTAATAAGCTTAGCTATGGTACCAGGCCAGAAGTATTTGGCACCGAGTGAGAATCGAACTCATAAATAATGATCTGTTAATGTTAACTTACTAACCATTACACTATATGATGTACAAGTGTCTTCGTTTAGGTTATTTACTAACCTTTGCTTTGCTGTGGTATTTGGTTTGATGTATGGGGCACCCAATGAGACTCAAACCCATTTATAATAGCCTGCTAATGTTAACTTAGTAACCATTACACCACATGAAGTGCCAAAATCCTCGTTTTGTGTCCATTTTCCTATAGTGTGACTATATAGCTACCGTAAAATGTTGCGTATAATTCGACCACCTAAGCCTGAAAAATCTCTACAAAATCAGTGGTCGATTTATACACCAGGGCTAAAATCCAAATCTTTACCACGGAAGTCAACCAGACTTTTACGCCCCAATTTACAGCATGTAAATCCTTCATTTGCTAATTACATACAACTGTTATCTTATATTACTACAAGAGTAAACTATCTTTAGCGAAGTTTACTTTTAGAGATAAAATTTATCAAATGTCATTTGAACAGATTTTGTTTTTGCTTTCTTTTAAGTATAGATCCTTTAGATTTAAAAAGTTTCAAACCTGCTTTTCTTTGCTTTGAATGTTACATTGCCCGCTTTATATCCTTTCTTACGCGCGAAAATAAGCCTAGAAAGTTGGTCATAATATTATTGGTGCAAAATGGAATTCGCTTTTGATTATAATATTCCGGCTAAATTGCCAATAGATCTTCAATTTCAATCATTATTATCTTTGGATGACGTGTGCATTGAATACTTACAGAGATAAATACTACTTATTCTCAATACTCATTTACTTTTGCTCAGATGGTCTGCATTGTCGACAACTTAAATCCATGTTCTTTTAATTAGAGCAAGTTTGCTGCTTAAAGTAATTATTTTCCTTTCGTAATTTCTAGCTTTAAATTCAAAATAAGCCTTGGCCTGATATTGAGCGTTTTTGACGATTTTTAGTGTAAGAAGACATGTGCATTATCTTGAATTTATATGCCGTCAAATTGATCAGCGAAATTGTGATGCAATATTTAAGATGACTTTCTTGCTCAGACGTATGATAATTTAAGACAAAATATTTCTGTGGTTTCCGTAAATGTTCTCGTTTTTGGTACTGAAAGGTTTAGCAATATATTTCTGTGACTATTACAGTAAAATTTTACTTTTTAGAAGCGAATTTCACGGAAAAATCCCTCAAAAATGTTTCTTTTTGTTACAAAAACAACGAATTAAATTCTGTACATCTGAAAATATGAAAACGCTGAAATAGAACAAACTACTCATATTCTTAAACAAGGATTTACATGCAATGTTTTTAGTTATTTAAATCAATTTACCCTATACTGTTTAGAAAACATCCATAATCAAACATTTCTTTAAATTGCAAATATTTTGTCTCCAAATTTGATTTCTGTTATAAATATTAGGTACATGATACGTATAATTCCATTGTTCGAAGCAAAAATCCAATTCAAATTGATTTGGTTTGATTTGGGTTTTATGGTATATCAGCCATTGTAGTTTATCTAATACCAAATTCTGTTTATAAATATATATTAAATATATATAATTTGTAAACACATTTTGTTGATATCATTTTAAAACAAACCTGAGCTCATTTTCTTTTCCACTCAGTTAAATGGTTTCAAGTTTTTCTAATACGAATAATTCTGTTCCGTATTAATCGGCTGTTTGCACATAGGGAAGTAGTATTACTGTTTAATGCTAATTATTTTGTTCAACATTAATCATTCGTTTGCACACAGTTAAATGGTTCAAAATATTGTTCTGTATCATTAACAATTCAATTAAACAGACATTTGTTTATACACAGTTAAATGATCAAACAGTTCTATTTTTAATAATTCAATTGAGCATAAAGCATTTATTTACACAAGGTTTAAATGTCAAACAGTTCTATTTGACTCATAGATAAGACCCTTTCAGGTGCTACCACCCCGGGTAGCAATGGCAATGAAGAGTTACTCCATATTCCTCAAATCTCCAGCGTTATTGGAGCTTCACCATCAGTTAGTTTACTGTCATAATTCAGGACACTCGTTGGAGTGGGGGTCTTAACCTCCTGCAGAGATGTAGTCGGTGTTTCCTACAGCCCCCAGCAGCCGACTGGGTTGAAGTCAAACTGTGTGTATTCATTTCATTTACTTTGTTAATGTCATGTGCAATTAATAATCTCCCCAAGGTCAAGGCGAGTCCCCATGGCGCAGAGGCCACCATGTTAGACTGTGATATCGAAGTGAGTAAGTTCAAACTCCAGTCGCGCCAATACGTTCACTTTAGGACTATACACCCCAGCTGTGAGTAAGATAATATCGCTGATATTGTTCTACAAAGTTAGATTTCGCATAAAATGACCTATAAAGATTGATATGCCATTAAACAATCAAAATCTAGTTTTACATGGGTTTTATTTATCATCATATATGCTTCATTTTTTGGCACTTTTACGTGTGTCATATATCTAGTAAAATTAAATTATTTCCTTCATTGGGCTGTTTAAAGGTTTTAAATGAAATTTCTTGGCTGTCCGCTTAAACATGATGGTAAGTTGGATTCATATCAGGGGTCTACAATAAAGAAAAAATTATTTAAAGAAGATATAGGTGAAAAATAATTTAAATAAAATCAATTCTGAATTCCCGTTTTATTTCATCAGAAAGATTAGGTTCCCACATGTCAATAGTAGTCCATTATTTACCAATGCGTACGTTCATATCGCTTTCAGTAGATGAGATGTTGCTTTTAAAGTATATGAAATTCTGGCCCGTAAACATGTTCCCGTTTTATTTGTTTTAACAGATTTTTTGATAAATTTGCAATGTTCAATCAAAATATCCACAAAACAGCCAATTGTAGCATCACTCTTCTGCTGATTAAAGGGCGTCGCTTATGTGCAACCACTTCTGAAATCGCTTACATAAAATAATAAAAGTAATCTTATGAATCATCGTGTTGAAAAAACTACGTTAATTAGAGGATACTTCAACTGACTAGATTTTAGTTTCATTGATTCAAAAACGGGGTTGAAGAACATGCACTGAGGAGAACTACTGTAAAAGTTTATTTATTTATTGGTGGAAGGAAGCAAAAATTTTGCGCGCTGTATTTTGTGATGAAAGAATAAGCTAGCAGGTATACTTTATTTATTTCTTTATGACATTTGTTTGTTTTGAGGCAAACCAGCGACTAGTCGTCACTTCAGGTATACAATTAACATTTTTTTATAAAAGTTATTTCCTCCTTTTTTTTCGTAAAGAGAAATGTAAAAGCAACAATGAATTTTATATTTGGCATTTTTGCCGATCAGAACTATCTATTGTCATAGCACGACTGGTGTTCGAACTTGCTTACTACGCCACAGGGACTTCTACGCACCTCTCATGGTGTCATTTTTAGCAAGTTAGTCCGGCAAGCACAGCTAGAGAGTTTGGATCTCACTGGGTGTTTCATACTTCTGGTTTTGCATCAAACTAAACGAAAAGCTTAGTAAATAACAGCGGGGGAATGAAGAAAAAGTCAATGGGATTGAATATACTGTTTAATTATTTCTTTTGCAAAGAAACTCTTTGAAGTTTTGTTTTATAGTAAACAGCTGGATTCTCGTATCTGCCTCAGCAGTTAGTCTATTACGATTATTAGTTGTTATTGTTGCACATGCAAAAATTTCTACTGAGTTAGAATGGGGAGAATTACTTTAATAGCCTTTTCTGATAACTATGGATACTTTTTTTTTTTTTAATAGAATTCCAGAATTTTGGAAATGTCAGGCATTTATGTGCCACTTGTAAAGCAGAATCTGAAGTGACTTCAATTAACTTTTTATAATCCATTGCATTTCAATTTGCTGTCTTTCCTTACTCGTTGAATGGATCCCTAATCCAAGCTCTGTTTATAATAACGCTGAAAGAAAAACTGACTTACTTTCTAAAAATTGGTTTTATCGATATTATTTTTTCACTTTGTCTTGTTCAAATCATTTTTCCTTTTCCAGTTTGAGAACCACTGGTCGAGAAAATCAGGCAGCACATTAAAGTAGAATCTGTGCTAAAGAAAAAAAAACAAAAACAAAAAAAACTCTTCAAATGAAAAAACAAAGAAAAAAAACTGTTCAAATGACTCGAAATAAATTTAATTTTCTAACAAAAAAACAAGGTTTGGAACCAGGTTGGTTTTAATTTAGGGCAAATCAACTTCTTTTAGGTTAGTTCGTTTGGTTTGGTTTGGTTTGGTTTGGTTTGGTTTTATGGCATATTAAACATTGTTGATTATTTACTGTCAAATCCTTTTTATACACATATATTAAATATGATTTCTAAACACATTTTGTTGATAATGTTTTTAAACGAGCCTGATCTGATTTTTTTTGCACACAGTTAAATGGTTTCACTTAATTTCAAAAAATTCAATTTAACGTAAGTACACAGTTTTGGTTTACACACAGTTAAATTATCAAACAGTTCTATTTCTAACAATTCAGTTTAGCAAAAGTACAGTTCAAATGTCACACAGTTCTATTTGACCCACCGATAGGAACTTATCAAGTGCTACCGCTAAGTGGACAGATGGCAATGAAGGGGTACTCCGTATTCACTAAAGCTTCAGCGTTACCGAAGCCTCACAATCAGATTGTTTAGTGTCATTGTAATGAAAACAGGACCAGAGATTCTGTCTAGTAATCTTTTCTCAGTGTCCGAAGGCCCTTAAGGAAATGGTCCAATGTTTCGCCTGGTTCTTGTCGGCAAGTCACAAGTAGGTGTCTAGAAAATATCTCATTTTTGGGCTTTATGTATGCTACTTCGTAGATAACGCAATCCGAGATAATTTCGTTGACTCTGTGAGACAGGTAGCTGGTTAGGAGCGCACGCTTATTGATGGGACGTCCCGGTCTTTCTGAATGTAGAACCTCGATGAAATTTGTAAATGTCTCCTGACAATGTTTCCAGCACTTATCGGCTGAATCACTCTCTGGATCTGTGGTAAATCGCTCCGGTCGCATAAATCGTTCCATTCTTAATTGAATAAATTGTAATGAAAACATGACAAGAGATTCTGTCTTGTAATCTTTTATTCAATTAAGAATCTTACAACTCGTCTACTTGACAAGCGGAAATGTACAGCCTTTATAGCTTGGATTATCAAAGAGGAGATAATCCATATTCACAACAATCATATCCAGAACTCTCTTTGGGGGAGTATTACCCTTCTGCGGAGATGCAGTCGATGTATTCTGCAGCCCCAGCAGACTGGGCTACCAGTCACTTTTAAATGTAAAAACATATCTATTCTAGTCGATTCAGCTTAGCACAAGTACACGGTTTAGTTCTATTTGACCCATACATATGACCTTATCTAGTGCTACCACTCCGAGCCAGAGTGGACCTGGGAGCGATGGCAATGAAAGGGTACTCAGAATTCCCCAAAGCTCCAGCATTACTGGAGCTTCACCATCAGATTGTTTAGTATCATATTCAGAACTCTCGTTGGGGGAGTCTTACTCCCCTGCAGAGAATCAATCGGTGTATTCTGCAGCGTCAACTTACTGGGCCAGGGTTAGATTTGCAAAAATTTAATTCATGATATTTTTTTACAAATATCTTCGAAACCTGGTTTAATCATCATCATAATCATCATCAAGTCCTACTGATAGCACGTATATCTTTACTCTCTCTCGTCATCCATCCCAATCGACAATCGCTCTTGACAGATCCTCAAGAAGACATCGAGTGTCCGCATAGAGCTGATTGATATAAGTCTTTGCTGGTCGGACAACACTGTTATATCCATGTGTAGGAGTCTACAGTAGAAAGTTGCTTATAAGTTCGATTTCGATTACAGTTATTAGTTTTTATAGTTGTGTAATAAGAAAGTCTTGCATAGAAGAAATTAAAATAGAGTTGATGTGTTTTGAACAAGATAATGTGCCATCTCCTCTTTCAATGAAATAAGTAAACCTGAAATTAGTTGACAAGTTCGTAAACGTGTTCCTAGTCTAGAATAATAAGCATTAGGCATTGGTCATTAAATAGATTCAGAGAAAACAGTTGATGTATTTTCACCAAGATAATATCATCTCTTTAAATGGAAGAAGTCAATCAAAAATTAGAAACTGATGGCGCCTCTTCATTAAATAGCAAGCTTCTGATATTAATAGATCAGTTCATATACCTCAAAATCAACATCTCATCCACTGAAAGCGATATGAACGTACGCAGTGGTCAATAATGGTTTGCTATTGACAGGTTACTAATCATATGGGAACCTAATCTTTCTGATAAAATAAAACGGGTATACAAAATTGATTTTATTTAAATTATTTTTCATCTATATCTTCTTCAAATAATTTTTTTCTTTATTGTAGACCCCTGATATGAATCCAACTTACCATTATGTTTAAGGGGACAACCAACTAAGAAATGCCATTGTAGATCATTACACTTGTGTGTCGATCTCCATCGGGTTCCTCATACTTGTAAAATTTTTGTAGACTGAGATTTATAGATACAAGGTGTATTAAAAAAACCGATCAGCACCGAAGCTGTATTTACCAAGATCGATCAAAGTGTTCATTTTCTTCAAAATAGTTTCCTTTGCATTGAAAACATTTATTCTAGCGAGTTTTCCATTGGTCAAAAGTAAAGTAAAGTTGGCGACCAAAGTCGAAGGTGACCCGAAGGCTCTCTTTTCAATAGCTACTACACTGAGGTATAGGGGAGGGCACTACTCCTTTCCCTGGATTGCTCCACTTCACGCTTAATACGTACCTTATAATGCTGAGTGTTAAGCAAGGCGGCATCAAGTAACATTTTTTGAGTCTTTGGTATGACTCGACTTGGGATTGAACCCCGGTGTTCCAGACCATTGGCGAACACTTTACTCATTAGACCAATGGCCCCGTAAAAAGACTTCTAAAATTCTCAAGCTGTGCTATTGTATATCTTTTAATGTCCTCCAGGTTCTCAACTCTTACCGTTTAGATGAATTTTCAGTTTAGACAAGAAATAAAAACCACAGGGAACTAGTTCTTGTGAGTATTGAGGATAGTGCATTTGTTCTATCTTGTTTCGCCAAAAACATTTCGCTCTGACTTCTGTAGACATCCAGTATTTCTTACTTTATTATATCAGTCAATCAGATAACCTTCGCGTCTTCATTTAGATTTTAAATTATAAGATGAAACAAGCTTCAGTCTCGATATTTTTTATTACGCTTCGTAACTAGTATGTCTAGCTAAACCATGTAAAGTTTAGAATTGGGTTGATCATTGTATTTCAGCTCGACCAATGACTATATAGACAATAAAAATACTTATTTCAACATATCATTTTCACCACTCGTTTAAATGTAGAAAACCTAGAAATTTGCGAGGGTCATTCAATAAATACGGTGGATTTGTTCGAAGGAATAGGCAATGTTTATGCTTGCCCTTTTTTTTGAGGAAATCAATACTGATGAGTCTCGTCATGTTTTAAAAGACTAAGCATCCGTTTCCTTACAGACTGCTGCACCTGAAACTTTTTCTTTACTGAAGAGCCAGGATATTTCTACTTCTTGGACTGTGTTTTCGACTTAGTCTCGTCGTGGCAAACCAATATTTAGTCCATTTGCAAACATTTTTTGACTAATACATGCTTCACTGTATATATCATATTTTTTTCTGAAAGTTTCACTTGGTTTGTACTTCTCTGCCACCAAAAGTTTGATAACAGAGCTCTATTCAAATCTAGAGCATTCTGTTTAATTTGTCACCATTTTGAATTAGCCAGATTAAGATAATTTTTCCTAACATCCCATTGTCAACTATGCAGAGTTTACATTTATATCCAAAAAAATTCCAGAAAATAATTATTTTGCTTTCGTGAAAAAAAATCCCCTTATTTATTGAATGACTTTCGTATATGCCAGTTCACAAATCGTTCAGCTCACAAAGAGTAGTGGCAAGAATCCTCACAAGTTTATCTTCCTATACAATGTTCTGATTTGCTGAAATGTTGCATATTATCTCGTGTATTTGCTATGCTTCTTGTATAAAAAATGCTAAACTTAGTTGACGGATAAATGTTTTCAATAATTTAACAACAATACTGCGAGTAAGAAAGTTAGCTTTCTGTTAAGAGTAAATCTCATTCTTATAACACCTCGAGTGATTTCCTATGCAATTTGTCTGAGGAGATAAATCTGTATTACTCAACTTCTTCCTCATGAGTTGGGTGCGACTCAAGGTCAATTTTTAAGCGGAGTATAAATGATTTGTATTATGAGTTTTGGACACGGCGACACGAGTTCAAATCCTGGACTGAATGCATTTCACATTGCATTAATACCCTTGGGAAAGGTATGAATCCAATTATTCTCCCTCCAGCTATGGGTAAATAGTATGGCAGACAAGGTTCTTCAGCCTTGGTGAGGCAACTAGTCTAGGAGAAGGAAAACTCTGAATTCAAACCTGTTAAACTCCGCTTAAAAAATTGACCTTGTGTCATATCCTGACCGAGCGGAGGGGTTGGGTAAATATGATTATGAGTTTTCCTTCTCCTAGACCGGTTTGCCATACCAAGATTAGAGAGTGCAGTCTATCCTACTATTTACTCATAGCTGGAGGAAGAATAGTTGGCATCATACCTTTCCCAAGGGTATTGGCTCGATATAGAATGTAAACAGCCTCGTCCAAAACTCGAACTCTGGTCACCGTGTTCATTTCCCATGATGATAACCGTTACACCAAGAACGCCTCAGTGGAAATTTCGTCGTTTTCAAATTTAACAACAATACAGGTGAAACAATTATCGTCGTTGGAAATGGAATCGGTGACCAGAGTTCAAATCCCGGACGAGGTTGCTTTCGTTTCGTGCTAATGTCCTAGGAACTCCTCCTACCTCCCAGTTATGGATTAAGAATAGTAGGGCCGACTGTGCTCTGAATTCAAACAAGTTGTAATTCGCAGCGTAGAGGTTGGGTAAACAAAAGCAATACTGTGTGTATAAAATAGTGCATTCTTACAAAAGCCAATCACTTATTAAGAACCGTTCTTATTCTCTTAGCTTAAAGGATTTTTTACGCAATTTTTCTTAAAACATGAATCAATAACGCAATGTGTGAAACGGGTATAAATATAATCGTGGTTGTTAATTGTTCATTCAATACTGTTTCAGTTGCAAGATTTTTTGCTTTTCTTTTTTCTCATGGTATGTACAGACTGTTTCACAATTTTCGAAACAAAATGATTGGGCACATGTCAAGAATCACTAATAATAGAGAAATGAAAATAACATTTATTGAAAGGTAAAAGAATAACATTTTTGGATCTGTAATTAAATAATATCGATCATGAACTAAAAGTGGTATGAGGATTACTAGAGTACATGCTCCAGATGTCACCCGTTCAGTTAAAGGCACTGTTAAATACAGCGTGCAAAGTTGATGATAGCACATGCACATTCCTCCTGGGTGATCGGAGGCCCAGATGATGAGGAACCAATTGGCATAAAATCTTCGCAAGTGCCATGAGCTTCAAATATCTTGACTAACTTTGAAATTAAACTCCTGTTTGGAAATATATTGACACTGGACATCCTTCTTTGTCTTGTTTGAAAACTCTTGAAAGTCTTAATTTCGTAATATGACTTCATACAAAAGATCTGCTCCATTGTCCAAGTAGGATTTCTCTATATTTACTTAAATATATAAAAATTGTAACCATTTCACAGCAATAATCTGAAAACAAAAAAGAATAAAGTCAACGGGGAATATCTGGGAGGTCGCTGCTTTGTTTCAACAATTGTAAAACTTCCTGGTTTGGTTTGGTTTGGTTTTATGGCACATCTACCCTTGTAGGTTATTAATGCTAAATACATATACATATAATCAGTTCTACTTCAAACAATTCAGTTTAGTATAAGTATAAGTAGCTTTTTGCTTGCACACAGTTAAATGTCAAAACAGTTCTATTTCAAACAATTTAGTTTAGCATAAGTACGCAGTTTAAATATCAAAAACAATTCTATTTCAAACAATTCAGTTAAGCATAAGTACACAGTTTATTTCTACTTGAGTCATAGATAGAACTCCGGTGCAATCACTTCGGGCCAGAGTGGACCTTGGAACGAAGGCCATGAAGGGGTATTCCGCGTTCCCCAAATCTACAGCATTACTGGAACCTCACCATCAGATGGTTTCCTGTCATATCCAGGACACTCGTTGGGGGCGGGGTCTTACCCCTCGTCAAAGAAGCAATCGATGTATTCTACTGCCCCAGCCGGCTTGGCAAAAATCTCCCTGAATTAGCCCAACCTCATTGCCACGGGCAGGATGCAACACATAGCCAATTTCTAAACAGAATATAGTTTTTCCTCTTCTTGACTGGTTGCTATACCAAGGTTAAAGATCCCAGAACACCTTACTATTTACTCACATTTGTTTTCTAAATGTTGCCTTCTTGTAGCCCAAGGCCGTATGTACGGAGTACCCGGTGAGACTTGGACTAATTAGTAATGACTTGCTAGTCTAGTTTGCTAACCATTACACTATGCTCCTTACTATTTACCCATATCTGAGAAAAGATAGATGGATGCCCTTCTCTAGTGATTTGCACGAAGTAAAACGCAAATGACTTCATTCAGGATTTGAGCCATTCTTTATGACGATAACTGTTACGCCACATGTGATTCCATTTTTTACATTTGGACAAAATTGGTGACGAGTAAAGAGGAGACTTGCTGCATGGGCAAATGATGGTCTTCCATAGATCATTGAGTAGGTATTTGCTCAGGTCCAGGTCTAGATGTATGGATGCCACAAATAGAGAAATTCGAAAAGCAAAAAGGATTTGACTCTTAACTAAATATTTTTCATATAATTATGAAACAAATTCGGGCAAAAAAGTTGACAACTTCTTCAATCAGATTTTTTCAGTGCAATGTGATCAAATGTTGTATTATAGAAAGAAAACTTTGAATTAAGATTCCTTTAAAAAATGTGCGTATGATTTGTATATTAATTCGATTAAATAAGATTTTTTTTATGTCAGTGTAAAAAAAGGGAATCTTTAATCCAATCAAGGAACAAACATTACACAGTGAGCCTAAAGAGAAGTACTGTGGGCTAAAAATGAGTTGGGGGTCGAGATTTCCACCAGTTATAATTGTGGTTCTCAAATATGGTCCATATCGTCCCTGGGGATCAAATATAAAATTATTTGGAGTCGACTCAAGCAAAATAATAAATTGGGGATCCACGACAGAATTTTAGTGGCCAATGAAAAAATTTAACTTTTGACATATTTATTGGTATTTACCCAACCCCACCGCACGACCAGGAAGCAAAACAAGGTCAGTTTTTAAGCGGAATGTAACAGAGATTTTCTTCTCCTAGACTGGTTGCCATAACATGGTTAAAGAGTTCAGTCTGTCCTACTATTTACCTAAAAGTAAAGGGAGAATGGTTGGATTTTTACCTTTCCTAAGGATATTAGCGTTATGTAAAATTCAAACAGCCTTTCGATGTATTTATAGTTGCATATCATTACTTTTCCTTCATCTTGCCTTGCTGAATTTGGTTTCAGTCACTTCACTAACTTACACTCAAAAGCTTATAACCAATTCGATATGGTACAGAAAGGTTATCTTTGATTATAATTGACAACGTTGGAAACTAATATTGCAACACTAGATGAGCAGCATCAACCACAAGGCTTGCATTGAATAAAGTAGCATTAAATTAGTATTTTTAAAAAATATGTTTGTATATTTATGACTTATTTTACGAGCGGACATTCATTTTCCACAGAATTTACTTCGTTGTTAATTTTTATGTGCTATAAATTAGTTATACTTCTACAATACACAAAATGTTTTTACAATTTTTGAATACAATTTTTGAATACAATTTCTAATAATTTCTAATTATAGAGGAAGGGAATAAGAACGTATACGTGTGTTACATAATTGACGTTGGAAACATTGCATGGTATAATGGCAAGCAAACAAGAATCATTGCTAATATATTCGATTTTGGCTGGGTGCACCATATTTCTAGTTTTATGCCAGATTAAGTTAATCTTATGATATGACTGTATACACGTGGTTATTGTTTTTAATTTTTAAAAGATGAAAATGTGTTAACCTTGTGTAAAAGTTCTAAGCCCTTAAAAAATTAGGGGAGGCAGTCTACTGTGAAAAACTGGTTTTATTTTCTAAAAATACTGGAAGATTGTACACATATCGAATAAAGAGTGTTTCAAAATTCCTTATATGATTTGAGATGTAAATATCTGCGTAGCTACGAGGGTAACTGAATAAATAAGGTGAATATTCCCTAAGGAGTTGACTATTGGAAGCACTTCAAACAGTCGCACCTTTCTCAAGGAAATCAATACTGATTGGTCCTTTCATGTTCCAAAAGACTGTTAGCATCACCTTTTTATTGAGTGCTGCGTTCAGAACTTTTTCTTTATCGAAGAGTCTGTCAGTTTCCACTTCATGGACTGTCTTCTCGACTAAGGATCGTGGTGGCAAATCCATATTTAGCCGATTTGTAAATATTTTTACCAACATGCTTCTCCATACAGATTACACATTCTTCTATAAATTTCGCATGATTTGAAATTTCTTAGCCACCAAAATTTGATAAAAAGCCTTTATTCAAGTATGAAGCACTTTGATTTGAACCGTAAAACAACTATTTTTGCCAGATTCAAATATCTGAAACGTGCGGGGTCGTCACCGTGGCATAATGGCTAACGCAGTGGTCTACATCTTAATGAGCGAGTTCGAACTCCAGTCATGTTATTGCGTTCACATGAAAGGCATGAATTCTCTTTTCCTTGAGTTAAATTGTACTATTGCTGTTCTACAAGAATGGCTTTGGCATTGGATGGCTCACAATAGTTGATATTCTAAAGAAAGAAATTAAACCAAACCGAATTATGTAGAGTCACATACAGGACATTCATTAAAAATAAATTATTTTGCTTTTTCAAAAATTTTCTCTTATTATTTGGATGAACGTCTTATATGATTCTCCTTATATATTTGTTTATTTAATGACTTTGTTACATAGTCTAGGCAAATTAAATGAAACACGCTTTATATTTAGCAGATAATAATTAATTTATAAAAAAGAACTGAGTGAGAAATTCAAAGGTTCGTGGGTTTTATGAACTATTTCATAAGTTTTTGATCATCTCTTTCGATGCTGATGGTCATCCATATCGTTTTATCCTGCTCAGATAGACTTACCCTTTGAACCTTTTTGGTCATGTTCAAATCTACATTGCACTTGGTGCATCTTTAGTAAATTCCTTTAAAAATGCACGCTACACAGTCTTATATAATGATAATGGAGCATACTCTAATACACAAAACACATTTTCTTTTTTAGAGAATAGAATTTCTATACATGAAAAACACCACCTTAAAACACTAATCATAGAATTTTGAGTTATTTCCACACATGCTGTTAAAATTTGAGATAATTTGAGTGAGAATTGATCAGATTATCAGATTATGAAATAATATCGATTTTTCTAAAACACCCTGTATTATCATATAGCACTTATACCTACTCAATATATATATATATATATATATGTTTCCAATTTTCCCAAATATATATATATATATATATATATATATATATATATATATGGGGGGGGTGCGTTCGCGCGCGCGCGCGCGTGTGTGTGTATGTGTGTGTGTTAGGGAAAGCTAGAAATAAATCTGACAGTAAAAGAATGTACAACTATCCAAAAACACAAGATCTTTAGAGCCTGATTTCATTTCTCGTTTGAATAATTTGCCAACGTTAAAAGTTTCAGTTTTTAAACCTTCATCATCAGTGAGTTTGAATTTTAACTGAACTAAAAGAAGAGAAGGTTTTAAAATATCTAATTCCGTTCGGGGCGTTCTGTTTCAAATTTATGTGATGTAATTAGTGTTCAGTAATTTATTTTGAAAACGTAATGTCTTTCTTTAAAAAGAAATTTCATATCTATCTATCTATCTATCTATCTATCTATCTAAATCTTCCATAACACATCCATCCATCTATATTAATTATTATCGATATACTTCATTCTGTTTCTCCTAGTCTGTTTGATCCAACTATCTGTTTATCTGTCTTTATATATATATATATATATATATATATATATTTCTGAAAGAAAAAACAAAAACCGGTCACATTAGGATTATAAATTTATTTCCATCCTGTTTCTGGGTTTCTGATATAAATCAAAAACACCCCCCCCCCAAAAAAAAAACAACAAAAAACAAACAAACAAACAAACTAAATGGACTTCTTCAGTAAAGTCAATTACATTGAGTTCTTTACCAGGAAAATTTAAGTGTTCACTGTTGAATGTTTTTTTTTGTCCCGATGGAATTACTCCCAACTCCGGTTTAACTGGACCGAATAACACACACACACACACACACACACACACACACACACATATATATATATATATATGTATGTATATATATATAAACTATGAAGCCGAATTTTTTAGCACCAATCTGATTAAATAAGGAGATAAATGGAAAAGACTCGGTCTCTGATAGAGTTGTGGCTTGAAATGATACTAGATTAAACAATTTTTCGTTGTTTTTTATTATGTATATAAATTATAATTTTGGAATCTTTCAAATTAAAGTTGAGATTAGATTCTAACTGATGCCTGACCAAACCGTTTTTCATACTTTATTTTTAAAATCCTTAATGTATACATAGATTCGCTTTTTAAGACTACAAGAACTTTCATCCATATATTTTTTAGTATTACAATTCAGATATAGGATTTCGTATATTCCTGGCTGGGATTAGATGTGGTTTTTGTTATTTTTATTATTAATTATATTCCTTATTGTCTTTACCGGGCCATTGACCTAATAAGTAGAGTGTTCGCCAATGGTCTGGGAGACCGCAGTTCAATCCAAGGTCGAGTCATACTAAAGACTCAAAAAATAGTATTTGATGCTGCCTTGCTTAACACTCAGCATTATAAGGTAAGGATCAATGAAGGGTAAAGTGGAGCAATCCAGGGAATGGAGTAGCGCCCTCCCCTATACCTTGGTGTAGTAGCTATTGAAAAGGGAGCCTTCGGGTCACCGTCGACTTAGGTCACCAACTTTACTTTACTTATTGTCTTTAAGATTTATTGACTGCTTTAATTCCAAGTTTGTTCAAGTTTTTTTCGATGATGACTGTGGTTGAATTGTTGAGTTACATAATATATCTATGTAATAGATTATTATTTGAAAAATTATTGTTTGGACTTTTTGGAGAACATTTACGTTTGTAAATTTTGAGAGCTTTTATTTTGATTGTGCGAAAGATTCAGGATATTGAAGTTGCGTAAAGGAATTTTCTATGTAGACAAATTCATCATTTAAAAATTTGGTGATACAAATCCTAAGAGCCCTTAGGTAAAAACCTATGATTATTTCACTTTTAATTTTGAAATGCGAGTAAAGATATAAGTAAAATTAACGACCGTAATCGACGGAAACCCGAAGGCTCCCTTTTCGATAGCTACTACAACGAGGTGTAAGAGAGAGCACTACTACCTTCCCCTGGATTGCTCCACTTTACCCTTGATACGTACCTTATAAAGCTGAGTGTTAAGTAAGGAGGTATCAAGTACCATCTTTTAAGCCATTGGTATGACTCAGCCCGGGATTGAACTCCGGTCTCCCGAGACACTACCGAACACTCTATTCACTAGACCAATGAGCTGGTATATAGTCATTTTATTAGTGTATTTATTATGAACTTTAAATTCTAATTACAGGGAAGTTAAGAGCAAATGCTTTTAACTGCTGAAAGTAATGGATCATGGATGCTGCTGAGCAAACCTGTTGGTTCCACATGATCCATAAGTTGTTGGTATTCCGTTAAACAATTTGTGGATTATCTAATGCTGGAAATTGATTCATTTGGTTTGGTTTGGACTATTTTTTACAGCATATCAACTTCTTTTGGGTCATTTAATTGCAAAATCTATTTGGTTTGTTTATTTATTTAACAGTATATCAACTCCCTATGGGATATCTAATGACAAAAGCGGATTCATTTGGTTAGGTTTGATTTGCTTCATTGATTTAACGACATATGAACTCCTTGTGGGATATTTAATGCAAAAATTTGATTCATTTGGTTGGGTTTAGTTTGGTTCATTGGTTTTACGGCATATGGATTCCTTGTGGGATATTTAATGACAAAATTTGATACACTTGGTTTGGTTTGGTGGTTTAATGGCATAAGAACTCCTTATGGGATATTTAATGTCAAAATTTGATACATTTGGTTGGGTTTGGTTTGACTCATTAGTTTAAGGGTATATCATCTTCTTTATTGGATATTAAGTGTCAAACTTTTATTTCTTTTGGTTTCGTTTCATTTGGTTCATTGTTTTAACATCATATCAACTCCTTATGTGATATTCAATAACAAAATTTGTTTAAGAATTTAAAAAAATCGCACTTCCTTTATTTGACCATGATAATAATTATTAGTTTTTACAGTTATATGGTACTCAGTATTCCTATCAAATAAACATACTTTGCGTATTGTTATATGATATATAGTAACTATTTATACTTAATAAAAGTCATTTGTTTGCCCACAGTTAAATGGTTACAAGTATTCCTATCTAACACCAATGATTTTCGCAGTAATATATGGTTTCAAGTAACTCATAATAATAATAATCCTAAAGAAACAATTATATCTTCAAGTAACTTTCGTTAATACAAATAATTTGTACACTGTTTCATGGTTTCAATTATTTTTATCTGATACAAATAATTTTCAAACATATCTAGTTGACCTATACATGGGTCAGTGTGAACCTGGCTGTGAAGGGGTACTCTCTCAATCCCCAAAGCTGAAAAACTCATACCTCACCCCCGGATGCAGTCTAGTCTCATACGCAGGATGGTTTTGGATTTATACTTGATGCGAAAGCCTGTTTGTTCGATCGGTAAATCTTAGCTACCCAATGCTTTGTATAGGATTGGGGATTTTCCTTTCTTCAGAGAACTGTTGCTGGGTACTCACCTCAACCGAACTTTTTGAAAAAGCTCTCGTTTTGTCTTCTGCACATAACAAGTTAACTTCTGTCAAACTAACTCAAATATGTCTCTTCTTGCTTCGGGGCATTCAGCACATAAAAATGAAGTACTGGAAGCCGAGCTTACCTGCTAATATACATCTGACCCTGGCATGCGAATTTGTTACGAGAACGTACCTTTCATGTATACTTGTATTTAATATATATATATATATATATATATATATATATATATATATATTGTAATGTTTTAACAGATAATCATTATTTACGTAAAAGAAATAAGCAGGTCAGCAGTTACATATTTCAAATATTTCTGGCGTTTTAAATTGGTGCCCAGACGGTATAACCGTTTACTTGTGACATCATACGCCTAAAAAGACATACACACACATACGAAAGTACACGCACCTGCAGAAGCATATGTAAACAGATATACATGCAATGACACATGCGTGCACACACACACACACACACACACACACACACACACACACACACACACACACACACACACACACACACACACACGAACAAATAAATCAGTTGTGATTACATTTGTTTTTCTTTCGTATTTTTCCATTCATGTGTCGGATGAGGACAGAGTAAAAAGAAGACTGTCAATTAGTGCGAATTTAAATATAACTATACTAGCTACAGTTTAGGTACCCATTATCCGCAGGGGCTTCAAGAAGATTCCAGATTGGATTCTATACTCATTTTTTTTAAGTTCTAAAGAAACAGAAAAGCAATGGCAGGAAGAATTTGTTGATTTACAACCCAATGAAATTCTGAAGCTTAAATTCAAAATAGGTTATCATCATTTCTTGTTACAGCACAAAGTTAAACATCTTTATTTAGATTTATGGAGTGAAAAGGGGAGTCCTCTTGGCGGAGTGAATAACGTGTTGGATTGAAACATCGTAGTAAGTAAGTTCGAACTCAAATTACGCTCTGTGTCCAGCAGGTTGTTCGTTCAATCCTGACTGAAGGCATATAACAACACAAGAATACTTAACACTTGTACCCGGTTATAGTAAATGAAATCAGAGCAAGCGACCTCCGTCGATCAAATAAAGGACGTTGTTTGAAGTTACGTGTAGGCTCTCGAGTTCGACAAGAACTACCTGAAGAAGGCCAGTGAACATATCGACCGAGACGTTGTGAATATAACAATAAAGATGAAGACAATAGTCCGAAAACCCTTAATAACAAAAAACTCACTATTACGTACACTTTCTGACAATAACCTTGGGAAAGGTATAAACCCGCTTATTTCTCAGTAATACCAATACTGTCATTCAATTAAGATGGCTTTAGCATTAAATACTCCATGAAATAAAGAAAGCAAACCAAACCTTGATTTCCGAAACTGTAGGTATACAATGAAGAATTGTCTCTCTTAAAGGTAGCATAAAGAAGCGATTGTGGTGTAATGGTTACTGAGTTCAAATCTTGGACGACGTTGTTTTCATTCACTTAATACCCTTAGGAAAAGTATGAATCAAATTACTCTCTCTCTCTCTCTCTCTGACTATGGGTAAAATAATAGGGTAGATTGGGGTCTTTAGACTCGATATGGCAACCAGTCTAAGAGAAGGAACACTTTGAGTTCAAATCTGTTAAAAGCCACTTAAAAAGTGATCTTGTGTCGCATCCTGGTCGTCCAGATGAATTGTATATATATATATATATATATATATATATATATATATATATATACCATAAAACGTGCATGCAATTTCATATATTAATCCTGTGATTTTACACATTCGGTATACCTTTTCTCAAGTTTTCTTAATCCTTAAAAACATCCATAAAAATTAGTCGTTCCCTTTTTGGCTGAGCCACGAACTTTCCACTACACGCGAATATATTCTTAATCAATATTGTTATAGGAACAAGTAGCATATCAGTTTTCTTAAAAACTCAAAACCATCCCGTGGACATTTGAACATACACAGTCACACACACACACACACACACACACACACACACACACACACACACACACACATATATATATATATAGTGTATCACAAAAGTGAGTACACCCCTCACATTTCTGCAGATATTTAAGTACATCTCTTCATGGGACAACACTGACAAAATGACACTTTGACACAATGAAAAGTAGTCTGTGTGCAGCTTATATAACAGAGTTAATCTATTTTCCCCTCCAAATAACTCAAAATATAACCATTAAAAGCTAAACCCCTGCCAACAAAAGTGAGTACATCCCTTAGGGAAAGTTGTCAATATTAACATACACCATGTCAATTCTCAATATTTTGTGTGACCACCATCATTATCCAGAACTGCCTTTACTCTTCTGGGCATGGAGTTTACCAGAGCTTCACAGGTAGCCACTGGAATGCTCTGACACTCTTCCATGACGATGTCGCGGAGCTGGCAGTTATTTGAGACATTGCACACCTCCACCTTCCGCTTGAGGATCCTCCAAAGGTGTTTTATTGGCTTCGAGTCAGGAGACATGCTTGGCCAGCTTTACCCTCTGCCTCTTCAGTAAAGCAATAGTCGTCTTGGAGATGTGTTTGGAGTCATTGTCATGCTGGAACACTGCCCTGCGACCCTGTTTCTGGAGGAAGGGGATCATGGTCTGTTGTAGTATTTCACAGTACATGTTGGAGTTCATGTTTCCTTCAATGAAATGTAACTCTCCAACACCTGCAGCATTCATGCAATCCCAGACCATGACATTCCCACCACCATGCTTGACTGTAGGCATGACACACTTATCTTTGTACTCCTCACCTGGTCGCCGCCACACATGCTTGAAGCCATCAGAACCAAACAAATTAATCTTCATCTCATCAGACCATAGGACAT
Organism: Sepioteuthis lessoniana; assembly: GCA_963585895.1. Lineage (NCBI taxonomy): Eukaryota > Metazoa > Mollusca > Cephalopoda > Myopsida > Loliginidae > Sepioteuthis > Sepioteuthis lessoniana. The sequence continues at coordinate 66,100,663 of OY757919.1, forward strand.
GGTTCCAGTAATCCACGTGCTTTCTTGACATGTCTTCAGCAAACTGTTTGGAGGCTTTCTTGTGTATCGTCTTCAGAAGAGGCTTCCTCCTGGGGTGACAGCCATGCACACCAATTTGATGTAGAGTGCGGTGTATGGTCTGAACACTAACAGGCTGACACCCGACCTCTTTAATCTCTGCAGCAATGCGGACAGGACTCTTACGCCGATCTTTCAAAGAAAGCATTTGGATGTGATGCTCAGCACGTGCGCTCAGCTTCTTTGGACGACCTACTCGAGGCCTGTTTTGAGTGGACCCCGCTCTTTTAAAACGCTGGATTATCTTAGCCACAGTGCAGGAGCTCAGTTTCAGGGTGTTGGCAATCTTATTGTAGCCTAAGCCATCTTCATGTAGCCCAACAATATGTCTTTTAAGATCCTCAGAGAGTTCTTTGCCATGAAGTGCCATGTTGGAACTTCCAGTGGCCAGTATGAGAGAATGTGAGAGCTGCACTACAAATTTGAACACACCTGCTCCCAATGCACATGAGCCTAGTAACACATGGGCCTAGTAACACTAATGAGTCACATGACATTTTGGAGGGAAAATGACAAACTACACAATTTGGACATTTAGGGGTGTAGTTTCTTAGGGGTGTACTCACTTTTGTTGACAGGGATTTAGTTTTAATGGTTATATTTTGAGGTATTTGGAGGGGAAAATAGATTAACTCTGTTATATAAGCTGCACACAGACTACTTTTCATTGTGTCAAAGTGTCATTTTGTCAGTGTTGTCCCATGAAGAAATATACTTAAATATCTGCAGAAATGTGAGGGGTGTACTCACTTTTGTGATACACTGTATATATACAATCCAAAATACATATTTTCTTATCTTTTCAAACTCAGTATAAGTTTAATGCATTAGTAAAATAAATAAATAAATAAATGAATAAATCTTCAGATGAAATATTTATTTTGGGTTTTATCCGGCTCTACTAGTCAGTATTTGAGCACTTTTCAGAGTTAAGCAAAAAAAGTTATTTTTTATAGCAGTTTGTACATTTTACTACATGTTGACGGTCAATTTCTTACCAAAGGCTCTTTGTCTGATGTTTGCGTAGTTGAGAACCCGACAATTAATAAGAACCGTTGACTCTGTGGGTACTCTATTCTTATATATATATATATATATATATATATATATATATATATATATATATATATATATATGTATATATATACTCTACCACCGATATTCTCTTTATTTAGAAATATGCAAAAGCACACACAGACACACTCATACACACATACACACATATATATACGAGGGTACGCTCAAAAGTTCGTCCGCTGAAAAGTTCATACGATGACCTCATATCTGCTGTTGATGAATTTTTTTGCTCCATGGGATCCAAGAACTGTAACACCGATCGAAAAAGTTTGTGGATCACAATGGAGTCTATGATGAAAATTAAACCTCATTTTGTCAGATTCCATGAGAGTCTCTTGGTCAATCTTTGAATTTTTTAGCCAGTCCTTATATATATATATATATATATATATGTATACTCACACACACACACACACACACACACACATACACACACACACACACATATATATATATATATATTTATATATATATATACATACAAAGTTACGTTGTGAATTGTTATTATTCTTGGTGTTGTTTTATAATCTTGTTATTAATTATTCTTGTAAATTATTATTGTTATTATAGTCTGATCCTTTTTTCTTTTTTTTTCTTACCAGTTAACACGACTAACAGCAGCATCATGTTATTCCGAATGGACGAACAAGTTTTTACAGGGGAAGAAGTAACTAGTGCTGTACTAAAAATCTACATCAAAACGAAAGGCAAGCGTCGTCGGCGACGTATTATTCTACATGTGTCCGAAAACACTGAAGATGGCAACCTGGCCGAATTTGCGACAATCAAATTGCGGGTGAAGCGCAAGGGTTGGCAGAAGATCAACCTACCTGTCTATTTGCTCAACAAACTACAACACCAACCCATCAAGCTGCATGTCGGCTGTGAGAAGTGCA
>OY757919.1:66107713-66150213 GCA_963585895.1 Sepioteuthis lessoniana
AGGTAACATTTCTATGCCGAGTTCGATATCTTTAGGAATCGTTATAAAAAGATTGGAGTAGACAATGATCAGTGGGAATCCTCGTGGTCTAGTAGTTAACGTGCTAGACAGCGACATTGTAGTAAGTTCGTACTCCACTCCTTTTATTACGTTCACTTTCGGACTAATACTCTTGGGAAAGGTATGACCCCTCTTATTCTTCGGCTATCAGTCAAAATGTACCACAATTATTCTTTCACAATGAAGGCTTTGGCTTTAAATAACACTGAAAGGTAGATATGCCGTTAAACAAAGGAACCAAACCAATACATGAATATTGCGTATGATCCCTGAACTGTGAAAATACTCGACGAAACGCTTGTAAATAAATGTACGATGAAGCTCTCTCTCTCTCTCTCTCTCTCTCTCTCTCTCTCTCTCTCTCTCTCGCTTTCACACAGACACACAGACACACACACAGATACATGCATACACATGCGCGCGTGCGTACACAAACATCGACATGTATTCTTTTGACTTTTTTAGTGGATGAAATACATGCGTTTTCACCTCACCTCAGGGGTCAATGTTCAAATCCAGGTTTAAAAAAATCAGGATTTTGAATGATTTTGAATAGTGATTTTCAAGGCAGGCACTACTCCCTCTGTGGATTCACGAAACAATTTTGTTTCTAAAAATGTGGGCCTGGTACAACAGCTTAGTAAATAGATAAATGCTAAGTACTAACACAATCAGATACTCAGAAACACACAGACACACACACACACACACACACATGCGCGCGCACACACACTTAAAATACACGCTTTAAAAATACACACTCTAGGGTACTTCACGTGGTGTAATGGTTAGTAAGCTAGATAAGCAAACCATTGTTTGTGAGTTCGATTCTCACTGTGTTCTATATATATATATGGTCATGTGCCATTAGTTAGTAAATAACTAAAATATGCACTTAAATAAAAAAAAATAAAAAAATACAGCGAAAACTGATATATATATATACACACAAAAACAACCTCCTTTCTCTCCCATATGCAGGAATACATAAAAATACGGCCCAAACATAATTTGAATACATTTAATGTAAATAAAGGGCGACTGCTATAGAGCAATAGGTAATAGAAGGTCATCACAGTTCATTGGTCGTGTACGAAGTCCGATTTTGTTGTGATCCTGTACCAGATTAATGCAAGCTTATTAACTATCTACACTAAGCTTGCCTCTCGTAGAGTGATGATTTAGAAAGCTAGTCTTGATTTTATCGGTGCCCGGATACCGTGTCCTAAGGCCAGACTAAGCTAAGCTGTGTTCATACACAAAGCATGTGGTGTGCACTAAGTGATCATTCATAAGCTTTTTCAGAGACTCTGTCTGCTGCAGTTTCTGCAATTGTTATTCCTGTAGACATAATTATCTACATCCCAAAAGGACTGCTCTGTGCATATTATAAACGTACAAATCTAGATAACCACATGTATTCGTCAGTATATGTACTGGTAGGGTAGATTTAGGGTATTTCATTTACCGTGAATGCGTACTTGTAGGTTTTATATGAAAGAACGCCCTCGTGCGTTCGTTTATTCCTTCTTTAAAAAAAATGGCTGTGTCCTAAAACTTCGAGGTACTGCGAGTGGATATATCATTGCAGCTACTGATTTGCTTACAATCAGCTTTCTGACTCTAATGTAGAAGTGTTGTGCGCTCGATTGAAGAGCTATTTAAACCGATACCTAACGCTTCAGCAGATGGACACTATGGAATTGATTCAGGAAGAATATCACACCAGACAATGACAATGATTACGACAAAATTGTTATTATCATCATTATTATTATTTTACTCCTTTTAGAATTTTTCGCACTAGCGTTAGCAGATGGTTTTCCACTGGAGTCTGAGTGACAGCAAATCTTCTCAAGTCTCCAAGACTCTTCTTAGTATTCTAGCCAATCTCAACAATGTTGTAGTTTGGATGGTCTCCACTCGTCTTCTCATTTCCAACTCCTCCTGTTCCTGTACCAATCCTTTGGTGAGTGTACCGAGCACGCCAATTACAATTGGTATCACCGTCACTTTCATGTTTCATGGTTTTTTTCAGTTCTCTAGCAAGGTCAAGGTACTTATTTTTCTTCTCGATTTCCTTCAGTTTTATCCTGCGGTCAGTTGGAACGGCAAAGTCCACTATTCGGCAGGTTCTTGTTTTTTTGTGGACTATCACAAGGTCTGGTCATCTGATCATGATCCGATTGCATTTAAAATTACGGAGAAGTTTGTGCGTCTCATTTTCTCGGACGGATTCTTGGTTGTGTATATACCAATTGTTCGTATAGTCAAATTTCATTTTCGTACACAATTCTTAGTAAATCACTTTCCCCACCCAATCGTATCTAGTATTATGATCTCTTTGCGCTAATTTACTGCTTTCATTTATTATGTGATTGTCTGTTTCGTGTCTATCATCACATAATTTACATTTGCTATTTTGTGGCGTCTTGAGCATTCTTGCTTTGACATTGTTAGTCCTTATGGCTTTGTTTTGTGCTGCTATCAGAAGAGATTCAGTTTCTCTCAAAAAGTTTCTCTTTCTTAGCCATGTCCATATTTTCTTGTGTGAGACTTCGCTTGTTTGTCGCTTGAAATGTCCATACGGTTGTTTTTCTACCTATTTTTGTTTCCTGATTTTCTTTTCTTCTGTTGATGCTTGTGTCGTCTGTATTGTTTCTAGTGGGTGTAATTAGCCTTCCTCTGCGCTTTTTTACGTATTTTACGTATAATAGTTGTATTCATGCATCAACGCTGTCTATGTTGTGAAATCCTCTTCCCCCTTCTTTTCTTGACACATACAGTCTGTCTTCGTCATCTCTAGGATGTAAGGCCTAATGCATCGTCGTGAATGTTCTTGTTCTCTGATCCATTTATTGAAGTTCCTTTCTCGTCCACTTTAAGAATGGTCCCGAGTATCTCATGAAAGGAACAGCCTAGGTATTTATCCCACTGACGAGATTTCTGTGATGTAGTTTGCTTTCGAGTAGTTTCCTCGTTCTTCTCGGGTATTATCTTTTTTTTTTGCTTTTTCTTTAATCTCCGCATGTTTGATGGTGTCCGCTTCCAATATACTCAAGTATTTGTAAGTTTCCTTTCCTTTTCTTCGAGCATTCTGATTTTTTCTTGATTTGGTAGTTTTATTTCTTTCCGTTATTTGTCGTTTTCCGTTTTCGTTAATAGCATAGCATAGTTTTCTATGCCTTATTCCATACCAGTATCTCGGCAGTATATCCCCACTGCCTGTATTAGGGTTTCCTATTCTTTTTCATTTTTAGCAAACTGTTTGATATCAACAATGTACATTAGATGGTTTGTTTTTTCTTGCAATTTGTGAAGTTTTTATCCGCCTTTGCATTTCCTAAGTATATGATTGAGTGGCATTATCACTATCACAAATAGTAATGGTGATAGTGCATCTTCCTGAAAGACCCCTCTCTGGATTTTCACCTCAGTTAAGCTTTTTCCTCCTGCTGTTAGTTCGACTCCCCAGTTTTCCATAGTATTTACGATACACTTTATGACTTCACCGGATATCTTGTACATTTTGAGACAGTCTATTATCCAGCTTTACGGGACCATATAATATGTTTTTTGCTGTCAATCCACGTCATAGCAAGACTTCTCCGTCTCATTTTCTGTCCTTGAAATGCATTAATCAATTTATAGTAGCTTTCCTTTTCCACTAGTTCCCTTTAGGCATCCTTTCTGTTCCTCGGGGAACAGTCCGCCGCTTATTAGTGAATCGTAAATCTTCTCCCTTATTTGTGCTGTTAGTATTTTCCTCATCATCGGTTGGTACGTTATGGATCTGTTGTAATTAGTGGCGGCTCCTTTTTCGAGGTCTTTCTGGATCAGGGTAGTCTTTCCTTTTGTCATCCATTCGGGTATGTTTGCTTGTTGTTAGCATTTATTCATTTTGATAGCCAGTCTGTCATGGATGGAAGTGAATCATTATTGTTATTATTATTTACTCATTAGCGTTTTTCACATTAGCGTTAGATGATGGTCTTTCATTGGAGTTTGAGTGACACCAAGTCTCTTCAAGTCTCCAGGACTCTTCTCAGTATTCTGGCCGTTCTCAATAATGTAGTAGTTAGATGGTCTTTACTCGTCCGCCAACTTCCAAGTCCTCATGTCCCTTTTGTAATCCTTTAGTTACTGTTCCAAACGCACCAATTACAATTGGTATAATTGTCACCGTCATGTTCCATAGTTTTTTCAATTCCCTAGAAAGGTCGAGGTAGTTATCCTTCTTTTCATATTCTTTCAATTTTATTCTGTGGTCAGCCGGGACAGCAAAGTCAACAATTTAACAAGTTCTCTTTTTTTTTGTTGATTATTATTAAGTCTGGTCTTCTGGTCGAGATTAGGTGATCCGTGTGTATGTCAAAGTCCCATAGGAGTTTATGTGTGATATTTTCTAGAACAGGTGCTGGGTTGTGCAGATAGCATTTGTCCGTATGTTCAAATTCAAATTTCTTGTACATCGCCCAGTGGATCACGTTGCCGACCCAGTCGTGTCTAGTCTTATATTCGTTCTGCGCTAATTTGCAGCCATCGCTTATTATGTGATTTATGGTTTCATCACTATCACTGCATAGCCTACATTTGCTATTTTGCTGCGTCTTATCTATTCTCGCTTTGATATGATTGGTTCTTACGGTGTTTTTTTGTGCTGCTATTAGGAGAGATTCTGTTTCTCTCTTTAAGTTTTTTTTTTGTTAGCCATGTCCAGGTTTTGTCGTGTAAGATGTTGTTTATTAGTCGTTTAAAAGGCCCATAGAGTTGTTTTCCTTCCCATTTTTGTTTCCTGGTTATTGTCATTCTGTTGTCCATCGTGTTATCAGTTTCGTTTCTGATGGGTGTAATGAGTCCTCCATCGTGTTTTTGTATATAGTCTTCGAGTCCTTGTATCGATGCGTCAACGCTGTCTTCAATGCTGGCAAGTCCTCTTCCTCCCTCTTTTCTTGATACATATAGTCTGTCATCGTCGTCTCTGGGATGTAATGCCTTATGCATGGTTATAAGTTTTCTTGTTCTTTGGTCCATTTGTTTAAGTTAATCTCTGGTCCACTTGAGAAAGGGTCCGGAATATCTAACGTGGAGTACAGCCCAGGTATTTATTCCTTTGATAAGGTTTCGGCTGGAGAGTTTTGTCCCGAGGAGTTTTCTAGTTCTCCTGAGATATTCTTTTTGAATTTTGTTTTTCATTTCCACTTGTTTGATGGTGTCCTGGGTAGATTTGCATGTCATTTGTACCTGTCAACGAGCAGCTAAAACAAACAAACAAACAAAAAACAAAAACAAAAAAAAACAACAAAAAAACAAACAAACTAACAACAACAAAAAACAAATTTATCTCTCCCGTTTATATATATATATATATATATATATATATATAGTGTTGGACAAAAAATCACAGAAAAGCCGACGGATTTCTATCATTGGCACAAATTTTGAAACTTCACTGGCATCAACACAGTTAGGAAGGGATTATTTTCCTTGATAATTATTTTCAAAGTTCTCTTTGTTGTAGTAAAAAGTCATTAGCAAATAGATACTCACAACTTAGGATATCAAATCAAGGGAAAACAAAATTCCTATTTTTGTGGTATTTTTGAGAATTTCTTTTAGAAACTTATGACTTTTTGCTTAAACAAAGGGATACTTGATAACAATTATCAAGCAAAAAAAAGCACTTCCGTTATGTGTCTAAGTCTCTGAAGATTCATGAAAATTTGTGACAATGATAAAAAAAATGGTTCAGTTTTTTACTGTCAGTTTTTTATCCAATACCACACACACACCCACACACACAGTCACACAGTCACACACACGCGCGTGTGTGCGCGCACTCACACACACACATACATGTGCGTAGGTATTTGCGTGTTTGTGAGTTCAATATACACACGTGCTTATATATGTTTATTTATTGACTTTTATGCATAAATATAAATATATCTATGCATGTGAGTAAGAGGAGGGTCAGAAAAGTTCTCAGCCCAACCAAGAAGGAATTGATTTTTTTTTCATTTTGTGAAAAAAAGAATATCGAACTTTTTCGGAAAAGTTTGAAATATCCTGTGAAATGATGTGCCAAGTATGCCGAAACTGCGGGACAAATATGTAGAATAAGATGCAAGTTTCATAGCTCTAAGTAACTCCCTTCTGGTTCAGGTCGAGAAATTATCAGCACTCTTTCGTAAATGTAAGTGGAGCTTGGTGATTGGTGTTAGAAGTAGTTGTGTAATTCTGGTCACCGTTAGTAGTTAGAACCCTAGTTAAAGAGAGAGAGAGAGAGAGAGAGAGAGAGAGAGAGAGAGAGAGAGAGAGAGAGAGAGAGAGAGAGAGAGAGAGAGTGAGAGAGAGAATAGGTTATCAAATGCTCGTTTTCAGAATAAGTGATTTCCATTTGAAATATTGGCGTAGCACGATCTTACTGCATCCATTCTCCTCTCACTTGGCACTTTGTCGTACTGTGCAAAATTTAGTATATATCACACACACACACACACACACACACACACACACACACACACACACACACACACACACATACACGCATATGAGAGTATATATATTGTTAATGTTTATGTGTCTATATGAGTAATCGAGTATTCTTGTGTATTGAGATAATTGCGTCTTAACTGCTGCTGCCTGTGATCGATCCCAACATAAAAACTATGACCCAGGATTTCGAAAGCTGGTTTTCCAGTCTGATCTTCCCGTTTGTAACGGTGGCTCAACGCGGTCTACTTACTGATCTGATGACCCAGATTAAGCTCAGCTTTACAAATATTTATGAAAGGAGCACTCTCTTAAACTGAAAATAGCGTAACAGTTATTATTACTGGAAAATGAAATCGGCGAACAGGGTTCGAATTTTGACTGAGGCTGTTTATTTTTATTTAGTACAAATTCTCTTCGGAGAAACCGCTATCTCATTGGCTGAGCACAATATATAACGGAGAAAAAACCACTGTCCTTTTACTAACGGCTAGTCGGAAATAACTGTAAACTTTTGATATTGCCCACTTTGACTCGGGGCCAGAATACTTATTATGATTTGTCGGGCTCTTTTTAGCTGCCTTATCGTTTGCTCGATGAATTTTGTCGTTCAAATTGTCAGCAATAGTTTTGTACAAAACGCAACATAATTTTGGCATTCACAATTATATTACTCCATTATAAAAGATTATGTGATTATAAGAGAATAAAAGATAAATTGCATAAGACGACTACAAAAGATTACGGAATATATTTATGTAATGCAATGACATAAACTTACTGAACACAATTGTATTACGTGGCTACTAAAGATTTTGAAAGTCATATTTGCTACACATTGAAAACAACACAATTACACTATGCGAATTATTAAGTTTATGACATTTATTTTATGCGATTACAAAAAAAAAAGAAAATTAAAACACACACTGATATTACACGAAATAAAAATAAGCAACACTTATATTGCCCAATTACAACCCCCTCCCCCCAAACCAAAAGACTTATATTACATAATGGTAAAAAAACGCCCTTATATTAGACAAATCAAAAAAATCAATTCAATTATACGATTGAAAATAGAATAAAAACTACACTCATATTCATATTACACGATTGCAAAAATTGCAAAAAAAGACAAAATAAAAAAAAAACCACAAACAACGCAAAAAGAAAAAAAAACACAGACTTATATTACACTAATAAAAAAAAGATACATCTAAATTACTGGATTACCAAAATTTAAAAAACAACAACACTTATATTTCAAAATGAAAGAAATGTTATAACACATATTACAAAATTAAAAAAACCCAACAATACTTATATTACAGGCAATTTCAGAAACAACAACTTATATTACACTATTACGTTAGTGTACGGAACACAATTAGATACCGAGATTACATGACTTTACATTTCGTGATTACAAAAACCAAATTATATTCTACGATTATATAAAGATTTATAGCAGAATTACGCGACGAAGGATTACATAAAAATTACCAAATTCACATGATGCGAAAATAACTGATTAAAAACCAATGGAATTCTACGATTTGAAGAATTATACAACATATTTATATTACGCAATTGAAAAAAAAAAGAACACAATTGCGCAAATTCAGAAGATTTTGACGTCCACAATTACATTATTCAGTTATAAATTTTATTGGAGATTTATATAACGCGATTAAAAAAAACCTTCCCCTAAAAATACCTCTAAACAAACTAAAAAACACAATTACGTTACACAATTAAAAATTTCAAGACACAATTGTATTATGCAATTACAAAAAAAAAAACCCAAAAAAAATAAATAAATAAAGTAATAAATAAAAATAAATAAATAAATAAAATAAATAAAAACAAAAACACAACCACGTTATGTGATTACAAAGAAACAAAATGAAGAAATATTTCCTTCGATCATCTTTTCCAGTATAGCAGTGATATAAAAAAATTTGGCTGTGTTTGTAAAAAATAAAATTGCTATTATTCATTAAATACAATATCAATTGCGCTTTTGGGCAACACACACACACACACACACACACACACACACACACACACACACACACACACACACACACACACACACACATATATATATATATATATATATACACATATATTTCTAAAATACTCAAAATAAAAACTGTCTTTCTCGCAACAATAAGTTTCACGTGAAGTTGCAATTATTACGCGGGCCATTTATCGATCACTATTAGTTTTTATACTGTTCCTCTGTTAAGTGAAATTTTACTTTTCATCTTTTAACTGACCGACTGAAATCTTATCATCTGATATATATATATATATATATATATATATATATATATATATATATATATATACTGTGCGCCTGGTCTAGGATTAAGTATTGCTTTTCGGCGCTTCTGTCTAGTGTTAGCCTTTTGCTTTTCTGCTAGGATCTGAATATAATATTTATTTTTATTTCTCAGCTTCGTTTTCATTTTTGTGTTGGACGCAACAAAATATGAAGCCAGCCTGCTCCTACGAACTTTAAACCCCGGGTAGAATCTGGCTACGTGTGAAAAGCAGTGAGGTAGGTAGGTGTGGTCCTATACGGTTAATAAATTGGATCACTTTCTACCACTTTGGTCAGGTAGTAAATATACTAACTTGACACCAAACAGATGAGACAAATAAAGGGCTTAGCATCATGAAACTGTACTTATCCGGCAACACTTACCCCTGTTGTTTAAAAGGAGTCTCAGGTTAATTTCATGATGCCTGATGTGCCTTTAATTGGGGAATGCCGAAGAAGCTAAGCTGTTGTTGGTTTGATTAACCGTACGCGAACGGGTCACCGCTTTAAAATGATCTTGTATTAAGCATTTCTACGGCAGAGAGGCAAGGTAAATACTTTTGGGGGAGGTAGTAAATATTGGATCAGAGGGTAGTATCTGTGCATGTGAAAATGTAAATGAATATATAAAAAATAATTATAAAAATATAAAAGCATAAAAATCTATATATTTATACGTCTGATTATCTTTATTTTGTATTTATTGTATTGAGAAAGTATTGACTCTTTGAAATTATAATTGTTTTCATCAGCATAATGTACATCTTTTAGCTTTTCAAATATCCATGAGTTTTTCTATAAGCACGGATACTACACTTTGATCTTATCTATACGTAAATGATCCCGTAATTTGTGGCGTGGACTTTGATAGCATGTACACACATAGACAAACACACACATACTCACACACTTATATATATATATATATATATATATATATATATATATATATATATACATAATATTTGCAATGTAAAAATGAATGCAACTCACGTTGTTGTTTTTCTACAGTGCTCAATATCTGAGATAGATCCACTACAAAGTCAAATGCTGACCGATGATTAAAATCGTTAAAATTTTAAAAAAAAGAAAAAAGAATCAACAAAACCCCAAAAATTATAAAAACATTACTACTGAATAGTCATTACACGCCTTTTTGCGTAACTGCCAGTTTCTCTGAGGAAAACTCGAACGTCGGGTTAGCAATGCTAAAAGGTTTGAGACGACCATTTGATTTCAAATCTTTTAAAATTTAATTCAAAACTTTTTACAAAGCGATTTTATCTATAGTCAGTATTCGACTTTATATATATATATATATATATATATATATATATATATATATATGCACTGGCGTATTGTTATATGTATGTTTATATTTATGAATACTCACATTGAACTTTATTTATACAAATAAATGAACATGACAGATATGATACATACTTGCAAAGATATGATGAACTTGACTGCATCAACACAGTCTCATATAAACGTCAGATACAGTTCCGTTTCTTTAAATCCTTACCTAATGAAACATTTAAAAAGTTTTGTTTGAAATGTTGAGATCAAGTATTATCATGACTTATCCGAATTCTCGTCTTTGTCGCTTTGATCGCAATGTTTCAACCGACTCTCTTTGTCTGAAGTATTTCCATTATCGCATGAATTATTCAGATCAGTATTGTCATATTTGTTGTTTCGACCATAAAGTTCCGGCAGGGTTCCTCCCTTCCGGTTGTCATTTTTTTTTCTGCAAAATTTAAAATTTGAACAATTCACAGTTATATGTTACAATTGCATTAAACATTGTTTTTTTTTTATTTTTATTTTTTTTTTAACTTATAAAACTTACAATATATTTTGCAATTTTTGTCTCTTCCAAGAAATCCTGCCATTCTACTGCAAGTCAAACAAGTTTCAATTCAAGACATATATCTGTATTAGGTAACTTGTGTAGAATGACAGTGAGTTCCACCTGTGAAATGTGCTCGCGTTCAATTTCCCATTATACTTTTTAAGGGAGAATAATACCCTAATAGCTAAAGTGTAGAACTGTAGCCTTGAAATAAGCGAATTTAAACTAGTCTCACTATTACGTTCTCTTTCTGACAAATTTATTTTGGAAAGACATGAACTCCTTTCTCTCCCTACCCTACCAGCTATTCGTTACAATAGTAAAACTGCAGATCTTCTACAAGGACGGCATGGCATTCAATAACCCACGAAGATTGACATGCCATTAGACAAAGAAAGGAAGAAGCTGTGTCACAAGACTTTTGGCATTTTTTTTAAAACTATGGTGACGAAAAGGTCATCTCAGAAGAGATAAGAAAAGAGCCAACAAAACTTGTAAAAGAAAAAAGTAAAATAATTTGGATTGATTACAGAAAGTGAATTAAAATAATTTCGATTGTAAGTATTGTTATCAGGCTACAGGTATACGAACACTTTTTGGGTTTGCCCAGCTACTTTTAAAATGACCAGATTAAAAGGATCTACCTGGTGTAATGGTTAAAGCGATGAACTGCGGAATCGTAGTACGCGAGTTCGTACTCCAGTCGCGCTATTACGTTCACTTTCGGGCAAATACCCTTGGGAAAGGTATGAACCCCTTTATTCTCCCTCCAGCTATGGGTAAATAGTAGGACGGACTAGGTTCTTCAGCCTTGGTGAGGCAACTAGTCTAGGAGAAGGAAAACTCTGAATTCAAAACCTGTTAAACTCCGCTTAAAAATTGACCTTGTGTCATATCCTGCCCGAGCGGAGGGGTTGGTAAATAGTACCTATATTAAAAATGCTAAATATATCTAATTATATATGTACTGAGTATACTTTATATATACAATATATTTTCATGTTCCTCGTATTACTACACGAATCCTAACGGCAAAATAAATTTGAATACAGTTATGGTCACTACCTTACACTGATAATTTGCACTGAATGGAATCAGCGAGGTTTACATAGTCTGAACAGTAACTGCTGGTAGCTAACCTCAATCAGTCTTCCAAAAGATCATTTGTCATGGAAGGATAGTACTTGGACTTAATCTTTATAAGGGAAAAAGTTGATAGACGATAGACTAACGTATAAAAATAATTTTATGATAGAGTGTGGTCTACCCACACTACTTTTGATCTACTGGTCGATCGCTACCGACGTATTTTACTCCCTTGTCATTAAATATTCCATACTTGTTTTCTTGTGCCTATCTAATTTTGGGGAATACAGGAAATGTGCTCTGAAAATATCGAGACTAAAGCTATATTCACTAAGAGAGAAATTAAACTTTAATTTAATTTAGAATAATTCCTTTATTTGATACGATTATTCCAATGAGTTTTTCATTGGTCGAAGTACCTCGGGAATTCCTCTTTTGTTACGGTATAAATCTTATTATTTTAATTTTCTCCATTTCCTCAAATATTACCAGTGAGACGAATTTTCTCTTATGAAAACAAGAAAAAGTCGCATAGAGCCAGATTTGGTGAGTATGGAGAGTGCTGCACTTGCTCAACCCTGTTTTTTTTTTTTTGTTAAAAATATATTGAGGCTGATTTCCAATTTTTTCTCAAGTTGACCCTGACTTATTTACACGAATTCTAGATGTCTTGACAACATCACTTTGCCATATAAGTTGCTCAGCTGTTCACATATCTTCATTTAAATTTAAATTTTTAAATTTGAATAAATTTAAATCTTCAGTCTCAATACTTCATGATCGCACTTTCAATATTGTGGCAAATCACTCTATTGTACGATAGTTATCAAGCCAATTTTAAAGATCCATCCTTGCCATTCTGGTCATGACTCAGACTACGATAAGCTTCTTGAATACTTGGGTGAGTCAAAAGTTTTGCAATATTTTAGTACATGCTAGTTTGTGGCGAGTATATCACTGTACAGATGCAGTTCAAGCCGAGGTAGGTATTCGCAATATTTGCAATAGTTAGTATTATCATGGCAGAGAGTGTGCTGACACGTCTAATTCAGGAACTTATGCTTTACTTGTTTAAAACGGGCCATAGCACCGTGGAAGTAACAAAAATCCTTTGTTGTGCAAAAGGTGTAAGTGAAAGTTGATGATAGTTCAACAAACAGATAGTTCAAGAAACTTCATTCGGGTTGCCAGAACTTCGACGATCAGTCAATGTCAGGTAGATTTCGAGGCCGTGCTTTAACCCATAGAAGCAAATCCAGTGAGTTGCTCTCGGAGAGTATCAGGCTACTTCGACTTCTCACTGTCCAGAATAGTTCGACACCTTCACGATCTCGGCAAAAGCAACAGGGCTGTCTCACCCTACCCAAATATTACAAAACTTTTGACTCCCCCTCATATATATATATATATATATATATGGAACGATCACATACTGTAATGAGTTTGATCCTCACTAGGTACTTTACTTTCTCTGGCTCTGAGTCAGACTGTGCAAAATTTCTTAAGCCTATATTTTTGGGACACCTCGTTATGGGTTGACTGCAAATTAGTCTGATGGATTCAAATGAATTTAAGCCTTTCCTGGTCCTGTAGCAGACTAACCTTCTTAATTTTTTGAAACACCTCAATAATTGCTACTAGTCTCGCTTACTCTTGCGGGTTTGGTCTTCAGTAAGTATCTTGCCCTTCTAGACTAGTGCCATACAAAATTTCTTACTTTAATTTTTTTTTGTGGTAGGGGGCGCTCCGCCCAAGATCGATTTAGACATAATCTCATCGATTCTAACGCATTTGATCATCATTTGGTACCTTACTCTTGTGTTTCTGTTGCAGACTGAGACAACCTCAGCAAATATCAACGTCCATAATTCATCTATCCGCTTTACAACTAGATATCATTGTGAATGAATTAGATTAGAATCATTGATTATTTATGCGTGAAGAAATTAAAGAAATGAATCCGCTAAATGTGGCTAAGCGGAGTAACAACAAAAGTTGCCAAAAAGTGAGATGAAGAGATGACAACGATTTCCCAGAAAAAGGAGAAAGTCTGACACGTGATCAAAGAAAAATACAATTAATGGTTATCATCAGAGGAATTAGATACGGTAACCTGAGTTCGAACCTGGACGAGGCTGATTGCATTTCCCGTAGCACTAATCCCTTTGGGAAAGGTATTAATCCAACTGTTCTCTCTCCAGCTATGGATATATTGTAACTAGTCTAAGAGAAGAAAAACTCTGACTTCAAACCTATCAAAGTCCTCTAAAAACTTGACTTTCTATTAAACCCTGCTTGTGTAGAGAAATTGGGTAAATGATACTTTTGTGTTCCGTGAGAATTAAGTATAATCTATAGAATGTTTATTTCTGGGGTTGACAACGGATAACTGAAGCTGCAGTCGCTTGGGTGGGAGCACAGCATCTACCACAATTGAAAATCCACTCATTCTGTTAGGCCTGTTGTAGGTATCTGGCATGAAGTGATGATTAACATTGTAGATTTTATCGGTGATTTTCAAAGCCATTCTCTTCATTTAGAAGATTAACAAAACAGTCTTCCTATTTTATTCAGCTTTGTACCAATATGAATAAAAATCATTAATAGAGGAATTGACTAACCCTTGAATTTGTCAAGCTCAATGTCAGACTAATGAGGCATCTGACAGAAAATAAACTCATTAACAATAGTTTGCAACCAGCACATTATAGCGTAAACATGCCTGTTTTTCTTGTAAGAAAATGGACTCGGTAAGTAGAATTCAAACCCTTTACAAGGCTGTTTGTGTTTCATTTGGCGCTAATGTCTTCATTGAGTGTAAAAAAGCAATAGGAATTAGGAAGATGAAAGACAACAATTGTCAAAATTACTGACAATAATAATGCGGTATTCATGTTAAAGAATGTTTAATTGAAAATATACAATTAGGAGGTGCCCGTGGAGTAATGGTTATCGTCGCAGGAATTGGACACGGCGACACGAGTTCAAATCCTGGACATTTCACATAGCACTAATACCCTTGGGAAAGGTATGAATCCAATTATTCTCCCTCCATGGGTAAATAGTAGGGCAGACTAGGGTCTTCAGCCTTGGTGAGGCAACTAGTCTAGGAGAAGGAAAACTCTGAATTCAAACCTGTTAAACTCCGCTTAAAAAATTGACCATGTGTCATATCCTGCCCGAGCGGAGGGGTTGGTAAATATGATAAATATGATATACAATAAGTACTACTATACAGAAACATAGAAAAACTGCATTCATTTCAGTAAAACTGATTTAGACGACTAGCAGGAATATGCGCACTCTAGGCGCAAGTATTTAATTCATGATAAAATAAAACAGAATAAATTAGAAAAACCAACGAAACTAAATCAGAACTTGTATAAAAACTTACACTTTTTAAAATATCATTTTAATTGATTACTATATAAATTAATAATTATTAATAACTGCATAAAACTTATTTGAAACAGAGGGAGTACAATTAAGGAAAAGAACAGCTTGGAAATAATCTATTCACCTCCCTCTCGCCTTACACTGGCAAGTTTTCCTGATTTAACTAAATTAGAAAGTAAAGAATAAAATTACTGTTATTTTTTGTCAATGGATTTCTATTAAGATTTGTCGACGAGATATTTGCTAGTATTTATTTAAAAAAAAAAAAAAACAAGTAATAATCTATAAAATCTATAAAATTAACATCAAATTTTAAAGATCAATATCCAAATTAGCTTTCCTGTTTACACCGTTGACTGCTCTCTCTTTCTCTCTCTCTATATATATGCACTTATATATATATATATATATATATATATATATATATATCGAATGATTTGGTAGATCAGTCCGACAGCTTTCTGTCTGTTGACACCGACTCGCTGTTAGGCGGGGTAGAATCGATCAAGACATCTCCCATTTAATAAGATGCAGCGATTGCAAGAAGACATTAAAACAAACACTTCTTGTTTTAAACTTTGAATAGGCAAATATAAGGTCGGAGATTGTTTATTGCTGTTGGTGTTCCTAATTAGCTACTTGTTGAAGTACTGAAACTTCTTAAATGCTATAATAAAAAATGAACTAGTATTATTATATTTGCTTAACAGTAAGCCTTGGTTTACTAATTACTGCACTAAGCCAACTTTTTACTTGTGCTAATAGTCGGTGTTCGAGTCCAGGTAAAGCGTCAGGATTTTGAATGGTAATTTCTATGGTAAGAATTTCGGCAACTCTTCCCTACTTTCAAGGCGAACCCAACACAATCTTCTCATGTTCATTTCTCACTCTAATTTGGCTTTGTACCGACCTATGTTAAATTGGTAGATAATTACCGACCAATAAATTAAAAACGGGATAGCTTGATTATGGGTTTTGTGAACACATGATTAAGTCCAAAAACCTAGGGGCATGTACTATATTTGAAATTAGGGGGCAACTGTATTAGTCACCAAATAAAACACACCCACATCATTCTTTTCATTATCTGATAGAGAAAGAACATACAACGATATAGAGCGTTAGAGAAAAGAAAGAAAGAGAGAGAGAGAGAGTGAGAGAGAGAGAGAGAGAGAGAGAGAGAGAGAGAGAGAGAGAAACAGGATGCTGGAGAGAGAGAGAGAAAGAGAGAGAGAGAGAGAGAGACAACGAGGGAGAGAGAAAGAGAGAGAATACGCTAGAGAGTGAGATAGAAAGATATTGTAAAAGAGAAGGTTAAACCAGTGAGTAGACTTTGCAAGTGTCAACGAGAAACGATACAAATATTTCCCTTATCATAAGTCCGGCATAAGGTCATTAAATCAAAGAGCAAGTGGAAAGAAATAAACTTAGTATCACTGACTTGAGCGGTAATTGAAACCAGTAACGACTTTTTCATGTCGAAGAATCCTATTATCAATTTTCAATTTTACATTCTAATTTTGTGGGCCAAAAAATTTACTAGATTAGAAATACGTATGAACCAAAGTTGAAAAGTTGATGTTTACAAGGAAAGTATTTGCTGGAGGTGCTTGCAGCGTAACCCTTTAGTCATCATTTACTTTAGAACAACACTTTGATCTTATATCTTGCATATTCTTTTCTGTCAGGTGCATATTAATTATTACATGATTACAGATATATTGCGTAATATTACCTACTATGACCCTTACTTATTGTCGTTTACCTTTTATCTGGTATCTTTTACCTTTTATACATCGCTTTTTATCTTATACTTATTTACTTTTAAAATTATCCATTCGTTGTTGATGATTGAGACATTATGAGAAAATAGTAACAAATTTTCCCCAGACGAAATAAACTGCTTTATATGTACATATCTATGAGAAGAAAGTTAACGATGAACGATTCAGGTGTGGTGCAGTGGCTAACTTACTTGACTGTCTCATCATAGTAAGCAATTTCGAATCTTAGTAGAGTCATTGCTTTCACTTTCCAACAAATACCCGAGAAAAAGATGTGAACCCTTTTATTCCTCCTCCTGTGGGTTAAAAAGTACCACCACCGTTCACGTGCAAAGATGAATTTGGCATTAAACAACTCACGAAGGTCGATATGCCTTCGCCCGCTCTGCTATGGGTTAAAAAGTACCACTATCGTTCGCGTCCAAAGATGAATTTGGCATTAAATAACCCACGAAGGTTGGTATGCCTTTTCCCATCCTATAGCTTAAAACGTTCCACTATCGTTCTCGTAGAATGATTGATTTGACATAAATAACCCATGAAGGTTGATATGCCATTATACAAAAGAAACAGTCGAAGGATGCAGTTCAGAAAATTTGTCTGGATAGTGACTGGAATTTATTTATTATTATTTACTAAACTTTGATTAGTTTAGCACAAGGCCAGAATGATTGGGCGCCAAACGAGAACCGAACTCCCTAACAAAGGTCTTCGAACCTAGCTCTAAAACCACTACATCACGAAATGCGTCTAAGGAATCACTTTACCGTTATACAAAAAAAATCTCCTTTTTTGCTACTTGAATATTCTTGGCTGCTTATTTGTTTCATTCTTATTTTATATCGTTTGGGGACAATGTCTTTTTTTTTTGACAGCATCCAGAAAAACAGTTTCTTTAATGTACAACCCTTTTACTCAGTGATATAATGACCTAACCGGCAACCTCTGATCAATTGTGACCGGAAAACAACAATAATTTTTATAGTAAAAAAAAGAAAAAAAATCACCATATTAATCATGTTGTAACTATATACCTATCGTTAACCTCGAAATTTGGCGGGGGTGTCCTCGTGGTGTAATGGTTTAAGCGATGGACTGCGGAATCGTAGTACGCGATCTCGTACTCCAGTCGCGCTATTACGTTTACTTTCGGGCAAATACCCTTGGGAAAGGTATGAACCCCCTTATCCTCCCAGCTATGGGTTAGATAGTACCACAACTGTTCTTCTAGAAGAATGGCATTGGCATTAAATAACCTACAAAGGTTGATATGCCATTAAAAAAAAGAAAAGAAAAAAAGAAATCGAAATTTGGTGTGCGTCACGCAAGGTGTAGTTGTTGTTGGTGGGAGGAACAAAATAGCTATAATAAATCAGGTGAAACCTAAACACCTGTACACACTCACGCATGGATCAGAAAGTGAACAGAGTAACGAAATTAATTCTTAGAACACCAGTACTCTATTTGAAAACTTCACCGTGGTACCTATCCCAGCCAATTGTTCTCTACTGTACACTTTAACACCGAATTTTTATGACCAGATTGAAGCTGTTAAAGATGAGGGAACGCAGTTAGAATCAATAACTCTCAGCACATATCAATAAGTCATCGAGACTTTCTAGTACTCACGTTATAAAACAAAAATCATATATTTTTAATGTTATAGTGAAAGTTGTTTAACCCAACACTGAAAAGAGTCAGTGTGCTAAAAGAGGAATTATTTTTGTAGTATTATATATATATATATATATATGTGTGTGTGTGTGTGTGTGTGTGAGTATGTATGTGTGTGTGCGCACACATGCGTATGTGTGTGAATAATTGTCACCTCTTTACAGAAGGCCATTTCCTGAAACCAGCATAGAGCGCCCTTTCACTCTCTTACTAACTTCGCCTCATATTTCCCAAGCTAAAAATCTAGTTTTGACATTAAACCTGTGCACTTTCACATTACTTCACTGAACCTGTTGCAGAAACGCATACTTTGAGACAGAATTGACGCAAATTACCTGAAAGTTGTTAAAGAAAGACCAGTGTAAAATAAACCTGCTTTGTTTACTGTCATGAGATCTTTTATAATTTGCAAATTTAGCTTTGGGGAAACAGAACCTACTACAGATATTACAAACATGTCCTGACTGAAGTCAAGTTCTATTTCAGAAGTACTCGTTTAGAGATGAAGTATTCCCTTCTCCATATTTCAAATATCCTACAACTACCGTAGATAATTCTTTCTAAGTTGATCGATTTTCCGTCATCTACTCAAAGTCTTCAACACCTACAATAAGAACCTTAAGGTTGTTATATCATCATTATTATTTTTACTTCTTGCGGATTTTTCACATTAGAGCTTGCTAGTGGTCTTTTAGTGGAGTCTGAGTGATAGCAAGTCTCCTCAGGTTTCCAGGACTCTTCTCGCTATTCTTGTCGAGTTCAACAATGTTGTAGTCTGGATGGTCTCTATTCTTCCTCTATTTTTTAATTCCTACTGATTTTTTTCTAAGCCATTTGAGACCATTTCAAGTGCGCCAATAACAATTAGTATCACCATCACCCTCATATTCCATAGCTTTTTTAGTACTTTGGCAAGATCCAAGTATTTGTTTATCTTTTTACTTTCTTTTATTTTCACTCTGTGGCCCGCCGAACAACAAAATCCTTAAGACGGCAAGTTAGGTACGCTAAACTTGAAATATGGAAGTGGCTACTTTCAATGGTTTCAATAAAAGTCTGTACCTGATCAAGTACCAATACAAGATCATCGTAACAGACAAAATAGAAAGTCTAATTAAACATTTCCATTTGATGATTTTGTACATGACATCAAACTTCAAATAATGGATTCCTAGAAGTCATAATTATAATATTTCTTTGGTTTTCAACTTGCTCTGCTATAACGGCATCAAGAGTTTCTTTAAGCAAACTTTTCTTATTTGCAACCGTATATATATATATATATATATATATATATATATATATATATAATAGTTTTATAAATCCACTGAACGAAAAATGAAAATATAAAAAGTAATCTAGAATTCTATTTAGTTTTAATATTTATTGAAGAGAGTAACACAACTTCTGACTGAAAAAAGGAATGAACATTTTTTTAATTATATATATATATATATATATATATATATATATATATATATATATATATATATATATATATAGTCAGCGTCCGAAGACAGTGGGTGTGGATTATTCATGTATAGAATATATGAGGAATTTCATATAAATATATGGGAGTGCTCGATTGGTTATTTATTTTTTAAAAACGAAAGTGACTTTTACACCTCCCGGTATTGTCTTTTTTTTTTTAAAGTTTCAACATTCATGATATAGTATTTTACTGTTTTTGAAATCGGTAAAACCAAAAATAACAGTGAAAACTTAATTCATTACTTTTTTAAACACAGACTTACACATGCATTCTTGCACACACACACACGGCAATATCTGTGGCTATTGTGCTGGACTGTGACATCGTAGTATGTGAGTTCGATCTCCAGTCGAGCTATTACGGTCAGACTTATACGCGTAAGAAAGTTATCATCATCATCATCATGTCGTGCTGGTAGCACGGATATCCCTGACCCTCAAAGTTATGAAGCCCCTTATTCCTCTGAGTTATGTTATAAATTGTAGTACTATTGTTTTTCTATAAGGGTTGCTTTGGTATTAAATAATCCACGAAGGTTGATATGCCTTTACACACCCACACACACACACACACTGAGTAACCACACATACACACAACCACACCTTCTGGACTTCAAACTGCACACAGCCACACAAAAAAAAAGGAAACAAAATTGCTCAGTACTCTATTTGATGGCATATAAACCTTTGTGTGTTATTCAATGCCAAGGTAATCCATGTAAAAAAACAGTAATATTATTCAAACTATAACTGGGGGATAAGGAGTTCACTGTCTACATTTTTAGAAAATGGATACAACAGCGCAACTGTATTTCGAACTCGCTTATGTTAAGACCGGAGTCTAACACTTTAGCCATAAGGCCACAGAACCATGTTAGTGAAGAGTAATTTAACCACATTACGATGACTGCAGAGTTTGTGGCAATTCTCGGCCTTACATGTAGGCATATCAACCTCTTCATTGAACTGATCGTATATCACTGCCGAGGCATGTAGTTAAAACACACACACACACACACACACACACACACACACACACACACACACACACACACACGCACATATATATATATATATATATATATATATAAGCAGTTTACTAGTAGTCTAAAAGGTGTTAGGGTTAGACCTGGGAAGATTTTAAACTATATTTGTAGATCTAGCTCATTGGGGTTTTGATCTTCTTTTAGAATGACTGCAAACGTGGCCATTTTCATTTTGCCATGAGCAGAATTGAAAACCTTGAGAAATTGCGTATCCTCGCCAATGTTGCCTCTTTAGAAATTCTTTCACGATGAAAATATTTGTGGCACTAGATTTTATAACATGTGAGTAATAAATAAATGAAAGATTTGAACATAAATTACCTTATGACTATAAGTTATCATCTTGAAGCCTGTATGTAATACGGGTAAGTATTCTATTTGATAAAATAGATAAATAATAAAATAGTTAAATAAACAGCTTATATATATATATATATATATATATATATATATATATATATATATATATATATATATAAGGGAAAGCTGAAATGTTCGTAGGCTAAAAGTTCATAAGATGACGTCATATCTTGTTGATGACTTTTTGACCAATGGGATGATGAAAAATAAACCTCGTTTCGTCACATAACATAAGAGTGTCTTGGTCAACCTATGAACTTTTCCGTTCATCCTTTTATATAAATATATTGAGAGAGAGAGAGAGAGAGAGAGAGAGGGGCTTACAATTCGTCTCATTGCGTTTTAATTCTATCAGTGGATGGTGTTAGAAATCAGTGGATGATATTCGAGCCCCGCTATTTTCAATGCTTATTTGCCTGACAGGATATTCTTTGCACAC
This sequence comes from Sepioteuthis lessoniana, assembly GCA_963585895.1. Lineage (NCBI taxonomy): Eukaryota > Metazoa > Mollusca > Cephalopoda > Myopsida > Loliginidae > Sepioteuthis > Sepioteuthis lessoniana. The sequence continues at coordinate 66,129,732 of OY757919.1, forward strand.
TTGGAAAGCTGACGCAAGAGAGTCTTTTTATCGTAAATTTCTCTCATTTTGGCCTTGTAATGGACTAAATTTTGTAAATGCATGCGTACGCTAACAGTTTGTGTACACACACACACACACACACACACACACACATGTGTGTATGTGTCTTTGTATAAGTATTTGTATATGTGCGTTTGTGGGTTTCGTGGGAGAGTTTTGGACCCTTTGCCTTCTACCACCAGAGAAAATATCTGATAGTTAAATCTACTGACTTGAGTGTCATGACATAGAACAACTCTTTCCCCATCTATCACCAATGAAAAATAAGGTCTAATGTGTTTGTTCCCCAGATACATGACAAGGTTACGCTTCTTGATTCTTGTTGGCATTTTAAACTCTTGCAATTTTATGGCGATTACCGTAATCTTGAGTTATTATCAATGTTCTCATTAAGAACGATTTTACTTATCCTATTCTTTTACGCACGCCAAACAGTCTGTGAATGACATCATGATGAGATAGAATATATTGCTGAAAAGAAAAGGCATATATCATTGTACAGTTGTGTACATTGACCCTCCTCTAGTTGGGTGTTGGTTAGTAAACTAGTTTTCGTAGAACTTTGTTAAGCGAGTTATTTACTATCTTGGTCTTGAGCAGGACTGAGCTAAAACTTAGTGACTACGATTCCTTGTATAGTTTCTTTTATTAGTTGTCTGCTCATATACCTATGGGTTAATGTACATTTATTTTTTTAAAACTTGTACACGATTAACTATGCAATATTATACAATGGTAGTTTGTCAGTGTTTTCCTTTGGCGTCCTCCCCGATAGTCCTTTTCATTGGTACATAAAACATACGATGGAAACGTGATTAGCGTAACGGATATCATTGTGGGAAATAGAATTGGTGATCTGAGTTCAAGATTGCGTTTCAAATTGTGTTAATGTGCTTGGAGAAGGCATAAATCCATCTGTTCGTTCAGCTTTGGATAAAATATTAGAACAGAATCGGTTCTTGATTAGGTAACCAGTCTTAGAAAAGGAATATTTTAAATTCAAACTGGGTTTATTACTTAAACCGGTTTTATTATTAATACTTTTACTACTAAAGCAAATATGACACGATTTTTTAGCTTTCCTTTGGGTACGGCATGAATTCACCCGTTCTCTCAGCTTTGGGTAAAACAATAGGACAGAATAGGTTCTCGGTTAGGAGAAGAAATATTTTGAATTCAAACCGGCTTTATTACGTTTAATAATGATCTTGCGTCCAATCCTTACCGAGGTGTAGAGGTTGGATATATACGTATCTTACGGTGAGGTGAGCGATACTTTCAAAGTTACAAGTAATTCAATTAGCCCGATGCTCACGTCGCAGGAACGGAGATTGAATCAGACTAAGCCAAGTAATTGAAGAGATAATTCTGAGTTCAGTTCTCAGTGGATAATCATTTGATATTGGTCTTATATCAGACTGAACTTTGTTTGATATTTAGGGAATACTTCGGGTGGGCGAGCTGCAACCTTTGTCCCCTATGTACCCCTTGTATAGCACTAGACCTCACGGTCCAGTTCAAGCTATATTCTGGCATACGTGCCCGGATCTAGATTTAGATCTGTGATACTGCTCGACTCATTAGAGCCACATAGCACTTAGTGGGTCAATGACTTGCAGGGTTCGAGTCTCGGCTCGTTCCCGACCTTCCCTTCCCCTTTATCCCCACTTTAATCGGCCCTCGGGCTTTTGACCTTGTGTCAAGTCCTGTCTGGTGGGAGGCAGCGACAAATACAATACTTCGTAGCGTACTGGATATTTTCCCTCTGCATTGTCTGATGGCTATCGGAAGAAGCTAATTTCTTTTCATAGAGTTGTCAGCTGAAATAAATTTATAATAGCCAATTAACGGATTGTTGAGCTTTTTTAATTACAGGGAAATTCGCTCTGTAAGAAATAAATGTATTAATTATCATACATTGAGCGCTTATGGAGAAGAATCCTATATATTCTCAAATACAATCATTCCCAACTCATCTTTGTATATATTTCATCATCATCATCATCATCATCATCATGTCGCGCCGCCAGCACGGATATCCCTGACCCTCTCTCGCCACTTCTCCCTGTCATTCATCGCCTCCGGCAGGTCTTCAGGGTTACATCCTGTGTCCTCACATAGTTGCTGTATGTAAGTTCGTGCTGGTCGTCCTGCTTTTGCACATCCATATGTTTGGGTCCACTGGAGTGCATCGTTTATGAGCTCGTCCTTGCTTCTCCAGCAGTGTCCCGCGTGTCTGGTTCGTCTAACTTGTATAGTTTTCGTGATAGGGGGCAAGTGTCCGTATAGTTGGTGTCTCGTGGGGTGTTGTCGCCAGGACTTGTTCAATACTGCTCTCAACATTCTTGAATAATTTCCGTCTAGTTTCCTCTCCAGCCGCTTAGTTAGCGTCCATGTGGTGCATCCATATAGCAGTATCGACACAACTGCTGCCTGGAAGAAACTGCGTTTCATTTTATCGGTTAGGTCCGACTTCCATATGATCGAGAGCCTATCGATAGCTGTCCATGCCTTCGTCAGTCGTGTGTCGATGTCTTTTTCGGTTGATGAGGCGCTCTGGCAACCGGAGTCGAGGGTGCTCCCTTTTCAATAGCTACTACAACGATGTTTAGGGGAGGGAACTGTTTTAAACAGTGAAACTGTACTTACGCTAAACCGAATTGTTTAATATAGAACTCTTTTGACATTTATCTGCGTGAATATAAAATCTGTAATTATACTAAACTAAAGTAGTTGAATTAGAACTGTTTGAATAAACTGAATAGCTTGAAATAGAAATATTTTGACAATTAAACTGTGTACTCATGCTAAACTGAATTGTTTGAAATAGAACTGATTATTTGCATAAAATGTAGTTAGCGACCGTAATTGAGAGCGACCAGAAGGCCCCATTTTCAATAGCTACTACACAGAGGTATAGGTGAGGGCCCCACTCCTTTCTCTGGATTGCTCCACTTTACCCTTGATACGTACCTTATATTGCTGAGTGTTAAGCAAGGAGGTATCAAGTACCATTTTAAAAGTCTTTGGTATGACGCAACCTGTGATTGAACCCCGGTCTCCCGGACCATTGGCGAACACTCTACCCACTAGCAAATAGGAGGGCTGCAGCTATGGTGACCAATTTTTAGTCCTGAGTCATAGAATCTCAGAGCAGAACTTTTGTGCATTAATTAGAAGTTCTAATTTTAAAGATTTTTTAGCAAGATTTTCCATTTACAGTGTAGTATTGTGCTAAACCGGACACTGACTTTGTGTCGATAATAGTTTGCTTAACAGAATTATTATTTTTTGCTTAATCATCTAAAGTAGATATCTAACGGCAAAGTTCTCATCCATAAGCCAAAGAGAAAACTTTTCTGATTATTTTTCACCAGTAGCTTTTTACTGGTGACCAGAAAATCCAACCAGAAAAAAAAAAAAAATTGTGTCGTATTTGATTTAGTAGTAAAAGCATTAACCCCTTGATAACGTTTATTAACTTATAAGTCATTACAAAAACGTGGTCTATTGTTACACAAGCGCTTATTGCTGCAGTAAAAAGTGAGACCGATAAAGTTACAGTCAGTCAGCGTAATTTCAAATTTCAGACGTTGGACGAGTCTACAGCTAGTATATATAATAGCTTACCCCAAATTGCTTATTGTCCAACAGAAATTGCTGGATCTCAGAATCAGTTGTTATTTATAGTTTTGTACTTGTAGACCAAATATAATGACTTTACGCTTCACATTGCACTTTATCAAAAGCGCCATTTAAAGACAAAAATTCGATATCTGCATAAATATTAGAGCAGACGCTAAATTGGTCTATTCATTTTATTATAATAGAAGCAGACATAAATATATCAAGACGGAGAATTCGTTTTTACTATGGTGTTACCTCTTCATAAACGGTGGTGAGGCTTATACTCTGGAGTTTTGGGGAGTTTCGAGGCACCCCTTCGTTATTATTACTCCCAGATCCATTTTGATCCGGAGTGATAGTTCCATCTATGGTTCAAGTAGTTCTGTTTAAAAATTATTACTATTATATAGGAATACTTGAAACCAAATCTTTTACGTTAAGAATAGTTAATTGAAGTTATTCTTTGTAAAGCATTATCATCATAATTATTATCGAATTTTTCTCACCAGCAGAAGCTGATGGTCTTTCCGTAAGTCTCCTCAAGTCACTAGGACTCTTCTCAGTATTTTGGACGATCTTAACAATGCTGTAGTCTGAACGGTCATCACTTGTCCTCTGATTTCTAAGTCTTCCAGTCCCTTTACTAAAACCTTTGGTGGTTGTTCCGAGCGCACCATTTACTATTGATATCCTCATCACCTTTAAGTTCCATAACTTTTTTTAGTTCCCTGGCAAAGCCTGAGTATTTATCTCACTTTCTTTTATTTTCACTCTGTGGGACACAAACTCCTCTATCCAGTAGGTTCTCTTTTTTTTTGTTGTTGACTATTACTAGGTTTGGTCTTCTAGCCGGGATTTGGTGATCTGTTTGTTACTCAAAATCACAGAAAATTTTGTTCTTCTTATTCTCCGGGACGGATTCTGGGTTGTGCATATACCATTTGGTCGTATGGTCAAATTTCAATTTCTTGCACAATTCCCGGTGGATCACCTTTCCCAACCAATTATATCTTGTCCTATACTCCTTTTATGCTAATAATAATAATAATTATTATTATTACTTACTTGAAATCATAAAATTGACACACTTGAAACTATAAAACCATGAAAATTATTAATACTACATAGGGATACTTGATACCATATAACTGTGTGCAATCAAATGATAATTATTAAATAGGAATCGTAACTTGAAACCATCTAATTACGTATGGATTATTAGTAGCGTTTGTATATGATTATCATTAGTTATTTGAAACCATAGGAAGCCAAGCCTTTCAATACATTGGCCGGAAGTGTAGTTTGAGACGCAATTATATTAATTTTGATCCTAAAATTTTCACTTTATAATTTTTAGTATTTGTGATTGCTATTTACGATTATATTACTGACTAAAAAGAAAAAAAGAAAAAAAAAAAGAAAAAACAAAAAACAAAAACAGAAAAAGATTAGGCTGAAAAAAATTGGGGTAAAATAAATCCTTTTTTAATCAATGGCTTTAATCATAGATCAGCATAATAACAAATCAGATCAATGTGTTTATGTTTGTAGTTGTCATGGGAAAAATTCGGCCGATCAACCGTTTGCCCATCGTCAGGTGATTGTAGCATTCTGTAATTCCCCCACTCAAGAAAATCTTTAAAAAATGACATTTTCGCAAGTATTCTAAATGTTGCTCTGCCTTTAAATCTAGTAAAACATAAGGAGTCCTACCCACTTGTGCAATAGAAAGATATATTCCCACCAAAAACAAAACAAAACAAAACAAGAAACGCTTTATTTTTGCAGTGACTAATATCCCCCCTGTTATAAACAAACTGGAAAGAAAGGTTTATTTTGTTTTGGTTGGTTTTACGTATCAGGTCGTTTAATGCCGAAGTCAGTCTTTTTTCATGAGATTACATGGTTTTAAGAAACTAATGATAATCAGTAATGCTGATAATTTATACATAATTATACGGTTTCAATTAACTTATAATAATAATCCTTAATAAGGAATTATAGCTCCAAGTTACTATTCCTAATATAAACAGTTAAATAGTTTCCAGTGTTCCTATCGAATATAAATGGTTCTACTAAACAATAGCCATTTGTTTGCACACATTTATATGGTATCCATTGATATGGGCTTGTGCCACATCTAAGCAAAAAGCTTAGTAAATTACCATTTATATGGTATCCAGTATTCCTTTTCAATTGAAATAATTTCTAGATATATTTGACCCATAGATGAGATCCTAACTGAAACTACATGTCTGTGTCTTAGAGAACAAGGGAGTAGTGGCAATTAAGGGTCTAAGGGAGTAGTGCAATGGTTAAAGCGCTGGACTGCGGAATCGTGGTACGCGAGTTCGAACTCTAGTCGTGCTATGACGTTCATTTTCGGACAAATAACCTTGGGAAAGTATGAACCCCCTTATCCTCCCATTTATGGGTTAAATTGTACCACTGCTGTCCTTCTATAAAATGATGGATTTGGCATTAAATAACCCGAGAAGGTTGATATGCCATTAAATAAACAAATAAGTATTTTGCGTTAAATAAATGTTTATCAGAGTGGCATAGTTTGGATTGTGAAGCCTCTCGATGCGGTAGAATAGATGACGAGGTTTTCCATATCAGGAAGGAAACGTGATTGCAAAAAAAAAAAAGTTCTCCTCACGTTTATTTCAAGTTCTTCACCGGCAAAAAGCACATTACAACACGTTGAGTAGTTTTTCTATGTCGTTCCAATTTTAGTATATGTACCGCCGAAGCTTTTTCTGTGTCGATGGGGCAAAGTCTTGGCCATATTTAAATACGTTACCGCCTGCCCCTTATTGAGTAGGCAGTTTCGCTTACTTCCGAAAGATAAGTCTTGTCACGGCTCCAGTAACTAATTGACTGACTCTTTTTCAAAAAATCCTGAAATCTCGGGTTTGACCGCTTCTCGTATCCAAAACAAGAGTTCACATGTTTGTGCTTTTTCTATGCTCGTTGGTGTGGGAGTGGGTACTACATTACTTTTAGTTATTAACTAAACCTCTGTGTGTTTTATAACAATACATTCTGGTCGAGCACTTCAGGGATACTTTAAAGAATCTAGCTGATATTCAGTCACCAGCAATGGCTTCTTGATTAGCCCCGTGCAAAAATTGATACCAGGTTATAAATCCTTAACGAATACAGAATGAGATTAGTATTTACCGTTATTAATAAACTTTTACCTCCATCTTGTTTCATGTTAAAGATTATTTTAGGTCTACTTATACGAGGATGGACCAATAAAGCGTTCAAATTCCAATTCGTTAAAATTTCAGTTCATTCAAATCTTAATTTGTTTAAATTTCATTTCAAGTAAATTTCAATTCGATTACATTTTAATTTGTTTAATTTCAATTTGTTTAATTTACGATTCGTTTAAATTTCAATTTGATTATATTTCAATTTGTTTAAATTTCAAATCATTTAAATTTCAATTCGATTAAATTTCTATTTGATTATGTTACACTTTGTTTAATTATCAATTTGTTTAAATTTCAATTCGTTTCAATTTCGATCTTGTATGTCTTTTCACTGTATCTTTTTTTTTTTTGCTTATAAAAGATCTACCTTCATGAAAATTACTGTTTCCAAAGAACAATCAAACTGTAAACCTACAATAATTTTTTTCTATGTTCTCAGTAAATATGTGTCCCAAATTTGGTAACGACCTATCAAACCTTTTTTCCGTATTCCCAATCATTAGTAGACATCAAACCGGCCATTATTTTCTGAAAACACAATAGCATTGATTTTATTCGTACATTTTCCGTAATAATTGATAATTATTTGTTCTTGCATATCTGCGGTAAATGTTTGTAGAAACACGGGAAATGCTGAAGAAATAAACTGATGAACTGATCGTTGAATCTTTTCAAGTTTCTCGAACTTTAGCTGAAACTGGTATACCTGCTGATTTTGGTTATACAAACGAAAGTACAATGTTTCAGGCAATCTACGCCTGGTGCAACTGATGGCTGATGAGGTCAATGCAGGATAAACAACACCTGTCGTAGTTGGAGGTGCCAGTGATGTAAAAGTTATCGTCGCAGAAAATGGACACGGAAACACGAGGTTGATTGCATTTCACATAGAACGGAAAGATATGAATCCAATGATCCTCTTTTCAGTTATGAGTAAATAGTAGCGCAAACTGGGTTCTTTAGCCTTGGTTTGGCAACCAGTCTAGGAAAAGGAAAACGCTAACTTTAAACCTGTTAAACTCCGCTTAAAATTGAACTTGTGTCACATCCTGTCCGTACGTAGGGATCGGTAAATACACACACCGCCGGAGTAGATGAAGAGGAAGGTGTGAGAAGGTCTCTGGTACAGGCTTGCTGACGAAGCCAATACAAGACAAGTAAGTTTTGTCATCGTAACTATTAGAGGATTTTTCAGAAGGCGCACTACGTCTGATGTAAGTCTCTGGATGGTTAATGAGATTAATACAATACCAGAGAGCCAAGTCATACAATTGTAGCTAAAACGGAATGGTTCGGAAGGCATTTTAAGTCTGGTGCAAATTTGCTGATGGCTCATGAGGTCAATTCAACAACAAGCCGGCAAGTCATATTGCTATAGAGGGATGTTTCAGAAAGCATTCGAAGCCTGGTGAATGTCTGCTGATGGCTGATGAGGCCAGTACAAGACAAGCAAGTCGTACCATCGAAACTATAGAGGGATGTTTCAAAAGGTATTCTACGTCTTGTTCAGGGTGTCTCAAAATACATGCAACTCATTAAGTATGATAATTCATACTGTATCAAATCATCTTTCATATGAGTCTTAAAAAGTAATCATATCACTTCAGAAAGATCGAACAAGATGACGAGGGCAGAAATCGATTGGCTTTATTCTACAGTGCACGTAAAAGACCAAGTTCTTGGGAACGTCTTCGGAGTTTTTTTCAGACTCTTCCGACAGAATCTCTCACCACATTTACATTGTCTGGACATGTTGCACTCAACTTTCTTCCAGATCTAGGATTTTCTGCCTTCTTGTTGAGGTTGTGTACTGATCCTGTGGCGTGAAATGTTTAGCCAACGATAAATTTAATTTTTCTGGGGATAATTGTTAAAGTTTTGAATGATTTTGTGTCCAAATAAGTACTGACGCAAAATGTTTTCTTCTGTTGTGATCAATGATTAATATTTGTTATTGTATACTATCTTCACATCTTAAACAAAAAAGAACACACCTTTATTAGTGGTAGAGTTATAAGCAGTCACATGGGTCCCATGTATATTGAGACACACTGTATAAGTCTGCTGAGACCAAAATAGAACAAGCAATTGTTGACGTAGTAGCGCCAGATTAAATCTTCTAAAGGCTTTTAGTGCGTGCTTGCTGATGGCTGATGAGGTCAATACGAGTCAAGTATGTCCTGCCACTGCAACTGCTGGAGAAAATTAGAAAAGTTGGGTTATACACTTCTTTTCTTTTACTAAAACTTGCGTCTTACAAGTAAATAGATTGCGGCTGGCTACATAGGTAAATAAATTTGGAATAAAAAAGGGTAAAAATCAATTCTACATATATTGAAAGAACTTCAGTGCACTAAAGGTACGTTTTTGTGTTTTTTTACTAGCAGAGATTCATTTGAAACAACCAACTCCCTTTTTTTCTAGTAAAGATTCGGTTAAAACAACCAGCTCCCTTTTTCTAGTAGAGATTCGGTTAAAACAACCAGCTCCCTTTTTTCAAGTAGACGTTCAGTTAAAACAACCAGCTCCCTTTTTTAAAGTAGAGATTCAGTTAAAATAACCAGCTCCCTTTTTTCTAGTAGAGATTCAGTAAAAACAATCAGCTCCCTTTTTTCTAGTAGAGATTCGGTTAAAATAACCAGCTCCTTTTTTTTCTCGTAGAGATTCGGTTAAAACAACCAGCTCCCCTTTTTTCTAGTAGAGATTCGGTTAAAAAAAACTAGCCTCCCTTTTCTTTTTTATCGATGATTTTGTCTTAAGGAACATTTTTGCAGTGTTTATAAACCAGAAACGGTCTCCTCAAATTTCAAGGTTGTAAGAAGCGAAACTTGATTTTCGAAGTTCTTTGATTACTCTGTCCTAGGAATGAGTAACTATGTACTTGACGAATGCGAAAAATCGATTGCAGTGGAGAAAATAACGCTTCATTGTACAAAAATAGTTTCCAGCTTTGTTATATCGAATCTTTCTACCAACACTGCGGCTTATTGTAGGCTGAAAAGTACATTTTTGCATATATATGCAGTTGACTTTTTTTACCAATGAGATACAAGCAATAAAACACCGATGGAAGAAGTGTATGGACTGCAAGGGAGACTATGTTGAAAAGTAAACTTCATTTTGTCACATCCCATAAGAATATCTTGGTTAGCCTATGAGCTTTTCAGCCGACCCAATATATATATATATATATATATATATATATATATATATATATATATATATACGAGGGTGTGCTGAAAAGTTTATATGATGACGTTATATCAGCTGTTGATGAGTTTTTTTTGACAAATGGGATTCAAGTCTGCAACACTGATGGAAGAAATGCTTGTTGAAAAATTAGCCTCACTTGGTCATATTCCATGAGGTAATCTTGGTCAGCGTCTGTAATTTTCACTTGACCCTCCCACCATACATTATAAAATCTATACCCCCCACCAGATACAAATAAAAAAAGGTTTAATATAAGGACCATTCGTAGACTTTCTTTAAATGGTTTCATAGGATAGCTTTGAAGAAATAACTTGGAGGAATGAGTTTTGCGCTCGATTTTACTTATGTGGATTTTGCCATCTTAGATACAGGGTAAATGAAGGCGAAGGTGTTCAAAGGGATTATGTGATTATACGGATATATCTAAAAATCGTCATAGACTCATGCATACGCATATACGTACGAAGGGTTGGCTGAAAAATTAATTGGCTGACGAGGATATTCTCATGAAATGTGACCAAATAAGGTTTATTTTACAACATAGCCCCCTTTGTGGTGCAACCGCTTTTTTTTCTGTCGGTATTGCAGTACTTGAATCCCACGGCTCAAAAAAGTCATCCAGAGCAGGTATGACGTTATCATATAAACTTTTCAGTCAACGAATTTTTCAGTCCTCAATCGTATATATATATATATATATATATATATATATATATATATATATATATATTAGGACTGCAGATAATAAACTGAAGTGTGCCCCAAGTTCTAGGGGCCTGGGAAGTGCAGAGTATTCTTTTATTGCCATTACTCCTAGGTCTACTCTCACCCGAAGTGGTAGTACCTGTTTGAGTCCCGTTGATGGATCAAAAAGATCTTTTTGCAAATTTGTTTTTGATAGGAATGTTTGAAACCAAATAATTGCGTGAAAACAATTTACATTATATCAATTCTTGCTAGTTTTTGATACCAGCTTTAGAGGATTGTCTTTCTTTGTAGTCTGAGTAACAAGACGTCTCCTCAGGTGTCCAGGACTCTTCTCAGTATTTTGGCCAATCTTGATCATACAGTGGTCTTGATGGTATCGGTTCTTCCTCTGATTTTCAATTCCTCAAGTCTTTTTTTCAAGTCTCTGTGGACCTTTCCAAGCGTACCAACTATAATTAATTCACCGCCACCTTCATGTTCGCTAGTTATCTGCCAAGGTTCAAGTATTTGTGTATCTTTTCGCTTTCTTTATTTTCACTCTGTGGTCCACCAGAACGATATAATCCAGTTGATGACAACTTCTATTTTTTTTTTGTTAATTATCACTAGATTTGGTTTTCTGGCCGTGATTGTGTCGCAAAATCTCAGAGAATTTTATTCTCTTGGGCGGATTCTAGTTTGAACATATGCCATTGGGTAGAATGGTCTCTGGCACTGTTTCCTAAGTTCTATAGAACTTTTCAAATTATCCCTGCTAAATTTAGTTGTATTGTGGTCTGGATGATTCCACTTCTTCCTCTAACATCTAGTTCATCGAGACTTTTTCCAGGTTCTTGAGATTGTCCCAAGAGCACTGACATTATCATTATCATTTACTCCTTTGAGAGTTTTCACACCAATGTTATCTGGTGGTTTCTCATTGGAGTTTAAGTGACAGCAAGTCTACTCAAGTTTCCAAAACTCTTCTACATATTCTGGTCGATCTTAATAATGCTGTAGTTTGGGTGGTCTCAACTTGTTCTCTTATTTCCAAGTCTTCCAGATCCTTTACCAATCCTTTGGGGATTGCCCCGAGTTCACTACCCACAATTGGCATCACCATTACCTTCATGTTCCATAGTTTTTTTTCTTTAGCAAGGTCTAGGTACTTATCTATCTTTTCGTTTTCTTGTATTCTTACTCTGTGGTCTACCGAGACAGCAAAGTCCACTTATTATTATTATTATTATTATTATTATTATTATTATTATTTACACAGGGAGAGCAAAGTCGACAATTTTGCAAATGCTCTTTTTTTGTTGATTATTATAAAGTCTGGTCTTCTGGCCGGGATTAAGTGATCCGTTTGTATGTTAAAGTCACATAAGAGTTTATGCGTGTCATTTTCTAGGACAGGTGCCGGGTTGTGCATATACCATTTGTTAGTATGGTCAAAATTTAATTTCTTGCACATTTCCCAGTGGATCACCTTGCCAACCCAGTGGTGTCTTGCCTTATACTCCTTCTGTACTAATTTGCTGCATTCACTTATTATGTGATTGATTGTTTCGTCTCTGTCACCGCATAGCCTACATTTACTGTTTTGTTGCATCTTATCTATTCTCGCTTTGATATGATTGATTCTTATGGCGTTGTCCTGTGCTGCTATTAGAAGAGTTTCCGTTTCTCTTTTAAGGTTTCCTTTTCTTAACCAGGTCCAGGTTTTCTGGTGTGAGATGTTGTTTATTAGACGTTCAAAGAGTTTTAGAGTTGTTTTTCTTCCCATTTGGGACGAGTTCCCTGCAATCATATGATTGTGTATAAATTATTAACATAAGATAAATTATTAGTATTAGATAGGAATACTTGATACTAAATAACTATATGGAAAAATGAATATGAGAGACAAAGAAAAAAATGCGATTAAAAATAATTGTATTGGAACGTTTAATGTCTAAATACTTATGATTATAACCAAACATTTACAAATGAATCAAATTTCAGCATTAAATAATCTATCTGGAGTTGACATGTCATTAAATGAAATAAATCAACGAAACTGGGAACACTTGAATTACCTGGTACTACAATTTGACTTTATTCTGTCTCTATTTACGAGCAAAAATGTTTCTAGCAAAATCATTTTCTAGCAAAAATAAGCGCCCTTCGTCTTATTTTATTTTAATTGGTTTCTTTATAAAATTATACATAAGATTGCTTTTAATACGTTTGAGCAGAAAACAATATTTGAAATCAATTGCAACAAGCAATTATTGAATCAACTCGGTTTTGTTAGAATTGGCATAATGTATGCAAATTATCCATATCATATGTAAATCTTTATTTTTTAGTGATGTATAATACACATTGCAGGATTTTAAATCCATTAATAACATGGGGCTGCTGGGAACCCCGGGAAGTGTAATGGTTAGCAAGCTGAACTAGCAAACCTACAAGAGTGAGTTCGAGTCCCATTGGGTGGCCCATTCAATCGGCCTTGTGCGACATCAAAGCAAAGAACTTCGTAAATAACAATAACATGGGCCTGCCTGGTGTTCGTGTCAGGTGGGTGTTATTCGTTTGAATCGCCTGGTCCTAGAAGACCGTCCTTAAGGCAATTACCTGCTTTACAGAGTTGAGTTCATGGCTTGGTGTTGAAGATTGAAGACGCCCCAATATGGTGAATGCCGACGGGAGCAAGCATTTTTTGAAATAGCTACGCATGGGTCTCAAATTGTCGTGGTTTCCCACAATAAAATGTCCCTGTGTTATATGTCGCCTTGGTGGAAAGTCGGTTAAATCCAATTAATAGTATAGGCCATTTTGATGCAAATCTAACCCAGCTAGACTTTAATAAAGACATCGTTAATAAATAAAATGTTAGTTAAGAATAAATAATGATTATCTAATAATCCTTGAGAATATAACAAATAACTAAGGGAATTGCGACGTCGGTAATGCTCTAGGTATAGATGGACACATAATCTCCACTATAAGGATTTCGACGGCGCAAAATTTACTAAGTTTTACTTAGTCGAGTACACAGGCTACGCGTTGCTTATAGCATCTAGCATTCTCTCATTTGATCTTATTTGGCTCTCTGTCTAAGAGCCAACAATCGCAGAGAAGGTGAAAAAGATGTTCAAGAATATGTTCAGTTCTTGATTCCCTTTGTAGAACTAGAGATACCCGTAGCCCAACTGTGGAGATGGGAGATCGACATATGATCAGGTTATAACTTTCATGGCGAATTGTACCCGAGCCAATGAACTAGGCTACCAGTGTAATTGCTTGCAATAGCTGTGTACCCACCAAAAGAAGATGAGAGAATTCTTTGTCCATCGGTGAGTTTGAGCTGCGATCTGTCCATCGGAGCCACAAACGATGCACTTATACCTAACCTCATCTATTTGAAGGAAGGCATTGTCGTCTTTTCGAAAGACTTCCGAACTCCTACATTATATTTTATATAAATTATAGACTTGGTATTCAGGTGTCATATTGTTTACAGTAGCAAGTATTCCTTCACAGTCATTCATCTTTTCATCGAAAAGGCTCATTGTTATTTATTTTCTGTGATCAGCTGGGAACCGGTGTTTCGGGCTTGACTTAACTGTAACCCCCAAAACCTAAGCATTGCTTACATTTGGCGAAACGTTGTAAGTATAGCGCACCTACTACTCACTAGAACTCACTACTCCATTGTAACTGATCTTTTTGACAAGCTTGTTAACAATTACACGACGACAAGATGCTCCAAAACTCAAGTGTAACATATTTGGCGCAAGGTCACAGGGATTGGACACTTTGTTAGATTGAAACGTTCTAATAAATAGTCATTGGACTACAAGATTATTTTGTTAAATATTAGGTCATAACGTGACGCCCAGATTCACTTAAGAGAAAAAAAAGTTATCGATTATAATCAGTATTTCATTGAAGCAATTCCTAATTAGCGGAACATATCTGGTCACCAGAGAAAACTTCTCTAAAGTACAATTGCTTCTTTTAAATGTTTTTAAAAGAAATTAAATGTAATCTTGTTTTACTGCAAAAAATAATTCGTTTTACTTAGAAAGATTCTTTTTTTATACAATTTGACTTTCTTATTACAAGACAATCTGAAGTAAAGGTTTGGTTGCTTGGTTTTACGGCATGCCAACCTTCGTTGGGTTATTCAATGCCGAAGTCAATCTTTTTTTAGCAATTATATGGTTTCAAGTAACTAATAATAATAATAATAATAATAATAATAATAATTTGTAAAAATAAATATAGCTTCAAGTAACTTTTCACCATCATCATCTTTCCCTTTATTCTCTCCGTCCCTATCGCTCTTGGTAAGTCTTTAGAACGCCATTTTGTGTGCACAGAGATGCCGAAGGTGTTTTTATTAGTCGACCAACACTGATGTGTCCACATGTTGAGGTCGATAGGAAAACCTTGCTTATCAGTTCGTTCTTACCTTTCCAGTAGTAGCCATCATGTCTTGCTCGTCTTACTTCCATGGTTTATGGGATGGGAGGTATGTAGCCACACAGTCATTGTTTTGCGGAGTACTGCTTCTAAGATTTGTTCAAAACAGCAAATAACATTCTTGTGTAGCAACCATCTATCCTTTTCTTCAAACGTTTTGTTAGAGCCCAACTGGTGCAACTGTACAGTTGTTCTGACCAGGCTACCGATTGAAAGAATTCCTGTTTTATTTTACCTGAGAGATCAGATTTTCATATGGTCGTTAATCTGTCGATAGCAATCTATGTTTTTCCTAAGCATATGTTGAAATTACTTTCTGCGTTTAATCGCACATCAACATTTGTGGGTTATTCAATGCCATAGCCAATCTTGTAGACGGACATTAATGATAATATTTAACCTGTATCCGAGAGACGTTGCTTTCAGTAGATGAGATTTTGCTACTAAGATATATGAACAAGTGTACCAATTTCGGAGGCTTTCCATATCTGAAACACAGATACCCAATTCTATTTGAGTTCACGTACAGATCAATGTCTATTGTCGATGGCCCCAGGCAATGCAGCAAAGATTCAGATTAATCAAATGCATTTGCAAGAAGTTTTTGATCAGCTGTAGAGTTTGCATAAGTAATAGTTCCTGCTAGATATCGTCTCTTTCTTCTTTTTCTTTTTTCATAGGGACACTGACAAGTACTGCCATTTTAGGTCAGAGAAGATCTGGGAAGATATATCTCTATATTTTCCTGAGTTCTCGGACAAGAAAAGCAATCATCTGAAACTTAAAGAGAGGAATATTTAAAGGAAGTATATTTTGCACATCGGAAATACTTTACTCCCATGTTCTCTTTGGCCCGGAGCATTCGTACCTTTTCGGGTCCCATTTATTGGTTTAATAGCTCTGCTTGAACATTTTTTTATCTGATAGAAATATTTGATGGCATATAAACGGGTGTAGCATTGAAGACCTACCCGAAGCGATGGACGATAGAGAAGGGTGGCGGAAGAGGGTCAGGAAAGCTGATGGTTCGACATGATGATGATGATGACTTGAAGTTATAATTGCTTATTTAAGATTATTATTAGCTACTTGAAAGTATATAACTGTATGCAAATAAATCATTATTAAATAATTACTTGACTATACATAATCATTTGTATTAGACTGGAATACTTAACACCATGTGATTGTTAAAACAAATGACTATTACTGAATAGTAATAATTAATTGAAACCACATTATTATTTGTATTACACTGGAATACTTAACACCATGTGATTGTGTGAAAACAAATTACTATTACTGAATAAATTAATTGAAACCATATAAATTCGTATTAGATATGAATACTTGAAACCATGCAAGTTTTCTGAAGATCTGCAAAGTGTATAGTAACCTTTCATTGTTATTACTTTTAAATCTACTCTGACTCGGAGCGGTAATATCTGTTGGGGTCCCATATTTACGTCAAATTGTAATCATCATCATGTCGCGCCGCCAGCACGGAACTCCCTCACCCTCTCTCGCCACCCGTCTCTATCGTCCATCGCTTCCGGTAGGTCTGCAGGACAACATCCTGTATCGGCACAGAGTTGTTGTACATAGGTTCTAGCTGGTCGTCCTGCCCTTGCTCTTCCTGGTGAAGAGGTCTATAGGAGTATGTCGCTTATGAGTTACAAAGAATTGTTATCATTAATTACTTGAAACGATAAAACTGCGTAAAAATTATTAGTATTAGCTAGGAATTCTTGATATTACAAAACTATGTGCAAAAAAATCTTAAGAAACAGCTACACAAAATTGTAAATGTAACTGTAACATGAAGAGAATTTCCAAACCTCTAAGTATGAAAATAATATTAAACCGGCTGACATACTTCTAAAACCAATTGACCAATCAATCTCTTCAATACTTTATGACATTTGTTTGTTCTATTAATGGATTTGTCTCTGGAATCCCTCGCTCCTCTTTTTCGTCAAGTGTAAGAATACAACAGAATTTGACTCAGGCTCGTTGTGACAAATCCATGTTTTGTCCTTTTGTAAGCATTTTTTGACTTAAAACATGCGTCTCTGTACATATCATACATACTTCTATAAATCTCACATGGTTTGCACTTTTCAGCCACCGAAAATTTGAGGATGGACTTCTGTTCAAACCAGGATAACTTGATTTGGAATAGCTTCAAAACAAATATTTTTGGAAAATCAGTATAACGTGTTCTATACACCAATTCTAAATAATTTAGAGTTAACATTTACGAAAAAATTGAGCAAAAAAAAGTGATTTTGCTTTTCTAAAAAAACTCTCACTAATTCTTGAATGAGCCTTGTGCAATTTGGAATCGACCAGTGGTGCATATGTATCAAGTTAATGGATAATAATCAACTAGAGGTTTAACGTCTCTGTGGTTGCAACAATGAATTCGTCCGTTTCTTATAATTGCAACCAATTCTGTTCTGTTAGGATTTCGTGACATTAATTGCTGAGAGAAATATTATTTTGGTCTTTGATAAGACCTATTCACATGTGCTCCCTGATCACAATGTCTGTATGTCGTATGTAACAGGCAAGCGTTAAATACCCAGTTTTTTTCCTCTGATTCTTTTTACACCCTACGAGTGCTGAAGAATGGGTCAGTCAAAACTTTGTGTTAAAAAGTACCAAGAATGACCTGAAGTTTAATCTTCCGAAGAATTTTCTGTATGTCAGTGATTTTTTTAAAGTTACTGACATAAATGCTTTTCGAATGTTGCAAAAAATGAGCAGAATAAAAAAAAGAACATTAAAAAAGAAAGAAAGAAAGAAAGAAAGATTGAAAGGAGGGGAGAGAAAGAAGAGGCGAAAACACGAGAGAGCATAATAGAGTAAAAAGAAGAAACAAAGAAGTAAAAAAGACGAAAAAAGAAAGACATAAAATATGAAAGTGAAGAAAAAAGAAGAGGCAAAAACATGAGAGAGCTTAATATTACGAAAGAGAAGAAAGAAAGAAGGAATAAAGAAACGAACAAGACAAAGAAAGAAAGAAAGAAAGAAAGAAAGAAAGAAAGAAAGAAAGAAAAAGAAAGAAAGAAAGTAGAATGATAAAAGCGAAAAAAAAGTAACAGAAAGAAAAGATGAATTGAAAGAAAGAAAGAAAGAAAGAATAGGCGAAAACACAAGAGAGCATGATAGACTGAAAGAGAAGAAACAAAGAAGGAAGGACAAAAGAAAGAAAAAAAGAAAGAAAGGGAGAAAAGGCAAAAACACGAGAGATCATAATACAATAAAAAAAGAAGCAAAAGAAAGAAAGAAAGAAAGAAAGAAAGAAAGAACGTAAAGTCAGGAAGAAAGAAGGAAGGAAAGAAAGGATTAAAGAAAGAAAGAAATGGAAATCATAAATAAAGAGGAGTGAAAAATCTAAAGAATGAGAGAAAGAAACGATGAAAACTGATTTTTTTTAAAAAAAAAGCTTGAAAATAATTTCTTGGATTTTAAAAATCCCTATTTTTGAAAAATCGTAATAGAACGTTCTGAAAAAAGATGGTCTACTTCTGTTGTGCTGGCCATCGACATGCAGGCTGTGAAGTTCAGGTTAGAATAGTCCTTCCCCTTGAAACAGTTGCCCTAATTAAGAGATTTCACTTTGCCCTACTATTTTACCCATAGGTGGGGTGTAGAAGAGATAAATTCATGCCATGTTCAAGAACATTAGTGTGAGGTGAATGAAAAATGTCTGGACTTAAATTCGGCATGATATATATATATATATATATATATATATATATATATACGTCAGTGTACGTGAGCATGTATATGTGTGGAGCACTTTTTCCCATTAGCAAAACATTGGTTCCACTTTTCATGACATTACATCTTGAAATGAACATGAATCGCGTTACCTAAACAACGGAATGTAAACAATTGAAACATTATAAAATTTTGACGTATCGAGAAAAAAAAATTCATCAAATTACAAATATACATTTAAATGCTGGTAAAATATAAATAAAAAAATGTTAACTTTCTTAAAAAATACTCCATTTGATATTGAACTCACTTATTTTAATGAGTTGACCATTGGTCAAAATATCCCTGAAACTACGATTTTGATAAGGTGTGAAACAGCGTTATCATATTTTTATTTACGTTCTCCACATTTTTAAGTCTAACAGTCGAGTCGGCTGAGGCTATAGAATACAACTTCATATCTGCATCGGGGTAAGACCCCCACTTCCAACGAGTATCCTAGATATAACATTAAACCATCTGATGGCGAGGCTCCAGCCTTGGTGATTTGGAAAATGTAGAGTACCCCTTCATTACCGTTGCTGCAAGGTTCAACACTGACCTGGTGTGATAGCACATGATAGGGTCCTATCTCTGGGTCAAATAGAACAAACTATGAGTGCAGACAAATGACTGATGTTAGAATATAACAGTTAACCGGCTCATTGGCCTAGTGGGTAGAGTGTTCGCCAATGGTCCGGGAGACCGGGGTTCAATCCCAGGTCGAGTCATACCAAAGACTTTAAAAATGGTACTTGATACCTCCTCGCTTAACACTCAGCAATATAAGGTATGTATCAAGGGTAAAGTGGAGCAATCCAGGGAAAGGAGTAGCGCCCTCTCCTACACCTCGGTGTAGTAGCTATTTAAAAGGGAGGATTCTGGTCGCTTTCGACTACGGTCACCAACTACTTTATATCAATACTTGAAACTATTTAACTATGTGCAAAAAAGAACTCAGGCTCATTTAAGAATGCAATAGACAAAATGTGTTCAGAAACCATATATATATTGAATATATATGTGTAAACAGGATTTTGCATTAAATAAACTGCAAGAATTGATAGGCCATAAAGACCAACAAATCAACCAACCAACCTCAAGTCTAAAGCCGTTAAGCTGAATTTTTAGTTTAGGAAACTGGCATTAACTTGTCTCCAGGAAGTCTGAACTTTTGTCGAGACAAAAGTCTAAAAAGCCGAGAGAGCAATAATTTTTTATATAAATTAATCAGCTGTCCAATGGTTAAATTAAATTCATTTAAATTCAATTTCAATTTAATTCATTTAGAATTAATATTTTTAATCTTAAATTAAAAAATTAAAGCTTTGGTTTGAATACATCTTTACTGCAAGTCATATATATATATATATATATATATATATATATATATATATATATATGTATAGTGTCTAAAAATTGATATGTACTCGATTTTTGAGAAA
>OY757919.1:66155213-66270213 GCA_963585895.1 Sepioteuthis lessoniana
AAAAAAAAAAAAAAAAAAAAGAAAAAAAAAAAGGAAAATGTAGATCAGCAAAACAATCTTTTATTTATAAAGATAATAAAAACAGATCGTAAATGGATATCAAGAACACAGTTACCAGTAACAATTTGATTTTTAAACGTAATTTATACGTTAATCATCAAATTTAAACAAAGGCTTAGCTGGTCTATACAAGAAGCACGTTGCTATGAAATGATTATTAATCCTAAAAGCGACGACAAATTAATCAAGTCAGTTATCAAAAGGTTATATTTTTATGAACTATGTGTACACATACACAGGTCTAACAACCAACTTTATATTGATTTGGTTTATTTCCTTATGTATTTGTATGATTTAAATTTTTTAGCTTTTTATAGACTGCCAGATTTTTACTTATTCATCTGTGTTAAAAGCGTGATAAAAGTCCCCGAAGATGGACACTTTAGACCTTATTTTGCCGATGTCGATATCACTGGGAAGCGAGAAAAGTTCTGGTAAACAGGCTAGGTTTTAGCCCGTTTATCAAAACTTTTCTTTTAACCAGGACTACAAAGAATTTTTTTCACCAAGAAATGGTTTCTGGAAATAAGCTATAATTAGAAGGAAGTTATGTTTCTGTAAGACATAATAATCCCACAGAATTTAAATTTCCAAATAATCAAATCGTTTCTTGTTCTAAAAATTATTCCGATCTATTCAAAATTATTAATTAGATCCATGATAGCTTATAGGGAGAAAGATAAAATGATTATACAACATTACTGAATTTACCGAAAATACATATGCAATGACAATGACAAAGTATCCACAATAATAGTTTTTGCAACTATATTACTATTCCAAGGGCTAGCAGAAGTATCTGGGGAAGGAATAGTCGTGGCGTTATGACTAAAGTGCAGACTGTGGCCTCGAAGTTAGCCAGATCGAATTTCTGGCGCACTTTCACTTTCACTTTCACTTTTGGACTAAAAGTATGAACTATTTTATCCACCTCCCAATTATGTGTTGAATAATAGTGGGTTTGGTTTCTTTGTTTTAATGGCATATCAACCTTTATAGGTTATTTAATTTCAAAGCCATCCTTCTAGAAGAACAGTAGTAGTTCTATTCAATCCATAGCTGGGAGGATAAGGGGGTTCATACCTTTCCCAAGGGTATTTGTCCGAAAGAGGACATAATAGTGCGACTGGAGCTCGAACTCACTTACTACGATTCCGCTGTCCATCGCTTTAACCGTTACACCACGAGGACATCCCCGTGTTGCATAATATCATTGCTGTTCATCTACAAGGATTGCTTTAGCATTAAATGAATCAAGAAGGTTGATACGCCATTAAAACAAAGAAACCAAACCAAAAAGTTTCCAATTACAAAAGAATTACTTCTGTAAGCGAATTAAAGTTGCGCATAAACATATACAAGAAGTGATCTTATTTTTGGACAGTAACATATTCATAGTTTTGGTTAGAGAGAGTTTCAGTGAGGCAAATAATAATAATAATAATAATAATAACACCGACTTGCCAGGTGGATGGCAGATATTTATGAACATGTTTACAACTTTATTCTTATCATTGCATTTGTGACTCGTTCACTATAATAATAATATAAAGGGCCTGGAAGATTTAGAAGTTGGCGACCGAGTGGAGACCATCCAAACAACTGCATTGTTGAAAACGGACAGAATACTGAGCAGAGTCCTGGAGACTTGAGGAGACTTGCTGTCACTCATTCTCCAGTGAAAAACCATCAGCTTACGCTGATGTGAAAAACTCATAATGAATAATAATAATAACTATAATAATAATAATAATAATAATAATAATAATAATAATAATAGCAGCTTTGAAAGAAGATGTTTTCTCTCAGGAGATATTTTTTCGTTGATGTATCTATCTATCTATCTATCTCCTTGTCAGTTTATCTATTAGTTTAATTATCTATGTATATGTATTTCTTTGCTTCCTCCTCCTCTCTCTCTGTTGTCTTGCTCTCTGTTAGTGTATTCAACAATCTATTTATCTATGCATACGTTTTCTATCTATCTATCTGCCTTGGTTTTGTTTATTTCTTTAGCGGCATATTAACCTTCGTGCATTATTTAATACCGAAACCATCCTTGCAGAAGAACAGTGGTGCTAATGTCTAACTTATAGCTGGAGTGGAGATAATGTATTAGGGTATTAGTCCGAAAATGAACGTAATAGCGCGTCTGGAGATCAAACTCGCTCACTACGATATTGCAGTACAACATGTTAGCCACGACACCTCGGGGACTCTCCCAATCAGTCGACCTGTAAATCTATCTATCGATCTATCTATCTACTGATCACAAAGAGTAGTGGCAAATTCACGACTTTCTGATAGAGCGAGCTGTAAATTCTTTTTTGGTGAAGGAGGTAATAGCTTTATATAAATAATGTCACCGTCTTATTACCATGAGTTTGAGGTGACGCAGTTTTGTAGTCGTGTGCCAGACTAAGATAAGCTTATCCATTTATTGCCTAATGCGGAAATATACTAGGCATGCACTAAATTCAATTTACAATGCAATAACATGTAGTTATTTTCGTTCTAAACCGGCATAATTCATTCGTGAATTTTAACCTCTGCATATATAATATATATTATATAATATTGGTTATGACGCTTTCTTGTTCATATACTGTGTACGTTGCTCCAAGTTGCATTTGTTAATTGGGCGTAAAACTGCAGATTTCTGCATTCACTACAATCATATTGCTTTCTCCGTTGAGGGAAAAGTGTGCGAATGCACCATGACGACTCAATGTAGAATACCGATTTAGACTACATACTCATTACATCCCCACCTTTCAAACAAAAAGTTTGGAAAGAAAAGTTTTGGTTCCCTGTTGTCAGTGAGAATTCTCTTTTGAAGATATATCAAAAGCAAAAGTACCCTTTCTTGTTAATTTGGAATAACTGAAATAATATATCACAACAGCTTCTGTAAATGAAAATGCATTGATAACTTTTTGGTAAGAAGTTTACTCACCCCTTGATACACAGTGTTTGACTAAGTGATCACACATCAAGAAAAAATAAATTGAAGTCATAATGTTTTTCTTTTTAAAACTGTGCATCGTGAATCTCAACAGCTTATATATATTTAAAACTCTCTTTATCTTTTTCAGTCTCCACATATGTGTGTGTGTGTGTGTGTGTGTGTGTGTGTGTGTGTTTGTGTAAACAGAACTGTTAAAAGCGTATGCATATTAAGATTAATAAAATATATTAAAAACGATTAGAATATTTTAAAATGAAAAAATGTCTACTGAAGCACTTGTGGCCTTCAGGGATCGGCCTGTCGACCTTGCTCCCTCGTACTGTGGATCCAACATCGATAAATCTGACTTCTTCTTTAACCGTGATCATCTGAATGCAGTTAACCCCCTGCGTAATAATAATTATATCAAAACCGGACAAGGCCACAGGAGAAGTAATACTCAACAAACAAGATCATATCAAGAAAATTGCGGACATTCTTAATGACACTACCAAATTTCCGATCTTAGGTATTGTTGATGAATTTGACAAACCGCCATACAAGAACAACGTATATAGCGTGAATTACTCGAGTTTTAAAATGAACATCTAATTTCCAAAAAAGATTTACGAGAAAATATGCCCAAAATTTACAAATATAATATCCCTCTAAGACCAATTTTATCATTGGTCGGATCTGCCCCACACCGACTTGCCAAGTGGATGGCAGACATTCAAGAACATGTTTGCAACTTTATTCTTATCATTGCATTAGTGACTCGTTCACCTTTGCAAATCAAATTCAGAAAATATCCATTGATTCCAACAATTCATTTTTCTGTTCCTTTGGCATAGTAAGCTAATACATCAATATTTCATTTGATGAGACTATCTCCATTTGTGCTGACACCCAATACTGCAGCCATCTGAACGCCATCTTGTTCCTGAACTCGTCTTCTTGAAAATGACGCATATTGGTATTAAATGTGTTCAGTTCAGCTTTAACAAATTCATGGAATCAGTATAGAGACCCCCTACCTTGGAACTGCGCTTGTGAATATCTTTATTGAGTTTCAGGAGGCAAGACTATTCGAAAATCACCAACGTACCATTATTCTACAAACGATACGTTGATGACACTCTCGTGATTTTCTCCCCCAGATTAGAAAGCAGACGCTTTTTCCAAAGGTTTTTGAGAGCACCAGTTTTGGCAGAGAGATTTTTGGTTATCATAAACCCACGTTTACTGGTTCGGACACACGGTGGGGGTAATTTTGCCCCGTTAGCCGCAAAATTAATTTAATAAAAAACATTAGTCCACCGTGCTTTAATGATCTGCTCTAAGCCAAAACTTGCCGATAAACTCAACTATATTAAGACAAATTTGTTGAAGAATTGATAATCTGAAGATATAATTACAATCACTATTAAGTATATATGCATGCAATTCTCTGCCAAGCCAAAATTTAGATCAGAGAGGTGCCCTGTACATCTATGATTGCCGTGGATGGGCAATGCTTTCATGCAACTACTTGAAGAAATTAAAACATCCGTCAACCGTTGCTTTAATTCTGTAAACATGCGAATCGTTCTTAAATCTGATGTGCTGTTAACCTCTAATCTCAAAGACAGTGTGAATATTTTTCAAAAATACGGTAATTTTTTATCAGTTTTCTTCCCCCTCCCCTCCAGGCTTTTTCGACGGTAACTACACAATGTTTAATTCCTCTTGTATAAACTTGATTGTTACGGTCTTAATTCCCTGATGAGACGTGACCAAAACGAAGGGTCTTCTTTTTCAGAATTTTCAAATATTGTAATCGTTTTAAAAATATTTTTATTAAACCTAATGTGTATACGCTTTTAAAAACAATGTTTAAATTCTGTACGTACCAAAAATCTTCATATATATATATATGTGTGTGTGTGTGTGTGTGTGTGTGTGTGTGTGTGTGAATTTATTTTATGCAGGCGTAGACACCGAGTTGTCAGCATTTAGTGACTGTCGGTTTCTGATCTATACGATCATCAGACCAAGTTCTTGGTCTAATGAATGCACAGGCGAGAAACTGACAGTCACCGACCTTAGATTTACATATGCTCTATCACTGATATTGAGCACTTTTTATTTCTATCAAATATAGCAAACTGCATTACATACACACACACACACACACAAACACACACACACACACACACACACACACACACACACACACACACACACACACACACATATATATATATGTATATATATATATATATATATATATATATATATATCAAAGACTTTCACGTTGATGTTGTCGTTCGAGGATCCAATGGTTTGGTTAAAGATCTGAAATGATGAACTAACTACACGTGTGATTTGCTGTGAATATGATATAGCAGTGAAGTGCTATGAAGATCCATCCAAACTTTTCGGAATAGCTGATAACAGGAGAATAGTGCATAAATGTCCAACATATTCTTCTAAACAACACCCCCAGGCTTTGAATTTAGAGTTTTTCCTTCAACTAGACAGGTCAACTTAGCAAATCTAGAGTGCCGAATTCAGCCTACAATATTACTCACTCCTAATCTGATGTTTTTTGCTGGTCCGGGTCTAGGTTGGACTTGAAATTGTGCCGCAGAAACAACCGCTGGCTTCAAAAATATCTGATAAGCCTGTGAGGGGCCATCTAAACTTTTTTGACGAATGCAAAAGAATGAAGCCTCAGAATGTTACAGATTTTCCCGGCAATATTGGTCAGATTTTAGAGTTTTTCCTTTTCTTGATCGGTTGCCTTCTCAAGGCAAAAATACCAAATCTGCCTGACACTATCCACTTGTATCTCCCTCTGTCTCTCACACTCAAACACTCACATATAATGGAGGCGTTTGTGATGTAATGGCTATCGTTGTAGGTAATGGACATGGCGACACGAGTTCATATCCTGAATGAGACTCTTTGCATTTTACATAGCACTAAAATCTTCGGGAAAGGTATGAATCCAACAATTCACCCTCCTGCTAGGGGTAAATAGTAGGGCAGACTGCGCTCTTTAACCATGGTATGGCAACCAATCTTGGAGAAAGTCCATTATGGTTTTTGTCAACGTCTTCTTTGAGTTATTAGATGTATTTCCATTCATAGATCATATCATTTTTAACAAATTTATATAAGAAGTATAAGAAAAAACGTTTTTATAACGATTTTTTCATTTACTATATATACATATGTGTGTGTGCGTGTGTGAACTGATTTGAGGACACAGTGTCGATAAAAACTTTTCAGTTAGAACTCTAGTTAAGATTCTTTTGTGGGTGGAGTCCCCGTGACGTAGTGGCTAACGGGATGAGATGCAATATCGTAGTAAATGAGTTCAAACTCCAGTCGCTCTACTACGTGTGTTTTCGGACAAATAACCTTGGCAAAGGCATGAACTCTCTTATCTTTCTCGGCCATGGGTTAGATATCATTACTACTGTTCAATAACGATATCTTTGGCATAAATTAAGCCACGAATGTTGATATGTCATTAAAATAAGAAACCAAAAGTGAAATTCTTAGCTCGATAAGGTTATCCGGAAGCAGAATACTTTTACACCTTATTTTTCCGGTGTGCATATCATTGGAAAATGAAAAAAACGTTTTGCTTAACTGCAATCTTGTTTCTTAAAAAACATTCCTATTTTCTCGTTCCCCCAATGATACTTGCATCAGGAAAAGAAAGTCTGAAAAATGTTCGCCTGTAGGTTACCCTTAGTGCGTTTTTAACTTGGACTATATTTTTAAAAAAATCCTTCTGCGTCTGTGTTAGTGGTGTTTGAATAATAGGAGACAGATTTTTGCCTGATGAAAGAGGATTAAAGAGGAAAGAAAATCGATAAGTATCTGTTTTGATTAATAACAATGCACTGTATCCTAATCAAAAGCAAAGAAAAAAAAAAAAGAAAAAATCAGACCCTCATTTCAAACTTATCTAAACCGGAAATAGGAAGGACGTTATTTGACAAGAGAGACCGGATAAAGAACCACTTCTTAATTAGCTAATTTGTTTTCTGCCTCAGGACAATCTTCTTAACTTTCATTTCTCCTATTAACTGTGAAATTATTTATAGACAATCCTATTCTATTTTTATTTTCTCTATTATTTAAATGGGCACAAGCTTCTCTCCCACTCACTCATTCTCTCTCTGTCTCTCCCTGTCTCTCTTTCACGTCGTTACATTTAATTCTATAAATCGAACTTAATTCTATCTTCATTTGTACAAAAGTGCATGTATAAGCGTGAGTGCGTGACTGCATATAGGTGCATACGTGCCTATATATACGTATTCAATAGACTAACGCATTCACACACACGAGAGTCGACAGAAAAGCTCATAGGCTAACCAAGATACTATAATGTGACCAAATGAAGTTTATTTTAAAACATAATCCCTCTTGCGGTCTAAATACTTCTTCCATCGATATTACAGTGCTTGGATCACATTAGTAAAAAAAAATCAACCTATGAAATTTTCAGCCTACCCTTATATACATGGATGTTTCTGTGCGTGTATATATATATATATATATATATATATATGCACAGTGGGCGTATATAAATCCATCCATCCATACATACATATGTATAGAAACAATTATGCACACGCAATACACACAGGCCCACTCACATAAATACACGTTAATATGTGTATGAATGTACCTATGTAGGTACATATATATATATACATATATATATATATATATATATATATATATATATATATGTGTGTGTGTGTCTGTGTGTCTGTGTACATAAACTATTAAGAGCATGTATATGCCCAAGTACACATACACACACAATTATATATATGTATAGTGTGTACCAGCTAATAGAAACGAATATATATGCACATACACACACACGCATATATATATATATATATATATATAGGTCGAACAAGACTAGAATAACCTCGAGTTATGAAATGTACGTGGGATTTAACAAATAAGATTACCAGCACACGCACGCACACACACATATTTTAGGATAGCATAGAGAAAGAGTCAATAGCACATGATGACTCGTCAATGCGATTGTCCGACTAAGTGTTTCTCATGGAAGGTGAGAAACTGACAGTCACGAAGTTCTGAGTCTATGTCTACGTTATCCTAACACACACACACACACACACACACACACACACACACACACACACACACACACACAGACACACACACAGACACACACTCACACACACACACACACACACATATATATATATAAACAGTTTTAAAATTCAGACTGACATTTAAACCACCTTTCCCAGAATGCCTCACTAACTAGATCACCCTTCCCACCATGCCCATGTAACAATATATAAAGGTATGTCCCTCAACTGCTGTTGTGCCTTTGTCTACGCTATATTTTGTGTGTGTGCGTGTGTATACATGTATAAGAAAAATACAATTTTGGAAGTCAGACTGAAATCTTGACCGAGTTTCCCTGAATGCTCATCAAAGTAGATCACCCTTCCCACCATGACTCATTGAACAGTATATAAAGGAATACCCACCGCGTGTGAACTTGGTCAGATTATCGCATAGCAGAGAAATTGATAATCAGCAAGTGACGTTGACTTTGTATCTACACAATCCAAAGTTATATTTCATAGAAAAAAATCTTTCTACGCTCTAATAACGAAAACTGTAGGTAGTTATAAGTAATGCAAAAAGTGATTGACACACACACACACACACACACACGCACACACACACACATATATATATAGTCATCCACTGACAGACTGTTTCGTTGTATCATAACTCATCAGTGTGGCTAAACATGCGAGATACCTCCAGCTGGGATCGAAACCCATTTAATTATGTTTAAAAAAGAATTCTAGGTCGTTAGAAAATGTTACCAACTATTCGTTTACAAATCATATATGTTTAGGATATATATATATATGTGTGTGTGTGTGTGCGTATAAACGGGAGTTGACATTAAATAACCTACAAAGATTAATATGTAACAAAACACAACCAACTAACCAACTATCAATAACTAATCTCATAAGTTTGCACGCTTTCAAGCAAGGCATGCCTTATGCAGAAGGCTTGCTGTGGATGAAGAGTTAGCAAGCCAGTTTCTTTGTTCGGGAAGCTTATTTCGTAACTATTCTGGTCCCGAGAAAACAAAAGAAGCCCCCCCCCCCCAAGAAAAACAAAACAAAAAATAACTATGTATTTATTAATTCAGGAAAACAAGTAAATATGGCCGAGTCGAACAGAAATAGAAGCTGAGCTTGTAGAGTTGTTATTCTAATCTAGAGTACTATCTTTACTGATGTAGGCATAATAATTTAACTTTCACTAAAGAAAGTAGCCTTTCTATTGCTTTTCTCTTGGTACCAAAACACTTCTGTTTTATTATACCTGAGCAATATAGCAACCAATATTTACAACTTTTTTATACATCATATACCAAAAAGTAGGAAGCGCTATTAGCGTAACGGTTAACTTTGTACAAAATCGATTCGGCTACTTGATTTCAAATCCTAGATGAGGTTGTTGGCATTTCCCTTCTCGATGATACCTTTTAGGAAAGACATGAATCCATGTTCTCCGCAAAGCAATGGGTAAATAGTAGGGAAGACTGGGTTATTTAGCCCTGGTTTGGCAGCCGTTCAGGGAGAAGGAAAACTCTGAATTCAAAATGGCTTCAATGGTTAAAAATTGACTTTCTGTCGCAGCCTGCCTGTGGTGGATGGGTTGGGTAAATGCATACTAAAGAAGTAATAAAATTGTATACTGTATATAGTCGTGTATAGGTCAAATTTTGATGGTCGACTTATTCACAGATATATACAGTAATGAAAATCTTTGAGAGGGCTTAAGAGACGAATTGTGTAGACATACTTTACCATGCCCATTGAAGAGCAGAAAACCCACTAGAAAGTTGTACTATTTTAAAATACCGCTCTAGTCCACTCTCTTTGCTATTCCTTACCAGAAAAAAAGTTTCAAATACGATGAAATGTGCTAGACTATACATAGCTAAGTAAGACAGCGCCTCAATGTAGAGTAATGTTACGCTAGGTTATGCAGCAAGGCATCCCTACCGGACTGTGAGTTCGACCTTTATGGAGAACCTCAAATTTATGATCTTGTGTCAGACTAAGCCAGGCTTAGAAAGCGATCACTTCATCATGGGGATACTGTTTTGCAAGCTAGTGTGGAAGACTATTACGATTTTTATGATTTTGATCTTCACTAGCTTCTTCATATTTATAACCTTGTTATATAAGTAATAATTATCTTAAGCAGAAATTAAAGCAAAATTCACATTACTAAGAGCAACCCTTGGTTGGAAAAATCATTATCATTTAATAGAAATTAATGCATACTATCAAAAATACGTAAGTAAAGACCAATGAAACTGAATTAGAAATCATATAAGAAGATGACAATTATATTTTATTTTAATTGAATTCTATATAAAAGTATACATAGGATTGCTTTTAATACATTTTAGAATAAAACAATAATATTAGAAATCAATAACAACAAGTGATTATTTATCAAATCCGGGTTTGTTAAAACAAGTAAACAAATTCGTCACACCATATACTATGTAATTTTTTTTTTCTTAGTGATATTTAAAATGCATTGTAAAATTTTAAACGTATGAATAATCTATGCTATTTTGAGGCAGATTTGAATCAGCGAGACCTCTGTAGAGACGTTGTTAATAAATAAGATACTAATTAAGATAAAATAATGATTATCTAATAATTATCTAGAATATATAACGTAACAAAATAAGGGAATCCTGACGTCGTTGGTGACGTAGTTTTGATTACAGACATACATAATCTACATTATAAATATATACATATGTGTGTGTGTGTGCATGAAATGTATGCATATAAATCTATATACTTATTTATTGTTTGGGACGAGTTATTATTTTTAGATGATTGATTGAGAATATAACATAGGATGAAATACTTTGAAAAATTTCTTCATGTTCTTGTAACGAAAACAGAGGGGAGCTGTTAATACGAGTTACCGAATAAAAACCGAACTGCTGCATAGTAAATATTTGCAAACACATCGTATTTACAGCCTAAATTACAAACAAATTTGTACGAGGGTAAATCAATAAATAAGGTGAATATTGCTCGAATAATCGGCAATAGGAAGCACTGTTTACAGTTGCGCCTTTTTCGATAAAATTAGCAATGATGGGTCCTTCCGTGACCAAGAAAACTGTCAGCATGAGGAAGCAGCACACTTCGGCTCTAGTCGGGTGTGTCGTTTCTCTAGTGACAGGTGCCGAGGAGGCCTACCATTCATGTCATGCAGCCGAAACTGACTTATTCCTCCAGCCTCAAGGAGCCGTCCCCACAAGCTCTAACCCTTCTCGGAGGGTCTAGGTTTATCACCTGTCGCCTGAGATGTCCCTTTTTAGAGGAACGTCGACGGGGTCTGAAGCATTTTTGGGAATGTCAGGCGTGTCTGTTTGGCGGGAAAATGCCGTCAGCATAACCTTCTTTATTGACCACTGCATCAGGAACTTTTCTTTGCCGAAGAGTGAGAATGTTTCTACTTCATGGACATTTTTGACGAAAATATGATTCGCCGTACACATCACACATTCGTCTGCAAATATCACATTGTTTGCACTTCTCGGCCAGCAAAAACTTGATTACAGACCTCTGTTCAATCCTAGAGCAGTTTGCCTTGCTGCCATTTCGAATAGCTTTAAAACTGATATTTTCGTGAGATTAAAAAAAAATACTATAAACTAATTCCAAACAATGCAGAGCTTACATTTTTGGAAAAAAAAAACTTCAGGAAAAAAGATATTCTTTGCATTTTTTTCAAAATAACCCACGTACTTATTGAATGAACTTGCTTTATACATTCAAATATTTCGTTTCAAATGTCTTTGTACACTTTGATCAAAACAAGCTCATAATTAGTTTAGAGTGCGAGTGGGGAACAGTTTTCCTGTTTGAATGCCATAGTGAAATTTCTTGCCTGTCAATAAGACCTCACTTAATAGATTTTTAGTATGTTTACAACAGAATAAAGCAATTTCCAATCCTGTTTGCGACTAAGTCCTCTCACAATTATTTAGTCGCAAACAGGATTGGAAATTGCTTTATTCTTCAAATAAGTATTTACTGAAATTGCACTAGTAAAATTTACGCTTTGATGTACCACGTTTGCTGTGATACAGCAACATGCATAACAAATTGGATGATTTTACAATTGATAATCATATAAATATACAAGGAACGCAATTTCCTAACCTCAAGATATAAAATAATCCAAGGCAGGTTGACATACCGTTAAAATCAATCCATCACTCAATCAATCTGTAGGGAATGCAGTTGGTGTATTTTAGGGTGCTGATTTGAGAAAGTTTTCTCATTAGCTGATTTTGTGCAGTTCGTTATTTCGCTCAAAGCATCATCCTCTGTCAGATTATAAATATCTTAGGACATCTAGAAACACTGACTAGAAAAGTTAGTGTGTGTGCGTGTGTGTGTGTGTGTGTGTGTGTGTGTGAGAGAGTGAGAGAGAGAGAGAGAGAGAGAGAGAGGAGGGAAGGGGAGGGGAGGGGATCAGACGGCGAAGAAGAATTATTCTGAGCGAATCCGCCGGATCTTGAATCATTTCCTCCTACCTCACTAGAATCCTTTAAGTTAATATTTGGTGAATGTTATGAACTAGTCGAATTAAAGGGAGCAACCTCGTTCCTTTTTTTTTTTTTTAATCTTTTCTTGTTGTATTCTGACATCAAAGTTTGTTTTGTGGGGAATCTTGGCAGTCATACAAGCGATATTGATTGAAGAAGTTCTATTTCTAAACTTCGATTGACCCGTTATATCCATTTAAATCCATTTGATGCCACAGTTCTTGGTAGAGAGCGCCTTGCAAGTTGTGATGTTTCGCGGGCTCGGCGAGTTACCCATTGTTAAACAGTTCGATTCTGACTGGATTTTACTTACTTCTGGTCCCGTAGCACAATTAAGCAAAACTTAATAGTTAACAGGACGCTTTGCTTGATTTAATGGTTAGTAGGCTTCGGCAAAAAATAATTTCTTCCGAGTTCGATTCTCAATATGTGCTACCCGCCTCTGGTCTTGTATCACAATTAAGCCATGCTTAGTACATGCCAGAGCACAAAGCAAGGTGTAATAGCGAGTTAGGCTAGAAAACAATTTTTTTGTGAGTTCGATACTCACTGGGTGCTATCCACTTCTGGTCTTGTGCCACAAGCTGTACTAAGCTTGTGGCACCAGACCAGAAGCGGATAGCACCAGAAGCCAGAGCCTTTTTCGTAATGTAAAGGAAAGCCATTACTCGTGAGTTCACTTTTTACTAGGTAAACGTACGGCTGGTATAGCTGAAGACACCATATTTTCCCGTTGCCCCCAAAGCTATATGTTGTTTGTATACTTATTTTGTTTTTCATGAAAACATTACAATTACTTTGGTTACTGCGTCACGGTTATCGTAGTTAGACATGAAATAGGCGACTCGAGTTCAAATCCTGAACGAGGTTGTTTGCATTGCACTTCATGCTTATGCCCTAGGGAAAGGCATGAAGCCATGTATTATCGGCCGACTACAGGTAAATAGAGCAAACTGGTTTCCTTAGCTTTGGTTGGGGAACCATTCTAGCAAAAGAAAAACTCTGAAAACAAACCAGCTTTACTTCACTTAAAATCAACCTCATTTTGTTTGTGTCTGAAGGGTCGGGGTTGGCTTACTGCTGCAGTCATTCATTCTTTTTCTTGACATCATGATCATTAACATTATGATCCAAATGATCCATTCATTATTTTTTGGTGTTTTCTTGATCTTCTTTTAAATTACAATTTCCTGATAATTATTTTTGCAAAAATGATTGAAATGAATTATCAAAAATAAATAGATAAAATAAAATAAATGAAAATAACAACTGAAACTGTAAAAAATTAGCTGTATTTACCAAAACGAAAAGTAACCATGAATGAAACATTAATTTTCTTAAAAATACTCCATTTGGCGTTTAATGAAAGTATTCCAGCAAGTTTTTCATTAGATGAAGCACTTTTGAATTTCTTTTTTATTATATTAGGTGAAGTTGTGCCGTCATTTTTGTTTCAATACTCCCCATATCCACAAATGAATTTTGTTAGGAAAGAAGGAAATGTCTGGTACGTAGTGTTCTATACAAATATTCGGTTTGACACAAAGCTTCAGAAAGCGGGCCCCTTCATCACTGTACATCAGTCACCCACATTAATGGAGCCTAGATTGTTGTATGGGCTATATTGAAATTTGGGGCCATTTCACGTTCTGTAAGGTTAGAATAGTATTCCATTACAGTTAAAAGGAATGACTGCCGGTTGAAGTCTGTCGTCTAGAAAAGGGGGAATTTTTTAGGGTAAGATGTTTAAACCGTAATTAAAAAAAAAAAACAACAACAACAAAAAAAAAAGACTAAAACAATAGGTTTCATCTACACTTATTTTAAAATGGAAGGGGAAATGGAATAGTATTATAAATGCCATAACAATTAGGGGTACCTGTTGCTAGTGACTAACGTGCTGGATTGGGACATCGTTGTAAGTTCGAACTCCAGTCCTGCTATTACAGACACTTTCTAACTCATACCCTTGAGAAAGGCATGAACCCTCAAGTTTCCAGCTATGGGATAAATAGTATCACTACTGTTCCTCTACCCTGCCCTATTCTCACGGCCGTGCACCAAATCTACATTACGCTTAATTTCTCAAAGGACTTACGAACAAGTCAAGCTGAAAGCATTAGTTTCCGTCAGATAACTAAAGTTAAGAAACAATTAGTACTGAGATGGACGACCACTTAGCAAAAGAAGGTACCGTGAGCAACTCAAAGCTAGCGTTTCATATTAAGCAAAGCTTAGAA
Source organism: Sepioteuthis lessoniana (assembly GCA_963585895.1). Classification (NCBI taxonomy): domain Eukaryota; kingdom Metazoa; phylum Mollusca; class Cephalopoda; order Myopsida; family Loliginidae; genus Sepioteuthis; species Sepioteuthis lessoniana. The sequence continues at coordinate 66,170,143 of OY757919.1, forward strand.
AATAGCTGCGAAGACAAGAGCTGTGAGATAGTCAAGGTCACCATTTAAGCTGATCTCTGAAAAAGAGAAAAAAACTCTGCGGACTTTATGGAAGAGCGGGAAGAGAATTGTGGGATGTGAAGTTGATGACTCTATCCGGCATTCCTATGACACCTTGATTTGTCTTAATGAGCCTTGTAAAAATAAACCGAAAGAAACGGAAAAATTACCGGAAGAATTAGAATCACACTAGCAGAAGCATGATCAACCTCAGCAAGAATATTTGCGAGAATGTAGGAGAAATGAAGAGACTTGCTATCACTTGATCATCAGCGGAAGCCACAACATACTACTGGGGCAAAAGTAAAACGAATAAAACAACAAGAATACAAATTGTTTCTAGAAATACTTAAATATATTCTACTAATACATTTGCTTTTAGTACTGTGACCACTTTGTGTTACAATGGTTTCACCCAAATCCCTTGATGATAATGATATTAATAGTTAATCTTGTTGTTGTTGTTGTTATTGTTGTTATTGTTGTTGTTGTTGTTGTTGTTACGAATGATAATATTGTTGATGTCGTTACGTTGCTTTTTATAAAGTATTATATTTTTAAAATTGATTATTTTCAGAATATACGATCATAACATTTGAAGTCAATATCTGTCAAAAAAAAAAAAAAAAAAAATAATAAAAATACCAACTAAAAAAAAACAACAACAAAGAAACAAAGAAACAAAAAACAGTCAAAAACAGAAGCGAAAAGCAAAAAAAACAAAAAACAAAAAAAATAAAATCAAAAACAAACCAACAAAAACCACGAAATAAGCAAATACCCCGCAAAAAAATTCTCAAAACCAAAAACCTCCAAAAAACAAGACTACAAACAATTAAACAAACAAACAACTTGTTGATTTTATTTATTTATCTATTTATTTTTTGTGTGTACGTGTGTTCACTGTTTCCTCAGGATGTGATTTATTTTTCTGCTGTTTATTTGTGGACTTTGATCGTTTGAAAAATTGTAAATGAATTGAATCTGGAAAGAATAAAGTTAGAAACGAAAACTGAAAGGAGTTTCTTAAGAATGATTTCCGTTTGAAAGCATTTCCTTCACGCGCGCGTACAAACATATATATATATATATATATATATATATATATATATATAGAGAGAGAGAGAGAGAGAGGTGGGGAGAGATCTAAGTTAGGATAATGTAGACAGAGAATCAACAGAGCTTGGTGACTGTCAGTTCCTCGCTTATGCGATCATCAAACCAAATCTGGTCAGATGATTTGGTCTGATGATCACATTAGCGAGAAACTGACAGTAACCCAGTATCGTTGATTTCGTTTCCACACTATTCTAACTGAGATCTACATATGCTCTACCAACGATATTGAGCACTTTTTATTTATGCATATTGCAAACTTTATATATATATATATATATATATATATATATATATATATATATATATATATATTTATGCAGACAAATACACACTCATTGGAACACCCACAAAAAAGTTTCTTGACGTACTCTATCCCATTCACAAACATGGGGATGCATATCATTATAGATAAACTCAAGCAAATTTATCTCGCAAGCCATTGACAATAAGTATAAGCAGAAAACAGAATACAAAATATTACCCCCCCCCCAAAAAAGCAGCAAAAACAACAAAAACATAACAAAAAAAAAAAAAAAAACGGAAGAAAACACATTTAAACTTCACCCTGTGGCGCAAGCGTCTTTGTTTAAGCCTTTAACTTTTTTGAAAGCCATAAATAGGCGTCAGTATTTCTTTTTCACCAGTTTGAAGGCCATATGTTGCTCTCAAAAAGCATTTAAAATAAAGAATAAAATCAAGTGAAAATGTGTGAGTAGACACCTTTACTTTGCCTTGAACAGTGAAAGGGAGTTAAAGCTATTCAATTAAAAGAAAGGCTGTGGGTGGTTCTCATTTAATGTCATGGGTTCACTAAACATAACCTTCCTGTTGGATTTACGATGTATAGTAAAATACCGCTCAACCGAAATATCGGGCATGTGGTGTACAAGGGTAAGCTGAAAAGTTCGTCGGCCGAAAAGTTCATATGATTCTGTCAAACTACTATTTATGACTTTTTTTACGAATAGATCCAAGAACTGCAACACCGATGGGAAAAGTGTGTGAACCTCAAGGTGGGGGCGGCATTATTGAAAAATAAACCTCATTTGGTTACATTGCCTCAGAGAATCTTGGTAAGTCTATAGACTTTTCAGCTGACTCTCGTATGGTGAAATTGTGCTTAAACTAATATACTGGGCCAGCTGATTCAAAGGGTTAAGCTGACCACCTTATCCAGACAAGATCTAGTCATGGTTAACAAAAAAACAGGTTAAATGTCGCTGAACTAAAAAAAAATAAAAATGGGGAAATATCAAGACCTTGCCAGAGAGTTGTATGACTTGTGCAATATGAAGATGCTTAACATTATTACAACTCATGGTTTGATCTTCAATGATTGTCCCAATGTTGTGACCCTAAGTTATACCAACCCGCAAAAAAGGTACATTTCCCACAGTCCTTCGAAAAGTTAAATGTGATACAACATTAGCTATTTCTTATCAGAAATCCGCACCTATAAGTGACACAGAAGATAACTCTAGATGGCTTATCGGACATAGGCAATTGAAATCATTGCAAACTAAGCTATCTAATGTTGCAGACATCAGGGAATTTCCTGATGTTTAAAAAAAAGAGCAATGTGAAGGTGTTTTCAAGAGCCTGAGACGGAGATGAACTTAACTCTGTTGGTACGTCTGAGGATACGCCGTATGTATTGCCTGAATCTTTAAAAATGGCTTTTCACTTTTTGTGGTATTTCAACTCTTAATACAGAAATCAGTCTTTTAGCTAGCAATTATATGGTTTAGAATAAGTAAATAATTTCTAAATATTTATAGTCTTAAGTAAACTTTCTTAATGAAAATAATTTGACACAGTAATGTGATTTCAAGGATCCGTAATTCTTAAAAAAATCTATTTGACTGTTAAATTGGACATCTAAAAGATACTTCTACACGGGGGCAAAGTGTACTTGGGAGTAATTGTAACGGTGAAGGGTTACTTTACATTCACAGAGCTCAATAACAAGAGTATCACCACTAAATGAAGTTTAGTATCATGTCCCAAACATCCTTTTTAGATGCCTTGTCGGCGGGGCTGTATTCCATTAAGAAGGGGTAAGATCCCCACCTACCACAAAGAGTGGTATACTAGATATACATTTGGTTATTGAGGCTCCAGATCTAGATGTCTGTGCAGGGTGGTGGAGTACGTCTTCATAGCGATTACTTCTTGGTCCATTCTGATCCGGTGTGATAGTATCTGTTAGTATTTCATGGAGGGCTAAAAAAGATCTGTTTTGAAAATTATCATTCAGTAGGAATATTCAATACCATATAACTGTGTGCAAACATATTATTATTATTATTATTATTTTCAAATTCATATCTATCCGACTTCCCACCCAGTCAGATTTGACTCAAGGTCACTTTATAGTGGGGAAGGGGCCTCGTACGAATAGAGACTCACGAGTGGCCATCAAAAAGAATACTTGAATCAGTCGGCATCTCCCAATTTTAGGGTTCCTTAGGCGCCGAGCGATAAACTCAGTTCTGCCAAGCCGGCACTCTTTGAGGAAACGGAGCAATCAATATAATTATACCCACCTGACACAAGCGCTAGCTGGACCCTGGAAAACCAGAGGAATAGTTACTTGAAACCGTATAATTGAATATAAATTATTAGTATTGTAAAGGAATACTTGTTATTAATAAGTGAGTATAGATTATTAGTATTATATAGGAATACTTAAAACCATATAATTATTAGGTATAAATTATTAGTATTTTAGAGGAATTCTTGAAACCATACAAAAAGGTATACATTATTTGTATCATATAGGAATACCTGAAAACATATAATGAGGTATAGATTATTTGCATTATATAGGAATACTTGAAACCATATAATGAGGTATAAACTATTTGTATTATAGAGGAAAGATGTCGCAGTCCAGCACGAAGAGACTAGTACTATGTATGGAGGACGTATTTAGACATGTCTTTCATATTCAATCTTACGACATTTTACACATACTTGAAACCATATAATTAGATATAAACTATTTGTATTATATAGGAATACTTGAAACCAAAATAATTAGGTATAAACTATTTGTATTATATAGGAAAACTTGAAACCATATAATGAGGTATAAATTATTCGTATTATAGAGGAATACTTGAAACCATATAATTAGGTATAAATTATTTGTTTTACATAGGAATACTTGAAACCATAGAATGAAGTATAGATTATTTGTATTATATAGGAATGCTTGAAACCATATAATGAGGTATAGATTATTTGTATTATATAGGAATACTTGAAACCATATAATTAGTTATAAACTATTTGTATTATATAGGAATACTTGATACTATATAACTGTGCATGAATTATTAGTATTATATACTGATACTTGAAATCATATAATTTTGCAGAACTTATTAGTATTATAAAGGAATACTTGATACAATAAAACTGTGTCTAAATTATTTGGATTATATTGGAATACTTGAATTCATATAATTGTATCTAAACTAGGTTTATTATATAGAAATATTTTAAACCAATTGTGTAAAAATTATTAGTATTATATTAGAATACTTGAAACCATGTAATTGCGCGTAGATCATTTTATTATAAAAGAATATTTGAAACCATATACCTGTTTGCAAACAAGTTATTACTGTTATTGACAAATTTAAAAAAAAGAACTATTAAAAGATGGTTGCAATGGGATCTAGAGAATATAGGTAATTATGATTATTATAATTAAACATTTAGAAATGAATAAAAGTTTGGCATTCATTAAACCATAAGGGTTTGATATGTCATTAAACAAATATATCGAAAGGAAACCAAGGTGACCCAGGCCATCAAGTTGTGCTTCTGTGCCACAAAGCGGATAATAGACGAGAAAGTAAGAAACCACTACTACTACTACTACTACTACTACTACTACTACTACTACTACTATAACTACTACTACTACCACTAGTACTACAATGACTCTGACAAAGATGTCGCAGTCCAGCACGAAGAGACTAGTACTATGTATGGAAGACGTATTAAGACATGTCTTTCATATTCAATCTTACGACATTTTACACATAAATCACGACAGGGATGGGATAGTGTTCGATCCTCAAAATTACCACAGTCAATATTTCCTAATCTTAAAGAGCGTGTCGAATGAATTACGCCTATATTCTGATCGGGGATATTTTATTTACCTAGAAAATCAGCGTTCCAAATGCCTAGTTTTTCATGGGCTGGAACATTGATTTTTGTCCTAGTGACAATCCCGAAGCAAAGCATTCTAACAAACTAATACCAATAATTAAGAACAATAACTAATACTAATGCTTAACACCAATAAATAACCAATAATAAAAGGTAATACTAATGACTCATTCTAATAATTCTAATTGACAGTACTGATGAATAATACTTATAACTAACAGTAATCATCATCATCATGTCGCGCCGCCAGCACGGATATCCCTGACCCTCTCTCGCCACTTCTCCCTATCATTCATCGCCTCCGGCAGGTCTTCAGGGTTACATCCTGTGTCCTCACATAGTTGCTGTATGTAAGTTCGTGCTGGTCGTCCTGCTTTTGCACATCCATATGTGGGGGTCCACAGGAATACATCGCTTATGAGCTCGTCCTTGCTTCTCCAGCAGTGTCCCGCGTGTCTGGTTCGTCTAACTTGCATAGTTTTCGTGATGGGGGGTAAGTGTCCGTATAGTTGGTGTCTCGTGGGGTGTTGTCGCCAGGACTTGTTCAATACTGCTCTCAACATTCTTGAGTAATTTCCGTCTAGTTTCCTCTCCAGCCGCTTAGTTAGCGTCCATGTGGTGCATCCATATAGCAGTATCGACACGACCGCTGCCTGGAAGAAACTACGTTTTATTTTATCGGTTAGGTCCGACTTCCACATGATCGAGAGCCTATCGATTGCCGTCCATGCCTTCGTCAGTCGTGTGTCGATGTCTTTTTCGGTTGATGAGACGCTACTTCATAGGTAGGTGAATTTGTCTACTAGTTTCAGAGAGGCTCCGTCTAGTGTGACAATGTTGCCCGTAATACTAATGGTTCATAGTAGTATTAATGGCCCATTCTAATAACTAATACATATAGTCAGTACTAATAACTCCTAATGATAATTAGTACTCATTACTAATACTAATGATTCATACAAATAACTAATACTAAGAGCTAAAAACACATACTTATAATTAATACAAAAAGCCAATACAAATGACCTATAATAATAATTAGTACTTACAACTAATTCTAATTACTCATAATAATAATTAATGCTGATAGTTCCTTATAATTATTCCTAAAAATCATTAATACTATAATTAATGATACATACTAATAATCAACGTTCGAAGCTACAAACAATGACCAATATTAATAATTAATACTCACAGCCAATACTCATGACTAACAGTAATAATTAGTAATAATAATTAATACTAATAATTAATAAATCACATTAATAATTCATAATAACTACTGAGAAAAATTACACTTGTCCCTTTCAACGACAACTTAATCATTGAGTAATTGTCCGCTGTCAAGGTTGTTACGGGAGTAACAGCTTTTTTCTGTTATTGTCTGAGAAGTTTAGATAGTTATAAGAGAGTAGCTGGCCCGATTTCTTATTTTCCCTTTCTTTTCTCTTCCAACCATTGTATCAAGCTAGAGACTAGACATCTCTTGATATATCTCTCATGATGGTAACTAGCAGTCTTAGCCGAGAACAGCGCACAGTAAAATGGGTAAAAAATAAACGAAAAAGATGGCATTTCATTTATATTTCTGAAGAGGGATTTAAACTTCGCTAAAAATTCAATATTTCTAATGAGATTTTTAAACGAGTTCTTTTATAGAAAAAAGAACTCGTTTAAAAATCTCATTAGAAATATTGAATTTTTAGCGAAGTTTAAATCCCTCTTCAGACGTATATATATATATATGTATATATACATATATATATATATATACACACACACACACACACACATATATATATATATATATATATATATATATATATATATATATATATCATAATTGAGAAGAGTTTGATTTTCTGTTTTCTTAAGATGACTAAATTATTTGACATCTAGTCTTGGAGATGTACAACTCTAAATTCAGACCCTCAATAAAACAAGTTGAGGATCAGCGTAAGGCTCATTATCCCTCAAATGTTATACATGTATTTACCCAACCCTTCCGTCGCGGTCTGAGTGTGACACAAGGTTAATTTTTAAGTGGAGTAAAGCTAGTTTGAATTTAAAGTTTTCCTTCTTTTAGACTGGTTGCCTAACCACGTTCAAAGAACCCAGTAAGCTCAACTATTTACCCATAGAAGGAGGAAGAAAATATGTATCCATGCTTTTCCCAAGGATATCAGCGCAAAGAGAAACACAAACAGCCTCTTCCGGGATTTGAACTCGGGTCACAGATTTCATTTTCTACGATGATAACCGTTACTCTAAGACTCATCCTTTTTAGTAATACTTACATTTTATAATCATTCAATACTAAAGACTCATTTGAATGCAATTATAACCCAATGCAATTCAAATCAATTATTAATGCTAAACAAACTATATTAATAATTGATACTAAGAATTACTAAACATGAAATTAAAACTGATTCGATAGATTTAAATTCTAATTACTAATACTAATATTGATTATATTAAAATTAAAATTGACTTCATAAATTTGAATACTAATGATTAACAATAATAGGAAACTATATTGATAATTAATTCTAATTGTGACTATATGGAAATTAAAACTGATTAACTGACCCTTGGTCACTTATTTCCTTGTCTGGCCGAGAACTTTTCCGTATAACGGTCTTCATTAATCGTCAGCAAAATGGGAGCATAAAAATGAAACTATTCCATTACTAAGGTAGTCTTTAACTCACCATAACACACTTACAGGAAAAAGAAATCCTTCTCTTTTAGAAACACAAAAATACGCCGTTTTTGGAGTTCGGAACAAGTCCAAAACTAATAAGGACAAAAAATCATGCAATACCAACAACAACTATTTGAATGATATGGCCATAAGAAACTAGGTAGTTATAAATCATAAAACATTCTTAAAACTCTAAATTGCCAAGATTTAGGTGGAACGAATTTAAGAATAATTGTGCAGTGATTTAGGTTTAACGCCCTGGTAGCCCCCAATTTCAAAACTGTACAGGACTTTGGAACAGGTTTATAAGCAGTGAATTATGAGAAGAATGTTTCTTATCGTTGAATAGGATAAAAAAATTTATTCATTCGTCTGGTAAGCGGCGAGGCCTTTGTTTTGTAGGAAATGAAAATTGTCTATTCATTTTAGTGAGGACTAGAACCAAAGAAAGCCAAGGTAGCGTCACGGTCATCGACGCGGAAAACGGAATCGGTGAGGCTAGTTTAAGTTTATTTAGACCTTATTACCCTTGAAAAAAGCATGGATTCACCTCCCTGTGCTCTTTCTTATCGCCAGATATCTGATATGCCAAATTGGTTAAAAGAGAAAAGAGAAGACCAGTGAACACTTGCAGCAGTTGATTCGTGGTTGAGTACTTGCGAAAATCACTCTCCCATAACTTCCAGCTGAGCAGAGTTAATGGCAAAAAGTTCTTAGACACACTATCTACTATTTGAAAAAATTAAATCTGAATTTCTCAGATGAGAAATTGTTATTATCACACCATACACCGATGTACTGAGACAAGTGCCTTTATCTTGTTTGATAGTACAGGGTGTCTCAGTATTCATGGGACCAATGGGACTGCTAATAACTCTACTATTATAATGTCGTGTTCTTTTTTGTTGCAGATTTGAAAATACTGTATATAACAACTATTAATTCTCGATCACAATGGTCTGGACAAGACAGGAAAAATATTTTGCGCCACTACTTATTTGGAGACAATATTATTCAAAACTGTGAAAGCAAAATCTCGCAGTAAGTTTAACTTAACAAGAAAAGCCTAATTTATCGTTGGGTACGCAAATTCCTAGAAACAGGGTCAGTAAACAAACTCAACAAGAAGGCAGAAAATCTCAGGAAGTTGACTGCAAGATGTCCTGACGATGTGTATGCAATGAAAAATTCTGTTGAAAGAAGTCCGAAAAAGTCCCTCCGATGACGTTTCCAAGAACTTGGTCTTTCACGTGCATTGTAGAATAAAGTCAATAAATTTCTGACCTTGTTATCTGGTTTGACCTTTCTGAAGTGATATGATAGCTTTTTAAGGCTCAGAATAAAGATGACTGATGCAATATGAATTATCATATTAGTGAGTTGCATCTATTTTGAGACACCCGGTACATCAGTGTGTAATTATGATTGTTCCTCATCTAAGAAATTTAGAAGATGATCTGATTAGGCGATGCATAAATAACAGCAAATTGAATAGCCGTTAGAGGCAAAAAGAATATTACTGCAGATAAGTAATAACTGGGCTACTGTTGCAGAACCTTTGGGTGAAGCATCAGGAGTATATAGCTCATGAGAGCAAGCATTTAAACAAGTGGTTCTCAACCGGTATTTCATAGGGTTCAGCAACAGGTTATTAGGAGTTCCGCGAGAAATCGTAATAAATAGGCGAATGTATTTTTGAACAATTTTTTGGAAAATTCATATTCGTTTTTTCATTATACAAGTACGGCATATTTGAAAATATTATAAAGGTTTTGTCTCATTTCATTGTTTAATGCCATATCAATCTTTGTGAGTTATATTATGCCAAATCCACCCTTGTAGAACAGAGGTAGCATTATTTAAACCATAGATAGGTCTTTGTAGGCCAAAAGTGAACATAACAACATGACTGGAGTTCGAACTCGCTTACTACGATGTCATTGTCCAGCATGTTAACCACTACGCAATAATAAAGGCTTCCACCTCATATATTATTTAAAATCATAATACCCACTTTTATTCAGGGATTCCCAGAGACATGAAAACTATTTCAAGGGTTCCATAAGGGTAAATAGGTTGATAAATGCTGATTTAGAATACTAAAAACAAATTAATGACAATGAAAAAACAAAATTGTGAATATTGTTCTTTCTTATAGTAAAATTGAATTTTGAATAAGATTTACATTGCCTGTTTAATGTACCAAACACAAGAGATCATTCAACTGGACTCAGTACAAAGATCTTAAAATTGAAATTACAAAATGTGTCAACTGAAAACTCAAAATATACATGCAGTTATACGAACCTTTAGGATAATTCTTAAAAAAAAAAGGATGTTGGCAAATATTTAGAACGAATCCAGGAAATCTAAAATGTGTACGATATACAAGAAATTGTTCTTACCGGTAGTTATACCTTCTACAAAAAATCTCATCATGCACGAGACACAAGTGCCATTGTGGGATTGTATCAGGTGGACAACAAGAGATTGGATGATAAAACGGCTTCTCAGTTCCGCGGTGACATCTCTGTTATATAGGATGCATTCTCTGAGAGTAACTTGATTAAATTGACGATAGATCCAGGGATCGTCTCCAGGCATGCTAAGGATCGTAAACTGGAGAGTTATCGATCACCTTCGGATGGATTTCTTTTCGTACCTAATGCAGAAGAAATGTCCGGCTTACTTGGACCTTGAACAGCCTTCCTACTCCACCACAGTTGTTCAAGGTCTGTAGAATGACTATTTCAAAAAGTCTTTCTTGCATTCTTCGAGGAAAATCATTTTCAAATCAATTTTTTGATCCATGGAAGAACGGAGATCATTTTACCACACTATAACTAAAATCAGCTAGGATACTTAGAAGAATTCAAGTGGTCTAAGGAGACTTGCAGTCTCTTAGACGCCGATAAAAATCCATCAGTTATAGCTGGAATGAAAAACTAGTAAGCAGTAAAATAATAATAATAATAATAATAATAATAATAATAATAATAATCTGAAGGAAAGTGAAAAGAAGGATAAGTACCTCGACCTTGCTAGAGAATTAAAAAAAACTGTGGAACATGAAAGTAACGATTGTGCCAATTGTGATTGGTGCGTTAGGCACAATAACTAAAGGACTATTAAAAGGCCTGGAGGATTTGGAAGTTGGCGGACGGGTAGAGACTATCCAAACGACAGCACTGCTAAGAACGGCCAGAATCCTGAGACGAGTCCTGGAGACTTGAGGAGACTTGCTGTCACTCAAACTCCAGTGAAAGACCATCAGCTGACACTGATGAGAAAAACTCTAAAGAAGTATAATAATAATAATAATATGGGACTTTGATATACAGACGGATCACCTAATCTTAGCCAGAAGACCAGACCTGATAATAATCAACCAAAAAAAAAAGAAAAGAGAATTTGCAAAATTTTCGACTTTGCTGTCCCAGCAAAAGAATTTCGATAAAAAATATCAAAACGGTCAAGCAATATTCCTAAATAAATGTGGGAAATCCTAACAACACAGATTAAGCTGGAGATCTATCACTCGCTTGTATACCGTCGACTGTTTCCAGGGGAACAGAAAAGATGCCATTGGAGAACAAGAGGAACCGATAACTTACTGCAGAATTATCAGTACATCTTTAAGGAAAGCAAAGCAAATCGGAAAAATGTAGCCATGAAGTAGATTGATAACAAAAATGCCAATGATACTGTCCCGAAAACCTTGATAATCTGGATTCTCTGAAAAGGTACAAGATATTCGGCCAAGTCATAAACTTCATCACGGAAGCCACAAAAAACAGGAATTAACGGGAGGAGGAAAAACTTTAGCAGAGGTGAAAATCCAAACTGGCATCTTCAAGATTATATTTGTCAAGAAAAGAAAGAAGAAGGGAACTTACCAGGATTGAAGATAGCGTTGATGCATTAATACGAGGACGCGAAGACTTAAAATTAAAAAGAGCAAAAAAAAAAAAAAAAATGAAAAAGAAAAAAAAAAGACTAATTACAGCGGCTAGTAAGGAACAAACAGAATAACAAAAACTAGGATACAGAAATGGGAAGAAAAACAACTGTATGGATATTTCAAGCGACCAACTTGCGAAATCTCAGACGAGAAAAGCTGGACATGGCTACGAAAGGGAAGACGTAAAAGAAAAACTGAATCTCTTTAAATTGTAGCAGAGAATAACTCAAAATAGACCAATTATATTAAAGCGATAATACGCATTAGAATAGCAAATTCAGGTTAAATTATGACAAAGCCGAAACAATCAATTACGTAATACTAAATTAATTAATAACATTAAGACGAAACAATTGCATAAATGAGTGTAGCAAACTAATATAAAAAAGAGTATAAGACTAGACATGGCTGGGTAGGAAAGGTAATTCCAGGGAATTGTGCAAGAAATTTAAATTTGGCCATACTACTAAATGGTATTTGCACTAAGTAGAATCCATATTAAGTATGAGACGCAGAGAGTTCTCTGGGAATTTGAGAAAAAAAAGGATCACTCAATAGGTCCTCGGACACTCTCAGGAACCTATGTATGGCACTAGACCTTGTTGTCTAGTTCAAACCATAACCTGGCATACGTGCCCGGACCCACATTTGGGTTCGTGAAACTGCTTGCCTCATCAGGCTCACATTGCACCAAGTGAGCCGATAAGCAGCACAGACCAGCAGGGTTCGAGTCTCGACTTGTTCCCGACGTTCCCTCCCCCTTATCCCCACTTTAATCGGCCTTCGGGCTTTTGACCTTGTGTCAAGTCGTGTCTGGTGGGAGGCAGCGACAAATAGTCCTCGGCTAGAAGACCGGACCTAGAGATAGTCAATAAAAAAAGAACAAAGGAAAAAAAGAAAAGAAGAAAAAGTGAACTTACAGTTTATTGGATTTTTTCGTTCCCGAGGAGCAGAGAGGGAAATTCAAAGAAAGCGAAAAGAGAGAGCAGTACTTGGACCTTGCCAGAGATCTAAGAAAGCTTTGGAACATGAGGATGACATCATTTGTAATTGGAACGGTCCCAGGGGCTTGGAAAGAGGACTGGAAGAGTTGGAAATCAGAGAAAGAATCGAGAACATCCTGATTACATCATTGTTAAGATTGACCAGAATACTGAGAATAGTTCTGGAGACTTTAAGAGACTTGCTTTCATTTAGACTCCAGTGAAAGCCCATCAACTAATGCTGGTGTGAAAAACTTGCAAGTAGTATAATGATACATATATCATCATGTCGTGCCGCAGGCACAGATATCCCTGACCCCCTCTCTCCACTTTTCCCTATCGTTCATCGCCTCTGGCAGGTCTTCAGGGCTACATCCCATATCTTCACATAGCTGCTGTATGTATGTTCGAGCTGGTCGTCCTACTTTTGCCCGGCCATATGTGGGGGTCCATTGGAGTACATCACTTATGAGCTCGTCCCTGATTCTCCAGCAGTGTCCTGCATGTCTGGTTTGTCTAACTTGGATAGTTTTCGTGATGGGAGGCAGGTGGCCGTATAGTTGGTGCCTTGTGGGGTGTTGCCGCCAGGACTTGTTCAGTATTGCTCGCAGCATTCTTGTGTAATTGCCGTCTAGCTTCTTCTCCAGTCGTTTAGTTAGCGCGCAAGTAGTGCATCCATACAGCAGTATCGATACGACCGCTACCGGGAAGAAACTGCGTTTCATTTCATCGGTCAGGTCTGATTTCCATATGATCGATAGCCTATCGATACACATATATGTAGCGGATAAATGTGTAAATAATTAAATAAAATACTAATCTATGATAGTCGAGGGTGACCCGAAGGCTCCCTTTTCGATATCTACTACACCAAGGTGTAGGGGACCTTCACGATTCATTCCCCTTGGTATTTCGGTGTTTCAGTTGCTATACTCAGCTGATTTATTGTAGCAGATTTTGTACTATAGATTTAAATGACTCAATTAAAATCCACAGTCGCAATTATAGTCCCGTGTATAGAAAAATATTTTAATCTCACCAAATTATTTGTTTTGCGGCGATTCAAAATGTCCGCAAATCAGACAGAGTGCTCTAGATAGGAACAGAGACCTTATTAAATCCTCGGTAGTTTAGTAGAAATTACAGAAGAATGTTCAGAGAAGCATGTTCTGTTTAAAAACTAGTTTACAAATAAGGTAAACATGAGTTTCCTATTACGAGCTTGAGTTGAAAAGAAAGTCTATGGAATAGAAACCCAGATTTTCCGGTGAAGTTCTTGGCGCAGTGGTCAGTAAATGTGATAATGAGAGAGTTCTGGGACATGAAAGAACCCTTGACTATTGATTTCTTTGAAAAAGTTGCAATTGTAAACAGTACTTCCTTCTACCACCTTTTCTGACAATTTTCACTTTATATCGGTGTGTATAATCAAAGAAAAATAGTCTAGGGTTTAGACTTTTTTGTAGTAATCCAATGTGAGTTGGAATCTCCGTTGAGTGCTCAATGACGACGTCTATCGGATATACAATTAATTTCAGATTAAAGATATATGGAAACTTACTGGCAGAGCGAAAACATCTTTTTATAAATTTGATGAAAAGCCTCAATTCAGTGTTTCCATTGTAAATTTATTTCCGGTCGTTATGACCTTCTTCAGATAGAATTTAATGCATTAGTGCTTAGGATATCATAAGCACTAATACATTAAACTCCATCTGAAATAAATTTATAATGGAAACACTGAATTGAAGTTTTTTGTCAAATCTCTCTCTATATATATTCATATATATAATTATATATATATATACATATATGTGTGTGTGTGTGTGTGTGTGTGTGTGTGTGTGTTAAAATTACAGAATCCATCAAAATTTTTGAGTTTTGTCACAATGTTTTAGCCGACTACTTCTTCCGCCTGTATGCCTTCAGTAATCTTGCCCATGTATTTAACTGTCATTTTCTTAACGAGAACATCCCTTTGTCGTCGGGGCTTAGCGTACGCTGATTGTTTACCCTCTAGAGAAGTAAGGCACCGCCAAAAGGTGTCTTAGGTATGATATCTGTTTTCTGATGATGTAGCTATAGTTCTGGAGCTCTTGGAACTGTGGATTACCCCTTTATTGCCATTACTCTACTCTTTCCCAGAGAGGTCTTACTTCTTAGAGTCACATCTATGTGTCAAATAGAGCTATTTAAGAATTATTCGATCGACAATTTAGGTTTAATATCGATAGTTCTGGAAAGGATCAATAAAATTCAAAGATTTTTTTCGGAAAACTAATTAGAAAAACTTTGTTGTTTGAATGATGTTTCGAACGGAAAATTCTCTGGTCTTTTTCAAAAGGATAAAATATCCTTTTTCTAGTTTCTTTCTTCAGAAGTGAAAAGTAAAAACGATATCACTCAGATTATTTTTTTTTACATGGGATAAATAAATAGATAAAATAAAGATTAGGTTTAATTTGGAATAATAACTTGTACATTGAAAAGGAAAATACAAAGGATATTTTTTCTTGTTGAGGGAAAACAGAATAGTAACAATTTCCTCTTTTATTTTTCCTGCAAGTATAACATGCACTTATTTGCAGCTTTATCTGGCTTCTATGTACAATGTCATGATTACATAAAAGCCCTTCTATTTTCCCTACACAAAAGATAGAACCCGTATGATTATCGTGTCTACGTATTTTCTTTTCTTTTTGCTTTACTTTAAATATTTTTTTATTTGTTAGCGGCCATTATCAAGTCTCACGGTTTTTAGATAAAGGTTTTACTGTTCTTTTCTGGCCTACTTTGTAAAAAAAAAAGGAAAAGAAAAAGAAAGAAAGACATCATCTGGGCGCACCTAATTTTTTTTTTTAAGTGACAGCGTTACTCCAGTGTAGGCATTTGACAGCAGTTACGGGATCTCTTCTACTCTGTGACACCCTCTGGCATTTGCCGCCAAATTGCTATTAAGGTTGTGAAGCTCCTGAGAACACAAGAGAACTAAATAGTGACAGAAAAAGTGAGAAGGATAAGGAGAGAGAGAAAGGGAGAGAGAGAGAGAGAGAGAGAGGCATAAAAATGTAAAGAAAAAATTAAAAGATGAAAGAAGAGAAAGAGAGAGAGAGAGAGAGAAAGAAAGAAAGAGAGAGAGAGAGAGAGAGAGAGATGGGGGATATAAAAATATAAGGAAAAATTTAAAAAATGAAAGAAGAAAGAGAGAGAAATAGAATTTAAATGAAATCAAAAAAAAATCTAAGCAATAAAAAAAGAGAAAGCAAGATAGATAGATAGATAGATAGATAGATAGAGAGAGAGAGAGAGAGAGAGAGAGAGGGGGGGTATGAATGTTAGGAAAAAATAGAAGACGAATGAAAGAAAGAGAGAGAGACAGAGAGAGAAAAAAGAAATAGAAAAAAAACATGTTGGAAAAAAATTTAGGTGATATAAGAGAAAGTAAGAGAAGTGGAATGGAAAAAAATAAGACCGCCATTTGCAGTCATTTATACCTATTCCATTGAATTTTTTTATTGGTCAAAGCACCTCATCAATTCTTCTTTGGATATGGAGTGAAGTTAAGGCGTCGTATATATATTTAATATCCTCCACGTTCTTTGCTCTTACTGTTAAAATAAATTTTCAATTAAGCAAACAAGAAAAAGGCTCACAGAGTTATGTCTAAACGGTCATGTACTTGCACAATCCTGTGTTTCACTCAAAAACAGTCGTTGAAGACATATTAAGACTGCTGCTTAGAATTGAGAATGGGCGCTGACTCACCTTGAACAGTCTAGACGTTTTGACTTATTCACTTTATTTGATAAGTTGCTCGACTTAACACATTAAGGATTCAGTCTGGATATTTTTTGATCACGCCTCGTTTATAGACAAAAGTAAACCAGCAAAAATGGCATGTAATAGAAAAAGTTCAATTAGAGAAATGCACTTTAAATGTTTTAACTTAGAGAATACAGACATTTCCATTCCAACCTGTAAATGAAGGTTCTTTTTATGGAATTTGCATTCGTGTAGAAAGCCATTTTTCTTTATTCATCCAACTTATTAATACATAGGATTTTTTTGGGGTTTGGTTTGGTTTGGTTTTATGGCATATCAACCACTGTAGGTTATTTAATGCCAAATCCATCTTTATACATATAAACAGTTCATTTTTAAACAATTCATTGTAGCATAAGTACAAGTTTTTGCTTGAAATTAAATGTCAAAACAGTTCTATTTCTAACGATTCAGTTTAGCATAAGTACACTTCTTAGCTCTATTTAACTCGTAGATAGGACCCTATCACTCTGGGCCAGAGTGGACCCGGGAGTGATAGCAATGAAGGGGTAATCCACATTACCCAAAACTCCAGCATTACTGAAGCCTCACCATCAGATTGTGTCATATCAGGATACTTGTTGGGGGAGTCTTACCTCTCTGCAGAGATGGAGTCCGTGTATTCTGCAGCCCCAGCCGAATGGAATTTTTATAAATTAGAACTCTTCACGTCTTCATAAATAAAAGCATCAATTGCACCATGAACTGCTATCGCAAAAGAAACCAAATGGGTTCAAAGAGTTGTCTATTTTTTTAAATTGTATTTTCTATCATTTATCAATTTTTTTAAAAAAACAATTTAAAAAAAAAAATTAAAAAAAAAACATTTTTTTAAATTTCTTTACCACAAGTCTCGTGGATAGACATTTCAACGAGAGCGTAGATATCGCATCTGAGAGACAATACTTTCACTGAGAGCTTATTCTTTTATTATTGCCTCTGGTAAGTGCTGTTCTTCACTGTCGGAAAAATGAGACTCGAATGAGTAGCAATAAAAAGAAAAATCTAAAACACATGAAAGAAAATATTCGCAAAAATGATTAATAAGTGAATGTACCAGACTTTCATGAAAAAATGACGAGATATGACTGGGTAGGAAAGGTGGTCCACTGATATTTGTGCAAGAAACTGAAATTTAACCATGCTGACGATTGGTGTACGCAGAAGCGGGAATCTGTCCTAATAAACGAAACCCATAAAATTCTCTGGGACATTGAGAAACAAAGGGATCACCCAATTCCGACCAGGAGACTAGAACTAGAGTTAATTAACAAGAAAAGAACTTAAGTGTATTTTTCCATTTCAGTCGACCAAAGAGTGAATATAAAACAAATCGAAAAGATAGACCAATATTCAGTTCCCACTAAAGTGTTGAAAAAGCTGTGAAACATGAAAACGACAGTGATAACAAATGTTGTTGGTGCACTTGGGACGGTCCTCCCGCTCCAGGATAAAAAAACTGGAGGAATTGGAAATCAGAGAAAGAATCGGGAACATCCAAACTATAGCACTGTTAAAATCAGCAAGAATACTTAAAAGACCAGATGTGATTTGCCGTCACTCAGACTTCTACAAAAAGTCATCAGTTTTAACTTGCATCGAATGAAAATAATGATAATTTCCCTAATAAGATATTCTGAGCCCTTCTAAAATTGGACAAGGAAGGAACTCGAAAACATGAATCATAGAACAATAAAATTGATAACGATTCATAAGGCATTGTACTTAACAGATTATATGTGGGTGCAGTTACTTAGAAACTCAAAGAATACACCAAGAGCGAAGATGCATTTATTGTAGCAACCATAACAGAAAAAAATAGAAATAACAAAAGAACAAACAGAAGAACAGCAATAGTTAATTCCATGAAACACAAATAAGAAAAAAACACCCACAAGAAAATTTTAGAAGACAAATGAAATAAATAGTAATGGCTTAATTTTTAAAGAAGATATATCAACAGTACTATTGTGTGAAAACGACATGTCACTAACAAATAGCGAGACAAAGGTTTGGTTTGGTTAGGTTTATGGCATATTAATATATGTAGGTTATTTAATGTCAATTGCTCTGAATACGTATATATTAAATATATATGATTTATAAACACATTTTTTTGATAACTTTTTAAAACAAGCTTAAGCTCATTTGTTTGCACACATTCAAATGGTTCCAAGTATTGCCATGTATCACTAACAATTCAAATAAACATCAGTTATTTGTTTACACCCAGTTAGATGATCAAATAGTTCTATTTCAAACAATTCAATTTAGCACAAGTCATTTGTTAGCACTCAGTTTAAATGTCAAACAGTTCTATTTGACCGATAGATAGGGCCCTATTAGGTGCTACGACTCCGGGTCAGAGTGGACATGGGAGTAATGGCAATGAAGGGGTACTTCGCATTACCCAAACTCCAGCATTACTGGAGCCTAATCATCAGATTGTTTAGTGTCATAACCAGGACACTCGTTGTAGGGGGTCCTTGCTCTATCTGCAGAGATGGAATCGGTGTTTTCTACGGCCCCAGCCGACTGGGCTGGCGAGACATATTAAAGGATGAGTTAAAGATGTGATTCAGTAGTACTAATGTTTAGTGGGGAATCAATTAATACGTGCGGATAATAAGGATTTCGGGAAATAAAAGGTGTTATGATTTGGAACGTCACTGAGAGCGTGTGTTTTCTTAAAGTCTCCGAGAAACGTTGTTGTTTTCTCTCATAGAAATAACATTTCGAGCCGTTTACAAGACAAAGAAAAAAAAAAAAGAAAAAAAAAGAAAAATCGAAAAAAAAGGAAAGTCTCTTGCAATAATAAGTTTAAAGCAACCCTCCCGTAATTATTCGTACATAATACGCACGTTCTTCCCAGTTTTGTAAGCCTAAAATTCTGAGAAGCGTATTATACAAGAGACATTCAACAACTAATGTGAATTTTGCCTTAGGAGTTGATAATAGGAAACTTTGTTTACCGATGTGTCTTTTTTTTAAAGAAATCAATGGGTTTTTCATGTCCCAGAAGATTATTAGCATTAATTTCTTTACTGACTGCTACGACAGTCTTTTCACTTCATAGATCGTCATCGCGACTCAGACTTGGCACGGGGGTGGGGTCATGTTTAGTCGATTTGTAAACATTTTTAATTAAAACATGCTTTTTCGTACACATCACACATTTTTCTGTAAATTTCACATAGTTTACATTTCTTAGCCACCAAAAATCTTATCACAGACCTCTGTTTAATCCTGGAGCAGTCTGTTTGATTTGGTGTCATTTTGAATCGACCCAAAATGAATATTAATGAAATAATTGTTGCTATAAGCCATTTCATACGATGCAGCATTTACATTTAAAGAAAAAATTCTGATTTTTTTTTTTCCTTTTCAAAACATTCATCATCTGAATGACCCTCAACGAGAACTTAATATCATCTTTTTGCGATTACGTACTTCGCTATAATGGGTATGACATGACTGAAAGTAAGTTGTTTCTTTTGTCTAAACTTACTAAAGAGTAAGAAATACTTCTGTTTTTCACTGCTACCGAGAAATAGCCACTAGCCACTGAAAACGCGAGTTTGTTTATAATTTTGTTTCTCCTGTTGTGAGTCTATTTTGGTATCAGGCTTGTGGCATTTTTGTGTGAACAAGTCCGTTCTTTTCCTTTAAATAAAGTGTAGATTTTGGTGCATCAATTATGTAAGGTATATAAATTTCTATTTTTAATAGATACGAACCAGTTTTTAACTTTAGGTTAACTTTAGCTTTTTTAAACTCTATAAAAGTATTATACGCGATAGATGTTGTTTTTTTTTAAGAATTTCGCTGTTTAATGTTAGGATTGGGTATTTTACACAAGTGCGTATTATACACGAATAATTCCTTCGTCCGCTTGCTGCCCTCAAGGAATGAAATTTTGAAGTAATATAGTCTTCTCCAACTTAGGAAAGTGACCGAAAACAATCATTCTCCCTACATGTGGTCGTGTGTCAGAGTAAGTGAAACTTATCAATCTTGATTTATTTTCATCATCTTGCTGAGCTTTTTTTTTATCGCAACTTTCTAGGTCGACATACCCTTCGATTGTTAAAGTAAGTTGCGTGACGTCGACAGAGAACGTTGTGGAATGAAAAAAACCTGACAAAAATTTATGAAGATACTCTCTCTCTCTCTCTCTCTCTCTCTCTCTCTCTCTCAGAATTACTAACTTAAGACTGAGATGAACTTACGGTGAAGTCACACAAAAAGCACTAGTTGACGCGAGATCATAGAAATTAAGCAGAGATGAAACTGTTTAGTAGAGTGATGAGCGTCCACTTTGGAGCAATAATTACAGTCAGCTGATGCATGTGTATCAGATGAAGCTAAGCTTAGTAAATAAGACTTTTGATGAAGTCATTCTGAAAGCAGATGTTCCCGCGAAATCACAGAAGGTAAGCAACGATGGGCCTGAGTAACACTTAGATGAGTATCCAGTTTAAGCAATAATTATAGTTAGTCATCTAATGCTAATGTACGAGATAAAGCAAAGCTTAATACATATGACTTACGTTGAAGTCATGCTAAAATCACATATTCTCGTGAGGTCAATCAAGTTAAGCAAGGATGAACCAGCTTACTATTTAGATGGGTGACCACTTAGTAACTAAAATCACTAAAGTCAACTTAGTTAAAATTTCATAAAATTCTCAGGCAGGAACATTTACATATGGCAAATAATAAGATTGTGAAATAGTGAAATAAAAAAAAAAAACAAAAAACAAAAAACAAAAAAAAAAGCAAAAAGACGACAATGTACTGTATTTTGTAAATTTGAGGCACCTGTTACAAAGTTTCAACTTGAAAAAATGAAGTTCAAAATTCTGGACGCGAAAAGGCTTCCTCAAAAGAAAAAAAAAGGAAAAAAAAAGAGTGAAGTTATTTATGTCCTTTTGGGAGGGTTTTCAACAGACGCATTAAACTACTGGCGAAACATAGAAAATCCTGGTTAACTTTACAGATGAACGTATCCTCATTCTGTTCACATACCGAAACTTTCCGGTAGTACCTCGTATCTTTAATGAATTCCATCTATAAAATCAACCACTGACAGACGCACAAGCTGTATTTATATATAGAAATTTACACATTAGCACTGATGGCTGAAGTATTTCTGTCTAAAACCACTGGGAAAATATTTGTAGTACATCAAATTATATATATATATATATATATATATATATATATATATATATATAAAATAGAATTATTATTAGACATGCACCGGGCTACATCAAGTACGTAATGTATCTTGATTCGTGTGGTTAAAAGAAAATGAATCATATACTGCTGCAGCTGCAGCAGCAGCAGCAAGAAGAAGAAGAAGAAGAAGAAGAAGAAGAAGAAGAAGAAGAAGAAGAAGAAGAAGAAGAAGAAACATTAGTATAATCTGAAAGATAAAACGAGAAGACTGAATGATGTAAGCAAAAAAAAGATGAAGAAAGAAATAGGGATCATCAAAAGTTTCAGAGAAAAAAAAAAGAAACAAAGAAAAAGAAGGGAGAAGAGGGGGAAGTGAAAGTTGGAGGAAGTGAAAGTTGGAGGAAGTGAAAGAGGATAGAAGCGATTAGAAAAGAAGAGAACAGAAAGTGAAAAGAGCATTAATGGGGTCGAAAATACGAGAGAAGAAGAAGAAGAAGAAGAAGAAGAAGAAGAAGAAGAAGAAGAAGAAGAAGAAGAAGAAGAAGAAGAAGAAGAAGAAGAAGAAGAAGAAGAAGACTGAAATGAACCAAACAAAAAGTCAATACAACGTAGAAATAAGGTTATTAAAAAGCTCAAAAACACGAGAAGAAGAAGAAAGAAAGAAATAAAGAAAGAAAGAAATTAAGAAAGAAAGAATGAGAGAAAGAAGCACTATTATAATCTTTAAAAAAGAAAAGATAAAACTGCAGTAGATTGAATGATGTAAATGTAGAATTTAGAAAAAAAAGAAAGAAGTAGAGATCATAAAAAAGTTTAGAGAATAAATAGATAAAGAAAGAAAGAAAGAAGAAGAAGAAGAAGAAGAAGAAGAAGAAGAAGAAGAGTTGACTTATTTTATGCTTAAAGCAATTTTTGAAACACTGAATCTTATCTAACTCTTCCTACAAATACAAAATTAATTTTGTGGAAGTTATTTATTTATTTATCTCTTTATTTGTTTATTTACTTTGCTTCAAAATATAATAAACTGAGATTAACTCAAGGCATCACACACATGAGCACATATATGCATGTATGTGTGTGTGTGTGTGTGTGTGTGTGTGTGTGTGTGTGTGTGTGTGTGTGTGCTTGTGTGTGTATGTGTGTATGTGTGTTCATAAGTTTAGGGGTAATTGTGAATGGATAAGAAGAATTAGATAGAACCTTGAAATATTTTTTTATCCTTATTTCATGATATCATCATCCTTGCTTATTCTTCAAAACTTGTTTTCAAAAAGTATATTTTCACAGTAAACATAGAATTGTAACTTCAATAAATGTTGCTTACTTTATTTGTATTTGTTTATAAGCTAAAGATTATCAGTCATTATCATCACCATAATTATTATATTACTTCATGCGAGTTTTTCACACCTGCGTGAAGTGGTAGTGGTCTTTTTCTGGAGTTGGAGTGACAGCAAGTCTCTTCCGGTCTCCAGGACTCTTCTCAGTATTCTGGGCGATTTCAGCAATGCCATCTTCTGGATGTTCTCGATTTTCCGCTGATTTCCAATTATTCAAATGTCCTTTTCAAACCTTTGGAGATTGTTCCATGAGCATCAACTACAACTGGTATCACCATCACCTTTGATATTCCACAGGTTTTTTTGTTCTCCGGCAAGGTCCAAGTAATTGTCTATCTTTTCGCTTTCTTTTATTTTCACTCGGTGGTCCTCTGGAACGGCAAAATCCACAAGAGGTCAAATTCTCTGTTTGTTTTTTTTAATTATCACTAGGTCAGCTCTTCTGACCGGAATTAGGTTATACCTCAAAATCCCAGAGAATTTTATTCTTATTATTCTCTTTGCGTAGATACCATTTGGTAGTAAGTTCAAATTTCAAATTTTTTTGCACAATTCCCAGGAATCTCTTTTCCCACCAAGACGTGTCTCATCTTTAATCCTTTTGCGCTTGTTTGCTTATTATGTGATTAATCGTTTCATCTCTGTCACAGCATAACCTACACTTACTATTCTTTTGCGTATTATCATTTTTCGCTTAAAACATAATTGGCCTTTATAGCGTTGTTTTATACTGTTATTAGAAGAGATTTAGTTTATGTTTTGAGACTTCCCTGTCTTTGCTGTATCCCCGTTTTTTCCTGTGTAATCTCACCCGTTTGCATCGACACAGTTGTTTTACTTCCCATTTCTATTTCGGAGTTTTTTTTTTCTGTCTGTACTTATGTTGCCAATGGTGTTAATGGCTGCTATTATTATTATATTACTCCTTGCGAGTTTTTCGCACTTATCCACTCGATAAAACAGGCTTCATGTGTTTTAATCTACATGGTATCAACTCCACATTAGATATCATCCGAAATTAGTAGATTAATACATGTACCTCAGTAGCAATATCTTATCTACAGAAAGTGATATCATAGGTAAATCATTGACTGCTATGGAAAGGTTATCGACCATATAGAAATCTAATCTAAACTGTTATTTTATTGGATGCTCCTTCCAGTATTTATTTAAAACAGTTCGTAGCACCTTTTTATAGTTCACACCAAATGTTTTCTCCAAGCGATTCATTAGAGTTCGAGTGGTGACACGGTTAAAGTTTGGAAGAAATTTCGTTTTATTTTAACAGGGATTAGATTTCCATAGCAGTCAATGATTTACCTATGATATCATTTTCAGTAGATAAGATATTGCTACTGAGGTACATGTATCAATCAACTAATTTCAGATGATATCTAATGTGGAGTTAACACCATGTAGATTAAAACTCATGAATTCTGTTTTATCAAGTGGAGATCACTGCATTTTGCTGTCTGTTTCAGGCTATGCAGTATAGATTTGGCATGAGCAGGTGTATTTGGTTTGGTTTGGTTTGGTTTTATGGCAGATTAACCATGGAAGGTTATTTAATGTCAAATCCATTTTTATAAATATAAAGAGCTCTATTTCAAATAATTCAGTTTTGCATGCGTACAATGTTTAGTTCTATTTGACCCATAGATAGGACCCTATCAGGTGCTATAACTCCGGGCCAGAGTGGACCTGGGAGCGATGGCAATGAAGAGGTACTTTGCATTTCCGAAAGCTCCAGCATTACAGGAGCGTCACTATCAGATTGTTTAGTGTCATAAATCAGGACACTCTTTAGCGGAGGAGTCTCACCCCTCTGCAGAGATGCAGTCGGTGTATTCTACAGCCCCAGCCAACTGAGCCAGCTGATGTATTTGCTTGAAACGCTAGATCATCTGTGTAAGCTACGCTACCGATGTAGAAGAAGAAAATAAAAGAAAACATTCAAAATCCGGAGGGCATAGGACTTATAACTCCACCTCATAATCATCATCATCATCGTGTCGTGCCACCAGCACGGATATCCCTGACCCTCTCTCTCCACTTCTCCCTATCGTTCATCGCTTTTGGCAGGTCTTCAGGGTTACATCCCGTATCCTCACATAGCTGCTGTATGTATGTTCGAGCTGGTCGTCCTGCTTTTGCTTGGCCATATGTTAGGGTCCATCGGAGTACATCACTGATGAGTTCGTCCTGGCTTCTCCAGCAGTGTCCTGCATGTCTGGTTCGTCTAACTTGTATAGTTTTCGTGATGGGAGGCAGGTGGCCGTATAGTTGGTGTCTTGTGGGGTATTGTCGCCAGGACTTCTCATAAAAACCTACCCAAATGCTGGAACGGAGAAGAAAACAGTACATTGCCGCAGACTTCATCTCTCTACGTCCCCTTCTCTGCAGTGGAAGTGATAAGAAGAAGCATGTTAATTACAGTTTATTTTTTAAAATCACAATATGGTGTTGCTTTGTCTGGGATAAGGTTGGCGGAGTCAAAGACGAGATGATACAACAATGAGTTCAAATCAACAACAAAAAAAAAGTCAGGAATGTGGTCACTCACTCAATTAATGGTTTTGCAATCTCCCTCTGGACTAGTTTTAAAAAAACAGGGAGACGTGAAAGGGTATCCTTGAGTCGATAGAAAGATTTTTTAGCGATAGGGTATTATTAGGTTATGTTGGTGTTTTTTCGCTATTTTTTAAAGGTAAATAAATGAGAGAGAGAAGTACGAAGATGCCGTAAGGTTTTATATGAAAGTTTTAATGGAAGCATGGAAAAAGGGTTTACGTTTATGCTGCAAGTCTCGTAGGAAGGAAAGAAACTGGGAAATGAAATGAAGATGTTATAGAGTTGAGAAAGCATTTTAGCAGCTAAATGCCTGAGCGAAAAGTGCATCGTTAGGTTAAGGTATTGTTAAATGTATGAGGGAGATATGTTCGTCATAGAGTAGCAAAAGTTGTATTTGCTGTTTGAGGACAGAAAAGAAGTAGTCACCCATGGATTTGTGGTTCTGGTTGTTTCGGGGAGAAGCGTGAATGTCTCCAGAAAATGTTGCCCAGAGATGAAGTAGCTAGGTGTCGGAGCGGAATTTTGCATTGCAGTCGACATAGCCAATACTGGAGGCGACTAAAAGCTGTTCCTGTGTGTGGCGTATTGAATTCATCTAATTCATATTCAACTGGAAACCCTTGGACTAAGGGAATAGACGCAAGGGGTCCATAAATTAGATGGCTTTCCTCATGGTGGTGTGATGCTGTTGTTGCTATTGAAGAGCAGACAGTAAGACGTCTGTCCTAAACGAAGAAGTTCTGAGAAAGAGAAAGTGTTTGGCGGCTTCCCCAATTTGTGCTGCCCGGAAAGATGATCCGGGTTGAATAGGATAAGTCATCCTGATTGGGTGAAATTATGCGTCGACCCTAACGGTCGAATTAAATTACGCGCCAAACAAAAATACAATATTCTTTCTGCTACAATTTTATTGTTTTATAAATCGTAGTCCACCTTCAACAGGGAGGGGCAGTTTCACTAGTCTTGAAATCTAAGGTGTTTCTTGACGCACTGCTCATCGCTCATTAACTGACCGAGATTTTTTTCTCTAAATCCTTATTTTTCATATGTGACCATTTCTCATACCTACCACGAGATTTTTCGTATTTGATCATTTGCTGTCGGTCAAACAACCGAGCATCAAGGTAGTGGGTAGTGGCCACTTCCTTACAGTAACTCACTCTGTTTGTTATCTCTACGTCAAATGATGGATCAGCTCCCAATGGGATTCGAAACCACTAGTCTAGCTTTAAAGAGCGGTAAGGGTAACCAAAGCTCAACTTATTTCAGACATTATTTTTCCGTTGCAAGTACCATTGGGGAAAAGAGAAAAGCTCTGGTAAACAGACCAGGTTTTGATCTATTTACCAAAGCTTTTCTGAAGGGTTCACAGGCTGACCAAGACACTCACGTAGAATGGGAACAGATAAGTTTTATGTTTTTAACAAAATCCCCCTTACACTCGAAATACTTTTTCCATCCGTCAAAAATGTCATCAACAGCTGATATGATGTCATCATAAAAACTTTTCAGTCAATGAATTTTTCTGTCCAGCCTCGTACATATATATATATATATGTGTGTGTGTGTGTGTGTGTGTGTGTATGTGTGCATGTGTGTGTGTGTGTGTATATATATATTTTTTTTCTGTCCAGCCTCGTATATATATATATATATATGTGTGTGTGTGTGTGTGTGTATATATATATATATATATATATATATATATATATATATATATAGTCGAGTATCATCTCATCTCAAGTATCGTGCGAAGCCTTGCATCTGATCTCCAAAAATGATTTCATCATATATCCCGTGTATCATGCAAGTTCAAGTTTCGGTAGACAAAACTAAGGCTCATATATTTTTTGTAAAAATCTATTCTCCCTTCAATTTACTTGGTTTCCTATCATTTTTTTGTATGATCGACTCATAATTTTGCATAAATATGTAAAATGTAAAATACAGGATAAATATTGTTTCACGAACGACTACGGATTGTTGTTGGGACTGGAAAAAAATCATACACAGTGTTTGTAATGCCCAGTTAGCTGGGGCTGTAGAATACACCGACTGTTTCTCTGCAGAGGGGGTAAGACACCACCCCAACCAGGTTGAGTTTCGTGGATATGACACTAAACAATCTGATGGTGAGATTCCAGTTATGCTGAAAAGGAGCCCCCCGCTTCATTGCTATCCCTCCCAGGTCCACTCTAACCCGACGTGGTAGCACGGAATAGGGTCCTATCTATGGGTCAAAACTGTGTTGGTTGAGATAGGACAGTTTTTGCATTTAAACTGTGAACTTTTTGCTAAACTTAATTGTTTAAAATAGAACTGTTTTGGCATTTATACAGTGTACTTATGCTAAATTAATTTTTTTGAAATTGAACTTTTTTGAATGCAAAACTGAATTGTTTATAATAGAACTGTTCTGACATTAACTGAGTGTAAACAAAAAAAAAAAAAAAAAAAAAAAAAAAATACTTAATCTAAACTAACTGGTCTTGAAATAAAACTGTTTATATGTATAAAAATAGATTTGGAGTTAAATAACCTACAATGATTTATATGCCATAAAACCAAACCAAACCAAACCAAACCAAAGTTTGTATCTCGCATTTTTTCTCAATTTGAAATAGTCATTAATCATGATGTTTAAGTTGTAATTTTGGCGGTAAAGACGGCTGTCATCTGTTAAAATATAGCCGTCAACATCATCATCACGACATGTGGGCAAAAAATTTTGATGCATTTTATATATAGTAAATTAAAAAATACTGGCGTATTATAATTAAATGATAATAAATATCTACTAAATTATATACTGAAAATAGTGCATTAAGTTGCAAATCTATAAAACTGGAGATCTTTTTCTTGGAGAGTTTCATTATAATTAATCTTTATCTCTTTAGTCAGTCAGATTAGGTACAGCCTACCTAACCTATTATATGTATATATATATATATATTTATTGATTGCTGTGTAAAGACGGTATGAAATCAATGGCCACAATTAAGCAACCACACTATTAAAGATATATAAAAATTAATATATATATTTATTATTAATATTATGTTATACAATAGCTGTATCACAGACATTGAGCAGTCTCCAAATTATACCACATTTGATCTGCCATAAAGTGAGATATATATATCAGTGTTGTACAGTTTGAGTATCTTATTTTCCTTGTTTTGTTATATATATATATATATATATATATATATATATATATATATATATATAAGAAGTTCATTTAATAAGAATAAATGTTTTGAAAGCGACAAAATAAATATTTTTTTCAGGATTTTTCCGATAAATGTAAACTCAAAATTGTTTGGAATTGGTTTCCTGCAAAAAAATATCGTTTATCTCGCATTTTTTTTTTTTTTTGAGGTTCTGAAAAATAGCCGCAAATAAACACCAGACTTGAATAGAGGTCTGCTATCAGATTTTTGGTGGCTGAGAAATGCAAACTATGTGAAATTTACAGAAGAATGTGTGATGTGCACGAAGAAGCATATCTTAGTCAAAAATATTTACAAATAGGCTAAAGATGGGTTTTCCAGTACAAGCCTGAATAAAAAAAAAGAAAAGAAAAAAGAAATCAGTTCATGGAGTAGATTTGTTTGTTTGCTTGTTTTGTGGCATATCAATCTGGTTATTTAATGCCAAATCCATTTTTATACAAATACATTTCAAATAATTCAGTTTAGCATAAGTGCAAGTTTTAATTAACAAAAACATTTCTATTTAAAGCCATTCAGTTAAGTGAAACAGTTCTTATTCAAACAATTCAGTTTAATATAAGTATAGTTTTTGTTCACACACAGTTAAATGTCAAAAGCAATTCTATTTGAAACAATTCAGTTTAGCATACAAAAACAGTTTCATTTCAAGCAATTCAGTTTAGCATAAGTACGCAGTCAAAATAGTTTTATTTCAAGCAATTCAGTTTAGCACAAACAATTCAATTTAGCATAAGTACAGTTTCAATGTCAAAAACAATTCTATCTCAAACATGTAAGTTTACCATACAAAAACAGTTCCATTTCAAACAATTTAGTTTAGCGTAAGTACGCAATTTAAATGTCAAAACAGTTCTATTTCAAACAATTCAGTTTAGTATAAGTACACAGTTTAGTTATATTTGACCCATAAATAGGACCCTATCAGGTATTACTACGGGCCAGAGTGGACCTAGGAGCAATGGCAATGAAAGGGTACTCTGCATTCCCCAAAGCTCTAGCATTACCGGAACCTCACCATCAGATTGTTTAGTGTCATATCCAGGACTCTCATTGGGCGGTGTGAGGAGTCTCATCCCTCTGCAGAGAAGCAGTCGGTGTATTCTAGAGATCCACCTGACTGGGCAATCATGGAGTAGAAACCCACTGAGTCTTCGGTAAAGAAACAGTTCCCGGCGTCGCGGTCAGAAAAGGATGTCATGTTGACTGTCTTTTGGAACATGAAAAGACCCATCAGTATTGATTCCCTTGAAGACGGTGCAATTGTAAATAATACTTCCTTCGTCAAACTCCTTAGTCAAAGTTCATCTTATTTTTGAAGGAATCTAATGTTAAAAAAGTAAATGATTGTTAAAAATTCTTTCATCGGTCAATGATATGTTCCCTCTGACATGGATGAGTGAACAGTTTCAATATTGGGATCTTCCATTTTAATTATTTCGTATATTCTCAAAATGAATCGAGAACAATCAAACTGTTTATTAAACGTTAAGCAGAAAGAAATATACGATGGTTATGCTTTTAAGTGGGTAGTGTGTTCGCCAGTGGCCCGGGAAACCTGTGCTTCAATCCCAGGTCGAGTCATACCAAAGACTGAAAAAGTGGTAGTTGATGCCGCCTTGCTTAACTCAGTATTATAAAGTACGGATCAAGGGTAAAGTGGAGCAATCCTGGGAAAGGAGTAGTGCCCTCCTCTACACCTCAGCGTAGTAGCTATTGAAAAGGGAGCCTTCAGGTTGCCCTCGACAGTGGTCGCCAACTCACTTTTTTATGTCGATGATCAAGCGCTTCTTCCAAATACACTCAAACTGATTTTCTGCCACATCGTCTAGAACAGATAGCAAGAGTCATTGATCTCTACGTGAACTCAGATAAAACTGAATTTATGTGTTTTAATCATGATGATATCATCTCCTCATTAAATAGCAAGCCAATGAAATTAACAGACCAGTTCTTATTCCTTGGTAGCAATATCTCATCAACTGAAAGCGACGTCAACATACGCGTTTATGAAGCGTGAGCTCCTCTTGGCAAGTTACCAAATCTGTTTCCAAAAATCGAATACATTGCTGGTATTCAGAACCAAAAATCGAGTACATTATTAATACTTAAAACTATGCATACGTGTGAAAACAAATTATTATTATTATTGATAGAGATATTTGGTTTGGATTGATTGGTTTGTTTGGTTGGGTTTTATGGGATATCAACCTTTCTTGGTTATGTAATACCAAATCTTCTTTATGCATATATATTAAACATGATTTGTAATGGCATTTTGTTGATACCTTTTTAAACGAGCCTGAGCTCAATAGATTTGGATACAGTTAAATGGTTTGAAGTATTGCTATATAACAATCACAATTTAACATCAGTACATAGTTTGTAGGCATTTTCATTTTTAAATGAATTTGAAATAATTTGTTCATACATTAGTAGTGCTATTGTTTCTACAGTTAGATGGTTTCAATCATTGCTATCTAATAGTAATAATTCTATTCGATATTAATGATTTGTTTGCACACAGTGAAGAGGCTACAAGTATAGCTATTTAACACTAAGTAATCTATTCAACACTTCATTTATTTGCACAGTCAAATGTTTCCACATATTGTAATGTAATACCAATAATTCAATTTAGGCATACATCTAAAGAGTTTAAAGTATTTCTATGTATTTGTAATTATTCAATTAAACAGTCATTTGTTTGTACAGAGTTTAAATGTCAAACAGTTCTATTTGACCCATAGCTATGACCGCTCCAGGACAGAGTGGACCTTAGAATAATGGCAATGAAGGGATGCTTCATATTCCCCAAAGGTCAACTAACTGAAGCCTCGCCATCAGATGGTTTACTGCCATATCTACGACACTCGTTGGGGAAGTTTTACCCCTCCTCCGAGATACAGTCGGTATATTCTGCAGCCACTGCCGATAGGGCCCATTAGTTGATAAAAAAATAGTTACTTTAAAAAAATAGTTACTTTAAAATAGTTACTTTAAAATAGTTACTTTAAAAAATAGTTACTTTAAAATAGTTACTTTAAAATAGTTACTTAAAAAATAGTTACTTTAAACTATATAATTGTATATAGATTATCAATATTAGATATAAACACTTGAAATCATACACTTGTGTGCAAATATTTGTTTTGGATTTGAATTCTTGATACCATATAACTGTGCGCAAACAAACGATAATTATTATAGACAAATAGACCCATTAAAAATAGTTGCAATGGCACTTTGAAAATATAAGTTATAACTCGAATGAAAATGTACAAATGAATCAAATTTTGGCATTAAATAACCCATCATCATCATGTAGTGCGCTAGTACGGATTTCCTTGACTCTCTCTCGCGCGCCATTCGCCTCTATCGCCCATCGCACTCGCTAGGTCCTCTATGCAATAAAGGTGTTGATATACAGCTAAACAAATAAACGAAACAAAACCAAGAATTCTCTCTCCTGCTATTTAACGAGTAGTATTTAGCCATGACATTAGGTCATTATATAGAGGGGGAGATGCACATGAGCCAAGACTTGTGTGCTGCTTGTCAATGCTGGTCATAGAATCACAAGATGCAATGTGAAGTTATGCTGCTTATTGATACCATGCTTGTTATTGACATCCCATGGCAGAACTCCAGTGCTGGGTAAGTACATTATTTAACGTGATGATATGCAGTCCGAAACGACATTGATACATGTATCCTCATCGTCGTTACTATCTACGAAGTTGCAGTTCACTATTGAAATACATAGCGCTCATATTATTGGATATTTAAGATTTATTTGCCTCCTCAGGGTATTTGCAAAGTGAAACTATGTTAGACTCAGCCAATTGCTGTAACTGTTTAGCAGAGGGCATGTCATTTTTGTCATTTTTGCACAGGAGAGAGAGTACTCGTCGCGTTGTGGCCCAAGTGCTAAACTCTGACATCGTTGCAAGTAAGGGAGCAGGGAGTCCCATGACGTGCTAAACTGTGATATCTTAGTAAGTAGGGGTCAGGGAGTCCCCATGACGTACACATTTAGTCAACTCCTCCGCCATGGGCAGGTTTTGACACAAGTTCACCAATGGTCCAGGAAACCAGTGTTCAATCCCAAATCAAATCATACCAAAGACTCAAAAAAATGGTACTCGATGCCGCCTTGCTTAATACTCAGCGTTATAAGGTATGGATCAAGGGTAAAGTGGAGCTATCCAGGCAATGGAGTAGCGCCCTCCCCTACACCTCGGTATGGTAGCTATTGAAAAGGGAGCCTTTGGGTCCTCCTCGATGAAGGTCACCAATTTTACTTACAATTTTTTGGCGGAGTAAAGCTGGTTTTTATTCAGTTTTCCTTTTTCTGGAGCGTTTGCTTAATCAACGTAAAAGAATTCAGTCTGGTCTTGTAATTACCCGTAGCTAAGGAGAGGAGAACGGATGGATTCATGTTTCCAAGGGAGTTAGCGACAAATGAAACGCAAACAGCCACATCAAGGTTTTGAATTCGGGTCGCCAGTTTTATTTCTTTCAAAGTAACTGATGTCGTAGTATTGTACGTCAGCCACTACGTAACGGGGTCACTGATTTCATTTCGTTCTAAGATAACCGTCACGCTAAGTGCGCTTCTTTGTGCACGTATTTTGTTTTGTAGAAGGAATATCATCATCATCATCATGTCGCACCGCCAGCACGGATATCCCTGACCCTCTCTCGCCACTTCTCCCTATCATTCATCGCCTCCGGCAGGTCTTCAGGGTTACATCCTGTGTCCTCACATAGTTGCTGTATGTAGGTTCGTGCTGGTCGTCCTGCTTTTGCACATCCATATGTGTGGGTCCACAGGAGTACATCGCTTATGAGCTCGTCCCACGTGTCTGGTTCGTCTAACTTGTATAGTTTTCGTGATGGGGGGCAAGTGTCCGTATAGTTGGTGTCTCGTGGGGTGTTGTCACCAGGACTTGTTCAATACTGCTCTCAACATTCTTGTGTAATTTCCGTCTAGTTTCCTCTCCAGCCGCTTAGTTAGCGTCCATGTGGTGCATCCATATAGCAGTATCGACACAACCGCTGCAGTATCGACACAACCGCTGCCTGGAAGAAACTGCGTTTCATTTTATCGGTTATGTCCGACTTCCATATGATCGAGAGCTTATCGATAGCTGTCCATGCCTTCGTCAGTCGTGTGTCGATGTCTTTTTCGGTTGATGAGACGCTACTACCTAGGTAGGTGAATTTGTCAACTAGTTTCAGAGAGTCTAGTGTGGCAATGTTGCCCGTTTGGTTGTAACACATATATTCAGTTTTGTGTGCATTGCCATGGCGGTCAATGCCAGCTGCGGCTCGTTCCAGACTATGCAGTAGTGTCTCTGCTTGATTAGGCGTATTTGCCAGTAACGCCGAGCCATCAGCGTAGTCGGCGTCCGTGATTGTTTTTGCGGGGTACCCTTTGCTTCTTCTCTTAGTCAGCTCGAAGCCATTTTCTCTGATTTTGTCATGGCCATATTGATTTTTACTTATTAAATGTTATTTTCAAACACACACTTCTTCTTTTACTGTGTATACTCTTATATTATCCCTCACCAAACTATCTTGGGGGGGGGTCCTCGTAGTGTAATGGTTAAAGCGATGGACTGCGGAATCGTAGTAAGCGAGTTCGTACTCTAGTCGCGCTATTACGTTCACTTTCGGGCAAATACCTTTGAGAAAGGTATGAACCCCCTTACCCACCCAGCTATGGGTTAAATAGTACCACTACTGTTCTTCTTGGAGAATAGCTTTGGCATTAAATAACCTACAAAGGTTGATATGCCATTAAACAAAGAAACCAAACCAAACCAAACCAAACTATCTTCTTTACCCAACGTTTTCAAACCCCCGATTTAAAGAATAAAGAAATAAAATATATCCAGTTGTCTCATAGGAGAAATAGAATAATGATTGTCCTTTACAATATGTCACTGGTCACTCCTTCCAAACAGGCTACAGCGTGCCATGCTAATCACTTCATAGAATCATGCCAGGGAATGCAAAACCTTCCACATTTCCTACAACAACTACAGATTGAACTCCCTCACCGACCTTCTATTTCATTATACTGGTAACCCCTTGATGTGCATAGGCAACCTTACTATCTCTACACTAATACTCAGTTCATTGATTCTGCCTCATATTAAGGAGGTCAAGTATAATCTTCTTGTAAGAAGTCAACAGACTGACTTACTTAACGGTGATTACTTTTTTACTTCTTAATAAACGATATTTTTTTTTCACTTTTGTTGAATAGCCGTGATCGTCCATATATCCCCTCCAAGCTCGATAACTGTCAACTTCAAACTTCAGAAATTAATCGTCTAATATATATATATATATATATATATATATATATATATATATATATTAGACGATTAACTTCTGATATATGATAGACGATTAACTTCTAACACACACATATATATATATATATATATATATATATATATATATATTAATTTGATTTTTTGAAGAGTGTATATTTACGCTGCAAGTTAATATTCAAGCAAATTTTGTTAAAGATGATGGAACACGGTTTATCATTCTTAATTTTACTTTTTGAAAACTCCTCGTTATTTTTCTAGCGTTGGGATCTAGATGGTAAAGGATTTGTTCCATATATTCTGCCCAAGTGCTTTCGATCATACTTTTGGTCGTCATTTACCATCTAGATCTCGACATTAAAAAAATGACAATGAGTCTTGAAAAAATAAAACTAAAAATAATAAACAGTGTTCCATCGTCTTTAACAAAACTTACTTGAATATATATATATATATATATATTTACTAATCAATTATCTACCAGTATCCACGGTACCAGAAAAAAACAAAAAAACCCTGGCCAGGAACAAGAGATAAAAATAAAAATATCTCGAATCCCGGTCTAGAGGAAAAAGAAAAAGTTTTTTGGGTAAAAAAGAAAGAAAAGACCAACCTCGTCCTACTCCTTGAAAAAAATCAAGGGGTACTAAGTCAGTGGCCAAAAGAAAACCAAAAAACCCTCCGCGAATACTGCAATGCTATAATTACTAAAGTGCTCAACATTAACCAATGGAGCCAATTATAGAATTAACTTAAATCGCTAGTCGAAAATCTTCTACTAAAGTTTCACCTTAACGGATCATCAGGAAGAAGGCGAAACTTCCTGATGATCCGTTAAGGTGAAACTTTAGTAGAAGATTTTCGACTAGCGATTTAAGTTAATTCTATATATATATATATATATATATATATATATATATATATATATATATATATATATATATATATATATATATCATTGTGTAATGCTTATCGTCGAAGGAAATTGACTGGACGACCAGAGTTCAAATCCTTGATGAGGTTGTTTGCATTTTATATAGCGCTAAAATGTTTGGGAAATGTATCAATCCAAAATAATTAGTCGTCCGGGCTTTTTAACGTTGTTACAGCAACCGATTTTGGAGAAGGGACACTCTGAATTAGAACTTTTAAAACTCCCCTCGAAATTGACCTTGTGTCGTTCCTGTTCGTCTTGAAGTTTTGGTATATATATATATATATATATATTCGGACAAATACCCTTGAGAAAGGTATGGACCCCCTTATATTCCTAGCTATGGGTTTAATAGTATCACAACTGTTCTTCTAGAAGAATGGCTTTGGCATTAAATAACCCACGAAGATTGATATGCCATTAAACAAAGAAACCAAACCAAACCAAACCAAACTCTCTCTCTCTCTCTCTCTCTGTGACGTTATATTTTCTGTTGATTTTTTGAAAAATTGGATTCAAACACAGCAACATTGATGGCCGAAGTGTGTGGGTCATACGGGGGACTAGATTGAAAAATAAACCTCATTTGGTCACATTCCATCAAAGTATATTGTTCAGCCTACGAACTTTTCAGTCGACTCCTGTTAGCATAATGATTAGAGTACTTGCCAATGGCCCGCTAAACCTGAGTTCAATCCCAGGTTGAGTCATACCAACGACTAAAAAAATGGTACTTGATGCCTCCCTGCTTAACACTCAAGTCAAGTGTAAGTGGGGCCATCTAGTGAAAGGAGTAACACCCACCCATACACGTTGGTATCGTAGCAATTGAAAAGGAAGTTTTCGGGTCGTCCTCGACAACGGTCGCCCAACTTTATATATATATACGTCATAGAAAGCTCATATATATATATACATATATATATATTGGGAGTTTTCTTGACGTAGTGGCTATATATATATATATATATATATACATATATTTGTAGGAGGAGTTTCCATAGCGTAGTGGGACATTGTTGTTTGCAAGTTCGAACTCCAGTCACACTAGTGCGTTCGCTTTTGGACTGATACTCTCAGGAAAGTGTAACGGGGCATAAAAGATTTATCTCGGACGAGAGTTTATTTTATGCACATGTGACGTCGGGGCAGTCTGGCACTTGACCCCTCGCAAAATAAGCCCTAGTCAAGACTCCTGTTTCGAGCATAAGGTAACTGGCAAATAATGTGGGGGCTAATTTGGGGCTAGACTCATCTCGACGCTGGCAAGGGGGGTTCCATTTTCACTTTACATACCCCACCAAGTCCTTCGTTTTCAAACCACGTCGGATAATGGAAACCATGTACTTCTAGATTAAAACGAAATATATTTCACTGTGGTCAAATTTCCAACATTTCCTTGTAATGTTTTTAAGGCGAATAAGACATTTAGCGAGAATAAATTAAAGCGATACGAAGCAGAAAAAGATAATGTGCAAAAGAAGGCAACTCGATAGATAAACAACATAACGAATAGATTTTAACGCGAAGGGGCATTTGAAATGTAACTAAATTTTAATAAGTGAAGACCAAACAAATAATTATGAGATTTAAGAAACAATTCCTTTCTCTTTTCTTTCTTTTTACGGTGCCGGCTATATTAAACCAGCAGATAGTCTTAAACACAAATGTCTCTCTTTCTTCTTTTTTTTTCTGTCCTTTCTTTCTTCTTTCTTTCTTTTCTTTTAAACTATCGGCCTTCTTAAGCCAGGTAGGCAGTGTTAAACACAAATATCTCTCTTTCTTCTTTTTCCTTTTCTTTCTTTCTTTCTTTCTTTCTTTCCTTTTCTTTTCTTTATAATTTTCTTTCTTTTACTTGAGAAAGTATCTAAGTCCACTCGTTCATTTACGGTGGACGAAACAAATCTTTTCAGTCTCTTTCTTTCCTTTTCTGAATATATATGTAATTTCCAATATTTAGGAAGGGTAGAAGGAAAAACGGTATTAAGTTGTACTTAGCTTTTCGAAGGGTTTACTTCTTAGATTCCTTTCTTTTACGGGCGAGCGGCATTTCTCTAGAATCTGGCGGAAGGCATTGTTATCTTCTGTCCAAAGATTCTGTTACACTCTTTCCCCGGAGCGGGCTATAAACCGACGTCTTTATCCGTCGATTTGTCCTCAAATTCCATACCCCCTTCCAAATTTCCCCTGACGAAAAGGCACTATTTTTGGTGCGAAGGCTCGGCCAATCATTTTGCTCCTTCCTCCTCCTACATCTCGTCCGGTCATGCTACTCAATGATCTACATTCCCTTCTCCGTCCACCCGGTTATGGAGTGCAGGTAGTTTGACCTGCATTCTGATTGCTTTAGCGGTCAGTCGTTGGGGCTTGTAAGTTCAAACATAGAAGGGGAAGGGAAATTAAATCTTACTTTTCCTCTCTTGGTGGCATACCACATCACAAAAGGTATAAGTGCTAATCTCCCCAGTTATATATTAGATAGTACCATGACTGTTTTTCAATACGGATAGCTTTGGCAATTAATAATCCACGAAGGTTGATATGCTTTTAAACAAAACAAAACAAAAAACAAACCCCAAAATTATAGATTTATCAATTGAATCCTTATTCTTTTTAATAATATTCATTTTTATTTATCGTCAATAGTTTTTCATTTACTTAAATATCCTTTCTTCCATTGTTTGTTGTTGATTACTGAAATACCATTAAACAAAGAAACCAAATCAAACGACTGTTGTTCTATCAGGGCGCCTTTGGCAATAAATAACCTATCGAAATTGATATGCAATTAAACAAAAAAAAAAAAAAAAAACCCAAACGAAATCAAATCAAAACACACACACACACACACATGTATATACATATAATGCGTATGCATTGCTAATCTGTAACTGAAAATAATTTTACTCCAAAAACGAACTATTATTGATTTTTGAAATGCATTAACCAAATTAGTATTTTTTAAAAGAAATATTATTTCCATTCAAGTATTTCTTCCCTTAGTGTTGTATAAGGCTAATGCCAGAGGCTATTTTTCCTTCTAAAAGGTCAATATTTCACGTGCCATCAAATAAAAGTTGTTGATGACGCTTCTCAACGCCTACAGTTTTTATCTGATGAAATTATTACACGTATATAAGACATCTAGAGTTTTTTTTATATAAGACATCTAGAGTTTTTCCACTAAAGAAACCTGATTTTAAATACTCAATTTATTCACGAGTGAATACTGAACGTGTGGCTAATTATAATTTTCTTCTTTTTAAGGCATTTTTGTCGACAAGTTTCATCTACATTTTTTTTTGCAACAAGTCCAACAAAATCTGCATACTAAATACATTTTAACTACCTACCATCGTTCTCGGAATTTACCTTTTGATATACTAGAAAAGGAATGATTCAGTTTCTTTGTTTAATGGAATATTGAACTGCTAAAACAATTGCTTAGAACAGTCGCGATACTAATAAACCCATAAGAGATTTCATTACTTTTCCAAAGGTATTAGTTCGAAAGTGAACGTAATAGCGCTGTTGAAGTTCGAATTCACTTACTTCTATGCTGCGGCCTTGCACGTTAGCCACTACGCCACGGAGAAGAGATAGATAGAGTGATACTTTATCCGAACACTTACACTAATATGCTTCTGCTACGCGGGTCGGCAGGCAAATCAGATTACAAAATCAATTCTCAGCATATCAGCTCTTCCGAGAATGTTTCGCCACGACACCAGCCCCAACTAACCGCTCACGTCCACGGTTTTTTTGGGGGTGGTGGATTGCTTTATACTTCAACCCAAATAGGCATACTTAAAATATCCACGACCGTTTAAAATGATAACGTACAGTGACAATTATCAACACTTATTAACAAATCCAGTGGCTCATTGATTTATTGATTTTAACGACATGTCAACCCATCCGAGTTTATTTCATAGCGAGTGGTTATGGAATCGCCGACATTGTACATTTATATTTACATATTTCGTGTCGTTGTTTAAGAGGTGCTTCTTTTAATATTTAGTTTTAACGATATGTTAAATTCTCTGGATAAGTTTTTTTTAAATAATTACTTTGTATCGCTTTGATAAGTTTCACGTTTATAGTTTCTGGTAAAATTTTACTTCTCTCAATAAGGACAAAATGTCATCTATGTTGACTTTTTCAAATAGATTTTTCATATTGTTTACGTTAAAAAAAACGTTGTCTAATAACAACTAATTCTCTACATTTTAAGAGAAAACGCTTAAAAGTATCGTGTGTTTGATATACAATACACTATAGTTGTTCTTCATGTTTGAGGATAAAGAAGAGTGTACGTTTTCAGTGACAAATGTAAAATTGTTCCATTCTGAATTTTCTGAGAGCCAATTTCCATTCTCCTAACGTGGGCTTTATCAGGAAGAGTTTATTGTGCGTGTTGTCATTCCAAAGTTGTTGCTATTTTGTATTGGAGAATTTGTTGATTTGGGGTCTGAAGTCAGTGTAAGGAATTTTGACTTTGAGGTCATATCTAAAGCCGACTTAAGTCCCACA
Source organism: Sepioteuthis lessoniana (assembly GCA_963585895.1). Taxonomy (NCBI): domain Eukaryota; kingdom Metazoa; phylum Mollusca; class Cephalopoda; order Myopsida; family Loliginidae; genus Sepioteuthis; species Sepioteuthis lessoniana. Next base: position 66,211,107 of record OY757919.1, read on the forward strand.
GTTTTCCTATTGTTTAAATTCTAAAAAAAACATTTCCATATTTTTACGCTCTGTTTTAAAATTCTTAAACTTTTAGAATATTGAAGTAATTATTCTTTGTTATGTAATACTAATATTTCGGAAACTATAGAATAATTCTTTATCAAATTTTACATATGAACTCATAAAAATCATTACATTAGATTTAAATAGATTAATAATAATTTGTACTATAACAAAAACATGGACTTTGAGTATTACCAGTAAATTTGTACTACCCTAAAATATTTTTAATGAATTGGTGTATCGTGGTAAGGTAAAGATACAGAGTAAAATAGAGTTAAGTGTTTATTAACTCAAGTGTTACAGCCCGACTAGTATTATAAGTCTCGCGCTGTAAGTGTTACGTCCGAAGTTGGTCTTACTACTGACCGACGTCCTTTTAGAGCTGTTTATCTGCTTCTCTTTCTGTTTCCTTCTGTCTCTGTGAAACACGGCGTCTTTTATACTTTCGCAATACCACAAGTCACATGGTACGAGCCGCTATACAACATAAGTATAACAAGATTTTATTATTTTTACTTTAACATTACACAATCATAATATATATTATTAGGTACTATGAATTACCAAACGCTACTGTATTGAACCTCTGTAAACAAATGTAATTTGTACGTAGAAGCCCCCAAATCAGTATATCACATACATATATTTATGAAACTTTATTTTTGGATTTAGAGGTATTGCAATTTTATTTTTGATTGAAAAAGCTTGATGGGAATTATACGAGGATGCTGCATACTGTTTTGAACGAACACTAGAAGCAGTTCCCCCTTACAAATCAGCAGTTGTATATCTACTTACCTCTCATCTTACAAACCATCCAAGTAAGACGAGCAAGACGTATTGGACGCTGCTGATGAAATTAAGGACGATCTCATGAGCAAAGTTTTCCAATGGACTCCACACATGAATACATCAGTGTTGGCCAACTAGAAAAAAAACTGGATTCATCATCTCTGTGCGAACACTAGATGCCGTCTAGAAGACTTAGCAAGAGTACTGACGAATTGAGTTGGATGGAGAGTCAAAAGAAGCCGTGCTGTCGGTATACCTTGATGATGATGATGATGCTGATGTTGACAGTTTCAATTCTGTCGAGGCTGGTAAGGAATAATTCCTTATAACGTCCTTTTTGATTTTATAATGTATTACGGGAAATAATAAAATCCTGATTGAAGAAAATCAATTCTCTATTGAAAAACTGGGTCGGGTTGGATTGGTTTAGATGTTTTGTTTGGTGGCATATCAATCTTTTTGTGTTATGATACCAAAGCCTTCCTTGTCGATGAACAATAGTGGTATTATGTAACCTATGGCTGGGTTCATGCCTTTTCCAAAAGTATTAGTTCGAAAGTGACGAAATAGTGCGACTGGAGTTTGAAGTTACAACGATTTTGTAGTCCGGCAAATTAGCTACTACACCACAGTGACCCCCTCACCCCCAAAATTGTTAAGTGTGAACTTATTTATAGGCAGTACGAATTCATCATGTGCCATGGTGCATTCTGAAAATAAGAATTTTAAAATGAGGACAGAGCCTCCAAAGTATCATAGTTTAGTAAATGTAATAATTTTGAAACCATTGCACAGATTCCATAACTTTTTTCTTGTTATTCAGCTAAAAGCATTTATTTTAAGATATGGAATTTTTCATTAGAAAAAGAATGTGCGGTATTCTAAAAATAAAAGACAAAAAAAACTAACTTTAAACGCATTTAACTATATATTATGAATTTCAAACATTTTCGACACACAGCTGTTGACTCAAAAAGTTGGTTGGCTGGTTGGTTAGTTGGTTAGATAATATTTTATGAGATATCGACCATTTTGGGTTATTCAATACCGAATTTTGTTTATATATATGTATGATTTGTAAGCGATATTTCATATCAACCCTTTTGGATTATCGAATGACAAATCATATCTATATATATTATTTGTAAGTGAATAGTTTGCTAGTAACATTATTTTTTAACATTTTTATTTGCACCCAGTTAAATGGTTTCAAGAACCGCAAGTTAACAGTAATAAGTCAATCTAATATGAACCATTTTTTGCATACAGTTAAATGGTTTCAAGTATTGCTACCTAAGACCAATAGTTCTATTTAATATTAATCATTTGTTTGCTCACAGTTAAATGGTTTTATATATCGCTATTTAAAACTAATGATTCTATTTAATTTTAGTAATCTTTTTTTTAGCACACAGTTAAATGGTTTCAAGCATTGCTGCTAAATACTAATAATTCTGTTTGATATAAATCTTTTGTTTGCACACAGCATCACACACGAGAATACTTAATAAATAGAATTACTAATGTTAAATAGGAATACTTTAAACCATTTTAATGTGTGCAAACAAATGATTGATATCTTACAGAATTATTAGTCATGCATAAGAATACATGAACAAAGAGAAACAACATGCCACGAGGAGAAAGAGAGTAGAGACAGACCTTGAATATTCTTTTTGATTTTCTGTCATAGTTCTTGCGTACTCGTTTACTGGTTTCGTCTCCACAGTTGCACGTCTGGTGTGAGACCCTTTTTCGGAGCACATCCCTAAAAAGAGGCTGCAACTTTCGACTACGTTCACATTGTCCTGGTTAGAGTTCACTCTCATCTTTATCTCGTCACGTCTCTGAGCCAACTCCTTTTCAACCCTAGCAGTCTCCTTTCTTCCGCCTGGTATCGGAGGGAGGACACATCCATTTCTGGTTGTTACACAGCCGCGCAGAATATTTAGGGCTTCCAGTTTTTTCTAGTCATTTTTAATTACCGTTGTCATTCACCTGTGACTGGCTGACCAACAATGAGCTGGCCGTTGTGTAGACTCCCTGTCAGCTTTTTCTTCTTATTATTTTTTCTTCTCTCTCTTCTTCTCCAGAAATTAGCTTCCCGTTCTCTTTATAACTGGGACCTACCATATCACGTATCACAACGAGGATACCTTTTAGCTCTAGCGTCGATGTCATTATCTCGAAAGTATTTCTCAAACTGCTCGAGGCAAACACTGAACCCATTTTATCTTACAGGTACCAGAAGATGGTGGCTGAGGTTTAATAACATTGAGAAAAACAAAATTTTCAGTGTCCTGGGTACGATAGTAAATTGCCTCTGATGGTGAGGCTCCAGTTCTGGAGATGTAGAGATTGTGGAGTACGCTTTCATTACTATTACTCCCATGTCCACTCTGACTCAGAGTGTCGGTACCTGTCAGGTCCCATTTATGGGTCAAACAGTTCTGCTTGAAAACTATTTTCTACTTGATAGGGGCGTGTGCAGAAATAAAGAAAACTCTTAAAAAAGAATTACACAAAAAGATATAAATACGAATGCGATTCTCTACCTGCAAGCATAAATAACACTAGACGGATTAACATGTCGTTAAAAATCAATGAATCAATCGGTCAAGCAATCAAAATAGTCATTTTAGCGTTTCTTGTTACATCTCTGCAATCACCACCGACAAAATTATCTCTTCTTCTTCTTCTTCTTCTTCTTCTTCTTCTTCTTCTTCTTCTTCTTCTTCTTCTTCTTCTTCTTTCATTGTAATCATATACGAGGAAATACTGAAAAGTTCTCTGTCCAACCAAGAAAGATATTCATTTTTCTTTTACTTATTGATTTAAAAGAACAACCAAACTTTTGGTTTCTTTGTTTAATGCTAAATCAACCTTTGTGGGTTGATCAATCCGTCCTTGTGGAACAGCAGTGGTACTGTTTGACTTCTGGCAGCATGGGTGGGTATTAACGGGGAGTTCAGAGCCAAAACTTAAAGCTTAAAAATCTTCATCATCATGTCACGCTGCCAGCACGGATCTTCCTGACCCTCTCTCGCCACCCGTATCTATCGTCCATTGCTCCCGGTAGATCTTCAAGGCTACAGCCTGTATCGGCACCGAGCTGTTGTATATAGGTTGTAGCTGGTTTTCCTACCTTTGCTCATCCATGTGAAGAGGTCCACAGGAGTATGTCACTTATGAGTTCATCATTACTTCTCCAGCAGTGTCCCGCATGTCTGGTTCGTCTAACTTGGATAGTTTTCGTGATGGTGATAGGTGGCCGTATAGCTGCTTTTTTGTGGGTTGTTACCTCCAGGACTTGTTCAATATTGCTCGCAGAATTCTTGCGTAATGGCCGTCAAGCTTTTTCTCCATACGTTTTGTTAGCGTTTATGTAGTGCATCCATATAGCCGCATCGACACGACTGCGGCTTGAAAAAAACTGTTTTATTTTATCGGTCAGATCTGATTTTCATATGACGGATAGCCAATCGATAGCTGTCCATACTCTTGCTAGTCGTGTGTATATGTCTTTCTAGGTTGATGAGACACTGCTTCCTAGGTAGGTGAACTTGTCCACTATTTTAAGAGAACTAACATTTAGTGTGGAAATGTCGCCTATTTGATTATGTCTGCGACGGTTTCTTTGGGTAGGCCGTAGGCGAGTAATATTTGGTCCATCTTCCCTCTGTGTATGGAGTCAAAGGTCTTGGAGAAGTCGACAAATAATATTGTTTCGTCAAGGTTTTTTGCACGTACACCTTCAAGAATTCGATGGAATGTCAAAATTTGTGATTTCGTGGATAGATTCCTCTGAAAGCCATTTTGGTTCTTATTAAGTATCTTCTCAATTGCATTGTAGACCATTGTAGATCTTGGCCGCAATTGTTGTAAGGGTTATACCTCGGTAGATCTTGGCTATTCCGAGGTCACCCTTCTTAGGGAAGGGGAGGATGCATCCATTTGTCCATCTGTCTATTGTGTTTTAGTTATATACGCTATTACAGCGTCAGAGCAGTATGTCGTCGAATTCCCTGGTCTTCCATAGTTCTGGTGGTATTTCAACAAGCCCTGCTGCTTTCCTATTTTTAATTTTTCTCTGTACTCAGTCGATTTTTTCTTGTGTAAACTGTTCTAGTTTGATGTGGAATTGTTTACTAATAATTTTCGTGATTGAATCATGTGTAACTTTTGGAGGTTTTCCGAGTAAATTCTCGAAATATTGTTTCCAAACTTAATAAACGATATGCTCAGTGTATCGAACTCTGAGTTCATGTAAAAAAGTACATTGCTAGGTCATTACTCTCTTTGTTAGGACAAGAATTTTTCAGCATCCCCTTGTCACCCATCTGACTTGTTCTCCAGATAGAGCTTTGAAGATTATAATGGTTCACTTCAGTCGATTTCACGACACGAAGGATCGTAGCTAATGGTTCTTATCGCCTCATATATGGTACATGTGAAAGAGGTTTAGATTAAATAATCCTAATCTGATTAAATAACAAATCTCAAATGAAAGGAAAAATGACAACTTATTAAAACAAGAAAATAAAAACAAGACAAAACAAAAAGCAAAAACAAAGCAACAACAAAAAACAACAAAAAACAAACAAATAGACAACAAAATAGTGAATAACAGCTACTTTTTTTTCATGCAATTTTATTAGATTGGATTAAAATTACTTCCGGCCGGATTCGAACCGAGTTGCCATTTTAGTGGGAATATATGCATTCTTGCAGGAATTTTTGAAAATATATTTCCTTGTTCTTTTCTGCGCTAATTAACATTTGTAATTAGAGTGGTTGTTGTCCTGAAGGCTTTCGGTCAAGCAGTCATTAGATAATCCTTTTATTGTTCAATGACCTCCTCCACCAACAGAAGTATTGATTATTAGTATTGATGAGCTGAGAGTTGATAATGGTAGGGATTTTCAAGTAACAGGCCGACAAAGGATGTGAAGAGAGAGAGAGAAAGAGAGAGAGAGGGGGAAAGAGAAAGAGAAAGAGAAAGAGAGAGAGAAAGAGAGAGAGAGAAAGAGAGAGAGAGAGAGAGAAAGACAGAGAGAGAGGTATTGTGCTTTGGTTGATGTTTTATGTCATATCAACCATGATGGGCTATTTAAAGCCGAATACTCTTCATATATACAAGATTTTTAAGAGAATAGTTTGTAGGTAACTTTATTTTTAAACGATTTGCAAGAACTCATTTGCTTGCCCACAGTTAAATGGTTTAAAGTATTCCTATATAACACTAATAATTCTATCTATCTCGTATTCCTATGTAATGCAAATAATTTGCACACAGCTGTATGGTTTTAAGTAACTAATATAATCCTTAATAAATGATCGAACAGTTCTATTTAACTTCTAGATGGGACAATAACAAGTACTAACACTTCAGATCCGAGTGATCCTGAAAGTAATGGTAATTCCACATTCTCAAGGGCTTCAAAACTGGAGTCAAACCATCCGATGCAATTTAGAATCATACCCAGAAAACTGAAACTCTTTATTTTCTCAACGTGATTGACACTCAGTCACCATTTTCTGGCACCTATAAGATAAGGGTTGGGTGTTTGTTTGTTTCAAGAGCACTTGAAAGAATACGATCGGGATAATCATATAGATACAAGGGACTGACATCACCAGACGATGGATCAGATCGGGCCTCTCCGACCATCCATCTTACACAGTAAGAGCCGAAGTGGACAATTGCAATTCTCGTGACTGCTCAGCCAACAGGATCCCCTCCTCAGTCATCACTAGTCGCCCCCCACGGTCATCAGATAGCCTCATTGGAGGGGTATCTTACCCCTCTGCAGAGTTGTAGTCTACATGTTCTGTTCCACCAATCGACAGGTTGGGCAGAAAGAGAGAGAGAGAGAGAGAGAGGTCCGAACAATCCAGCTCTTCTTAGCTGGTTTTTTGGTGAATCTTCTACCACCAAATAAAATCTTTACTGTTTCGTTGAAGAAAAATGTCTCTGAAGTCTATAATGATGATGATGATCATCATCATATCGTGCTGGTAGCACGGATATCCCTGACCCTCTCTCGCCACTTTTCCCTATCGTTCATCGCCTCAGGCAGGTCTTCTGGACAACATCCTGTATCCTCACATAGTTGCTGAATGTATGTTCGTGCTGGTCGTCCTGCTTTTGCACGGCCATGTATGGGGGTCCATAAGAGTACATCACTTATGAGTTCGTCCCTGCTTCTCCAGCAGTGTCCTGCATGTCTGGTTCGTCTAACTTGAATAGTTTTCGTGATAGGAGGCAGGTGGCCGTACAGTTGGTGTCTTGTGGGGTGTTGCCGCCAGGACTTGTTCAAGATTGCACGCAGCATTCTTGTGTAATTGCCGTCTAGCTTCTTCTCCAGTCGTTTTGTTAGAGTCCATGTAGTGCAGTATCGATGTGACCGTTGCCTGGAAGAAACTGCGTTTCATTTTATCGGTTAGGTCTGATTTCCATATAATCGATAGCCTATTGATAGCTGTCCATGCTTTCGTTAATCTCGTGTCGATGTCCTTTTCGGTTGATGCGACGCTGCTTCCTAGGTAAGTGAATTTGTCTACTAGTTTAAGAGGGGTTCCGTCTAGAGTGTACCGACGCCGACTACGCCAATGACATAGCGATACTGGCAAATACACCCGACCAAGCCGAAACACTACCGCATAGTTTGGAACGAGCAGCCGCAGGCATAGGCCTCTATGTCAATGCACACAAAACGGTGATCATATAACGTTATAAATTGGCAAGGATTTTTAGTTATTTCATTTTAAGTAAAATTTGAGTTTGGATTTATATAATCACGCGTAAATCTTTTTATTCATAGTACTTTAGAATAATAGAATCTATAACATAACGAAGTTTTAAAACTCAGTTCTAAACATATCAAGCAACTTTATGCTGTTAACTTCAATTCAAAGCCGACATTAAAACTCAAAAAGATATCCAAAATAATCTCTTTGCCAAGGAACGTAAACAAAAACGGCTGAATGATTTCTTGTCTGCGGAATTTAAATAAAAACCGGGGGTGTAGAATGTAAATAAATAAATTAACGTAGATCCTTTTTAAAATGTAATTTTATTATAGGAAATAACATCTCCACACTAAATGGTAGCTCTCTGAAAGTAGTTGAAGGTGTACGTGCAAAAAACCTTGACGAAACAAGATTATTTGTCGACTTCTCCAAGGCCTTTGACTCCATACACAGAGGGAAGATGGACCAAATATTACTCGCCTACGGCCTACCCAAAGAAATCGTTGCAGACATAATAAAAGAGGCGACATCTCCACACTATATGTTAGTTCTCTTAAAATAGTGGACAAGTTCACCTACCGAGAAAGCAGTGTCTGATCAATTGAGAAAGACATAAACACGCGACCAGCAAAAGCATGGACAGCTCTCGATAGGATAGCGGTCATATGGAAGTCAGATCTGACCAATAAAATGAAACGCAGTTTTTTCCAAGCCGTAGTCGTGTCAATACTGCTGTATGAATGCACTACATGGATGCTAACTAAACGCACGGAGAAAAAGCTTGAAGGAGGCTACACAAGAATGCTGTGAGCAATATTGAACAAGTCCTAGAGGCAGCAACCCTCAAAGCATCAGCTGTACGGTCATTTACCATCCATCACGAAAACTATCCAAGTTAGACGAACCAGACACGCGGGACACAGCTGGAGAAGTAAGGACGAACTCATAAATGACGTACTCCGGTGGACCCTTTCACATGGATGAGCAAAGGCTGGACAACCAGCACGAACCTACATACAACAGCTTGGTGCCGATACGTGATGTAGCCTTGAAGACCTACCAGAAGCGATGGACAATTGAGACGGGTGGTGGGAGAGGGTGAAGAAGATCCGTGCTAGCAGCGTGACATGATGGTGATAATGATGATGATTTCTAATTGTTATTACTTTATTTTCTAGATTCTGGCGTCTATATACTTATCCTCATAAGCTATATACTCTGAAGCTCTAGAGTACTCGCTGAGTCATTGATTTTTGTATTGTCGCAATTTCATGGCGTGTAAGACTTTTAGCTGTATACCGGCCACGTTTAAAAACCTTCAACTATTCCCAGATGAAATAATAACAAGGAGATATATCTGTAAGCGAAATAACCGTTGCGTTGCATTGGTAGAGTCATTATTAGTAAGGAATTATCACCACATTAAAAATATCTAAGAGGAAGTTTGTTTCAAGATTTTAAAACTTCTAAGAACTTGTCTTAAAAGTAAAAACTTAAAGTAAAATTTAGACAATTTTTTTTAGCATTCTTCATATTATCATTTAAAAGAAAGCTTCTAAGAAATGTTCATTGACGGGCGAAATTGAGTTATTACTTCTAGAGCATTCCAGAGGGAATAGAATGAAAAGCCTTTGCAATTTTCTTTTATACATGGATGGGTTGCTATGGTAACAGTATCTAATCTTATAAATACAAATTCATCCCTTAATTCATGGTACTTAAAAATCACAGAATCTGTCTCATGACGAAGTTTTAAAACTCGACTTAAATGCCGAAACTCCTTCCCTTCCACCTTTTCCCCTATTTCTTTCCCGTCAGCTAAATAAGATTATTTCCTCTTTCATGCGATCAAAATTCTCTAATGAAACCTGATACATTTGACTCTAAACCTTCTCTTTCTTCCTGCTACACCTTTGTCATTTGTCTCCGTCATTTTATCATGTTCCTCATTTTCTTATTTTCTTATACACAGAAAAACTCAGAAAACGGTTCAATTTGAGAAAGTTCTTAAAAATGAAGTAAAAGAACGAAATATCGCTTCTCTAAACCGCTTTTAAGTGTTTGATTTATCCAACTTTCCACATATTTCTATCACATATATGTATCAAAAATAAATTTATTATGAAAATGACAAATTTTGCCTTTAATCTAATAGAGGAGACTAATTTATATAAACCAACATAACTTTTAAAATCTACCACAAATTAAACTGTAATATGAAAACATTATTTACCTTTAAGAATGCACACGTTGCTCTAAACGATATGAGGGAAATCGGGTAAGAGGTTATAGTTTTAATCTTAAAATTTTGAAAAATTCAATGTCTGTACAAATCTTGAATCAAATTTATTTTTTATGTCTTGTCCTCAATCCAGAACGTGCTGGATTTGAGTAATAGCTTAACAAATAGCCCAAAAGAGATCAAGTAACCTGAGGCTTTCAAGAGTGTGAAGTTACATCTTCATTATCATAACTTTAAAGTTCACTATAACCCCAAGTTATAGCACCTGTTAGGGTTCCAACTTTGGTTCAAATAGACCAATTTGAAAACAATATAATTGAGTATAAATTATTAGAATTAATAATGGTCACTCGAAGCTAAAATTGTTTACAAATGATTATTATTATAAATCAACTGAAACCACATAATTTCTTGCAAAAAATACTGGATTTGACAGTAAATAAACCAACAGAGATGGGCATGCCCTAATATCAACCAACCAACCAACCAACCTGCCACATTATTCTTTTAATTACCCATCCCAAATACCCTCACTTCCACAAAGTCGTAAAATAATCTATGGCAAAATAGTACACCGTCCCTGTTTTTTATAAAATTATTATTGTATTATTCATAATTTGAAGTATCATGTTGCTTATAATGTTTTGGCATGTAAAATATGCAGAGTATGGGTTTTAGCTTGTATGCTTGATTGTAAAAGTGTCGTTGACTCCCGTGTACCCGCTACGTAAGCGGATCGTGTTAACTGCTAAACAAGCCTTCAGATTAAAAAAAAAAACAACCTATTATTAGAATATTAATGAAGATCTTCTCGATTCAAAGTACAATGACCGTATTAAACACACGCTTTGTGCCTGGTAGAATCTAGCTTTCATTCAACTTCAAGCAAGACATCTTCTTAATGTACTAACAGCTTGTTGCCGTTCATGCAGTTTAATCTTATAACCAAAACACGATAATATGACATAGTATACGCTTCCTATCAATCAGTATATATAAATATAAAGTCATCATTTGATCTTTTCAGTTTATGACATTTCCGTCCACTCTCATATACGCATGCATGTATATATACTCATATATATAGACTATCAAATCGTATTATATATATATATGAAATTATATACACATATAAAATTATATATATATATATAATTTTTTGTAGGTCCAGTTGTGAAAAAAGTAAATACTTTTAAATGAATAGGTTCACAAAGGGATTTTTTTAAAAGTAATTTTCTTCAATACGTGTTTCTGGCGTTTTACACTGTCTTCAGGTAGTAAAATGGTTTGTTCATGTGATCCCTGTGATTTATATAGTGGCGACTATTTTGGTAATGTCGTGATTCATTTTAATTCCAGGATCTGTGTCTGCAACTTTACAGTTTGAGTTGTTGACCAAATGTAACAAATTTTCGACTCTGCCGGTGTTCTCTTTTTTTCTTTTACTCTTTTTCTTTTTTCTTTTTCTTTTAACAAGAGTTTATATTGTGTGTTTGTGCACACACGCACACACACACGCACAGTCACTTAAGTAGTCAGCAAAATTTGATGGCATATCTGCTATCATAGATTATTTACAGGGGAAGAAGGGTAAGAAAAGAAAAACAAAACAAAAGAAAATCCCGAAAGTATATACAAATACATGGAAACGAACGCCCACGCAGACACAAAAACACATAGTATACACTCTTGTATATATATATATATATATATATATGTGTGTGTGTGTGTGTGTGGCATAAAGGGATTATATATATATATATATACGATCAAATAGTATATATATATATATATATATATATATATACGATTAAATTGTCTCCCTCCCTCCCCTTTCTCTCTATATATGTAGATATATTAGGTCGTCTTTTTGAATATTGAACACTGTGCGATAACGTTGCTTTTATCTGTTTCTTAAAATTTTATCTGCATTATATATATATATATATATATATATATATATGTATATATATATGTGTGTGTGTGTGTGTGTGTGTGTGTATGTAGCTGCACAACTTGGATTTTAACGAACTGCATAGAGAAAAAGCTAGATGAAAACTTCGCAAGGATGCTGCATGCTGTTTTGAAAAAAAAAAAATTAGTTGATAATATATATATATATATATATATATCATCAACCTGTTGCATTGGTGGTACAGATTCCCTAAATTCTCTCGTCATCTGTCCCTATTAGCCATTGCTACCTTCAGGCCCCAAGACAGCATCCAGAGTCCGTATACAGTTGATGAGTGTAATTCTATACTCGTCGACAAAGAGTGGTGTGTCCCTATGTGGGAGCACACTGGATAACTTCGCTTATGAATTCATTCCTGCTTCTCCAGCTGTGCCCTGCAGTCTTGTTGGTCTTACGGGGATAATTTAGAAGATAGGAAGTAAGTGGCTGTTCAGCTGCTGTTTCACGGAGTAGTGCTACCAATATTTTTTTACCTGTGGATATCTGTGTATGTATAATTTCATAATGCCTACACATACCTTTCTGGTTCTCCTTCCGGCTCTCAACACACGTGACCCGTTACTATTGCTCCCTTGTTTACACAGCTGGAACATCCTGTTTAGAAAACCCTAACTGAAGGTCAAACGGCAGAAGATCGGATACATGAGTCGTGAGAGAATTTATCATTTTTCATTTTTTTCAATTAAAATATGCGAATAATCCTCTGCATCTGTGGGCATGGAGCACTATGTTTTACTCATTTTGATAGTTTTAGCGGTAAAGTTTAAGTATAACTATATATATACGAGTTTGAACCCCCTTATCCTCCCAGTTATGGGTTAAATAGTACCACAACAATTCTTCTCGGAGAATAGTTTTGGCATTAAATAACCTACAAAGGTTGATATGCCATTAAAAACAAAGAAACCAAACCTTTACCGACTCGGCTACGAGAGTATGGATATAATCACGGAAATTTCTCTCTCTCTCTCTCTATATATATATATATATATATATATATATATTGAGGGTCTTATTTGGGGTTTCTGGTTAACATTTAATGAAATACCATTTTTTATGTATTTTTGCTGTGAGCTAGGACTGATACAAAACGACAACCTTGGTACCAATACCACAAAATAATAGATCGCAATAAGTTACGGAGCACGCAAAAGAAATTAAATTCTTTCGTACAAAGAAATCAAATATTTCTGGGCAGCATACAGAAGATTAAAGAGAGTGCCAAGAAAAGTGACTCTAATTTAAACCCTTCAAACCGTAACACCCGTATACCGGTAATACTTTCATTTTTTTTCTCCCACCGTGGCACCGGTTTACTGATGCAGAGCTTACGCTCAAACTGTAAAGGGTAAATTTAGGCTTAGAAGCTCAAGGCTCAAAGGGTTAAAGTTTACAAAAGAAGGTATCGTATTTGAAGTGAATTACAGTAATTTTGTATTTTTACTGTTTTAGTAATAATTTGAGTCAGCATATAATACAACATGGATCCTGACAGATTGCATTATATGATTTTGCCAAAGATAAAAAAAAAGAATAGAAAAAAGAAACAGACAAGATATTCTCCTATTTATTACAATAGGAGCCTGGCAAATGGTGAAGAAGTAGGCCGTCAAAGGTTGATATATTCAACTTCAGATGATTTCTTTTGTTGTAAGTTATTCATCTAGAAACAAACGGTGCATCATCATCCCCCCACTAAAATAAATAAATAAATAAAAAAAACAACAAAAAACAAAAGACCCCCCCAAAAAAAATTGATAAAAAAAACAGGTTCAGAAGACTGGAAGAACATTGTAGCAATTATTTCTTCAGATGAAAGGAATACTGAACATTTAGAGAACTATCAAGCCTGGTGCGAACTTGAATTGCACTTATCTTAAAGTACCCCCCCCCAAAAAAAAAACAACAACAACAATTGGTGCTATTAACAAGCAGAAATCAGGCAAAAGAAACTACTAGCAACAAATCTTGCAACGCTTGATTGCTTTGATAAGAGTACTTATCAGGCAAAACTTGTCATTACGCGGTACAAATCAAGAGTTTTACAGTGCTAGCAATGGACATTTTTTTAAAAAGTTTGTTGGATATCAAGTCCTTTTTTTATCCTATGATGAATAAACACACGCGTAAAGATAAAATATATAAACAATAGTACACTAACCAGAAAAAGATATCCGATGTGCGTTTATAGAGCTTCTAGCCTGTACCGTGAAGTAGCCATTCTAAACAAATTCAGTCAAATACTATTCAACAATTCTAGAATACAAAATCAGATGTGGTGTAAATAAAAGATGTAACGGTTATCATAGTTGGAAGTGCACTCGGCTACCCGGGTTCAAATCCTGAACGAGGTTGTTTGCATTTTACATAGCACTAATACTCTTGCGCTCATGTGCATATGGATGTATGTATGTATGTATAAATATATATATGTATGTATGTATGTATGAATATATATGTATGTATGTATGTATGAATATATATATGTATGTATGTATGTATGTATGAATATATATATGTATGTATGTATGTATGAATATGTATGTATGTATGTATGTATGTTACAGCATTTACCCAATATGGATTTAGCCAACTTGGCAGGATTATTCGTACGTAGAGTATCTCGTGGGTTGATGGAAGGTGATATCCAGCCACATTCGAGTACATGTTTGAATTCAGAGTTTTCCTTTTCCAAGATCGGTTGCTATGCAATTGTTAAAGAGCACGGTCTGCCCTACTCTTTAATTATAGCCGGAGGGAGAACAGTTGGATTCATATGTTTTCTAAGTGTATAAGAACTATGTGCAATGTAAACAGCCTTTTCCATAAGAAGGGATTAAGTCAGTACCATTGACACTCTCGTAGCTGAGTAAGTAAAGCAGTGTGGTACATAATATTAGACTTACACAAGGAACTTATTTAATCCGATCTAAAATTCGCTGTTTTTGTAAAATCCAACGATATCGACAGAATGTTTTTCTTTTGGATTTGAGTTTAATGGAGGACACTGACAAAGTATACTAGTTGCTATGTCAATTTCCTTGGTCGATAACTATTACGCTGCGAATACCTTAACAATAATTGAGAAGGATATGAATCTAGCTGTTCTATTTCCAGCTATGGGTAAATAATAGGTCTTTAACCTTGAAGTGGCAACCGGTCCAGGAGAAGGATAAATCTGAATTCGAAACCAGACCTGGAGGAGGATCGGCTTTGTCAGGCTATTCCTGCCCTAGATATTCTACTTACGTAGCGCATTAAAGTAAAGTTGGCGAACTTAGTGGAAGGTGACCCGAAGGCTCCCTTTTCAATAGCTACTACACAGAGGTGTACGGGAGGGCGCTACTCTATTCCCTGGATTGCTCTACTTTACCCTTGATCCTCACCTTATAGTGCTGAGTGCTAAGCAAGGCGGCACCAAGTACCATTTTTGAGTCTTTGATATGACTCGACCTGGGATTGAAAACCGGTCTCCAGGACCATTGGCGAACATTCTACTCATTAGGCCAATGGCCCGCCAAAGTAGCGTATTAAATAACTGATAATAATTGCTTCTTTTGCTGATGTAATAAGAATGAGATATTTGCCCTTGAATATGTCAGAGGAGGGCATTTCTGGAAGGTTGTTCCCCTTAAGAAGACTACATATGTCTTTACAGCAAAAAACCCTTTTTAAGCAAATGGAGTAACCTACTGAACATCTTCATGTGAGTAATATGAAATACAATAGGTATTATTTATCTAAATTTTTGAGATAAGGCTTGGTAATCTATATTACTTTGAGTATTCGGACTATCGTCCTCATCCAGGCGAAAATAACAAGAGATACTTAACATAGCTGAGTACATGAACCCGGTCATGGTTAACGGAATGAGGTTCTACTTTCGTTAACTTTGACCCCACCGCGGATTAAATAAACGGTATGGTTTGAAGATTTGTGAACAGTCCTGAATTTGATATGAAGACTTCCGAATGCGACCAGAAAGGCCCTGAGTTCGACTAGAAAAGGAACGAAGGGCAAATCGGTCGAAACATTGTGCGTATAACAATAAATACGAGGACAATTGGCAAGAAAATATCCAACAAAAGTTACAAAGTGATAGGAAGAAAAAGGATTAACTACTTTACTAGAAAAAAGAATGAGATGTGATTTAATTGAAACTTTCAAAGTAATTACTGGAATGTCTAATCATCGTAAACATTTAAAAAAATATTTTTCCTCGAACTGGACATTTACTGTTAAGGCAGATTTCAAAAAATAAGTCTATTAACCAATTGGATTTTTTTTCTGCAAATAGAGGAATATTTTTTTAACAAATTGTCTAATTAGACCAAGAACAGCAACAGAGTCGAATTTTTTTAGATTGAGTTGGATAAATTCCGAAAAAAATAGTAAGCAAAAGAAATTAAGAGGGCATTTTTGGGAACTATTGGATGAAATATTCAACAGAATTCGATCTGTATATAAATATTGTATCTGTGTTGTATATTTTCTGTTCAAATACTTTTTTCAAAGGAAAACAATAAAAAATAGTAAAAGGAGAGATGCCTATGGAATTATAACAAACAAACAAACAAATAATAATGATAATAATCCTCTAGGATTTTTAGGTACAGACGGACCATCTAATCTCGGCCAAACGACCAGACGTAGTGATAGTCAATAAAAAAAAAAAAAAAAGAGAACTTGCCGAATCATGGACTTTGCTGTCCCGGCTAACCACAGAGTAAAATTGAAAGAAAGTGAAAAGAAGGATAAGTACCATGACCTTGTTAGCGAACTGTTTAACGTTAAAGTGATGGTTATACCAATTGTAATTGGTGCTCTAGGTACAATCACAAAAGGATTGGTACAGGGACTGGAGAACTTGGAAATAAGAGGTAAGTGGAGACCACCCAAACTACAGCATTGTTGAGATCAGCCAGAATACTGTGGAGAGTCCTGGAGACTTGAGGAGACTTGCTGTCACTCAAATTCCAGTGAGAAACCCTCGGCTAACGCTGGTGTGAAAATCCTGAAAAAGAACAATAATAATAATAATAATAATTGAATATACAACTAATTGGTATATGCATAAACCTGAATCTATCCAAGAGAATGAGACTCAAAGTCATCTAGGACTTTGAAATACAAACAGATCATCAAATTACAATCAGAAGATCAGACCAAGTTATAATTAACAAGAAAAAAGAACTTGTCATCTAGTGGCCTTTTCCGTGCCGACGGACTACTGATTGAAAATAATAAAAGAGAAAAATACTTGGACCTTACCAGAGAACAAAAAAGCTGTGGAACATAATGGCATTGATAATACCAATTGTAGTTGGTGCGTTTAGAAGGGTCCGAAAAAGTTTGGAGAAAAGACTGGAAGTATCGGAAATCAGAAGAATCGAAAGCATTCAGACAACAGAATTATTGAGAACGACCAGAATACTCCGAAGAATCCAGGAATGAAGAGTACTTGCCATTATAAGGGATTGCGTAGATTCATTAATACAAGGATTCGATGACTTCATTAAAAAGAGTCCCTCCACCCCGCAAAAAAAGACTAAGGAGACTTGCTGTCTCTCAGACTCTAGTGAAATACTACCAGTTAACGCTTTTGTGAAAAACTTGTAAGGAATAAAATGATGATAATTTGAATGTTGGACAATTCACGGTCCTTTATTTGGTACCCTCTAACGCACACTTTTAAAACTATACAGTCAATGATACGACTCGGAGTTTTCTGGAAGCCACTATTTTCAGTTTGGTTGAATAGATCGAGAATTAACTAGCTCTCCTCCAGGATGGAAATCGATGAGATCCAACTCAGGTTTGACACTCATACTTACTTTTAGTACGAAACGTTTTTTGTAAATTTGTCAATTTTTGTCATTGGTGTTGGTGGAAATTACAAGCCTTCCTGAAAGGGAAATACCGTCTGGCAGTAACCCTGGCCTTGTGTCAGAATAAGTTAATAAAGTCCAAATTAGCCTAATGAGTAGAGTGTTCACCAATCGTTCGGGAGACCGGGGTTCAATCCCAGGTCGAGTCATACCAAAGACTCAAAAAGTGATACTTGATGCCGCGTTGCTTAGTACTCAGCATTATAAGTTAGGGATCAAGGGTAAAGTGGGGCATTCCATGGAATGGAGTAGCGCCCTCCTCTACATCTCGGTGTAGTAGCTATTAAAAAGGGAGCCTTCGGGTCACTCTCGAATATGGTCGCCAACTTTATTTACTTATAGTGATAAGATACTTATTTCATGAAATTGTACCATTTGAATTTTAACGCAACGCACGGAGAAAAAGCTAGAGGAGGACCATACAAGGATACTCAGTGCTGTTTTTGCACAAATTCCGGAAGCAACAAGCAACAAAACGACAGTTGTATGGTCACTTACATCCCATCTCGCAAATCATCCAAGTGAGACAAGCAGGATATACTGGGAATGACTGGTGAAGTAGGGACGAACTTATAACCAAAGTATTCTTATGGACTTCAACACATGGAAACAGCAGTGTTGGTCGAAACTCTCATTCATCAGCTGTGTGCAAACACAGGATGCTGACTTCCAAAGAACGATTAGGACGGATAGCAAGAGAGATTCAAGGGAATCCATACAGTCGGCATCCTTTAATGATGATATAGATATAAAAGAAAGTCTACATCAATTACGAATTAAAGCTTTAATGAACTATGTGCTAATTATTCAAGATGTGGTCAAAAAGTGTTGAGGCTGAGCATTCAACGTTCAGTCTCGATATTTTATGATCACATATTATTGCAACGTAATTGAACGGCTAAAGGAACATTGAAATTGAACAAATGAATAAATAAATAAGGCTAACAATCTCCGAATAGCCTGGCCAAAGAACTCAAGGTAATCAATAATGACTAGAAAAATTCTAGTACGCATGTGTGGTATCGGCGGAAGTGGATGTTTCTGCCCCCGACACGACTGGCAGAAGTGAGGGGTTGACTCGTATTTTTTGAGAGTTAACAGCGTGTCGTGGTAAGATAAAGACGTACAGTTGAACACCAGTCACGAAGATGTAAGGAGACGAAAGTTTACGAGCTCCAATTTTGGGGGTGCGTTCCAAAGCGGGTATAAGCTTTAGACGCGACCCAGTGAACAAGAGGGTTAGAACCAGGATAGAATTTCAAGTTCTGTTCTGCTCATCTTTTTCTCACCAGAATATGTAGCTTATCTTTGTCTAGTTGACGTGACCATTTCGGTTTCCATACTCTTTTTCTTTCTCCTGGCAGCTACCTACAAATGTAGTTGTTAAAATAGCTTTGGTTAGTTTGACAGAGTTTCTTGCATTCGTCAATCGTCACCACCGTTGGGTAACAAGATGGTCTAAATTCTCTTTGGTTCAAATTCTTTAAATTTCAAAATTTTACGTTTTAAAATTCTAACCATTAAAATTAAAAGAAAAAAACTTGTGCACGACTGACAAATTTATGAACATATATTTTTTTGGTCGACCGTAGTCGATGACGACCTGAAGGTTCCCTTTTCCTTAGTAACAACACCAAGGTGTAGGGGAGGGCACTACACCTTTCTCTGGATTGTTCCACTTACGTTTGATCCGTTCCTTATAATACTGAGTATTGAGCAAGAAGGCATCAAGTACCCTTTTTGTGTCTTTGGCATGACTCGATCTGGGATTGAACCCCGGTCTTTCGGACAATTGGCAAACTCTCTAATTATTGATTAACTGATTGATTTTAACGGCATATCGACCCATCTAGGGTTATTTTATGCCTAGAGGTTCTATACTAGCGTTCATCGTATGTTAATATTTACATTTTTTGTGTAATTGTTTCAAAAGTGTGTTTTTTTTCATATAGTTATGTAATATCAAGTAATCCTATCTAACAAATCTATTTGACCTGGTAAGATGGGAGTCAAACAGGTACAACCTCTACCAGTCAAAGAGAAGCGGGGAGTAAGAACGGGGTATTCCACTACCCCGGATCTTCAGAATTCCCGCCTCGCCATCAGATGCAGTTTAGTGTCATACCCTGGACACTTTTTAGGTTGTGGAGGTCTTAATTGTCTATTATGAGGAAGGGTTTAATGCTTTATTGTTACAACAGAACACTTTTTTTTTGGTGGGGCATCTTACCCCACAGCAGGGGACAGAGCGTATTTTAAGCTGCTCCGACAAGGAAGTTTTATAATAAAGGAATATTTAGAAATCTAAACTTCCTCGAAACTAGTCAGTATCAATCTGAAAAAAGAAAGAAAGATGAGGAATTTTGGCATAAGGGTTAGAGTTTTCGCCAATGGTCCGGGAGACTGCGGTTCAATCTCAGGTCGAGTCATACCAAAGAGTAAAAAAAGGTACTTAATGCCTCTTTGCTTGATGCTCTGAATTTTAAGGTACGGATCAAGGGTAAGTAGAGCAATCCAGGTAAAGGAGTAATGCCCTTCCCTACACATCGGTGTAGTAGCTAATGCAAAGGGAGCCTTCGGGTTGCTCTTGACAGCCAAAAAACGTTCATTTTGAATTGTAGTTTTTGGTGAAGCACTGGATTTTGCCAGTGATGCTCACTCCATACTCATCAGTCGTAACTCCAAATGATTTTTTTCTTGTTTCCTAAACAAAGAATTTATGTTAAGGGTAAATATCTGAAGATATGAAAGGCATTTAAAGATATATGTCAATCTACTTTCCATCATCTCAAAAAAGATATTTCAGAGGTGCTTTGAACAATGTCCGACTCACTGATATATATATATATATATATATGTGTGTGTGTGTGTGTGTGTGTGTTGCAAGGGGGTTACTTTGAAAAAAATTAAAGTTTCATTAATTCATGATTGCCGTATTGGTAAATACAGTCTCAAAATTTTTCGAACACATCACGGAGATCGTGAAAGCTACTGTAAAATGTGCCTAATACTCCTTTGCCTACCCAACAGTCGTGGCCTTGTGCCAGACTAACCTAAGCTAAGTAATTGCTTATATCAAATTCTAGAGATTCTTTCTCTGTAGAATTATTTTTATCGAGTTGATCGAATTGACAGTTATTCCTGTGTGGTGAGTTCGATCTTTGTTTACGTACCCCACAGTCGTGGCCTTGCATCAAACTAACCTAAGCTTGGTAAATTGTTATAACAAGTTCTAGAAGTTCTTTCCTCGTATGCAATCCTTGTCAGACTATCCTAAGCTAAGTAAATGCTTTCAATACATTCCAGTGGTTCTTTTAACGATTATCGATCTGATCGAATAGGCAAATATTCCTGGGTAAGGAATTCGATCCTTGTTTACATACCCAACAGTTATGGCCTTGTGTCAGACTAAACTAAGCTTGATAAATTCTTTTAACAATTTCCACAGGTTTTTTTTCTCGCAGAATAATGATCATCGAGGTAATTGAATAGACAATTATTCCTGAGTAGAAAATTCCCTTCCTGTTTCGTACTCAACATTTGTGGCCTTGTACTAGACTAATCTAAACTCTCTAAATGCTTACAACATCTTTCACGATTAAAAAAAAGAAGTATTTTCAGTGTGATTAGATGAAGAACGATATTCTTAATGAGTACTTGTACTTACAGTTTGATTCTAATTCTGTTTCAAGACCAGCGATAAGTAGATTATCAACCAAGTGACAGAGAGACTCTGGTAGAATCTTAAGCTTAAAGAGTTATTGACTGACTGACGAATATAGATTAGAACTGTAGTTGTTATAAGCAACGATGCGTGACAAGCTAACTTCCATAAAATGTCGATGGCGCCGTGAAATTCTAAACACATCATTAATCACCATTTTCTGTAAAATGACTGACTTATTCTGGGGGTTGGGAAAATTGCATGAAACAACACCGTAATGAAAGCACGAAATAATGACATTTACGAGAGCCATGCAATAAATAAGGTGAATATTGCAGAAGGAAGCACTTTTTTACAGTTGCACCTTTTTTTTTAAAATGTGATGGCTCCTATCATCCTTTTATGTTTGTACTTTTCAACCACAAAAAATTGGATGACAGATCTCTGTTTAAGCCTAGAGCACTCTGTATAATTTGCAGCCATTTTGAATTACCTAAAAACAAATATACTTGCCTGATTGAAATGATTTTTTATAAAACAATTAAAATAAAGAATTATAATAAAAAATATTTTGCTTTTTTTAAAAATCTTATTTATTGAATGTAGCTCTTATGAATTCGTTCATGAAAAGAAGGCCTAAGATAATTTATCAGTGTAACAAGAATTTGCTTGTTTTTTGGGGTTTATGACATATCAGCCTTTATAGGTTATTAAATACCACATCCATTTTTATACAAATAAACAGTTCAATTTTAAACAATTCAGTTTCGTATAAGTTCACAGTTCAAAAAATGTCTATTTCAAGTTATTCTAATTCAAACAATTCGGTTTAATATAAGTAGAGTTTTTGTTTACACGCAGTTGAATGTCAAAATAGTTTTATTTCAAGCAATTCAGTTTAGCGAAAGTACAGTTTAAATGTCAAAAACAGTTTTATTTCAAACAATTCAGTTTAGCACACAAAACAGTTCCATTTAAAATAATTCAGTTTAACATAAGTACACAGTTAAAATGTCAAAACGGTTTTACTTCTAGCAATTCAGTTTTGGATAAGTACACAGTTTAGTTCTATTTGATCCATAGATAGGACCTTGTCAAGTGCTACTACTCCGGGTCAGAGTGAACCTGGGAGTCATGGCAATGAAGGGGTACATCGCATCTTCGAAAGCTCCAGCATTACTGGAACCTCACCATCCAATTGTTAAGTAACACATCCAGGACATTTTATTGTGGAGGGGTCTTAGAGAAGGAGTCGGTGTATTCTACAGCCCCAGCCGACTGGGCAAAATGTAACAAAAAGAAACGGCTAACAGTAACTCACTTAAAGATATACCATAAACACTTTGTTGAGACGATCATTTATTAACAAACAAACAAAAAAAAAAGCGCCGCACATTTTCGTTCTCAAAACTACCACGAGAGACTTAGTTCATAACACTTTTAACCTATCTCACTTTAGCGAGAATGTTTACATATGTAAAACAAAGGAGGTGCACTTAGCGTAACGGTAATCGAAATAGAATTACCGACTTGAGTTCAAATCTTATGACATTTATCCTAACGGCATTTTATGCTTAAAGGTTTGGGAATCGCGTTCATTATAGGTTTATTTTTACATTTTTGGGTGGAATTGTGTCTTAAGAGATTTTTTTTGTTTGGCAGACGGTCCTACCGAATTCTAATTGTTTTTAAACAGGTATATTTGACCCATAGATGAAGCTCTAGCAGGTACTACCTCTCCAGATTAGAGTAGACCCGACAGAAATGGAAACGTACTGATTCTCTGTACTCCCCCCGAGCTTAATAACAGAAACCTCATCACCAGATGCAGTTTAGTGTCATATCCGTGACACCCCTTTTTTCGGGGAAGGGTCTTACCTCTCTGCAATGGATAGCGTCAGCATATTCTGAGCTCTCCTTACAGGTCCTGGTTCAAATATTAGATAAGGATGTTTGCGTTTCATCTCACTGATTATCATGACATGCTGTAGCAAGTTTTAAAGGAGTGACCAATGACAGGATCGTCACAGCGAGGTAAGACTTAGCAGTAGAAAATAATCTTTATTTCAATTGGCGGCAGCATACATTTTCTTTCTTCGTTCTTTAATATGAGGGTCTGGAAAACGTTGGGTAAAGAAGATAGTTTGGTGAGGGATAACATAATATGCTCAGTAACTCAAAGTTACCTTTCACAAAACAAAATACGTGAATAAGAAAGAGTGCTCAGCGTAACGGTTATCATAGTAGGACATTGAAATTGGAAACCACGTGACGTAGTGGCTAATGTGCTAAACTGCAACATCATTGTAAGTGAGTTCCAACTCCAGTCGTGCTATTACGTTCACTTGGGAAAAGAAGGGACCTGTTAATCCACTCCCGCACCAGCTATATGCTGAACTGAACAAGAACTGTTCTCCTACAATGATGGCTTTAGCATTAAATATCCCACGAAAGCCAATATGCCATTAAAACAAAAGCATTTCCTATATTATAATTAAGTTCAAGTAAATAGGATTGATTGATCTTAACGGCATGTCAACCCCTCTGGGATTATTTTATGTCTAGAGTTTTGGGAATTACGTACATTGTCGTATCGTCGTAGCAAATGGACACGCCTACTTGAATTCATATCCTGGAAAAAGCTGTTTGCATTTATATTTACATTTCTTATGTAGTTTCTTATGTGTTTTTATACACATTATATAGGTATTCCTAATTTGCTTTTTCTTGTGGTTAGAGTTTTTGCCAATGACCCAGGTGACCGGGGTTCAAGCCCAGGTCGAGTCATACTAAAGACTCAAAAAATGGTATTTGCTGCCTCCTTGCTTAATACTCAGGATTATAAGGTTCTGATCAAAGGTAAAAGGAGCAATCCAGCGAAAGAAGTAGTGCCTTCCCTTACACCAAGGTGTAGTACCTAATAAAAAGGGACCCTTCGAGTCGCCCATGATAATGATCACCAATTTTACTCTTTATGTATTCCTACCTGATGCAAATAATTTGCATATAGAACTATTTGTCAAATAGATTTGACCACAGCAGAGTGGAGAGAGTAATGTCAGTCAAGAGGTAATCTATACTCCCAAAAGATCCAGAACAGGAGCCTCGCTATCACATGCAATTTAGTGTCATACCCTGGACACCCATTTTTTAAAGAGGGTCTTATCTCTCTGCAGGAAATACAATCAGCGAACTCTAAAGCCCTCTAACAGGGCGTTTCAAGTAAACAGATGAATGGGAAGTACTCGAGATTTATCAGTCAGTAGTTATCTTTAATTAGTATTCAATAGCTGTTTTTACTTAGAAACTGTAATGATCGAGGTGATCCTGGATTTAACTGCGCTAACAGAAATCTCGTTACGATGTACCATTATTGTTTTATCGGATCGTTATAATGCAGTTATGTCAATTATTTAGTGTGTTCCCTGATATGAAAATAAAAAAAGAAAAAGAAAAAGAAAAAGAAAAAAAAGGCTTGCTTCCACCTGTTTTCTTCCTGATTAGACACTATTTCTGCAAGTGAAATAAACACGCCATTCGTTTGCCTGGTTTCTGTTTCACACCTCTTAATCTTCGAATTTTTCTAAGAGTTAAGAACGCCAACATATAGGTCGTAAAATGCCGTAAACCGGAACGCTGACCCCGTTTTTTTTTTCGTTCAGGTTCGCTACAAAAGAAAGTTGCCTTGTACGAAAGACCTAATTATACGATTATCTCGCTTAGTAACTATTTAATCTCCCACTTTAGCATTGTAATGATCATACGACTTCAACGTGCGATAATTACACTTAATAATGTCTTATTTCTCCTCATAAACATTTTCCCTCTCTTTTTTTTATTTCAATTATTTAATGCTTTTTGAATCGGTTTTGTTTGGTTTCTTTGTTTAATCACATATCAACCTTTGTGGGTTATTTAATGCCAAAGCTATCTTTGTAAAACGGCATTGATACTATTCAAACCATAGCTGGTGGTGATAAGGAGATGTATATCGTTCCCAAGGGCATTAGTCTGAAAGTTAATGTAATAGAATATTATTACGATCACTTCCAAACCACTGAACGGAGAGTGGTCCCTGGCGGGCTAACATGTCGTAAAAATCCATCGGCCAACAACAAACTATTCGTTTACAAATCACATATACTATATTATACTATAATATATATATATATATATATATATATATATATATATATATATATATATATATACACGCGAGGTGCATGCGATAAGTTTCCAGACTTTTTTCGTATGGGCATTTAAAATTGTCGAAGATTCTTGAAAATTCAGTGTGCTATTGCTATACATCTTCTGAGATGACTGATCAATTTTTATGATTTCAGGTTTAAATGAACAGCTACAGCAGGAATTGGAATACACCCCACAAACGCCTGATTGTCACAGCTGGTGAATTTCAAAAATGTAATCAGACACTTTAGAAGAACGATATGCAATAAAATTATGTTTTAAACTTGGAAAATATGCCACAGAAACGTATGGTATGCTTCAGACTGCTTTTCGACCATCTTGCATGAATCGAGCGTCAGTTTTTGAGTGGCATAAGAGATTCAAGGAAGGCAGGGAGTCTGTGAGGGATAATGAGAGGTGCGAGAGAAGTAAGGAAGTCAATACACCAGAGTTGATTGGCAAAAGGGTTAAGGTTACTATGTTGAGGTTTTAAGGGAGTTCAGGAAGAGATTCAGTCGGAAGAGGCCAGCACTCTTCAAATCGGGTCAGTGACATTTCCACCAGGACAATACACAATTCTACAACTCCATCCTTGTCACAGACTATTTGACCAAGATGGGCATCGACAGTTCCTCACACTCCCTATAGTCTAGACCTTGGTCCCTGTGACTTTTGGTTTTTCCCTAAGCTCAGAGGCTGTCGTTATGAGAGAATTGAGGAGATAAAAGAGGCTGTGACGAAGGTCATTGACACACTCAGACGAGAGGACTTTCATGGGGCCTTCCAGAAGCTGTTGTAACGGTACAACGAGTGCATTGCAGCCGGAGGAGATTACTTTGAAGGGGACTAGAGTTTCATGTGTGTACTATCAATAAAAGTGCCCATACGAAAAAAGTCTGGAAGCTTATTGTATGCACCTCATATATATATATATATATATATATATATATATATATATATATATATGTGTGTATGTATGTATATATTATTACATATAATTGTACGAGGACGGGATGAAAAGAACATAGGCTGAAAAATTTATATGAGGACTTCGTATCAACAGTTGAAGCATTTTTTTTACCTATTCTAGCACGACGATACCAATAGAAGAATTTCGTGGACCGCAAAGGGAACTATGTTGAAAAATAAACTTGATGAATTTATCATATACTATAACAGTCTCTTGAACAGCCGACGAACTTTGCAGCCGACTCTTGTATATCATATAGTAATAGTCATGCATAAACTGGATCTAGCATTGAATAACCAAGAAAAGTTGATATGCCATAAAAACCCAACTTACCAACCAACCAACCAACCGAACGAAATAGTTCGATTGGAAACATACTTACTACGATGTTGTGGTTCAGTACGTTAGCCACTTTGTTCTGGGGATCCCCTTTAATGCTTATTGATTACGCACGAGTTTTCTTGTGTTTATTGCGGCGCACACCGAAACGATTTTGCATTTGTTACGATGTAGTCGACACAGGCTCGCAGACTATTGTCAATGTGCTCTTACATATCATGTAACCCGTTATAGCCCAGTGTCATCGTTTGTGGACGTTTAAGATAATTTTGAAACTCTAATTAAATATTTACATTTTAATTAGATGTATAAAAAAGTTGTTGACGACCGTTGTCGAGGGCGAGCAGAATGCCCCCTTTTCAATAGCAACTACACCGAGGTGTAAGGGAAGGTGCTACTCCTTTCCCTGGATTGCTCCACTTTACCCTCGATACGTACCTTATATTGCTGAGTGTTAAGCAAGGAGATATCAAGTACCATTTTTAAAGTCTTTGGTATGACGCGATCTGGGATTGAACCCAGGTCTCCCGGACCATTGGCGAACACTCTACCCACTAACTCTGCATTGATAAATGTTATATTTATATTTACAATAAATAAAGATGTTTCAGTTTGTTTATTATCTATTTTTATGTTTCCCAAAAATAATTTCATTATGATCGGAAAATTAAGAATTTGGATTTTAGCGGGTTAGTAAAACTTATTTAGTTTGGGATATAGATTTCAGAAATGCTTGTGGCACTTCGCTGTCCTTAGGTGGTCATTTAACTGCCTTCCATAGTTGTTGTCTATCGCACCACGTTTTTGACCAAGTAAACCTCTGGCCGCCTTCGGTAGGATTTGAAACCGTTATCTTCTGGTGCGATAGACAACAACTATGGAAGGAAGTAATTACTGGGGATACGGTTACAAGACTCAGCATTCCTATCCGAGGTCGCGATAAATCACATGAAGAAGGCCAGAGGTGAAATTTGGCCGAAACGTAGTAAAAGAAGAAACAACACAAAAAACTACCAAGATGAGGACAAAAAAGTCCACAATGAATAAAAATTAATTCTCAGATTAAGAAGCCTCATCTCAAAATGATTCCAATTAAAGACAATTTATTTTTGCTCATATATAACACACATTGCAGCATTAAAGCTGCATTAATATCATAAAGGTTTTGAGGCTAATCTAACTCAGTAAGACTTTAATAGTGACACCGTTAATAAATAATATGCTAATTAAGATTAAATAATGATTATTTAATAGTTATTGAGAATAGAATCATTTCTATGGGTCAAATAGAAGTGTTTGACATTTAAAATGAGTGCAAACAAATGAATTTAACTAAATTGAATCGTTTGAAATAGAACGGTTTGATCATTTAAGTGTGTGTAAAAAAATGACTGATGTTCAATTGAATTGTTCGTGATACATCGCAATATTAGGAAACATTTAACTGTGCGCAAAAGAAGGAGCTTAGGCTCATTTAAAAACGTTATCAATAAGATGTATTTACAAATCACATATATTTAATATATATGTATAAAGTGAATTTGGCATTAAATAACTAACAATAGTTAATATGCCATAAAATCAACCAAACCAAATCGCATCTATTTAATACATATGTATAAAGCAGATTTGATATTAAATAACCTATCATGGCTGATATGCCATAAAACCAACCAAGCCAAATCATATATATTCAATATATATGTACGTGGTGCCTTCAATAAGTTTCCAGACTTTTTTGGTATGGGCATTTAAAATTGCCGAAGACCCTTGAAAATTCAGTATGCTATTGCTATACATCTTATGATATGACTCAACAATTTTTATGATTTCAGCTTCAAAGGAACAGCTACAACAGCAATTGGAATACTCCCAACTAACGCCTGATTGTCACAGCTGGTGAATTTCAAAAATGAAATCTGGACGTGAGGAAGAACGATATGCAATAAAATCTGTTTTAAACTTGGAAAATATGCCACAGAAACGTATGGAATGCTTCAGACTGCCTTTCGACCATCTTGGATGAATCAAGCATCAGTTTTTGAGTGGCATAAGAGATTCAAGGAAGGAAGGGAGTCTGTAAGGGATAATGAGAGGTGCGGGAGGAGTAAGGACGTCAATACACCAGAGTTGATTGGCCAAAGGGTTAGGGTTACTATGTTGAGGTTTTAAGGGAGTTCAGGAAGAGATTCAGTCGGAAGAGGCCAGCACTCTTCAAATCGGGTCAGTGGCATTTCCACCAGGACAATACACCATTCTACAACTCCATCCTTGTCACAGACTATTTGACCAAGATGGGCATCAACAGTTCCTCAGCCTCCTTATAGTCCAGACCTTGGTCCCTGTGACTTTTGGTTTTTCCCTAAGCTTAGAGGCTGTCGTTATGAGAGAATTGAGGAGATGAAAGAGGCTGTGACGAAGGTCATTGACACGCTCACACAAGAGGACTTCTATGGGCCCTACCGGAAGTTGTTGTAACGGTACAACAAGTGCATTGCAGCCGGAAGAGATTACTTCGAAGGGGACTAGAGTTTCATGTGTTTACTATCAATAAAAGTGCCTATATGAAAAAAAGTCTGGAAACTTATTTAATGATCCCCGTATAAAATTAGATTTGGCATTAAATTGGTTTATATGTCATAAAAAACAACTAAACCAAACCAAACCAAACCAAATCAAACCATATATCTTTTATTTACTTGTCTTTTTTTAATTGGAATCATTTTGAGATGAGGCTTTTTTTTTTCTTTTTTAATCTGAGAATTAATTTTTTATTTATTGCGGACTTTTCCCCCTCATCTTGGTAGTTTTTTTGTGGTGGAAAAGTCCGCAATGAATAAAAAATTAATTCTCAGGTCTTTTATTTACTTTCCAAACTCAATTGATAGCTTAGCGAACAATGCAGTAGAACTTCAAATCGAAGGTTCAGGTGTTTCCACTGATGCGGGCAAGTTTTTTTGGATGATATAATCTTTAAAACAAAATGAAGACTGTAACAAAATAAAACGTAAAATTTTTTTTACGGTGAAAGTAAATTTTAAATAAGAATATGTTATTTTTACTTACTTTGGTTTCAAACCAGAGAAATTATTCTGATGGACTCTGTATTGTTTAGCACTCAAGTTTAAAATAAGGCACCGTCAAATAAAACTGTACATCCCGTGAAAATTGAATACCCCGGTGTTGGTTATTAAAAAGAAAAAACAGTTTTTGTATAAACGTTTTACGAGGTGCTTGTGGGTTGACGGTTATCATCGTAGAAAATGAACTCGACGACCTGAGTTCAAATCCTAGATGAATTCGTTTGAATTTATATTTTTGTGTAGTTTCTCGAATTTTTTTGCACACGGTTATATAACAAGTATGTATTTTATCTAATACAAATAATTTGCAAATAGTTCTATTCGACTAATAGATGGAATCATAACAAACACTTAGCAATGACTAATAGCATGGTAATTTAGAGTTAAGTACGGATATTGATGTCAAAGATATTTATTCAAACCAATCATCATCATCATGTCGTGCCGCTAGCACGGATAACCCTGACCCTCTCTCGCCACTTCTCCCTATTATTCATCACCTCTGGCAGGTCTTCAGGGTTACATCCTGTGTCCTCACATAGCTGCTGTATGTATGTTCGAGCCGGTCGTCCTGCTTTTGCTTGGCCATATGTGGGGGTCCATATGAGTACATCACTTATGAG
The DNA here is from genome assembly GCA_963585895.1 of Sepioteuthis lessoniana. Classification (NCBI taxonomy): domain Eukaryota; kingdom Metazoa; phylum Mollusca; class Cephalopoda; order Myopsida; family Loliginidae; genus Sepioteuthis; species Sepioteuthis lessoniana. The sequence continues at coordinate 66,241,669 of OY757919.1, forward strand.
CTAGTCCTTGCTTCTCTAGCAGTGTCCTGTGGTAAAATATGATTGTGTTCATTTTATGTATAACTTTGCTGTAAGTACAGTTCGAAATTTCAAGTATAGCTTTAAGTAGTTATTATATGGTATCAAGAATTCCTATTTAATACAAATTATTTTAAGCAGGTCTAATTAACCAATAGATAGGACCATAACAGGTGCTACCACTCCGAAAAAAGTTCTTATGAAGCTGTACTCCACTCCACTAAGCTGCAATGAAGCTGTACTCCACTTCACGAAGATCTCCCGAATTGGAGCCTCACTATCAGAAGCAGGTGAATATCATACCCTAGACACTCCTTGTAGGTGTGTCTTATCTCTCTGTAGGGCACACAGTCAGCATATAGTAAGCCTCGCAGAGAGGCCAAGCCAACGAATTTGAAATAACATACGAACGTTTAACGATGTGTTGAAGATTTGTCTCGCAGTCTATTGCTAGTTCGGAGAATTAAATCCTCATTAGGAACCTGTTGAAGAGTAGACATCTCAGTGGTCGAAACATAGTAATCATTTTATTTTTCATATGGATATCAGTATTTACCTAGATCATTTTTAGATACCCTCAAATTCATACAAAAAACTACGTACAATCACAGCCTTAGCCGTATACTCACTCGTACGATCACGTGTACTGGCTAATTAAAATAAAATCTAGTGAACGCGTAGTGTACTTTTCCATCTGGAATCTAAGTTGGTGGCTTTCTTAATCACAGTTTTTATATTGACCTACAAGGGAGTTAGTTTCGCATTTCAAGGCATTTAATTAAGTAAAAAGAAACTGGGTAATAAACAAAACAAAAAGGAATAAAATGTGTGTGTGTGTGTGTGTGTGAGAGAGAGAGAGAGAGAGAGAGAGAGAGAGAGAGAGAGAGAGAGAGAGAAAAGAAACGTTCATGAATACATACACACCTTATGTAGGTCATACACACATACATCATCATTGGCAAGTTCTTGATCTTTATCTTTGTTTCAAATCATCCACAGATGCAATCAATGAAAAAACAAAAAACAAAAAAACAAACAAAAAAAAACAAAAACGCATTGAGCTATGTCCAGAAAGTGTTCAGCCATTTGGGATATCTCCTGAACTATTACGCGTCCAAGGAGGCGCTTGACAAAACGGTTATAGTTTTAGAAAATGGAATCGGGGATCAGAGTTCAAATCCTGGACGAGGCTGTGTGTGTGTGTTTCACTTCACGCTAATGGCCTTGTAAAACGACAGAATTCAAGTGTTCTTCTTACGTCCAGCAATGAGTAAATAGTGGGTCAGACTGAGTTCTTTAGCCTTGGTTATGCAACTAGTCTAAGAGAAGGAAAAGTGAATTAAAATCAGCTTTACTCATCTTTAAATGATCTTGCGTCGCATCTTGACCGTGGCGGTGCGTTTGGTAAATGCATACATGTTTTTCTTGTTAAACAGAATACAAGCATATACATACACGCGCGCAGACACATGCTCATACACACACATTTATATGCATGTATATGTACGAGATTGGCCTAGAAGTTCATAGGTTGACCTATAACCTCTCATGGAATGTTACCAAATGAGGTTTATTTTTAAAGATATTCCCCCTTACCGTCCACATACTTTATACATACATACATATATATATATATATATATATATATATATATATATATATATATATATATATATACATACGAGGATCATTATATAAGTTTACAGACTCTTTTCGTATGGGCATGTTTATTGATAGTACACACATGAAACTCTAGTCCCCTTCGAAGTAATCTCCTCCGGCTGCAATGCACTTGTTGTACCGTTACAACAACTTCTGGAAAGCCCCATGAAAGTCCTCTTGTCTGAGCGTGTCAATGACCTTCGTCGCAGCCTTTTTCATCTCCTCAATAGTCTCATGACGACTTCCTCTGAGCTTATGCAATAAGCAAAAGTCATAGGGACCAAGGTCTGGACTATAGGGAGTGTGAGGAATTATCTTGATGCCTATCTTGGTCAAATAGTCTGTGACAAGGATGGAGTTGTGGACTGGTCCATTGTCCCGGTGGAAATGCCACTAACCCGATTTGAAGAGTGCTGGCCTCTTCCGACTGAATCTCTTCCTGAACTCCCTTAAAACCTCAACATAGTAACCCAAACTCTAACCCAAACCCTTTGGCCAATCAAGTCTGTTGTATTGACTTCCTTACTCCTCCCCCCTTTATCATCGCTCACAGATTCCCTGCCTTCCTTGAATATCTTATACCACTCAAAAACCGATGCTCGATTCATGCAAGATGCTCCAAAAGCAGTCTGAAGCATTCCATACATTTCTGTGGCATTTTTTCCAAGTTTAAAACAAAATTTTATTGCATATCGTTCTTGTAAAGTGTCCTCACGTCCAGATTACATTTTTGAAATTCACCAGCTGTGACAATCAGGCTTTAGTAGGGTGTATTCCAATTGCTGCGGCAGCTGCTCATTTGAACCTGGAAACTTATTGAAGGCACCTCGTACATATATATATGTGTGTGTGTGTGTGTGTGTGTATGCGTGTGTGCATATATCTATGACGTTCGCTTGTAGGGATATATATATATATATATATATATATATATTAGTTTGCACATATACATTCTTGCAGAGAAAAACGATGTGAAAAAATAAATACAATTTTTGAAAGACAATGAATAAGTTCTTTCTTATTTCTTCTATTATTCAAACATACTTTGTTCTGATGATAAGTGATAATCTTATTCTAATATAATAAAGGCGATTCGTCTATGTGTATGTGTGTTCGAATTCTACTCGAAAATTACCAAAGTCCTATGATTATAATTTTCGAGACCATATTCAGAATGTTTAAAAAAATTGATATCATTTGAGATGTTGAGAATGTTCCAGAAAAAAACGAAAACAAAAAGAAGTAACATTTCGTAACTCAAGATTCCATGTTTAGTGTTTAAATGCTTTTTCTATTCCAGAGAATGGTATTTCTATACATGGAAAGGAAAAAAAAAATGTTTGTCTTGTTTCTACACTATTTACCAACCCCTCCGCTCGGGCAGGATATGACACAAGGTCAATTTTTAAGCGTGGTTTGACAGGTTTTGAATTCAGAGTTTTCCTGCTCCTAGACTAGTTGCCTCACCAAGGCTGAAGAACCCAGTCTGTCCTACTATTTAGCCATAGCTGGAGGGAGAATAATTGGATTCATACCTTTCTCAAGGGTATTAGTGCTATGTGAAATGCAATCAGTCTCGTCCAGGATTTGAACTCGAGTCGCCGTGTCCATTTCCTACGACGATAACCATTACACCACAGGCATCTCCGATTGGAGATCATTTGAACAAGACTTGCACAAGTTATAAGATTATGAAACTATGTATATGAATTTTTCAGAGACACGCTGTGTATTCTGATTCAGTTACTTTCAAGGGAAGTTTTGAGATTTAAAAAAGAGAAATTGTAAGGTTTATAGAACTGGAAGTATTTGAGTTAAAAGATAATGTAAAATGTTGGTTTACTCTAAAACAAACAAAAAGAAAACCACATTTTGCATAAAAAATGTTTGGGTGAAAGATTTTTGCTTTGATTTATGAAGAATAAAAGTTTGATATTTGTAAAATGAACAGAAAATAAATTTATTATCATAATCTTTGTGTAATTAATGCGAAGAAAGATTTGAGAAACTCATTAAAGACGAATATCTCAAATTATGTTGGCTTTTAACAAATAACAGAATTTGAGATGTTTGTCTTTTAAAAGTTATTCCTGTTTCGTAGACCCACCCACGTAAAAAAAAAGAAGTAATCCGTTTACCATAACGATCTGCTAAAATAAATGTTTTGACAAAAATACTCTGATTTTAAAAGATAAATTTAGAAAATATAATTACTAGAGTTTGAGAGGATTTTCAGGATATATTCATAAATAATATATGTGCTTTAACAAAAATATTGAAAAAAAAATGTGAAAATATGTTCAATTCAGTCATTTCCGCGCATTAATTGAATTTCATGAAATTTCTAAATTCTTCCCCATCTCAAAAAAAAAAAAAAAAAAAAAGAAAAAAAAAGAAAAAAAGAAAAAAGAAAACAAGAGAAACTGACAATTATTTCATATCTTGAAGATAAGTCATAGGGGAATTTACCATTATACTCCAGTATCATTCGGTACTATTCGAATTCTATTTATTGGCTTTTGAAGCTGGGAATTGTAGGTCTACCCTTGGCAAACTATTTACTCACATAAAGTTTGTATCTTGCATAAAGTGCGACCGCTTGATATTAATTAGGTTAAATTTAGGTCAGAGAAATTCGCTCCATACGTAAGATACGAACGAGGACTCGCCTTGGCTAACTATTTAAATACACAGTAAGTATCTCGAGTATGGTCAAACCTCCCCAAATTAGGCTAAAATTTAGATCTCAGAAAGCCGCATGACACGTGACTATCATACGCGAAATGCAAACTAGGCATAGTCTTGGCGAACTACTTAAACACACTAAGTTTGTATCACGAGTATAGTGCGACTTCTTAATTTTAGGCAGAAATTTAGGTCTTAGAAAGCTGTATGACACGTGAATATCATACGCGAAATGCAAACTAGGTCAATCTCATTGAAAGATTCCAGGAACAATGTTGAAGACGTCGGTGTACCATCAGGTAAGTGAACCATTATTTTCGTGTTCTTTAAAGCATCATTATAGCTGTAAAAGTTTCTAAGAGGGAAAACATATACATGTTGTATATCCCATATCTTTCCTCTGCGTATGAAATCAAATGTTTTGGAGAAATATACGAACAATAGTGTATCCTCAAGATTCTTTGCACGTACTCCTTTGATTATTCAAAGGATAGTCACAAAGGATAGTCAGAATATGTGATGATGACCGATTTCTCTGAAAGTCGTTCGGATTTTGCTGTGGATTTTCTCGATTTCAGTTATAGCAGACAGATTTCTGCCTCTGTAGTTCTTTATGATTCTGAGGTTAACTTTTTTGGGGAAAGAGAGGAAGCGACCTTTCGACCATTTCTCTATTGTGTTTTGTTTGCACAAAGCGTTGCATAATTGAAGAATAATGTCAAATTGTCTTGTCTTCCATTCTTTAAGCAGTATTTCGTAGAGGCCTGCCGCTTGTTGCCTTTAATTCTTTTCCCTACTGCATCAAGTTCTTCCACAATAAACTGTCCTAATTTGATATCTAGTTGGCTATTATAATTCTTTAAATGTTCTTTCCATTTCTAACGTATTTTTTCTTGGCTGGTAGGTTTTAGTTCTGCTCTCGATGTATTTTCTCTTCTCTATGCTCTTTTACCCTCTGACATACTAATTATGATTATCTATCTTCATCCGAATTTCTGATTTTATTGATTTGGCCTTGAATATATTCTAATCATCCTTTTTGATATGTATGTTCTCTCTGGACTTTCTTAACTTTCTGTGCGCTGAAGTTAGTTGAGTTTCTTTTATTAAATAAAGCTGCTTTTTTCATTCTATCTTGTTTTTTGCTAACTGCTATTGACTTCCTTGGAAATTTATATTGGGCTCTTGGTTTGGTTAGAATACATTCTTTTAATGTTTCTATATAGGCAGTTACAAAATCTCTATATTCGTCATTCGGAGTATATACCTTTCAGATACCTCCTGAAGAGTGTTAAACTTTTTTCTCACAGTTACCGCATGTTTGTTACTTATATCACTATTGGTTCGTGAGCAACAGACGGATCGTGAGGCTTTAATTGTTACTTTCTCATACCTTTGTAGACTGGGGCGTATCTTTGCCGAGACGATTCTTTGATTGGAAGATATTCCTTCAAAAGAGAAGAATACCTTACATTTCAAAGCGCAATTTATCCACTTCTTGTTTGTGAGCATATAATCCAGCTGTGCTTTCCAGTTAGTTGGGTTGGTGTAAGTCTATTGTTACTGTTAATATGAATAATTATCTTAGAAAGACAATAATAATACCTCACCTCTTTTCATTTTTATCTCGATTTTCTTGCATCACTTTGAAAATTTTATCCAGTTTAAAAAATAACTGTTTTGTAATTTAGTAATAATTGTAAAAAATAGTTTTCATTTTCATGGAAGTATTAAAAAAATGTACCTTTTTAAACCACTATTTTTAATGTAAACAATATATATATATATATATATATATATATATATATATATATATATATATATATATATATATAAGTAAAGTTAGCGACCATAGTCGAGAGTGACCCGAAGGTTCCCTTTTCAGTGGCTACAACACCGAGGTGTAAGGAAGGGCACTGCTCCATTTCCTGGATTGCTCCACTTTACCCTTGATCGTTACCTTATAATTCTGAGTGTTAAGCAAGGCGGCATCTAGTATCATTTTTGAGTCTTTGGTATGACTCGACCTGGGATTGAACCGCGGCCTTCCCGACCATTGGCGAACACTCTACTCATTAGGCCAATATATATATATATATATATATATGTGTGTGTGTGTGTGTGTGTGCGCGCGCACGCGCGTGTGTGTGTGTGTGTGTGTGAAACCTTTCAACTACAAATAAGGACACATTTTCATTTCTTTGCTTACTTCCCTTTTCCCTCTTTCTATCTTACTGGTGCTCCAAAAATCCTTTCAGAGGGTGGACAAAATAATAGAAACGCCAAGAAATTTCAAACAAATTTATTTTAATATGGTTTTCTGATTGCTGCCCTCCAATGAAATCCGGCATGTAGTTTTTGAGGAAACTGGGTTCTCAAGATGGTCATTAAGCTCTGCTGAAATTTTCACTGCTGTATTCTTGTGATCCTTCCGAAAAATCTGTGTAAGAGTCCGAAGGTCCCTGTCAGACAGCTTTCGCTTTCTTCCATAGTTTTACTTCTGTGAGGTTTTTCCTTCTTTCTCAAATGCTGTCATTATTTTGGAGACAGTACTCCTTGCTACATCAAATAATTCAACGGTTTTTGTTACACTAGTGCCTGCTATACGAACACCAACAATTTGTCCTCTTTTAAAGTCTGATAGATCTGCCATTTTAATGAATTTTGATTTATTTCTTCTGATGATATCTGTAAAAAAACAACAACAAAAAACAAAAACAATTTTAGTAAAATAAGACAAGAAAACTATAAATCCCAAAACATAAAAATAACAACGTTTGATGGTTTTACAGGAGTTTAAAAATTATGATACTAAGATTCTAGGTGTTTCCATTATTTTGTCTAATATATATATATATATATATATATATAGGAAGAAGAAAGGAAGTAAAAAAGAAATTATCAAAAGAAAGAAAGAAAGAAAGAAAGAAAGAAATGTATCTGATGTGTTCGTAAGACTGATTCGTCGGTTGCGTTCTTATTTCAATAGGTGTTCCGTTTTTGAGGCTTTGAGTTCAAAAGAAATAAGGATTTGTAAATATCTTCTCGGTAAATAAGATATGGCTCGGAACAAGTAAATTAAAAAAAAGGTTTCTTTTCCTAGTAGACATAAAAGACATTTTAATTCATTGAAAAAGATTTACAGAAATAGTTGACATCTTCCTTATCGTTAAGTTTGTGATAGGAAGTTTAAAAACGAAAGGAAAAAAAAAAAAAGAATTAAATCTGAGATAAAATCATCTCATAATGATAGATCAACAGATCGATTGATTTTAATGGCACGTCAGTTCGTCTAAGGTTATTTTATGCCTAGAGTTTAGGGAATAGCGTTCATTGCACGTTCATATTTACATTTATTTTGAAGTTAATCCGTAAGTTTTTTTTTGTCATTTTTACGGTCCTATCGAATACAAATAATCTTAACAGGTATTCCAAACTCCGAAGATCTCCAGTCCAGTTGCCTCTCCATCAGATGTAGCTTTGTCTAAACCCTTACTTAAGTTTCTGATGAAGATTGTGACGCGCTAGTGCAACGCTTAACCTTCCGTTATTTTAGTTATAATTTTCTCGATCTTTCCTTTTTCTTTTGTTTCTTTTTTCTCTTGCTTTGTCCACCTTTTCTTTTCTCACACTCTCCCTCTCTCTCATTCTGAATTTTTCTTCTTTTCCTTCATTTCAATTCGTTTTTGACTAACAAGCTAAAAAAAAAAAAGGAAGAAAAATAAAATGAAAAAAAAGATGAAAAAATAAAATAAAAAAATTAAATGAAAAAATGAATGGATAAAGAATTTCTTTCTTTATTTCTTAATTTGATTTTTTCTTTATTTCTTTTTCGATTATTTGATTTTTTTCTTTTCTTTTTTTTCTTAGATTTTTCTTTCATTTCTTAAGAAAACTAAGTTTCCTCTTTTTTTATTGCTTTTCTGTTAAATCCTTTTTCTTCCTCAAAATTTCTTTCATTCTTTTTAATACTTTCTTCTTGTTTTTTTCTTTTATTTCTTCCTTATGTTTTGCTTAATAATTTCCTGTTGACTACTTTTCTTTCTTTTAATGATTTCTTTCTTTCTTTCTTTCTTTCTTTCTTTCTTTCTTTCTTCCTTTTAATGATTTCTTTCTTTTGTTCTTTCTTTCTTTAAATAATTTTTTTTACTTTCAGCCTTTGTCATTCTTCTTGTTTTTTCTTTCATTTCTTCCTTACATTTTGCTAAGTAATTTCTTTTTAATTAGGTTTCTTTCTTTCTTTCTTTCTTTCTTTCTTTCTTTCTATAATTTCTTGTTTAATTCCTTTCTCCTTCTTTTTTATCTTCTTTCTTTACTTTCTCTTAACAATTCCTTGTACCCTTCCTTCTCCCTTCCTTTTTTTCTACAAAATCAATTACAATAAAATCCACAATCCACTCGATCATTGTTATTAAATATTCAATGAGTAACTTAAAACTTTATCTTCTCTCCGAATTACAGATTCATTTATTAATTCACTTATTGTCCTCTATTTTATTATATTTGTTCGGCCTTCTTCATTTTCTTCACAACTCAATTTTCTCAATAAAAAGAAGCAGAAAAAAAAAAAAACAACCACCAAGCAATCCATTAATTTGTGTTATTTTCTTTCTGCCCCCCCCCACTCTTTTTTTTACAAGAGTAGGCTTGTTTATATTTGAGAAAAAGAAAGAAAAAAAAAAGAAAAGCGGTGCGCAGAAAAAAAGAAAAGAGAAAATACACATATTCACTAAACGATTAAGAAAAAGAACAGTCCCCACCCAGAGTCAGAGGGGACGAGAGGAATTTAAAGAATGCTACTAAAACGTGGAGATACAGTTTGGGTTTAGGAAATTTTTATTTGTTTTTTTTTTTTTTTTGTTTTTTTTCTTCTCTTTTGCTTTTTGCATGCATTTTTTTTTTTTCATTCATCAACAAAGCGATCACTCCGCTTTCCTTTGCTTTAACACATAATGCACACATGGGCGCGTATATCAATCCATATGCCAAATTTTATTTATCAACACAGATATAAATACCTTAGTCGCCGGTATTGTGGGTGGAGCCATTGCAGATTTCTCACGAGTGATCGGTGTTCGAGTCTAGGTAAAAACAAACAAACTAGGATTTCGAAAGCTGATATTTAAGTAGACGGGAATAGACCTCACTATTTAGCAGGCTGACACAAAACAGCCTTTATACCTTTCACTGTTTGTTCTTATGTTGTAGTAAGCTAGGCTTAGTAAATATCAACATGAATAAAAGTATGTTTGCTTTTCTTGGTGGTGCCAGTCTTCAGCCCCAAAATACAGGCCGATATTTCGAAGACTCGTTCTTATTCACACCTTCATTTATGCAAAATTAAGCTAAACTTAGCCAATATAATTCCCGAGATACAGTTGGTCACTAGATTTCAATATGACACTTTCAATTTAGATACTATCTGAATAATGTTTATCTTTAAACATACTGTTTTTATTATCAAGTTATTTTCTAAGCCTTGATTGATTTGGCACACAGATTGCTTATAGAAGTAGCTGTTTCGAAAATAGTCCCCCATCTAAATGCTGAACAAACTTATCGCTACCTTAACTTTGGCGCTCTGACAGGAACCGGTCCGTTCAGTTTGTCTCAAAGATATGCCGATGTTATATTGTTCTTATTTACTAAGCTTTGGTTTGATATTGCACACGGGGCTTAGGGTGATAACAGTACCTGCTAATGCTTAACCAGTCACCCATCTAAATACTGAACGGGCTAATCGTTGTCTTAATTTTGCTGATCTGACTGGAACTACTGCTTTAAGCGTGACTTGAATGTAACTCCATTGTTTCATTGTTATAATATTAAAATTATTGAGTTTAACTTTTAAATGCTAGTTGGAAAAGTCAATGAGATTCCATGAAAAGAGTAAATTGTTTGGTAACTCGTACCCAATTAAGCTAAGCTTATTGGTATCGAAATTTAGGAATTTACATTGATACTGATTGATTTTAAAGGTATATCAACCCATCAAGGATCATTCTATGCCAAAACGTTAGGGAATAACGTTCATATTTACATTTTTATGTTGTTGTTTCTAAAGTTTTTTTTTGCCCGCGGTTGAATATGATCTTGGTTTGGTTTGGTTTGGTTTTATGGCATATCAATCTTTATAGGTTATTCAATGCCAAATCCTTTTTATACATATATATTAAATATATGATTTCTAAACACATTTTGTATACAACATTTTTAAACTAGCCTAAACTCATTTTTTCACAAAGTTAAATGGTTTCGCTAATTTCTGTCAAATACAAATAATTCTATAAACTATAAATCATATGTTTGCACACAGTTTAATGTTTTCAAGTATTGCTGAGTATGACTAACAATTTAATTAAATATCAGTCATTTGTTTACACACAGTTAAATGATCAATCAGTTCTATTTCAAAAAATCTAACGCCTAAAGAAAGTTAAATCGTTCCAAGTATTGCTATATATCACTGAAAATGTAACTAAATATCAGTCATTTGTTTACACACAATTAAATGTCAAAACAGCTCTATTTCTAACAATTCAGTTTAGCATAAGTATAGTTTAAATATCAAACAGTTCTATTTGACCAATAGATAGGACCCTATCAGGTGCTACTATTCCGGGCCAGAGTTAGCCCGGGAGCGATGGCAATGAAGGGGTACTCTGCCTTCCCCAAAGGTCCAACATGACTGAAATCTCACCGTCAGATTGTTTGGTGTCATATCTTGGACATTCGTTGGGAGAGTCTCACCCCTCTGTCGAGATGCAGTCGGTGTATTCTGCAGTCCCAGCTGACTGGGTCAGGTCGAATAAGAATAAATTTTAAGCAGAACTATAGGACTCATAGATGAAACTCTAACAAGTTCTACCATTCCGTAGTGAGCGTGGAAGTAATTTCAATAAAGGTTTACTCCACAGTTCCCAAGCCCAGTCGGATGGGGCTGTAAAATACACCGACTGCGTCTCTGCAGAGAGGTAAGACCCACTCCTAACGAGTGTCCTGATATGACATTAAACAATCTGATGGCGAGGCTCCAGCATTAGAGATTTTAGGAATGCAGTGTACCCCTTCATTGCAATTACTCCCAAGTCTACTCTGACCCAGAGAAGTAGCAGCTGATGGCGTCGTATCTATAGGTTAAATAGAACAAACTGTATGGAAAAAACGACTGATGTTAAATTGTGACCGTTATATAGCATTACTTGAAACCATTTAACTGTGTGAAAAAGAGCTTAGTCTCATTTAAAAATTTTATCTACAAAATGTGTTTACAAATCGTATATATATATTATATATATGTATAAATAGGATTTAGCATTAAATAACTTACAAGGGTTGACATGCCATAAAACTCAACACAAGAAAATCATCCCCAGATGGAGCTTCACCATTTAATGCAATTTAGAGTCATACTCAGGACCACCCTTTGTGTATGCGTGTGGGGGTATTTGGATGCAAGGGATACAGTGCATTCTAAACCCCACCAACACCAGGTCGGAATTTTGGTGATATATATGAAATATATATATATATATATATATATATATATATATATATATATATATATATATATATATATATATATATTGTCATCCACAGACAGACTGTTTCGTTCTATCAGAACTCTTCAATGTGGCTAGACACGTAGGACGCTGGAAGCTGGGATCGAAACCCATCCAACTTTACGTTAGACTAAGTCTCAGACCGCTCGGCCAACAAGCGTATCACGTTGGCTAAGGGGATTTTTAAGGCATTATGTAGCAGCAGCAGCAGCAGCAGCGTCCGTTTATTTACATTTTTATATCTTATTGGCTACCAGAGTGCTCAATTCTTTCGAAGAGCTTTGTATTATGCGAGCGGCGGCCGAAAATTCCTTCGTCAGAGTGCTCAACCCCATGGGGGAGCGTATATATTGTCATCCACAGACAGACTGTTTCGTTCTATCAGAACTCTTCAGTGTGGCTAGACACGAAATATATATATATATATATATATATATATATATATATATATATATATATAAAGTGTAAAAATATATAAAAATTTGGAAAAGTTGTACATATATATATATATGCTGATTTATTGTCTATTTATTTCTTTAATTTTGAATACTTTGAGGTCTATCGTTTTTCTTTCTTTGAACATTTTCACTTTCCATTACCCAGCAGATATCCCCACAGGGTCGACCAATGTTTTTCTGGAAGTGGCGCCCATCTCTCTTACTAAAACACCGGAACGTTTCCTTGTATCCATAGGAGTGTCATTCAATAAATAAGGTTAATTTTGGCTGAAGAGTTGGCAACAGGAAGCATTGTATTTTTAAAAGGAAATCAATAGCGATGAGTCCTTTCATGTCCTAGAACACTGTCAGAATTACCTTCTTTACCACTGTACCCGGGACTTTTTCTTAACCGGTGAGTTGGAGAGTGTTTCCGTACTATCGACTGTCTTTTTGATTGAGGTTTGTAGTGGCAAACCCATATTTAGCTCATTTGTAAGCATTATTTTGACTAAAGTATACTTCTCCGTACACATTACACATTCTTCAGTAAATTTCATATGGTTTGTACTTCGCAGACACATCATGACCGACCTCTGTTCAAGCATGGAGTTCTCTGCTGGATTTGCTGCGATTTTGTATAGTCTCAAACAAATATTTTTGATAGATTAAAATAAATTTTGTTATAATCTAATTTAAAGCCGCGCAGAGTTTACATTCTTGCAAAAAATCATTTTTTTTAAAATTCCGCTTTTTTATTTCCCAGTCGGCTGGGGCTGTAGAATACAACTGACTGCACCTCTGACTGCAGAGGAGTAAGACCCCCCCCCCCCCACTGCCCGCCACCAACGTGTGTCCTAGATATGACACTAAACAATCTGATGGTGAAGTTCCAAAATGTTGGAGCTTTGAAGAATGCGGAGTAGCCCTTCATTGCCATCGATCCCAGATTCACTCTTGCCCGGAGTGGTAGCACCTGATAAGGTCCTATTTATGGGTTAAATAGAACTAAACCGCGTACTTATGCTAAACGGAATTGTTTAAATTAGAACTGTTTGACACAAGTGAATAGCTTGAAATGTTTTTGACAATTAAACTAACATTTCAACGGCATACTTATGCTAAACTGAATTGTTTGAAATGGAACCGTTTTTGACATTTAAAATTGTACTTATGCTAAACTGAATTGTTTAATATTGAACTGTTTTGACATTTAACTGCGTATAAACAAAATCTATACTTATAATAAACTGAATTGTTTGAATTAGAACTGTTTAACGAAACTAAATAACTTGATTTAGAAATGATTTTGAGAGTTAAACTGTACTCATGCTAAACTGCATTGTTTGAAACAGAACTGATTATTCGTATGAAATTGAATTTGGCATTAAATAGCCCACAAAAGTTGATATGCCATAAAACCCAAAGAACCAACCAAAAAAGCATTTTTTTATTTACTGACCTTCATATACACGCTCTCATACACGCGTGGACACACACACACACACATATACACACGTATTGGTTATTTATTGAGTGGCCCTCACACACAAACACACACACACAGACATATATATATATATATATATATATATATATATATATATATATATATATATATATATATATATATATCAGCTCATTTGGCTGGGACTTTAGAATACACCAACTGTATCTCTGCAGAGGGGTAAGACCCCCCCACCAATTAGTGGATATGACATTAAACCATTTGATGCCAAGGCTCCAGTCCTGGAGCTTCATTGCTATTGCTCCCAGGTTCACTCTGACCTGGAGTGGTAGCATCTGATAAAAATTTAAACTGTGTTAAAACGAATGATTTATGCTAAAATTAATTGTTAGAAATAGAAGTGTTGGGTCATTTAACTGAGTGTAAACAAAGTGCTGATATTTAATTAAATTGTGAGTGATACATAGCAATACATGGAACCTCTTGACTGTGTGCAAACAAATGAATTGTACCAAATCGAATAATTAGAGTAAAATCGCAATAATTCTATCCCCTTCTCTGTGTACCACGAAATGTTTTATATTGAATATAATTATTCGTGCTAGATAACAATAATTGAAACCATTTAACTGTGTTGAAGCAATAGCAATACTAATGTACAAACTAATTAGTTTTAACTAATTTAAAAATGAAATTACTAACAATATTCACTGACAAATCATATGTATATCCATTTAACGGTAATTAAACAAATTAATAATAGTAATTAGAATTATTTGTGTAAGGAATACTTAAAACCATTTAACTGTGTGCCAAAAAATGAACTTAGGCTCGTTTAAAAATGTTATCAGCAAAATGTGTTTATCAATCATATATATTTGATATATATATTTATAAAGAGGATTTGACATTAAATAACCAACAATGGTTGATATGCTAGCAAATCCTACTAAAATAAATCATATATATTTAATATATATATACAAAGAGGATTTGGCATTAAACCACCTACAATGGTTGATATGCCATCAAACCAAGCCAAACCAAGCCAAATCTCTAATGTATATATATATATATATATATATATATATATATATATATATATATATGATTATTATTATTACTATTATTATTTCTGATTTCAATAAATAAATAACACATACAAATATATATATATATATATATATATATATATATATATATATATATATATATATATATATTTGTATGTGTTATTTATCTATTGAAATCAGAAATAATAATTAACGTGACGTGTTAACGTAGGAGCTGAAAATTCTTTGAACTGTGTTGATGTAAACCTTATGCAGGAGCCTAACAGTGTTAATTTCTACATTTTTTCTTTTTTTAATTATCTTTTTAATTCTAATGATGGAACATTTTTAAAGCATATATTCAGAAACAGACTTTACATAGCTAAACTCTGTTAATTTTATCTTTTCAAATAAAAAGAATATTCTAGTTTTGTCATCGAGGTTTTGGATATGTAGACTGAATCTTCAGCTGAGAGGTAAGAACTCCCCCCACACACAATGCTAAGGTACGTCGGCATTTTCCTTTTTGGTAAGTCGAGGGACAAACTATGATTCTACTGTGTCTTAGTCATCGCACTAAACTGTATCTAGTAGTGAGGCTCGACTTTTGAAGCTCTAAAGACGGTTTGGTTTAGTTTGGTTTCTTTCTTTAATGGCATATCAACCTTCATGGGTTATTTAAGCCATCCTAGTAGAAAAACATTTGTGTTTAACCCTTAGTTGAGGTGATAAGAGGATTCATACCTTTTTCAAGGGCTTAGTCTGAAAATGAAAGCTGTAGCGCGGCTGTAGTTTGAACACGTTTACTACGGAATTAATTTTTTATTAATTGCAGACTTTTTGTCTTCATCTTGGTAGTTTTTGTGTTGTTTCTTCTTCACTACGTTTTGGCCAAATTTTACCACTGGCCTTCTTCAGGTGATTAACCGCCACGTCAGATAGGAATGCTGAGTCTTGTAACCGTATCCCCAGTAATTACTGCCTTCCATAGTTGTTGTCTATCGCACTAGATAAAATTTGGCCGAAACGTAGTGAAGAAGAAACAACACAAAAACTACCAAGATGAGGACAAAAAGTCCGCAATAAATAAAAAATTAATTCTCAGATTAAGAAGCCTCATCTCAAAATGCTTCCAATTAAAGACAATTACGTTTACTATGATGTCGCAGTTTAGCACCTTAGATGATTTGTATTAAGGATAGTTTCTTGAAGATGCAATTGTTGACAAAATATTCTTTTTTTTTTTTTTGTCACTTGAAATCTTATAATCGAGGAAATTACAGTGGCCTGCGATGTTTTCAAGGTCGAATATATAATAGTTGATTTTAAGGCAGTTTTTTCGTTGAATCAAAAAATTATACTCATTTTTTTCTAATCAGATCAAATTTTTAAGAAACAAGCTGTTACTTGAAATGTAGTGAACAGTATTATAAATTAATTTATTTTCTTTTTGAATTAAACAAATAATGCTAAATTTACGGCTGGTATATTCACAGAAAGCTCACATTGTGACATAGTAAACTGAAAAATACACAAAAGAAGCTATTCATGGATGAAAAGTCTTTTCAGGGATGTCCTCCTGTGCTCATCAGCCACCGCATCACATTTCAAGCAGCAGCAGTAGTCAGAAAGTTTACATTTCACTGGCCTTGGGGGTGCTCACCCTGCTCTTTACTTAAATCTCCACAGTTCTTTTGAAAATAGTCCAAGTGTGACCGCAGAAAGTGGAGTCTGACTGACATTCGTGTCCCGAGTTGGCGGAAACTCTTCAGTAGCTTTTCAATTTCCTTCTCGTATTTTGCAATCCGGCGGTTTCTCAGAAATTTTCTAACTCCTGGCTTCAGTGGTTGCCATGCGAACACTTCAGCTACGCTGAGTGCTTCGTCAAACATTGGGTCCTTCATGAGTTCTGTTATCTGACAACCATCAAATATGCGAGCCTTGAGTTTTTCCATGGTTATCCATGTGAACTTCTGGAGGAAACCAAACACGTTACTTTCCCTGTCTATTGCCTTCACAAAATTTTTCGTTACTCCTAAAATGATGGGAGGGTCGAAGCAGTATTTTGTTCGGTTCAACGAGAGGGCGAGACTGAACGTTATGAAAGCCAGGCTTGAACTCTTGTCTTAACGGCTACACATGTCTGACATAATGTTGGTCGTGAGCCCGGATGTCTCAAGGAAACAGAAAACAAGGATACTTTGTGTACTCACCCTGAAGCCCGTCCAACCACCTTGAGATCTCCACAGATCAACCATTTTTGCTCCTGGTCGTTAACAGCAGATAACAAACAATCCATGTTGTTGTGAGTTTCTCTCATTTGTACTGAATGCCCAGGGTTAGATGAAAAACTATTCCCATTATGGAGAAGAACTGTTTTGAAATTTCTGCTTGATAAATCAATAAAAAGTCTCCGTTCGGTAGCATCATACTCTAAACAATGTTGTTGCAATAAACCAATGATGGTTTATTCAGTAACGTGAAAATCTGTCTTAATTCTCTCACTCGGTTACGATATCAGTAGAACGTTGCTCCTGGTGCCAACAAATGTTTCTCTTTAAGACGTGAACCCAGCAACCGAGCAGACTCCTTTCAAAGATTCAGGTCCCGTATCTAGTCGTTAAGTTCTGCTTGTGTCAAGGGTACTCGCTGGTCGTCGTCTTCGGGCTTGTATGCGTCTTTCCCAGGTACAACAGTCATGTCATTATCTTCAGAATCAGAGCTAAATTCAATGTTACCATCTGGCTCAAGAACAGGAAGGTCTAGGCAATGAGAGATTGGTCTTATTGCCAAAAGAACATCGGGGTATTGGACATGTTGCTTGTTCTTACGATTTATGCAGAAATACAATCCGAAATATATTCTTTTCCTTCCTTCCAGACCATTGGAATGGTAAATGGCATATTCTTCCTTTTACCATTCCTCTAATCCCTCAAGTTTTCCACACATGTTGTACAGCAAACGTGGGGAGCGAATGGCTTATCCTGATCTCTATTTTGACTTCAAGGTAATCGCGAAACGTCTTCTTCACACAGCCAGTGATTTTTGCTTGATGATTAGGTAGTACCACATTACTGCAGATAGAACAGAACCGGTCAGGATTCTTCTTACTCTTACGATCCATTTTTATAGGAATACAAATGTCAATCTGAAAAGAGAAAAAAAATCAGCACTCAGCTTGTCATTGACACTTGACACAATACATTAAAGTCATTTTAAGATGAGGAATAAGCCACACTCTCTCTAGGTATGTGAATTAGTGAGTAGAGTGATACACTGTAGTACACATACAACTTTATATGCTATGCTAAACATCAGGCACTCACGATCAGCTGTGACAAGTAGAGTTCTAAGGCTTTTAAATAAGCACTATTATGGAATAAAATTTGTTGTGAAGTATTCAATCACATGTTAGAAATTAGACATGACCAAACACAATGAATAACATTATATGGCAATCATATACCAATTGATAAACCTTTGGTTTTTGGAAAAAGAGATATTTTGAGTATGAAATAAAACTGCATCCGGTGGTGAGGCTCCTGTTCTCTATCTTTCACGAGTATTGAATCACCTTTCCATTGTCATTGATAGTAGGCCTATTTTTGCCCGGATTTTTAGTAACTCTAAATGTTTCACCTCAAGGTTATATAGATTTCTTTGATTTTTGTGGGTAGAAATACTTGATACCATATAATTGGTAATCCTGGAAGCAACACCTCACAAAACAACAATTGTACGGCCACTTGCTTCCCATCACACAAACCATTCAATTTAGACGAACAAGATATGCTGGACACTGCTGAAGAAGGAAAGATTAACCCATAGGCGAGGTTGTCTAATGGACTCCTACCTATGATCACGTCAGAGTTGGCTAATCAGAAAGGACTTACATACATCTGTTCTGTGCAAATACTGGATGCACTCTGCCAAAAGTGATGGATTGCAAGAGAGAATCAAAGGACTTTGCTCTATCTGCATGAATTGATTATTATTATTATTATTCACTCATTAGAGTTTTTCACATCAGTATTAGCCGATGGTTTTTCACTGGAGTCTGAGTGACAGCAAGTCACCTCAAGTCTCCAGTATTCTTTTTAGTATTCTGGTCGTCCTCAACAATGCTGTCGTTTGGATGGTCTCCACTCGTCCGTCAACTTCCAAGTCCTCCAGTCCCTTTAGCAATCCTTTAGTTACTGTTCCAAACGCACCAATTACAATTGGTATAATTTTTTACCTACATGTTCCACAGTTTTTTTCAATTCCCTAGCAAGGTTGAGGTACTTATCCCTCTTTTAACATTCTTTCAGTTTTATTCTGTGGTCAGCCGGGACAGCAAAGTCGACTATTTTGCAAGTTCTCTTTTTTTTTAATTATCAACTGAGAATTATTATTGTCATTAGTTATCTAAGACCATATAATTGCTTGCGAATTATTAGTGTTGGATAGGATTACTTAGATCCATGTAACTGGGTGTAAACAAATGATTTTAAGTAAATACTACGAGCTATTTAAATAATATAATAGCGTATCGATTATGAGTATTAAAAACACCTAATACCATATATAAATGTTTGGTTTGGTTGTGTTTTATGGCATATCAATCCTTGTTGGTTATTTAATACCAAATTCTGTTCACGCACACACACACACACACACACACACACACACACACACACACACACACATATATATATGATTTGTAAGCGAAAAATTTGTGGGTAACATTACCTTTAAACGAGCCAAAGTTCTTTTCTTTACCTACAGTGAAATGGTTTCAAATATTGCTATTTAAAGTTAAAAATTCTTTTTAACCCAGAGATGAGACCCTAACCAGTATTACAACTCCGGGCCAGAATGAACCTGGGAGTAATGGCAATGAAGGAGCACTCCATATTCCCTATAGCTTCAGGACTAGAGCCCCACAAGCAGATAATTTAGTATCATACTTAGGGCACAGGTTCTATTTGACCCGTAGAACCGATTCTGGGCCATAGTGAACCTGGGAGTAATGGCAATGAGGGAGTACTCCACATTCCCCAAAGTTTAAGAACTGGGCCCTCACCATCAGATGACGTTGTGTCATATACCAGGATATTCGTTGGGGATGGGGGGGTCTTACCTCTCAGCCGGTTTCATGTGTAATGAGTTCGATCCACACCAGGTATGTGTTCTTGCATTAAACTAAACTTGTAACTACACTGTCAGAAAATAAAATTGCAACATCCTGAATGTGGGTTTCATTTTATATAAAATCAAAAATTCAGATTATATCGTTGGATATCAATAAATGATCACATATACCGATCAATATGTATACAGGTTCTAAAATAAAGGGTTTATCGACATCTGCTTGAGCACAGTTTTGTCTTTGCACCCCAAGGAAGATATGTAGTGTTTTAATATGGGGTCTCAGTATTGTTGGTAAACACATTATTTCTAAAACCGTGGAGGTATTCATCTATACGTTTTTATTTGCTGTATTTAAACTGCTGTATTACTTATGAATCGGACGATGGGTTGAAAAGTTCATATAATGACGTCATATCCGCAGCAGATTACTTTTTTTTTACTAATGGGATCCAAGAAGTGTGTGGACCGCAAAGGAGACCATGTTGAAAAATAAAACTCATTGAGTCACATACCATGAGAGTATCTTGGCCAGTTAATGAACTTTCCAGTCGAACCTCAGGGGTACACTTCTAATTATTATAAAAAAGTTAATTTTCTTCTTAACCAAAGATCTCAAGATTTAATCCTTTCTTGCAGAATATGATATAATGAAAACGAAAATTATATGGTATTATTCATTATCATTATTCATTTTAATCGGCTCATTGGCGTAGTGGGTAGAGTGTTTGCCACTGGTCAGGGAGACCTGGGTCCAATCCCAGGTCACGTCATACCAAAGACGTTAAAAATGGTACTTGATAACTCCTTGTTTAATACTCAGCAATATAAGGTACGTATCAAGGGTAAGATTATTTAGTTGTATTCACTATCAAATTCTGGAACTCTATTATGAAAAATATAAATATGTTGCAGTCGCTATATATATATATATATATATAGATATATAGGTAGATAGATATATAGATATATAGATGTGTGTGTGTGTGTGTGTGTGTGTGTTTGTGTGCTGTAAAAAGATGAAACGGAAAAAAATACATATGAATATGTGAGAAAATTTCAATAATATAAGTCTATGTTCACCAACGCGTTTCGACCTTTAGTAGAAATGTTCCAGAATATGAAATTATGGAAATTTAAGCTAGAACATATATCCGGAGAAGATATTTTTGGTCATCCTCTGGGAGGAACTTTTTAGATTTAAAATGATGGTTAAACGATACAGAAAATATTCGAAAAGATTTCATCTTATACAAACAACAACAGTTAAACAGATTTCTCTATCCACCCTTCAACTAAATACACAAACTCCATCAGGCTACAATATTTCTCCTTTGTTCACACTATTTCTTTTTCCCTTTTTCCTTCTTCCTCTTATTTCTTCTTTTTTCTCTCCTATTTCTTGTTATATCCCTCTTATTTCTTTTTTCTTTCCTTCTCAGTCAATACAAACCGACTTTTCATTGACGCTGTGTTTTTTTTCCATAACCTTTGAAAAAGTTTACATTTCATGATGTAATTTATTTTTCGAACATTTTCTGTATCGTTAAACCATCATTTTAAATTCAAAATCCCTGCCCTGAGAATGGGCGTCGAACTCAACTGGAACCGGAACTCAATTCAACTGGCTCGTCGAACTCAACTGAGTTATATAATCGTTCGACGCCCACTCGATCTTTGAAATCGAATGTTTAATCGTCATCAAGCGGAAATAACTGTCATGCAGTTCACAGGTCACTCTCTTCCGGTGCATCACTCTGTAGTGTACCATGGGAAATTTTTTTAGCTCGTCCCATTTCATCACCTAATTTCCGCCCACGCGATTTCCTCTCATAACTGCCATTAGAATGTGTCACTTCCTTCCGGTGCATCACCTTGAATGGCATTTTTGGCCGGGTCAAAAGGTCAAAACATAACAAATTTACATGTATTTTTTCCCGTTTAGAATATATACTCTATGAATACAATATCTACGGATCAGATTCTGTTAAGTAATTCATTCTATAAGTAAATAAGTAAAGTTGGCGACCGTAGTCGAGGGCTATTCGAAGGCTCCCTTTTCAATAGCTACAACACTGAGGTGTAAAGGAGGGCGCTACTCCTTTCCCTGGATTGCTCCACTTTACCCTTGATACGTACCTTATATTGCTGAGTGTTAAGCAAGGAGGTATCAAGTACCATTTTATGCCTTCTTAATTTATTTTTCTTGCTATTTTTCTGAAATCATCGAATTCAATCTTGAAATTTTCTTACCTACCGCTGTTTTTGATTTGATTTGGCTATTTTTTACCTAAAATAAATAACTCTTTAAACAAAAAAAACAAAAAAATAGTAGTAATCCAATTGGTGAACAAACTCTATTTTTGAAATCTTTCTTGATAGTAAATTTCCAGTTTGTGAAGAAATATTAAAAATGTCTACCATAGTTAGGAATTAATTATTTTGAAAATTTCAATTAGATCACCACTAATTTTTCTCTAATCTCTCCCGACATCTGTAATGATTTACTTTTTATCTTATTATTGCTGGTGAATTTAGCTATGAATAATACCTAATAATATCCGTTTGAATGTATTGTTTTCAGCACAAAAGTACAAAAAAGCTGGTTTCATTGATCGAGAAGAAAATCAACTTTCTATAAAATTAAACAAAACAAAATTAAACAAAAAACCCGAATACTTTTTCATTTTCGGTTTATTTAATTTTGTTTGATGCTGTTTGTTACCTGCACGTTTAATTTTGAGTGAATTAAAAATCATGTTATCAGGGTGTTGGAATTTTATTCTCTCTCAGCAAACTTTATAAAGAGATTCATTAAAAAATATAATGATTAACATTCTTATTTAATTTTCTCAATTCAATCAGCAGAAATAAGTGATTATATACTTCACACGCCTGAAATTATTTCTTTTCTTAAATGCTTTTTTTTCAATGAAATATTCATTTGCTATAATTAAATTTGAATGTTTGATGGTAATAAAGTTAAAAGAAAATTAATTTATTTTTACAGCATTTTTACTTTGATAAATTTTGCAAATTATGACCCCATTAATTACGAAAGTTCCCATTTAGTATCTTTTAGATCTATATATAAAAAAAAAATAAATGTAGGGTAGAAGACATGAATGCATACCTTTCCTAAAGTCATTAGAGACGAAATGAAATGCAGGCTCGTTTAGAATTAGAACGAATTCATTTTCTTTGAAGATAATCACTCTGCCACGAACTTCTCTTCCGCTTGCTATGAGTAAAATGGCAAGGTAACCGATCTAGGAGAAGGAAAGACTCTGAAATCAAAACCTGAGAAGCGTTGTTCGGAGAATCTATGGCACATTGAAGTGTCATTCTTTTATTATTAGCTTACCCTCAAAATATGCCTGGCTCAACAAAAGATCTCACCGCTATAAACAAATCAGCAGGGCATTCATTTAATAAGCTTCTGTCTCGTAAATGGTCACCAACGTGAAAGTCTCATGGAGAGATGAAGTCAACATTATGCTGTTTTTCTTTCCAATTACCTTGGCTCTTATGAGGTGAAGTTGCTAGCCTCATGCACCCACTCCAGGAATCAAATTCAGATTCCCTACCTCTTAGACTGGCTGCGTTACTAAGGCTAAAGAGTCCAGACTGTTCTACAATTTATTCGTAACAAGGTGTTGGGGTGGGGGAGAAAGATTCATGACTTTGCCAAAGTTATTGGCGTAAAGTGAAATGCAAACAACCCTGTCTAGGATTTGAACCCTGCTTGTCGAATTTATTTCCTACGACGATAACCGTTGTGTTAAAGTGCACTACCTCTATAGATTTTTTTAAATTATGAATGAATTAATGAATGAAAAATACAATGATGGCGCTTTATGTACTTTTAAATTTCCATATAAGCAATCTGGATACTTTAATTATTGAAAATCTAGCGTAGCTTTTCATTACTCAGTGAATGGTCATAGTAAAGCGGTTCCAGTTCATATTTCAAATGATTCGTTAGTTTTGTATATAGGAGAAGGAACGAAATATTTCAGCAATGAGGTCGCCTACAAGATTTAATATATTTTTAAGACTTTGACAGGTACCAAGTTACTATAGATTTTTATAGGTTTGAAAGACTTACGATCAAACCATGAACGAACTTTTTTAGATTGGCACAGAACCACAAATGTGGTGGTTATCAACTGAGGATCAAACTCAATGCACAGTAATAAGGATCAACTAACGTAAAACATTAACCATTACCCAATGGCGAAACATCCAAAATATTTACCGAATCGGAAAAGAAAACCTTAACAATTGTTCTAATATAATCGGAATGGTGCAAGCATATCATCTAAAAAAAAAAAAACAAAAAAAAAAAAACACAGATACTCGTTGATACTCGGAAAGTAAGATAAAAGAGATATTTTCTTGAAATAATCCTGATGCGTATTTTAGTAAGGTTTTTCCATACAAAGACATGAACATAGCAAAAATACACATTAAAATGAATTTTAACACACACACACACATAAACACACACACACATATACATATATATAATACTATTCTTGGTCTTCAATATACTTATTCCTATGAGTGTTCCACTGGTCGTATGATCTTTGAAACCTCCTGTTTGATACGGTGTGAAGCTGCGGTATTATATTTCTTTTAATGTCTTCTACTTCTGACAAGATTACCTTTGTGATTTAGGAAATTAAAAAAAGTCGTATAGCGTTAATTCTGTGGTAATAGAGGTGTTGCTGCACTTTTATAATTCCTTGTTTTGCCAAAAATAATTTTATTCAAAAAGTATCAATACATGAAAAATGAATAAAAATTGTTAAAAAAAACAAACTTGGTTATGGTTATTAACAACGTGCGCACGCACACGCACACATACACGCACACAATTAGAAAGACACATCTTATAGAAGCGGCATGACATCATCAGTGATGTTCTAGCATTCCTTCAGAGCATTTAGATCTTTCAACAACGGTTCCCTTTACCTAGGTGAGCCTGACGGGATTGATCACTTCCAAGCATATTTCCCAGCTGTGATAATCCACACACACACACACACACACACACACACACACACATATATATATATATATATATATATATATATATATATATATTTTGAATAATAAAGACACATTTTGTCTATATAATTTTATTAGGATCTGTTCAAGTGTCCTGATTAGTGTCTTCGTTTCAGACTGGAAGTGGTGGATGATTTTATCAAAATTGTCCTGGGCGCTTCCGGACCTTTCAAAGGTTATCATCAGGGGTGGCATGCATGTATAAAGAGTGTTTTTAAAGTGTTTTTAAAGTTTTTTAGGTTTTTTATAACGTAACAAAATAAGAAGTTCAGTGGAGGGAAGAGTTATTGGAAATGATCAAATAATTAAACTATTTCCCCTCCACTGAACCTCTTGATAGGAAAAACGTCGTATATATGTTCAAATGTATTTTGGGAGACCGTGTCTCCAAAGAAAATAATTAGTATGTTGGTCTTACCACTACAACTCTTTCTAGACGGATTACGATGGACCTTAATGATTCTAGCTTCATAGCCTTACATCTTAAAACCCATTCTATTCCCATATCCAAATTTCGAAAAATTCTAGTTGAAAACACCATTATAATAGCACACGAAATAAATAACCTACGACTACAAATCCTAGAAACCCTACATTTAAAAACAAAAAAAACCTAAAATTGATAGAATTAATTTTGAAAATAGCGACAATGTTTTGAAATGCCTTTATTTTATATATATATATATATATATATATATATATATATATATATATATATATTTCTTGATAGTATTCTATTTCCGTTGATAGCGTTCTGTTCTTAAACTCATGAGCATATCAGTTTTATCCAACTTTGCGATTACGTAATTTTGTTATGTTATAAAAAACTTTAAAAAACTTTAAAAACTCTTTAAAAACATTCTTTATACATGCAAGCAACCCCTGGTGATGACCAATGAAAGGTTCGAAAGCGCTCGGGACAATTTTGGTAAATTCATCCACTAATTCCAACCTGAAACTTAGACACTTATCAGGAAACTTGAAAGGATCTATATAAAATCATATAGACACAATGTGTCTTTATTATTTAATCAAACATGGTTTAATGGAAGACTTCTGCCCAACCACACACACACACACACACACACACACATATATATATATATATATATGATATATAAAATTTCGCTGTCATCATCAATAGGTACTTCTAAGTCCTCGAGACTGCATCCAATGTCCACACAGAGCTGATGTATGTAAATTTATGCTGGTCGACTAACACTTAGAGAAAATCGCTTATGAGTTCATTCTTACTTTTCAAGCCATTACCAGCATGTCATCGTCTAACTTGCATAGTTTATGAGACGGAAGGCAAGTGACCGTACAGATGCTATTTTGTGAGGTGCTGCTTCCTAGATTTGTTCAAAATAGCATGTTGCGTTCTCGTGTCATTACCATCTAGCTTTTTCTTGATGCTTTTCCTTAGCGTCCACGAAGTTAATCGATATAGCAGTATTGACCCAGCTGTAGCTTGGAAGATATCTCGTTTTATTTCATCAGATATATCAGATTTCCATAAAGCCCAGTCAGTTTGGGGTATAGAATACACCGACAGCAATTCTGCAGAGGGGTAAGACTCCCCCAACGCGTGTCCCTGGATTTGATGCTAAACAATCTGATGATGAGATTCCAGTAATGCTAGAGCTTTGGGGAATGCGGAGTAACCCTTCATTGCCATCACTCCCAGTTCCACCCAGGCCCAAAGTCGTTGCACATGGCAGGGTCCTATCGATGGGTTAAACAGAACTGTTTGATATTTAAACTGAGAGCAAACAAAAGATTTATGCTAAATTGAATTGATTGAAAGAGAACTGATTTGATCATTTAACTGCGTGTAAATAAATGACTGATGTTGAAAGGAATTGTGAGTGATACATACGAATGCTTGGAACCATTTAACTCTGCAAACGAATTAATAATAAATCATATTTGCATATCAATTTAAATATGTGCAAACAAATAACTTATGTCACACTGTTACTGTTACATAGCAATACTTGAAACCACTTAACTGTGTGCAAGCAAAAGATCAATAGTAAAAAGAAATATTCATATTTGATAGAAATACATGAAACAATTTAACTGTATACAAAATGATCATTAAATAAGTTTACAGACTTTTTTCGTATGGGCACTTTTATTGATAGTACACACATGAAACTCTAGTCCCTTTCGAAGTAATCTCCTCTGGATGCAATGCACTTGTACCGTTCCAACAACTCTGGCAAGCCCCATGGGAGTCCTCTTGTCTGAGTGTGTTAATGACCTTCGTCACAGTCTCTTTCATCTCCTCAATTGTCTCATAACGACAGCCTCTGAGCTTAGAGAATAAGCAAAAGTCACAGGGAGCAAGGTCTTGACTATAAGGAGGCTGAGGAACTGTCTTGATGCCCATCTTGGTCAAATAGTCTGTGATAAGGATGGAGTTATGGAGTGGTGCATTGTCCTGGTGGAAATGCCACTGACCCGATTTGATGAGTGCTGGCCTATTCTGAGGGAATCTCTTCCTGAACTCCCTGAAAACGTCAACATAGTAACCCTAAGCCTCACCATTTGGCCAACCAACTCTGATGTTCTGACTTCTTTACTCCTCCCACACCTCTCATCATCACTCACAGATTCCCTGCCTTCCTTGAATATCTTATACCACCCAAAAACTGATGCTCGATTCATGCAAGATGGTCGAAAAGTAGTCTGAAGCATTCCATACGTTTCTGTGGCATTTTTTCCAAGTTTAAAACAATTTTATTGCATATCGTTCTTGTAAAGTGTCCTCTCGTCCAGATTGCATTTTTGAAATTCACCAGCTGTGACAATCAGGCTTTAGTAGGGTGTATTCCAATTGCTGCTGTAGCTGTTCATTTGAACCTGAAATCATAAAAATTGGTCAGTCATCTCATAAGATGTATAGATTATTTGTCGCTGCCTCCCACCAGACAGGACTTGACACAAGGTCAAAAGCCCGAAGGCCGATTAAAGTGGGGATAAAGGGGAGGGGAAGGTCGGGAACGAGCCGAGACTCGAACCCTGCTGGTCTGAGCTGCTCATCGACCCACTAAGTGCAATGTGGGTCTAATGAGGCAAAGAGTTTCACAGATCCAAATTTGGATCCGGGCACGTATGCCGGATTATGGTTTGAACTAGACAGCAAGGTCTAGTGCCTTACATAGGGGACAGAGGATGCAGCTCGCCTACCCGAAGGTGGCCCGGCTGAAGTTGGGGGCCATTCGGCCTCGAATCTGCCATTGATTTCGATCATCCATCCAAAAGTCCGAGAAGCGATCTTTCACTAGATGAGATGTTGCTGCTGAAGTATATGAGATGGTCTACTAATTTTCGAAGCTTGCCACTAAGAAATAAAATGGCTCCTTCTTGTTTAGAACATGTAAACTCTGTTTTATTGACGTTTATGCTAAGACCAATGTTTTCCGCTGGTTGTCCAGGCTATGCAGTAAGAA
>OY757919.1:66275213-66277713 GCA_963585895.1 Sepioteuthis lessoniana
ACAATGCATATGGAACAAGTGTTTAATTTCAGGCTTCTACACACTGCATTTTTTACAGCAAAATGGCCGTAAGGTGTCAGGATGTAAAAGGCTTGAGACCAGAGAGAGAGAGAGAGAGAGAGAGAGAGAGAGAGAGAGAGAGAGAGAGAGAGAGATTTACATAGAAAAAACCGTCTAAATAAAGAAATGAATAGATTGCTACATGTGCTTAACACCGGCTCATTGGTCCGGTATTCAGAGTGTTCACCAATGGCCCGGTAGACCGGGGTTCAATTCCAGGTCGAGTCATACCAAAGATTCAAAAGTGGTACTTGCTGCCGCCTTGCTTAACACTCAGCATTATAAGGTACGGATCAAGGGTAAAGTGGAGCAATTCAGGGAAAAGAGTAGCGCTCTCCCCTACACTTCAGTGTAGTAGCTATTGAAAAGGGAACCTTCGAATCACCCTCGACTACTAACATGTGCTTTGATATTGAATTCCCGATTCCTAATAATAAGGCAAACTGTCTATGATAAGGATTTTGCAAACAAATGGAATTGTTCCTGGATAATATTTATTAGTGATAACTTTTACCATTTAGTAAAAACATTCCAGTTCTCAGTGGTGAAAGATACAAAGAAGTTATTTTCTTTGTTAGTATTAGATAAACCAGAAACAAACAATTGATATGCATTTATTCTAGAATAAGAGGAAAAAATAACGTTGTTCATAATGATAAAAGTATAATTTTTTTATTTCATTTAAGCGTATCAATTAAAAAAATTATTGGCTACACTGAAACTATTCTTATAATTCAATTCTGTCTTGATATTTTTGAGAACACCTTATATATATATATATATATATATATATATATATATATATATATATATATATATATGCACATATATCTTTAAGAAAAAACCAAAGACCGGTTAATTTAGGATTATAAATTTATTTCCATCCTGTTTTTCAGTTTCTGGTGTAAACCAAAAACACGAAGAAAAATATAACAGGACTTCTTACTCCCAACACTGGTTTAACTGGACCGAATACTACTACTATATATATATATATATATATATATATATATATATACATATACATGTACTCGAACCCAGTTGGCTGGGGCTATAGAATATACCGACTGTATCTCTACGGAGGGGTAAGACACCCCCACAACGTTTGCTGAATGTGACACAAAACCAGCCTTGGAGCTTTAGGGAATTCGGAAAACCCCTTTATTTCTATTGCTTCCAGGTTCACTCTGGCTCCGGAGTGGTAGCACCTTATGGATCCTATCTATGGGTCGAATATAACTGTTTGATATTTAAACTCTGTGCAAATAAATGACTTGTTGTTGGAAGTAGAACTGTTTGACCATTTAACTGTGCGTAAACAAATGACTGATTTTTAATTGAACTGTTTGTGACACATAGCAATACTTGGAACCATTTAACGTGAGCAAATAAAACTATTAGTGTGGAATACTTGAGACCATTTACCTGAGTGCAAGTTAGAATTATTGGTATTACATAGCAATACTTGCAACCATTATTCTCTGTGCACATGAAGGAATAAAGTTGAATTGAGTAATAAGTGTAAAATAGTTATACTTAAAACCACTTCACTGTGTACAAACAAGGGATTATTATTATGGAAATATTTGTGTTTGATCGCCATAAATGAAACAATTTTACTGAGTAAAAACAATAGCAATACACATGAGCAGACAAATTAGCTCTAACTCACTTGCTTATAAATCATATATGTATTTTCATTTAAAAATGTCCATGTGTCAAGAAAAGAAGGAGGATAGGACTCTCCAGCATTGAAGATAGCATCGACACATAGAAAAGACGACTCTAAGACTACATAAAAAAAGATTAGAGAAAGGCTAATTACAGCGACCAGAAAAAACAAAACAAAAAACAACACAAGGATCAGCAGAACAAAAAACAAAAACAAAAAAAAGCAAAAAAACTAGGAGATAAAATGAGAAGAAAAACAACTGTATGGATATTTCAAGCGACAAACAAGCGAAATATCACACGAGAAGTCTTGGAGATGGCTAAGAAAGGGAAACCTTAAGAGAGAAGCTGAATCTCTTCTAATAGCAGCACAAAACAACGACATAAGGTCCAACTACGCTAAAGTAAAAATAAGTTAGAAAAGTTGGCGACCTTAGTTGAGGGTGACCCCAAGGCTCTCTTTTCAATAGCTACTACACCTCGGTGTAGGGGAGGGGGTGACTCCATTTCCTGGATTGCTCCAATTTACTGTTGATCCTTACCTTATAATGCTGAGTGTTAAGCAAGGTGGCAACAAGTACCATTTTTTGAGTCTTTGGTATGGGATTGAACCCTGGTCTCCTGGACCATTGGCAAACACTTTATTCATTAGGCCAATGGCCCGGTTAAGTAAGACGTAAAAAATAGCAAGTGTAGATTATGTGGGGAAAGACGAAACAATAAATCAATAATAAGTGAAAGCTGCAAATTAACCCAAAAAGAGTGTAAG
>OY757919.1:66282713-66322713 GCA_963585895.1 Sepioteuthis lessoniana
CCTAGACAGGTTGTATAACCTAGTCAAAAGAATATAGTTTCTTCTACTATATACTCATAGCTGGATGGTTTTATGGAATTTATATATATATATATATATATATATATGTGTGTGTGTGTGTGTGTGTGTGTGTGTGTATGTGTGTGTGTAATGGATAGATAGATAGATAGAAACATATATGCCTGCTAATGCATATTTCTCCATGTTATATATATATATATATATATATATATTGTTTAAAATAGAACTGTTAAATATATATATATATATATATATATATATATATATTATGCACATTTTCCTGATAAAATAGGAAGTTGTAATTAAGGTTAAAAATCTAGTCATAGATATAATAACTGTCTTGTGTACATTATTTTATATCTTATAGTCATTTCTAGAAAAAAACTAGGAACATTAATATTCACACATATACAACTATACACACATATGGACTTATATAAATATCCGCATTGCACACTTACATGCATAGATAAATATAAAGTCACGCATCCAGGCATGACCTCTATATTGTGATATATGCAATTATAAATATATATATAATAAAAGTAAAGTTGACGACCTTAGTTGAGGGTGATCCAAAGGATCCTTTTTCTATAGTTACAACATCGAGGTGTAGGAGAGGGCGCTACTCCTCTCCCTGGATTGCTCCACTTTATCCTTGATCCTCACCTTATAATGCTGAGTGTTAAGCAAGGTAGCATCAAGTACCAATTTTTATAGTCTTTGGTATGACTCGACCTGGGATTGAACCCCGGTCTCCCGGACCATTGGTAAACACTGTACTCATTATATATATATATATATATATATATATATACTTTTAGTGGATCTGTTCGGAACAGTGTCCGATATGTAGAAGAATAGAGACTAAAGATTGTTTTGTACTAATCTGTCAACGGTGAGGTGTCTATTTGCTTTGAAAATCATCATTTAATATTCTGTTCTTAGAACCCGATAACTAGCACCGCAGGTATTTCAGCCACTGAATTGTTTTACAAGGGTCGACTAAAAAATTCATAGGATGACCAAGATACTCTCATGAACTGTGAACAAATGAGGCTTATTTTTCAAGCATAATCACTCGTGCGATCCATATAATTTTTCCGTCGGTATTGCAATGCTTGGATCCCATTGGTTAAAAATCATCAACAGAAAGTAAATGGAGGTGCCCGTGGTGTAGTCGTTATCGTCGTAGGAAATGGACACGGCGATACGAGTTCAAATCCTGGACGAGACTGATTGCATTTCACATAGCACTAATACCCTTGGGAAAGGTATGAATCCAATTATTCTCCCTCCAGCTATGGGCAAATAGTAGGACAGACTAGGTTCTTCAGCCTTGGTGAGGCAACTAGTCTAGGAGAAGGAAAACTCTGAATTCAAACCTGCTAAACTCCGCTTAAAAATTGACCTTGAGTCATATCCTGCCCGAGCGGAGGGGTTGGGTAAATAGGATCAACAGAAAGTAAAAAGGAATCAAATAAAGAAAGAACAAATAGAATATAAAAGAAAGAAAGTAGAAAAAAAGAAAGAAAGTAGAAAGAAAGAAAGAAAGAAGATAAAGGGAAAAAGAAAAGAAAAAGAAAACAAGAAATTATTAAAAGAAAGAAAGACGATTAAAAGGAGAAAGAATGGAATAGTTTCAGTTTGTTTTTTAATGGCATATCAACCTTTGTAGATTATTCAATGCCAAATCCATCGTTCTAGAAGAACACTGGTGGTACTATTTAATCCATAGCTGGCAGAATAAGGGGGTTCATACCTTTCCCAAGGGTATTTGTCCGAAAGTCAACGTAAAGCGAAACTGGAGTTCAAAATCACTTACCTACATTTCTACCGTCTATTGTTTTAACCATTACACCACGAGGACATCCCCAATAAAGAAGTAAATAAAAAGAAATAAAGGAAAGATTGACAAAACGACTGAAAGTAAAAAGGAATCAAAGAAAGAAAGAAAGAAAGAAAGAAAGAAAGAAAGAAAGAAAGAAAGAAAAAAGAAAAAGGATAATAAAGAACGAATCAAAGATGGAAGAAAGAAAGTAATAAAGAAAGAAAGAAAACGGAAAGAAAGAAAATAAAAAGAACAAAATGAAAGAACGAAAGTAGAAAAAGAAAATAATGAAGAAAGATGAACCGAATATTTGACAAATTATAGGAATTCTTCTTTATTTGGTATTTTGATCGGTTTGTTCTCCGACCTTTTATCTTTCAATAGGCGTTTTTGTTCGGTGCACAATTTTTTGTTGGTTTGATAGTAATATTTAATTAATAGGATAATGCGTACTGCCTCAAAGTGAACTGGCTAATAACAATCTCATCACAAGAGAAAATTCAAGTTGAAACATTTACCCGCCTAAATGACCCCCCCCTCCAAACAAAACAAAGATAATGATAATCATTTATTGAAAATTATCAATTATCGTCTTAAATTAATAATACTCAGAAAAAAAACATTGAAAGAACTAGAAAAAAAAATGCCAAAAAAAAAACAGACAAGGAAAGATCACAAAATGAGAATTTTAAACCGAAAAAAGAAAAAAAAGAGATAAGGTTTCACAAATGTAGAATTAAAAAAAATAACATGAAGAGAAAGTGGTTCAAGGCGAATTAAGAAAGAAAAAAAGAAAAGAAAGGAAAAAAGGAAATGAATATGAGATTTTACAGTTGAAGAATAAAAAAAAAAACGAAAAATCCTCATAAAAAATATCATATCAAGGACAACTGCCAACTTTCTTTCCTTCTTCCTTTCCTTCTTACTTTCCTTAGACACCTATAGACTCCTTGAGGAACGTAGGATCGCAATCACATCACATCGGTGACACTGCTACCGTTTAAGTTATGAATAAGTTTTTATGAGATAGATTTACTATTCTTACGCTCCGTTTTTGAATTCAGGGTTTTTTTCTTCTCCTACATTGGCTGCCTCCATGCAAAACCAAAGAATCGTGTGTGCTTCAATATCAATTCGTAGCTGGAGGGTCGATGAAATATATTCAAAGGAACAACTTAAACAAAATCAGATGTTTCTCAAGATATATGTATTTAACCCATGAGCACAAATCCCAATTTTAAGCGGAGTAAAGCTTGTTTAAATTCAGAGATTTCGTTTTCCTTTACTACTTGCCTAATCAAAGCTTCTCAACTATTTATTCTTGGCTCGTGAGATACATATTGATTCGTGTCTTAGGTAAAGACTTTAGCTCCAAGTGAAATGCAGTCTCGTCCAGGATTTGAAATCGGATCACCGATTTCATTTCTTGTGACGATAACTATGACGCTCAACGCGCTTCCATCCGGCCCAACTATTTAACCATGACTTAAGTAGAGTTCGCAGTAGGACCTGCAACTACAGATGATTATGATTGACCTGAGTTCAATTCGAACAAAAAATCCATAATTTCGGCCATGGGTCATACTTAGCTAACGTAAGGATATCCCCAATGAAATGCTACAAATATCGCAGGAGAAAAATTAAACCTAGTGGATAGAGTGTACGCCAAATGCTCGGGACACCAGGGTACAATTCCAGGTCGAGTCATACCAAAGACTCAAAAAATGGTACTTGATGCCACATTGCTTAACACTCAGCGTTTTAAGGTACTATCAACGGTTAAGTGGAGCAATCCAGGGAAAGGAGTTGCACCCTCTCCTACATCTCGGTGTCGAAGCAATTGAAAAGGAAACCTTTGGGTCGCCTTCGACTACCGTCGACAACTTTACTTTTTCTTATATTTTAATACAAATAATTTATATGCTTTCTAGTTACTATTTCAATTTAATGATAAAATCATTTGTTAGCATTACTGTAATATAATCTACAATACGTATCTAATACAAATAATTATTTGGTTTCAAGTAATTATTTCTATTTACTGATAGTCATTTGTCTGCACACAGTTATGTATTTAAAGTGAATAGTGATTACTAAACAGTTGTATTTTTGAAACTATTCTTAATGCAAATAATTTACTAATACATGGCATGAAAGTATTTCTATCGCATGAGAATAATTTGCCCACAGTTATATAGTTTCAAGAATTCCATACTAATATCTCATACTAATAAATTTCATTTGACCCATAGATAAGACTCTAATTAGTACTACCACTTTATGTAAGACTGAATCTGGAAGTAATGGCAACGAGTGAGTATTCTAGACTCCTTTGAGCTCTAGAAATGGAGCCTTACCATCAGATGGAGAGTAGGGAGAACTGATGGATTCATACCTTTTTCAATAGCATTAGCTTGAAGTGAAACGTGAACCATCTCGTCCTGAGTTTGAACTCGGGTCGACGATTCCATTTTCTAAGATGATAATTTTGAGAACGTGGTGTAAAAGTTAGTGGGTTAGGCTAGCAGACTATTGTTTGAGGGTTCGGTTCTCACTGAGTGCTAGTGGCCTTGTACTTCTTTAATTTAAAGCAATTAAATGACAAGTGTAGGTACTTTAAGTGATATAATGTTCAGCAAGATGGGCTAGGAGAAATGTTAGTATGTCTGATCCTCACTGAGTGCTCTTACAATTGGCCTTGTGCCTAACTAAACTTGACAATATCAAAATCTGCATACGAAACAAAAGAATATATGAAGGAAAGAAAAAAGGGTTGAAATTTTCTTTTCGTAATGAGTAACTTTTGGGTATTTGAAAATATCGAAAAAGAATCAAGTTTGAAAATTGAATCTGACTTGATTAGAATGAAGCAGGCGTATCATATTTCCCTCTTTACTTTTTTTTTTTTTTTTTAATTTTATCCTTTTTCTTTTGAATTTAACTGATAAATGCATCTCAGATTATCAACTACAATAATCTTTAATAAGCGCACGCTTCATCTCTGAGTTCACTCGGTGCAATTTTTTTCTTTCTTTTTTTTTTTAATTTTTATTTTTTAGCCTACATTCCTTTCAACAATGACGGCTGTAATTCTCTTTTGAATCATGGCAGAACCGAAATCTAATCTAGAATCTTCTTTCTCTTCTCACGTTCACCAGAACCTTTCTCTTTCTATTCACCTTCTTCTTCTTCTTCTTCTTCTTCTTCTTTCTCCCTCCTCCTCTTCTTCTTTTGTAATATCTTTGAGTATCTATATCACTGATGTTTACTAAGCCAAGACTAGTCTGACACAAGTTTACAACAGTGCAGCGCTTGGAAGCGCGATTAACATAACAATTATCGTTGTAGGAAATGGAATTGGCGATCCGAGTTCAAATCCTAGACTTATATTTAGTTTTTTTCTCTATGTAATTTGTAGGTGTTTTCAGTTAAAATTTTTCTGTATTTCATGGGGGGGGGGCGAATGTGTTTTGAGGTGTTGAGAGATGGAACTACTGTCAAAAGTTTCGGTGTTATACGTCTCGACAGAGTTGTTGTCGCAAGGCTTATATTAGTACTTACTTTATTGGAGGAGCATTTTCCTAGAGGACACTTAATTGGTTTGGTTTGATTTGGTTTTATGGCACATCAACCATTGTATGATATTAATGCCAAATTCATATTTATACATATAAACAGTTCTATTTCAAACAATTCAGGTTAGAATAAATATAGTTTCTTGTTTACAGACAGTTAAATTTCAAAACAGTTCTATTTCAAATAGTTCAATTTAGGATAAGTGCACAGTTTCAATGTCAAAAAACAGTTCCATTTCAAACAATTCAGGTTAACATTGGTACACATACTTCTATTTGACCCATAGATAGGACCCTATCAGGTGCTAACATTCCGGGACAGAGTGGACCTGGGAGCGAAGG
Source organism: Sepioteuthis lessoniana (assembly GCA_963585895.1). NCBI lineage: Eukaryota > Metazoa > Mollusca > Cephalopoda > Myopsida > Loliginidae > Sepioteuthis > Sepioteuthis lessoniana. Next base: position 66,288,483 of record OY757919.1, read on the forward strand.
CAATAAAGGGGTACTCTGCATTCCTCAAAGCTCCAGCATTACTGGAACCTCACCATCAGATTGTTTAGTTTCATATCTAGGACATGCGTTAGCAGGGTGGGTCTTACCTCGCTTTAGAGAAGTAGTCGGAGTACTTTACAGCCCCAGCCGACTGGACAAAGTGGACACTTAAACTGGTACACTACATTGGTCGTACAAAACTAGCGGGAGAGAAGTTATAGTAAATGATGAGGTGAGTTGTACTGAATTTAGGATAATATATGATGGCTTTTTATATAACTCCAAATTCTTCAAGTTCTCTATATAAAGATTAACAAGATCTCTTTATAAAGATCAACCACGAATATAGCAACCACATTCTGAAATACCACAACCACATTTCCTGCCAATTATTCCGCTTACCTCTTGTCATATTCTTTTTTTCCGTAGATTTCTCTTCCACTTGTTCTTTCCTCAATCTCTCTATAAATGTATATGACTCGTCATTTTGCTTTTCATTTCTTTATTCACTATTCCAAAGATGGTTTCAATTGGGCAGAAAGGATAAGTAAGAATACAGCACAGTCATAAGTTGGTGACACCCAACAATTTAACGACTGATATGAGGCCTTGAACGGATCAAAGATAGAATAGGTAGGCACAAATTTTATGTCTTAATTAATCATATATATATTGTTACGCTGCCATGTGCCCAGCGGGCTTGAAGGGTGCCAAGTCCACCAGTTAAAGCCGGGCACAGACGTTGGCTGTGGTCTGCCGAACGCTATTTAGTGTCACAGATATCACCAATTCCCAAGTGGAACCACATTTTAAAGCTACTAGGCGAGTTCTAGATGAATTATTAAAAGTCTACACAGCTAACTGGCAAGTTTTACCCCTCAAATACAAAGTCTTCGACAAACACAATTCTTCCACAAGAAAAATAATGACCCTGAATTGCTGTGTTTTGGTGAACAAGATTAATAACAATATTCCTTTATTGAATAAAAGAAAGAAACAAAGACAAAACAATTCAGGTAGAAGTCAGGAGCGAGAAAGTCTTTCTGTATCTCGGAAGGAGCCTCCACTAAAATATCCGTATCATGGACTAAGCCCACCTAAAATATCTTTATCCGGACGGGTCAGCGTAAAATATCTATTAATTTCGGAAGGTGAGAAGGTAATTTGATAACGATAGGCACGGTCCGCTTTCCTGCAGACGATAAGATTTAATGGCAGAGCTCGCTCCAAATCTCAAGTTTATCTTTTTAGTTTGAATATAGCAGGATAAAGTCGAATACATTTAAATTGTATGGTCACTTACTTGAGTTTTTGTAGATTTTCTTCGCTCCCCTTTTTCCTCTCGTTATTGGTTTCCATACCACGTTGGTAAAATGATATACGTCTTATTTCAAATAAGACCAAGATTAATAATTGTTCCTCTTCTAGTGGGCAAGTCTTTTCTTCGGGTTTTCATTTAACGAAGCTTACCATACCTCGGAGTGCCGAGTTCATTCAGAGGATAAGCTTCTTCTTTTCTCTGCGTTCTCTGCGCGGCATTATTTTGGAATTTGGGTTTCTTTCATATCCAAAATTATGTTCTTGGTTTTTTAACAAGCAAAGGCAACTCCTTGTGCGTCTTCATTCTTTGACAACCACATAGCAACTCTTATGCGTCATCACCCTGTGATGAATGAATGGTAACTAACTTATTTTCCGTAGCTTGAAAATTCACCACGTGTTGATTTTTTTGACGGGCTCTTCCTCGGTACCAAATATAGTCAGTGGTTTGCTTCTCCGCTGACGCACACATGGCTAATAGAGAGTGAGGTCCTTCTATGCCTATCTCACCTTGTAATGATAGAGAGGGTGGGAGAGAGAGATAGCCTCTCCCACTACCTCTATCCTGTAATTCTTGCTTACTACTATCGTCCGCTGATGGTCAAATGTATTACGGTGTCATATTTCCTTGTCACAATATATATATATATATATATATAAACCTAGAATGATGGCAGCTACATTTAACGGAAACCCCAGAGCAACAATCATCTCATGCTACAGCCCCACCAATGTTAGTGAAGAAACTGAACTAGTCACCTTCTACGATGATTTATCCTCATTAGTGCGTAGCATCCCGAAACACAACATGTTAGTCATTGGCGGAGACATGAATGCCCAAATCGGGAAAAACGGAAACAACAAATACAGCCTCCACAACACGTCAAATAGAAATGGGCAACATCTAACAGATTTCATGATAGAAAATAGATTAGCATGCCTCAATACAAACTACCAAAAAAGAGAGGGCAAACTATGGACATACACATACGCAAACAATACTAAAGCTCAGATAGACTACGTCCTTATAAACAAGAAATGGAAAAATAGTGCATTGAATTGCGAGGCATACTCCTCTTTTGAGGGTGTGTCCACCGATCACCGAATAGTCACGGCGAAAATACGGTTAAGCCTACGAAAAAACGCCAAACGAACAGCGACCACCAAACACTATGACTGGGCCCTATTAAACAACAAAGATATAAGAGATAAATACGTATTAGAATTAAGAAACAGATTCGAAACACTACAAGAAAAGACGGAAAAAGTACACTAAACGACGAATATGAAAATTTCGTCAATGCACACCTCGAGGCAGCAGCAAAATACATTCCAACAAAAATTAAAACTAAATATAGAGTCCCATGGGAAACTTTAGTGGTGAGAGAAAAACGTGCACTAGTGAAAACAGCCTCCAAAAACTATCGAAAAAACCCAACAAACACACATGCCTTAAAACTAAAAACGGCACAATATCAATTAGCAGGCATATACATAAAGGAACAGACAGAATACATTCAAAATCAGATAGATAAGATTAGAGACTCGGTGGATAATAGACAATCTAGAATAGCCTGGCAAACAATAAACGAAGTGAGTAGAAGAAAGGACACAGCCAAAGCAAAGCTGAAAGCAGCAAACCAACAAGAAAGAATAAAACTGTGGAAACAGCACTTCGAAAACTTACTTGGAAACCCACCAAAAATAACGCATGAACCAATCACCAGAATAATTAGCAAACAATTAGACATTAAACTAGGACCGTTCACACAAGAAGAACTCGACTCGGTTCTCAGAAAAATTAAAAATAGGAAAGCTGCAGGGCTGGACTAAATTCCCCCGGAAGTATGGAAGACCAGACAATTCGACGACATACTGCTCCGCCACTACAACGCAGTATACAATCAAAATCCGATAGATAGATGGATGAAGGGATGCATACTCCCCTTCCCTAAAAAGGGGGACCTCGGATTAGCCAAAAACCTACCGAGGCATAACACTTACATCCATAGCTGCCAAAATCTACAATGCCCTACTACGAAACCGAATAGAACCCAAAATCGACAACATACTTAGAAAAAACCAAAATGGCTTCCGAAGAAATAGATCCACGACCTCACAAATATTAACCATCCGCAGAATCCTTGAAGGTGTACGGGCAAAGAACCTACAAGCGACATTAATATTTGTCGACTTTACCAAGGCTTTCGACTCCATTCACAGAGGAAAGATGGAACAAATCCTACTAGCGTACGGCATACCTAAAGAAACCGTAGCGGCAATAACGATTCTCTATAGAAACATTAAAGTAAAAGTACGATCACCGGATGGAGACACAGAATACTTTGACATTGTAGCAGGAGTACTACAAGGGGACACGCTGGCCCCGTACCTCTTTATCATTTGTCTAGACTACGTACTTAGAACATCGATTGACAAAATCAAAGAGAATGGCTTTGAACTGACGAAGAAAAGAAGCAGAAGGTACCCCGCAACAACAATTACCGACGCCGACTACGCCGATGACATAGCGATACTGGCAAATACACCTGACCAAGCCGAAACACTTCTGCATAGTTTGGAACGAGCAGCAGCAAGCATAGGCCTCTATGTTAATGCACACAAAACGGAATATATGTGCTATAACCAAACGGGGTACATCTCCACTCTAGAAGGAACCCCACTTAAACTAGTAGACAAATTCACGTACCTAGGAAGCAGCGTCGAATCAACCGAAAAGGACATCGAAACGAGGTTAACGAAAGCATGGACAGCTATCAATAGGCTATCGATTATATGGAAATCAGACCTAACCGATAAAATGAAACGCAGTTTCTTCCAGGCAGCGGTCACATCGATACTGCTATATGGATGCACTACATGGACGCTTACAAAACAGCTGGAGAAGAAGCTAGATGGCAATTACACAAGAATGCTGCGTGCAATCCTGAACAAGTCCTGGCAGCAACACCCCACAAGACACCAACTGTACGGCCACCTGCCCCCTATCACGAAAACTATTCAAGTTAGACGAACCAGACACGCAGGACACTGCTGGAGAAGCAGAGATGAACTCATAAGAGATGTACTCTTATGGATCCCCACACATGGCCGCGCAAAAGCAGGACGACCAGCTCGAACGTACATTCAGCAACTATGTGAGGATACAGGATGTTGTCCTGAAGACCTACCTAGGGTGATGAACGACAGGGAGGAGTGGCGAGAGAGGGTCAGGGATATCCGGGCTACCAGCGCGATATGATGATATACCCTTAGGAAAGCTATGCATCCTAGTATTCTCTCTCCAATTTGACGTAAGTAGTAGAGTAGATTGACATTTTTAAGCTTGATGTGGCAACTGGTCTAGGAGAAGGAAAACTGTAAATTCAAACCGATTAACTCCGCTTTAAAAATTGTTCTAGAATCACATCCTGCACCAGGCGAATGTTTTGTTAAGTAGACACACACACACACACACACACACACACACACACACATGTATATATATATATGTATATAATTGGTCACATTAACATAATAGATTTATTTCCATCCTGTTAAAAGCATTGATATGAATCAATGCTCTAAAAGATTAACAAGACTTCTTCAGATCAAACAAGAAATGGATTAAAATACATTTATTTCACATTTACAACCAGACTAAGACAAAAAAAAACCTTATTTCTCCTATGTATTAAAGCAAGCCTAAACCTTTAAGTAACAATAAGTATCAAATTATTATTGTAAAACAACGTCCTTTTTTTAACATTAATGTTAATAGTGGTAAAACCTTCCAAATTACAATAATTGAGTAAAAATCACTAATATAAATTCAAATTCCAATTCATTTGATAAATCATAGTTATTCCATTTCTGTTTATTTATTTATTTATTCACTTATTTTTCAAAATAGTCTAAATTTATTTTTATACCCACATCTTGCTATTAAATCACATCACTGATTTAATAGGTTACCAGGATCAAAGTATAACATAATTTATATCTTTTCTTCCACACACAAATTACACCTACCATCAAAGCAGCTAGAAGTAGTAGATCTTTTCAATATTCTCCATAATTTAGACTATTTTCAAAAATAAGTGAATAGATAAATAAATAAATAATTTGATACTTATTGTTACTTGAAGGTTTAGGCTTGCTTTAATACATAGGAAAAATAAGTTTTTTTTTTGTTTAAGTCTGGTTGTAAATGTGAAAAATTATTTTGATCCATTTCTTGTTGAATCTGAAGTAGTCCTGTTATTTTTTTTAGTGCATTGATTTATATTAATGCTTTTAACAGGATGGAAATAAATCTGTTATTGTGACCGATTGCGGTTTTTTGAAGAGAAAATTATTAAAGTTTAATATTGTATTTTTAAATCTATTAAAGTTTAATATTCTATTTTTGAATATTTCATTGGTTCTGATTGAAATTATTCCCTACACCGGATTTACTGGATTGAATAATAACTTATATACATATATATATAGAAAGAGACAGAGACAGAGACAGAGAGAGGGGGTAAGAGATTGATTTATTTGAGCTGACATATGTGTGTGGGTATGTATGTTTGTGTATGTGTGTGTGTGTGTGTGTGGTTAGGTGGTTTCTTGTCAAGATTGGTAACAATTTCTTGTATATGTTACTGCCTGGAAAGTAGTGATAAGAGAGTGGTTTTTCCCAAGTGCTTGCAAGTCTCTTTTTCCCCCACTATTCGTGCTCTTCGAAGTGATTTTTGCCCTGATGTATGATGATAGAATAAAGTAAAGGATGTAGATTAAAGGGATGTAGATTAATGCATTTTTCTATGTGCTAAGTTAATATCAGAAGACGTTGGTGAACTTTGAACTCAGTGTATCGATTCCATTTATCGTGCCAATAACTTTTACGCTGCCTCACACCATGACATATACATATTTCCATTACACACACACACACACACACACACACACACACATATATATATATATATATATATGCATGTGTGTGTTTGTGAGTATATATATATATATATATAAGTAAAGTTGACGACCGTAGTCGAGAGCGACCCGAAGGCTTCTTTTTCAATAGTTATTACACCGAGGTGTTGGGGAGAGCGCAACTCCTTTCCCGGGATTGCTCCACTTTACCCTGAAGCCGTATCTTATAATACTGAGTGTTAAGCAAGGCGGCAACAAGTACAATTTTTTTAGTGTATGGTATGACATTGACCTGAGATTGAACTCCGTTCTCCAAGACCATTGGCGAACAGTCAACCCATTGTCCAATAACGTGGGTTCGACCCCAACACTGGCCATATATATATATATATATATATATATATATATATATATATATATATATATATATATATATATATATATATATATATATATATATATATATATATATATATATATATATATATATATATATATATATATATAATTAAATTCAGTGAATCCGGAATAAGGAATAATTTCAATCGGGACAAATAAAATATTCAAAAATAGAATATTAAATTTAAATATTCCTGGTAAAGAGCTCAATGTAAATAAAATCCACAGGGTAAATAAATTTTTTTCAAAAAAACTTTTTTCAATAAAATTAAAAAAAAAACAGCAACAATCGGTCAGATTAGGATTGTTGTTTTTTTGGAAAAAAAATATATATGTGTTTATGATCTATCTATCTATGGCCAATGTAGGGGTCGAACCCACGACATTTGCGTTATTGACCAAGTGGTTACATAAAAAATATATATATGTATATATATATATATATATTGCAGAATACCTGTTGGTATTGGATGGTGAACCATTTGGTGGTTACTATTGCAAGGCCATTGATTAGATTTAATTATGTACTATTTTATTCATCAGAAAATAAAGTAGGGAAGAACCCTAATGGGAATGCTTGACCAAACAGATGGGCTATGGTTAATTCAATTATTTTTTTCAATATAAGCCTTGTTTAGGTTCATTTTTGTTTAATTTTAATCAAATAGTCAAATAATGATTTAAACTTTAAAAAAATCATGCTTATGTATCATTCTGCTTTATATTCAGTATTCACCAGGAAAACTATTTCATACATACCTATATATATATATGTGTGTGTGTGTGTGTACGTGGTGAATTCAATATATTTCCGGACTTTTTTATACCGGCATTTCAAATTGTCGTAGACTCTTGAAAATTCGTATGTTATTGCTATACAACTTATGAGATGACTGACCAATCCTTATGATTTCAAGTTCAAATGAACAGCTACAGCAGCAATTGGAATACACCCTACTTTGGGACCTTCTTGCATGAATCGAGCATCAGTTTTTGGGTGGCATAAAAGATTCAAGGAAGGCAGGGAGTCTGTGAGGGATGATGAGAGGTGTGGGAGGAGTAAGGAAGTCAGAACACCAGAGTTGATTGGCCAAAGCGTTAGGGTTAGGGTCACTAGGTTGAGGTTTTAAGGGAGTTCAAGAAGAGATTCAGTCGGGTGAGGCCAACACTCTTCAAATCGGGTCAGTGGCATTTCCACCAGGACAGTGCACCAGTCCACAACTCCATCCTTGTCGCAGACGATTTCACCAAGATGGCCATCAAGACAGTTCCTCACACTCCCTATAGTCCAGACCTTTCTCCCTGTGACTTTTGATTATTCCCTAAGCTCAGTGGCTGTCGTTATGAGACAATTGAGGAGATGAAAGAGGCTGTGACGAAGGTCATTGACACGCTCACACATTAGAGGACTTCCACAGGGCGTTCCAGAAGTTGTTGTAACGGTACAACAAGTGCATTGCAGCCGGAGGAGATTACTTCGAAGGGGACTAGAGTTTCATGCGTGAACTATCAACAAAAGGGCCTATACAAAAAATGTCTGGAAACTTATTTAATGATCTTCGTGTATATATATATATCATCCATAGACAGACTGTTTCGTTCTATCAGAACTCTTCAGTGTGGCTAGACACGCAGGACGATCGAAGCCGGGATCAAAACCCGTCCAACTTTACGTTAGACTGTGTTTCAGACCACTCGTCCACCAAGCGGACCACGTTGGCAAAGGGAATTTTACGGTATTTTTATTTTTAGAAACAGTAGCAGCAGCAGCCTTTGCTTACATTTTTTATATCCTATCGGCTACCAGAGTGCTCAATTCTTTCGAAGAGCTTTGCATTACGCTAACAGTGGCCGGCAATTCCTTCGCCAGAGAGCTCAACATGCATATATATATATATATATATATATATATATATATATAATATGAAAAACAAACTATTCAGAGGATCAGCTTACGTATAACGGATTATCATACCAAGTAAAATGTTTCGGTTTTGTTTATGAAACCTTCATCTGGTTATATTCATATGTGATGTATCTTCTGAATTGTAATCACATTTTTAAAATGAAACAAAAGTATGAGACAATTTTAAACATTTGATTACTGCTATTATCGTTCTGTTTTAAACTTATGGGAAGTAATTTGTCTTAGAAATGTATTTGCTTTGGATTTAGAAACATTTTCGAAATTTTATAAGAAATTGAGAAAAAATAATAATCAAAAATTCTCTCTTTGTTTAGTTAAATTAATTCAAAAGTAACAATTACCTTTATTTGAATTTGTTATTTTTTCTAATCAATTATTTCAATTTACTATTCTTAGATAATACTTCTATATCATATTTTTTCCTAAACTGATTTTTATTACTAACAATTACAAATACGTTACGCTATACAAAAACAAAGACAAAAGTGAGAATTAATTTTTTTTTTTTTATTTATTGCGGACTTTTTGTCCTCATCTTGATAGTTTTTGTGTTGTTTCTTCTTCACTACGTTTCGGCCAAATTTCAGGACAAAAAGTCTGCAATAAATAAATAAAAAAAAAAATTCTCAGATTAAGAAGCCTCATCTCAAAATACTTCCAATTAGAAGACAAAGACAAGATTATTGATAATTTTCTAAAATGAAAATTTAAAAAGATTTTTGAGGAAAACATTTTTGAAAGAAATTTCTAATAAATTTCTTAACGATATTACTTTAGATACCACTTTATATAAATAAACATTTTTGATATTTATTGGTATACAATATTACAAGAAGGCGCCATTAACTTAATGCTTATCATTGTGGCAAATGGAATGAGTGACCCAAGTTCAATTCCTGGGCGAAACTGTTTGTCTTTCATTTCACACTAATGCTCTTGAGAAAGGCTCATCAGGCCAACATTGCACTGTGGGCCGATGACTAACATAGTCAAGCAGGGCTCGTGCATCGGTTTGTGGCCGACCTTTCCCTCCCCTAAATCCCCACTATAATCGATCTTCGGGTCATTGACCTTGTGTCAAATCCTGTCTGGTGGGAGGCAGAGACAAATAAAGCCCTTTAGGAAGGCTTAAATCACTCTATTTTACTCTCTCCTGCTATGGATGAATATAATACAAGGACAGATTAGGCACTCTAGTCTCAATATAACAAACAGTCTTGGAGAAGGGAAACTCTGGATTCTTACCAACTCTACTCCACTTAAAATTGGCCTTGTGTCACCTCCTTCCCATGGAAGAGGTTTGGTTTGGTATGGTTTTCTGGCATATCTACCATTGTAGGTTATTTAATGCCAAATCCATTTTTATACATATAAACAGTTCTATTTCAAACAATTCAGTTTAGCATAAGGGTGCATTTTAAATGTCAAAAACAGTTCTATTTCAAACTTTTCGGTTTAGTCAACAAAGTTAAATGATTCCAAGTATTGTTATGCATCACTAACAATTCAATAAGTCATTTATTTACAGTTAAAAGTCAAAACAATTCTATTTCTAACAATGCAGTTTAGCATAAATACACTGTTTAGTTCTATTTAACACATAGATAGGACCCTATCAGGTGCTACCACTCCGGGACAAAGTGGACCTGGGAGCAATGGCGATAAAGGTGTACTCTGCATTCCTCAAAGCTTCAGCTTTACTGGAGCCTCATCATCTGATTGTTTAGCGTAATATCCGGGACACTCTTTGGGTGAGTCTTTCCCCTCTGTAGAGATGCATTCGGTGTATTCTACAGCCCCAGTCAATTGGGCCAGTGGTAGAGGTGTTGGGTGAATAAGTATAATAGCTATGTTTAGTAAAAATGTTTTTTGACAATATCTTTTCATATGACGGGCGGTTGGTTGGTTGGTTCTTTGGGTTCATGGCATATCAACTATCAAGTTATTTAACGCCAAATCCATTTTTATACAAATAATTAGTTCTATTTCAAACAATTCAGTTTAGCATGAGTACACAATTTAACAGTCAAAAACATTTCTATTTCAAGCTATTCAGTTTTGTTAAACAGTTCTAATTTAAAGAATTCAGTTTAGTATAAGTATGGTTTTTGTCCACACATAGGTAAATGTCAAAACAGTTCTCTTTCAAACAATTCAGTTTAGCGTAAACACAGTTTAAATGTCAAAAACAGTTCTATTTCAAACAATTCATTTTTGCATAAGTACGCAATTTAGTTCTATTTGACCCTGTGTGGACCTGGGAGCGATAACAATGAAGGGATACTCCGCATTACCCAATGCCCCAGGTTTACTGGAACATCAACATCAGATTGTTTAGTGTGATAAATCAGGACACTCGTTGGTGGGGTCTTACCCTTCTGCAGAGGTGCAGTCAGTGTATTCAACAGCCCTAGCCGACTGGCCAACTGATGAGTGGATAGTGCCCATGACTTAGTGGCTTACGTCTTGGACTATAACATCGTAGCAAGCGAGTTCGAACTCCAGTCATGTTATTACCTTCAATTTGGGATGAATACCTTTACAAAAGGTATGAACTCCTTTATCTCCTCAGCTATGAGTTAAATAGTACTCCTTCTGTTTTCTAAAGGATGGCATTGGCATTAAGTAACCTAAGAGGGTTGATATGCTATTAAACATAAAGAAACTAAACCATCTGTCAATGCCACTTAATTTTTCTTGAACCATTGTCAAAATTCGTTTTGAATATAAATTGAATAAAATGTTAAGGTTGTTGATTAATTATACATAATATACACACGATATACCTGTGTATTGAGTATGTCCTAAGGATGATACTAAACTTCATCTCATAATGAGGTTCCGGTTATGGATATCTGGGAATGGTGGAGTATCCTTTCCTTGATATTACTCCCAGTTCCACTCAGACCCGAAGTAGTTGTACCCGTTACATCTATGGATCAAATTGATCTGTTTGAAAATGATACGTATTCCATAGGATTTGGAAGCGTTTTTGATTATGACGTCTTTTAGAGTAAAGAATGTATAAAGGTTTGCGCATATAAAATAGTAACTTTTCCTTTTATATATATGTGTGTGTGTGTGTGTGTGTGTGTGTGTGTGTGTGTGTGTGTGTTTGTGCGGGTGGGTGGGTATTTGGTTGCGACCGCGTTCTTTTTTCTGGGGAGTGCATTTCTTTTTACTCTGGATAGTTTTACGCACGGCTGGATATGCTGAAAGGTGGAAATATTTCTCTATGGTTGAAACATAACCATTGCCTTAGCGTTCGGTTTCATGTCACTTTTCTACGGCTTCTGGGCAAAGAGACTTGATATATGACAGATTTTGCTTTTTTTTAATTATTTCTAAGCTGCTGCTGCTGTTTCGGGTTGATAGAGGTAAGGTCTGTTTAAACTTTTCGTTGTCAGATAATGGACTTGCTTTTTCTCTGTGTCCTTCTTCATTGGTTAATTAGAGGACTCGTCTTTAAAGATATAACAGGACTTCTGCTGGTTCTCTGATCAAGTTGGTTTTCTTGTAATGGTTGATTTTAATCAACTGTATCCAGTAGATGGGTTACACTTCGGCCTTAACCCTCCTTGGAGGGGTTAGGTTTATCGCCTGGTGCCTGAGGCGCCTCTTTTTAGAGGAATGCCGACTGGGCCCGAGGCATTTTTGGAGCGTCCGGACGCGTCTGGGCAACGACTCTGAGCCCGGACCCACCTAAAAACAGCCTTGTGCCACACTTGTACGCTTGGTGGGGCGTATAACAAATACCAGTTTGGTTTTCTTATAATGGTCGATTTTGATCAACTGTATCCTGTATCCGGCCGTGGTATCTATGGCACGGATCTGGTCAGGTGTGTCTCGTCTCTGGACATACATCGAGCCTTAGAGGGCCGTCCCCCAGGCTTTAACCCTCCTTGAAGGGGTTAGGTTTATCTCCTGGTGCCCTAGGCGCCCCTTTTTATGGGGATGCCTACGGGGCCCGAGGCATTTTTGGAGCGTCAGGACGCGTCTGGGCTATGGCCCTGCACCCGGACCCAACTTAAAAATGCCTTGTGCCACAATCGTACGGATGGTTGGACGGTCGACAAATACCATTTGGTTTTCTCGTAACAATGTTGATAAATATTCTTCTAAAGTAACGAGCATTCTTCCAATTTGATTTTCTTGCTAAACAGCCTCACACTAATTTGGTTTCAAACTCTTTGACAAAAAGCAGATAACCGAATATTTCCCTGATAACAAGACTAACAATTATTGACATATTACTTCGACAATGTCGTATCTGAAGTGCATTAAGAGCTAGCATTTTTCGACAGTATCACATATATTTCGATAATATCACACAACAAGTATTAAGTTCAATATTTTTCCACTGTATCGCATTGTCAGTATTATCATATAAAATGATGAGTACTAAAGGCAATTATTAATCTCTTCACATAACCAAAAACGACAAAAGGCACTCAAAGAAGGTCGAATAGCACAGTGAACAATATGTTTGAGTATGGCTTCTAAGATGTGTATGGCAGTTCGTTTTGTAGGGAGAATTATAATAATAATGCTTCATCTCAAAAATATTGACAGATAATACTGAGAGCCAATATATGGTGATTATATTATTTTCTTGGCAATGAAACGAGTAAAAAGGTTAAATATTAAATCATTTCAGACCGGCAAAACGTAAAAGAAAAATACCAAAAGTCAGAACAAGGAACTTTTGTTTATGTATGAAAGAGAAATAATATATAAGAACTTATTCAGAAAAGACAGATTTTTACGATCTCATTCTGATATTGAGACTTGCAGATAATATCAAACCATATGTATTACATATGTACAAATATGTTCACCTGGAAATCGTAACCCGCTTAAAGATTGATTAAGATTAAATAAAATCATATGTTATTTTTATTATCATTTTACTCCTTGCGATATTTTTACACCAATTTTAACAGCTAGTTTTTCATGAAAGTTTGAGTGACAACAAATTTACTCAGGTGTCCAGAACTCTTCTAACTATTCCAGCCGATCTTAACAGTGATGTAGTCTGGGTGGTTTTGATTCTTTCTCTCATTTTTACTTCCCCCAGGCTCTTTTCCTGACCTCTGGAAACATTTCAAGAACTCCGAATACAATTGGTATAACCGTCACCTTCAGGGTTTACAGCTTCTTCTTTTTTAGCTCTCTGGCAAGATCCAAGTATTTGTCTATCTTTTCATTTTCTTTGATTTTCACTCTATGGTTTACTAGAAAAAGAATTGCTCATATAAAAAATGGAGTACACGTACACGTGCCAAATATAAGCATTTTGTGAACATATCCTCCCTTTTATTTCTTGCCGATTTTTATCGCTTGTTTTCATGTAATTTACGCGATGAATTTGAAAGGAACATCAGTTGAAAGAGACTTTCTTTTTACTGGAAAAGCAATTGACGAAATTTTCACCATTTTTAGAGATCGAAAAAGTAGTCAGCCTTTCATTAGTTGATCGATAAATTGATACAAGAAGACAGGAAGTACTGTAAACAGGTCGAAATCAAGTCGCTAAAGCAATGTTTCTACACTAAGACTCTGGAAAATCATCAGGTCCCGAGAAAACGGAAATCTACGGAGATTCATGAGAAAAAATAGCGGCTGAGATGAAGGTTTAAGAGAGAAGTGTCTGAAGAGTTGTGAAAGAAAAGATTAAACTTTGCCCGTTTAAACTGCGGATAATGCCAGACTAACAAAACTTGTTCGAAGTATCAAGTTGTGGAGGAGGGTTTGCAGATGGAAGCTACGGAAACATCCTGAACAATGACGAAAAAATCTTAAACATGTTCAGTTCTCCAAACAATCCGATCCTGGCTCAAAGTCAATCAAATATCTTTTCAAACCTTCAGAAAAAGCCAAAACCCTTTTACGGTGATGGTTTAGTCTGGAATCTCCTTTGATATCCAAACATACTTGGTTTTTGTTTCTCATAGTACCCAATACAAACAAAACGTCTTTCATGTGACCATTTTGGAATTTGTCGAGAAGCCGTGGGCTTAACAGCAGTTTAGAGACCAACCCTGGATATTCCAAGGATAACCTTCCGCGCACAGGGCAACAGGTCATGGTGATGACTCCGTCAAAAAGGACTTCCTTAACCCTTCCGATATCGGTATGGGACTTACTGGAGATCAATTTAAAGGTTCCCAAGCACTCACGTCAACAAGAGCGAAAAATACCTGGTAACTCTTACGGTGATACTTATTTCAAGTGGTATAGTACCTTGTCTCTTTCTTGGAAAAACATTGGTGTTGTGAATAAGGTCTTCCATACAATCTTGTCCAGCTCTGTACAAAGATCTGGGAACAGATCCATAGTCTCGTTAGACTGATGTATGTATGTTTCTTTTTCTAATTTTAATTTTTTAATTTTTAAATTCCTTTACTTTATCTTCTGAATACGAACTGCAACTCCACATTTGCAGAGGTTGTCCTCGTGGTGTAATGGTAAAAGTGATGGACAGCGGAATCATAGTAAGCGAGTTCGTATTCCAGTCGCGCTATTACGTTCACTTTCCGGCAAATACCCTTAGGAAAGGTATGAACCCCCTTATCCTCCCGGCTATGGGTTAAATAGTACCACTACTGTTCTTCTCGGAGAATGGATTTGGCATTAAATAATCTAGGAAGGTTGATATGCCATTAAAAAACAAAGAAACCAAACCAATCCACATTTGCTACTCTGCGACTATAGAGCAGCATGTAAATAGTCATCTGACGAGACGGAGAGTACAGTAATATTCTCCGCCAAAATAAATTTATTATGGCGACTTAACCGAGTTTGAGTATCCATCAAATTGTACTATATATATATATATATATATATGCTATAATGTATTTCAAGTATGAAATAAGATTTAGATCAGGAAGAATGAGATAAGATATAAAACAGGATAAAAACTTATGTCTCAGAATTTCGCAGCATCAATCCTTAGGTAAACTAGTCATCCAATACATCAGACAAGACAAGAAAAAAGTCAAACATGTTAAATACTAGCTCACCTGAAGTCTAAATCATGAAAATTTGAGTTGTGAGTTTTTATCCTGTTTCATATCTTATTTCGTACTTGAAATATGTTGTATTAACGCTCTGAATTTCCGTGCATTGAGCACTGTATCGATTTAACAGATTAAAAAAGCTTACAGCGTTAAATTTTAATCAAAACCAAAATTGCATATATATATATATATATATATATATACTTAATCATGTACGAAAGTGGAATATAGTAAATACATAAAAATGCAACCCTAGTGAGGAATACGACGTGATCAGTTATATATCAACAATAATAAGTAACTTCCTTCTATATATTAACAATAATATATATATATATATATATATATATATATATATATATATATATATATGTATATGTATATATAATGGTTTTTTGCCTATTTCTGAATCAGGAAATTCCTTGGGCGATGAAATGTGCTAGAAAAAGCCCTAATTAATATAAGATAAAATGGGATTTGTTTTCCCCCGTTGAGGCCAGCCAACATGAAAAAAATCAACAAAAAAATATAATCTGAATATAGCTATGGAATTAGAGCGAAAAAATCATTGCACAAAATATTGTCCTTACTGAAAATAATTTTGTAGTGTATAATGCAAGCGTTAGGGCCATCTGGATATTAGAAGAAGAAGAAGAAGAAGAAGAAGAAGAAGAAGAAGAAGAAGAAGAAGAAGAAGAAGAAGAAGAAATGGAGAAGGAGTGTAAAGGAAGTAGAGTAGACAGAGAGAAAAAATAATGATTGTAAATATTTCCGGACGGTGAGCGAGTAATGAGAAATGAAAAGGAAACAAAAAAGCAATAATAGAGGAGGTACTGTTAAATCTCATGAGAGAGTTAACGTCCAATTTATTCAATAAATTTCGATTGGAAGAAGAACACTAGATATTTTCGTTGTCAGGAACCAGATTTAAAGCTCTGAGTACATTCTTGACAAGAACATGTCAAGGTTTGAAGAAAAACATTCGGTGGTTTCCAGTCGATTCAGATTTCCATGATTAACATGTACCAATGAATCGATATATATATATATATATATATATATATATATATATATATATATATATATATATATATATAAAGATCCCCTTGCATACTGACCAGCGATGTTGAACTACAACATCGTATATATATATATATATATGTGTGTGTGTGTAGTGTGTGTGTGTGTGTGTGTTAGTGTCAATCTCTTTCTTTCTTTCTTTCTTTCTTTCTTTCTTTCTTTATATATTCGTCAATATCGATTCCTTTATATATATATATATAAAGAGTCAGAACCAATCTACCTTGGTTTGTTTCATCATTTTTATTTACAAATTGTATCATCACTTTTTTTCACACCGCCAGAGTTATGATATATGTACAAAAATAATATATATAACATGTGTAATGTTATATATATATATATATATATATATAATCCTATTTACCAACCCCTTCGCTCGGGGAGGATATGACACAAGGTCAATTTTTAAGCGGAGTTTAACAGGTTTGAATTCAGAGTTTTCTTTCTACTAGACTAGTTGCCTCACCAAGACTGAAAAACCCAGTCTGTCCTACTATTTACCCATAGCTGGAGGGAGAATAATTGGATTCATACCTTTCCCAAGGGTATTAGTGCTACGGGAAATGCAATCAGTCGCGTCCAGGATTTGAACTCATGTCGCCGTGTCCATTTCCTCCAACGATAACACCACTATATATACACATTATATATATATAGTGCCTGACAACTAAGCGATATATATGTTTACCTATGGAAAGTTATCAGGCTTGTTAACGGAGCTAAAACCATGCTGATAGTATCCATCTTCCCCTAAAAGGGAGTATGTTGAGTATGCACGAAACTTTATGTATTGGAAAAGCTTCTGTTCAGCAGATCAAGAGGGAGTGTGGAGTAACCTTTCATAACCATTACTTCCAGGTCGACTCTAACCTGGAGAGTTAGTACCGATTATGGTCCCATCGATGGATTATATAGATTTGTTTAAAAGTCATTCATATTCGATAAGACCGTATACAAGAAAAAATAGTTTGTTTAATGGCATATCAACCTTTTTGGGTTATTCATTGCCAAATCCACCTTTTTAGAAGGTGAGTAGTGATACTATTAAATCCTTAGCTTGTGGAAAAGGGGTTTCATAGCTTTCCCAACGATATTTGTCTAAAAGTGATAACGTGATTGGAGTTCGAAATCGCTTATTACGATTCCGCAGTCCAGCGCTTGAACCATTACACCACAAGGATATACCTAAATAAATCGATAAAAAATATAATAAGATATAACTTCAAGAAATAACTATGCTGAAAATGTAAATTTGAACTTACTATAACCGTGATTTCGTAACCTGTAAGCATAAAATATAACAAGATAAAGTGACATGCTGTTAAAATCAAATGAAAAGGTTTCTGAAAGTCCAGCTTAGCCAAGTAGAGGTGGTCCAGTCGGCTAGGGCGGGAGAATACACCCACTGGATCACTGTAAAGAGGAAAGACTCCCCCAACTAGTGTCCTGTATATGACACTAAAAAATCTAACGGTCATGCTTTAGTTATGCATTGGCTTTAGGGAATGCGGAGTACCCCTTCATTGCCATCGCTCCTAGGTCTTCTCTAGCTCGTAGTCGTAGCACCTGATAAAGTCCTATCTATGGGTCAAATACCACTAAACTGTGTACATATACTAAGCTGAATTGTTCGAAATAGAACTGTTTTTTATGTCTAAACTCTGTACTTATACGAAACTGAATTGTTTGAAATAGAACTGTTTATATGTATAAAAATGGATTTGGCATTAAACAACCTACAATGGTTGATATGCCATAAAACCAAACCAAACCAAACCAAACTAAGTAGAGGGCCATAACAGTGGGGTTCCCAGTCAGGACCGAACCGATTGCACTAGTAAATAGTTTGCAGAACTAAATTGTTAATCATAGCATCATGGTATGTTCTTTCTGTATATTTATGCACAAGGCCATTAGTACAGAGCTCCCAATTAATATTAGACTTATTACCGTAATGGCATTCTATTTTACATTAAAATGTCAATTAGATTTCATTATCTTAGGTACTATTTACCAACCCCTCCGCTCGGGCAGGATATGACACAAGGTCAATTTTTAAGCGGAGTTTAACAAGTTTGAATTCAGAGTTTTCCTTCTCCTAGACTAGTTGCCTCACCAAGGCTGAAGAACCTAGTCCGTCCTACTATTTACCAATAGCTGGAGGGAGAATAAGGGGGTTCATACCTTTCCCAAGGGTATTTGCCCGAAAGTGAACGTAATAGCGCGACTGGAGTACGAACTCGCGTACTACGATTCCGCAGTGCATCGCTTTAACCATTACACCACGAGGACACCCCTCGATTTCATTATCTTAGGTATTTACTAGTTATAAGTAGGTTTGGTACAAAACCATGGCTATAAGTATATAGTAGTACTAACTTATAGTAGTACAGGTAACTGAGAGTTAGTTGTAACCACAACTCTTCGGCAAGATTTCTAAATTACGTCGACAATATTTTTCTGCATTTATTTATTTTTCACGTATGAGACACAAAGTCAATTTTTTTTTTGCAGAGTAAACCACGTATGAATTCAGAGTACTGCTTCTCCTATAGTGGTTTCCTAACTAAGGATAAAGAATCCATTCGTATTAGCTATTTATCCGTGGCTGGTGGGGTAAGAAAGGGTAGAGATAGATTCATACATTTCCCAAGGTCATTAACGCGAAATGAAAAATAAATAGCTTCATCAAGGATATGAATTCGTATCGCTGATTCCATTTACAACCAGGATATCGCTACGCTAAGCACACCTCCAATGTATGCCTGTATGCATTGTCAGATTACTTGGAACGTGCTATTGATACCATATATGTATTTACCCAACCCCTCTGCACGGACAGGACGTGACACAAGGTCAATTTTTAAGTTGGGTTAAACAGGTTTGAAATCAGAAGTTTTCTTCTCCTCCACTGGTTGCCTAACCAAGGCTAAAGAGCCAAGTCTGCCCTACTATTTCCCCGCAGCTGGAGAGCGAATAAGGGGATTCATACCTTTCCCAAGAGTATAAGTGCTATGTGAAATGCAATCAACCTTGTTCTGTATTTGAACTTTTATTGTGACCATTTCCTAAGACAATAACCATTACACCACGAGGACCAATAATTTGTACCATGTAACCCAGTACCACACTTGCTGGACGGTCGATTGATCGGGGACTAATCTTGTTTCCTCACTGGACTTACTTGAAGAAGAGTTTGGCAAGAAATCTAGCAGGAAGAAAAAGAGTTGTTTTAGAGTGGATGTCCTCTAGTAAGGTCAATAAAAGAATTCTATAGCATTGAAACTCTGTAAACAAAAATTAAATTTCATAAACATATATAACAGCTATGATAATTTTGGACCATTGCATATACTGAATGCGTTCGTGGCGTAACGATTATCATCATTGAAAATGAACTCAGTGATCCGCGTTCGAATCCTGAACTAAGCTGTTCGCATTTTTCTTCGCATTTATGCATTCGGCAAAAGTATGAATCCATTCCTGCTCCTCCCTCTGTGGATAAATAGTAGGTTAGACTGGACTATTTAGTCTTGGCATTGCAACCAGTATAGGAGAAAGAAAACTCTGAATTCAAATCGGCTGTTCTCCTCTTAAAAATTGACTTTGTGTCGAATCCTGCTCATGGCAGAGGGATGGGCTAAATATATAGATATCCAGTTCTAATAAAGTAATTTGAAGTAATTTAATAATGAATGATGCCTAATAATATCCGTTTCAATAGTACAATAATTCAAGAGAAGTAATAAAATCCTAGTATCTTTTGTTAAGAAAAGTCTTTTTATAAAAGTCATGAGAGCTTATTTAACAGTGATATTGCACAAGGTCTGTCTGAAAATTAATGGGATAGTGTGTGCTATGTGATCTATGGCCGAAAGGAGGATAAGCGAATTGTGATATTCTCTATGATGATATCTTGGGAAAAATACAATGGTGGCTGAAAGTTAACATTACTGTGATATATCACTGTCATCTTAGCTTTCAGCAACCATTGCATTTTTTCAACATGCTTTTGTTCACAGCTCCTCTTTGAACAGCGAGCAACGAATAAACATGAAATTATAAGTTGGTTTTGGAAAAACTCCGTCACAAGCACTTGGAAGGTCGTTAAAAGTATATGGAAATAACATTATATCTCGCACATGTTTTAGATGGCATTGTAGGTTAGGGTTAGCATTTAAGTTTTTATCTAATAAAATATATAAAATTAGAAAGACTAACGAAACTAAATAAAAACACAGTTAAAAAAGATTACAATTATTTTGATTCTATTTTCATTGATTTCTTTATAGAATTATAAATAGGATTACTTTTCATACGTTCAAGAATAAAATGATAATACTAGAAATCAATTATTATTAAACCCACTTATGTTTAAACAAGGATGCAAATTATCCTCAGCATGTAAACCATTAGTTTTTTTTCTAATATATAACACATATTGCTGGGTTTTTGAAAGAACAGCACGGGTTGACCGCACCCAAGATCTTTGGAGGTCAACCTGGTATTTGCGTTGGATGGTTGTTATTATTCTGACCGCCTGGTTCCAGTGGGTCTTTACACCTGACAGTATCTGCCCCAGCTGACTGGGCCAGCAACACAGTGGTGTGTGGCGATCATCAGTTGACTGACTGATCGTATGTAAACGGGACATAAAAAAAATGTTAGTGTTTAACTGATTATCACCGAAAATTTGGGCATACGGAAACTGCACAAAATTAGGACCAAAACTGTTAACTGATGATCAGAAGGAACATTAGATACAGGTGTGTCAGGACATCATCGAGCGTGTTCAAACTGACTATAATCATTTCTGGATTTTCGAGTTCGATCCGGAAACTTAGCGTTAGAGTCGTCAGTGGAAATCTCCAATGTACTGAGACCAAAGAAAGCCAGGCAGTCAGAATCAAAAGTCAAAGTTATGTTGATAACTTTCTATGATCGTCCACAATGATTTCTTGCTACGGGGCCAGACGATCAATTAGAAAGTCTACAAGGAGATCCTATCGCCTATGCTTTGCTCAATGCGCGAAAAGAGACCAGTGTTGTGGCAGGACAAATCATGGTTAATTCACTACGGATAAGCATCTTCTCACAACACACTGAACATCTGGTTGTTTGTGGCTAAGAGAAACATCACCGTACTGGAACATCCTCTCTCAGCCGTGCACTGTGTGACTATCTTTTTTAACTCCAAGCTCAAGAGGATCATCAAGGGCCCCAATTCGAAGGCGTGGAGGCTATCAGGAGGACCATAACGAAACAGCTAAGGGTTATCCCAGAAGAATCCTTTCAGATGGGTATTGAAGCGTGGCAGAGAAGAAGGAGAAGGGCATAAGACTCGAGGGGAATTATTTTGAAAGGGAAACCATCTACTTTGGAATAGAAATAAATTGTTTGTGACACCAGTAGCGTTAATTTTTAGACACATCTCGTCAAATTATATTTGATATACACACTGCAAAAACGTGTATGTACGAATGTATGTAGGAATTTACCAGCCTCTCCCCAAAAGCAAAATATGACACAAGGTCAATTTTAAGCGAAGTTTAATAGGTTTGAATTCATTTTTCTCTCTCCTAGACTGGTTGCCTAACCAAGGCTAAAGAATCCAGTGTACCCTACTATTAAACCATAAGTGAAGGAAGAATAATTGAATTCTTACATTTCCCAAATGTATTAACGCTATGTGAAAGGCAATCAGCCTCGTCCAGGATTTGAACTCGAGTTACCGTATCCATTTCGTACGACGATATCCATTACATTACGAGCGCACCCTTATATATGTATCTTTGTATGTATCTTTGTATGTATGTATTTAAATCAAATACCTATCTATCTATTGAATCAGGTAAGTTGTTTGGTAGTAATTGTTTCATTGCCTATAAGACGTTAATATTTCAGTATGGAAATATTCATGACAAAAATAACTAGATGTGAGTACGGGTTTGGCCTAAAATAACATTATAGAGGACTCCAGGCGGGTTTTTTCCCGACATATTTTCATAAAAACTAGACAACCAGCTAATGTCCCATTGTAATAGTGATTCATGATGATGCTGATGTTTCTGTGTAGAATTGATAAAAAGGTTTGGTTTCTTTGTTTAATGGCACATAAACCTTCACGGGTTATTTAATGCGAAATATATTCTTGCAGAAGAACAGTAGTCATACTATTTCACCTATAGCTTGGGGATAGGGAGGTTCATAACTTTCCTAAGGGTATTAGTCCGAAAGTGAAAGTAATAGAGTGACTGGAGTTCGAACTCGTTAACTTCGAAACCGCTGTCCAGCACTTTAGTTACTACGTTACAAGGACCCCCTGGACATTTTTCTGTGTTATGGTTACATTCAAACTTAATGAGGATATTAGTCATTGATGTAATGTCTTGTATAATGTGCGGCAGAAAAAAAAGTAGGTTAGTTTATTTCCTACAATACTCTTTATTGATTGCCTCCTTACTTATGCCTCATCAAATATGCTCTTTCTTTTTCTCTTTCTTTTTCTCTTTCTTATTTCCTCCGGTTCTTTTCCCTTATGTGAGTTAATTTATTATATCTACGTGCACATGAATATATATTTAAAAAAATGCTAATATATAAAAATCATTACCAGCCAGTGTCTGTCTTGGCGTTTATATTTGGCGGCCTGCAAACGCGATGAAAATTGAAAATGATTCTTGTATATCTGCGCATGTGCATGCGCATGCATAATCTGTGTATTTTGAGTGCACACGCACGTGCATGTTTGAAAGAATAGGAAAAAAATGAAAGCGGACGGAATGGGGACGATGAATGATAACGTAATGAAAGATGGAGTATTGGTTCCGCAGTGGCTGCAGATAGGTTGCCACCGATTCTTTTTTTTCTTCTTTTTATGCAGAGTGTGGTGTCTTAAGGGGCTAAGCACAGGATTAAAAATCAAAGAAATCTATGGCAGAAATATTGATTCCATACTTGAGTTTCTAATAAAAGTTATAAGTTGACTTCTATCCTGAATAAATACACTTTCGTTGGTTGATTGGTTGGTTGGTTGGGTTTTGTGGCATATCAACAGTTGTGGATTATTCAATACCAAATCCTGTATATATATATATATATATATATATATATAGGATTTTGTATATATATACACACACACACACACATATATATATATATATATGTGTTTGTGTGATCTGTTAATGAATAGTTCATAGAGCTTGTTGTTTTATGGCATATCAACCCTTCGGAGTTATTCAATGATAGATCCTGTTCATACATATATGCGATTTGTAAGAGTTGGTAGCATTATTTTAAAACGAGCCAGAGTTCATTTGTTTGCACACAGTCAAATGCTTTCAAGTATTTTTATCCAACACTGCCAATTCTATTTGATATATACATTTCTTTGCATACAATTAAATGTTTTCATGGTTTGTTTTGGTAGTGTTTTATGGCATGTCAACTCTTGTTGGTTACTAAATGCCAAATCATATATAGATATATATGTTACTTAAGCAAATAGTTTGTAGGTAACACTACTTTTAAATGGCTCTGAGTACACTTTTTCGCACACTATTAACTGGTTTCAAGCATTGCCGTTTTACACTAATGATTTGTTTGCTCACCCTTAAACGGTTTTCAGTATGATAAATGATTAAATAATTGTATTTGACCCGTACATGGGACGCTAACAGATACTACCACTCCGGGTCCAAGTAGACCTGAAAGTAATGACAATCGAAGAAAAATGTTAGACTGGAGCTTCACCATCAGATGGCTTAGTGTCATAACTAAGACGCCTTTTCGGGGAGAAGTCTTACCCCTCTGTAGTGATACAGTCGGCGTATTCTACGGCTCTAGCCGACGCTTTCCTTCTGGCCGAAAACCTGCAGACGGACTTCGATATTTCTAATTATTTCAAATAATCTTCCTTGGACATCTTTTTTACTTTGCCCAGTTGGGTGGGTCTTTAGAATACACGGACTGCATCTCTGCAGAGGGGTAAGACTCGCCCAACAAGTTCTCTGGATATGACACTAAACAATCTGATGGTGAGGTTCCAGTAATGCTGGAGCTTCGGGAGTATCCCTTCATTGCATCGCTCCCAAGTCTACTCTAGCCCGGAGTGGTAGCACCTGATAGGATCTTATCTAGGGGTCAAATAGAAATAAACTGTGTAAACTGAATTGTTTAAAATTGATGCAACCTGTTATTTGCGTTGGATGGTTGTTATTGTTCTGATCGCCTGGCTCCAGTGGGTCTTTACACCAGACAGTATCTGCCCCAGCCGACTGGGCCAGCAGCACTGTGGTGTGTGGCGATCATCAGTTGACTGACGATCAGTCAGTCAACTGATGATCGCCACGCACCACAGTGCATGTAAACGAGACAAAAAAATGTTAGTGTTTAACTGATTATCACCGAAGATTTGGGCATACGGAAACTGCTCAAAATTAGGACCAAAACTGTTAACTGATGATCAGAAGGAACATGAGATACAGGTGTGTTAGGAGATCATCGAGCGTGTTCTAATATATAACACATATTGCTGGGTTTTTGAAAGAACAGCACGGGTTGACCGCACTCTAGTTTTTTGGAGGTCAACCTGGTATCTGCGTTGGATGTTTGTTATTATTCTGACCGTCTGGTTCCAGTGGGTCTTTACACCAGACCATATCTGCTTGCTGGGCTGACTTTATCTCTTGGCGCCTGGGGCAACCTAAAATAGAGAATACCGACGGGATCAAACATTTTTTGTCACGGGCATTCATGAGTCTTGATTCGTGGGTACACTCCCACAATAATATGACCTGGTGTCAACTTTTACTTGGTTCTATTGGTTAAATATCGAATAGCTCGAAGTACCCCGTCGACTTCCATTTTTCGGACGCCGCTTGGTGTTTGCGCCAGGTGTTATTATGATCAAGCAATTTTTCTCACAAATCTTGATTCGTGCGTGGCTCATAAATTGAGCTTGTATCAAATCTGACTTAATGGGAATTCGGATAAGCAACGATTATCAAGGGTTTGGTTCCTTGGTTTTCCTTTCTCGGTGAGAAAGTCAGCTTGATGTTATTATGCTAATCACCCTGTTTCTATTTGGCAGAGCTGAATTTATCATTTGGTGCCTGAGTCGCCCCAAAATGCGGAATGCCGACGAAAAAAACATTTTTGTTACATCTACAAAAATGACTTTGAGTTAAATCTCACTTAGTGGGAAGTCGGATAAATATCTATGAAAGGCACAGTTTCTCCCGTGCATGTTGACTTTTGACAGTGCCGTCAATCAAAGATTTCTGGGACAGGATGTTCCAGCTGTGCAAACAAAGTGATTACCGAAAAACAAGTAATGCAAGGGTGTAAGCAGATCACGTGGATTGACAGCAGGAAGGACAACCAGAAAGAGTAGGTGCTATGAAATTATATATATACTGGTACACACGGTCTGTCAGTCACGGAGAGTCAGTCGGTCGGGAAATCAAGAGGTTTAGAGAGAGGCCAGCGAGTGCTCAGAGGGGTCGGGCGCCAAGTGGCCCCACATTAGACCCTGTTTGAGGACCTCTCGTCAGAGAAGTACAAGAATTGCCATGTGGGGCCCTGAATATGGAATTACAATGTAGGTTAAGAAAAGGCCAATATAGCAGTTCTCCGCTAGTATGTCTCCCTGTCTTTGTCTCGATTCGTGTGTAGCCTCCTACTTTAAAATGAGTCCTGACTTGGTGGGGAAATCCGGTAAATATTCGTATATACTATGGGTTAGTACTCTAGCTTTTCGGGCCACCTAGCGAGAACGCCAGGTGGGTATTATTAAACTGATTGCTTGATCTCAGGAGGACTTACTCTCTGGCAATACCTGCTTGCCAGGGCTGTGTTTATCACTTGGCGCCTGAGGCACCCAAAAATTTAGAATGTCAATACGATCAAGTATTATTTTGTGACCACCCTTCATAAATATTCATTCGTGCATGGCTCGCCCCTATAAAATGATTTAATAGGAAATCTGACACAGTAGATTGTGAGATAAATATCCTACCTTAATCCTACGGGCTCGCCATACTTATTTAGTAACAATGAAATCCTGCTAAGTTGGTGAGAAAACATTATTAGCTTGCTTCCAGACAGCTTTTTCTTTATGTAATACCTATTTAGCTGAGTTTATTGCTTGGCACCTGAGGCACCCCAGAATGGTGAATGCCGACCGGACCAAGTATTTTTGTAATGGGGACGCATGCGTGGCTTCCCACCATAAAATAATCTCATGTCAAATCTGACTGGGAGGGAAGTCGGATAAATGTCTATCGTGGACTTGCTTTTCCTTTTTTTTCGGGGGCCATCTGGTGCTATTAAGCAGATCAACTGTTCCTAGAGTGCCCTTCTCCTTTGATAATACATGTTACGTTTATTGCTTTCCGCTTGAGGCACCCCAATTGAGGAATGCCGACGGGTTTAAACATTTTGTGAGGGTTGCGTTTCATGATTTCATGTCAGATCTGACTTGATGGAACGTCAGATAAATATCATACCATAGGCTTGCCATTTTTGGTTTTCCGGAGGCCATCCGGCGCAAGTACCCGGTAGGTATTCTTCAGCTGATTGCTTGGTCTCAGTGAACCTTCTTGCTAGGCAATACTTGCTTGTCAGAACTAAGTTTATCGTTTGGCGCCTAAAAAGTTCCAAAATGTCTTGATTCGTGCGTAGTGACAGATTATAAAATAATTTCACGCCAAATCTGGCTCGGAAAGTCGGATAAACATTGAGTATTTTGAAGCAAGTCTAACCCAGCCAGACTCTAATAAATTCATGGTTAATGAATAAGATGCTAATTAAGATTAGATAATGATTGTTTAATAATTATTGGGAATATATATAACATAAATGATGATGGTGTTTCGATTATAATCATAGAAATACACTGACAGATAATATTTACTATATTTTTAATGATAAAAATCTTATAACCCGTATTTAAAATCGATACTTACAGCTCGTAATATTAATTCATAAAACATGTATATACATCTTCAATCACTCACTCGCTTATATTTGTGTGTGTGTGTGTGTGTGTGTGTTACAACAGTTATTCATATATGCCTGATATCCTTAAAAGAGTACAGGAAAATCCTTCCCAAAGGAAGTTGGCAACATCTTTAAAAAGTGTATTAAAATGTCCTTAGAAAGGTACTTGGCAAAGTTCCTAAAAAGGTACAATGCAGATACCTTTAAGTGTTACTTGGTAAAATCCATAAAACAAAAAATACTGGGAAACATCTTTAAAATTTCTATAAAAATGTCTACTAAAAAGTTCTTTGAAAATTGTTAGGGAAAATCTCTTAAAAAGTAGTCAAAATCCTTAAAGAATAGTAGTAGCCTGTATATTTAAAATGTGTTACATACAACGTTCTTAAACAGGTACTAGGTCAGACCAGTCCACTGGTGCTGTAGAATACGCCGATTGCATCTCTGAAGAGTGGGTAAGACTACCCCTAAAGGCGGTGTCCAAGATATGACATCAAAAAATCTGATTGTGAGGCTCTAGTCCGGGAACTCTGAGGAATGTGGGGTACCAGATTATTGCCATTACTTTCAAGTCCACTCTGACCCAAAGTGGGATTAGCTGTTAGGGTCCCATACATGGGCCAAATCGAACTGTTTAACCATTTAGCTGTGTGCCAGCAAATGACAGATGGTAAATTGGATTGTTGGTGCTGCAATAACTAAAACCATTTAACTGTGTGAAAACAGACGAACTTCGGCTAAAATATTACCTATAAACTATTCGTTTATAGATCATATATATCTAATATATATGTATAAGGAGAATTTGGCATTAAATAACCTACAAGGGTATATATGCCATAATACTCAATCATCCAACAACAATAGTATAAGGTAAAACCCTTAAAAGAATTAAAAATAAGGAAAAATATCTTTGAGATGAATACTAGAAAAGCCCCTAAAAATGCTACTCAGCAAAATCCCTTGAAAAAGTACTTGAAAAAATCCTTAAAATATAGAAACCAACAACTTCAAAAGCGGGTACTAGACAATCCTTCAAAAAATGTAAAGGGAAAACATATTTAAAATAGATACTAGACAAAATCCAAAAAGAAAACAAAAAAAAAACAAAACAAGGGGCAATGCAAAATCCTTAAGAAAACCCCATAACTATCATAAGAAATGGAGATATTTTAATTTCTCCCCCGATAAATCTAATCTTCATTCACAGTCTGTTATCATCACATTTTAGAGATAATATCGCTAGCAACAGTTCACTAACACCATCCGCTTCAAGACAGACGTGGAATTATCAGGTTGATTCGCAAAAAGAGGGAAATGAACATTTATCTCTCTGCTCATTTCTTTTTCAATCCTCTCTGTTACATTGTGTTACTTTGTAGACGGTTGAAAACATCAGAAAGAGTTTGTAATCCTAAGATTAATCTAAAAAGAAAAAAAAAGTATCACTCCTCGAGCTAGTTAGCATAGTTCATAGATTCGGCGGCACGTCTGAACCAAATTGGTCACGTGCAAATAAAAAGAATAAACAAAAACTTTTTTGTTTCGAGACGAATTTTTGGTTGCTGAGATTTCAGAAAACCTTTCTTTGCCCATGTTGTTTGTCACATGTCAAAAATATTGATTTTCTATGGTTTACAATATAAATCCATTACTCAAACGAACTCTGACTTTCCAACGTGCTTGTACACGAATTATTTGCCCTTGTTTTTATTTTCTAAGACTACAGAAAAAAATCAATATTTTAAAAATCTGACAAGTTATTTGTGTTGCAAAGTTTTCGTATATATATATATATATATATATATATATATATATATATATATATATATTTCATAAAGAAAAAACACAAACGGGTCACATTAGGATTATAAATTTATTTCCATCCTGTTATGTGTTTTTGAAAAATCAAAAAACAACTCCTGGAAAATTTGAATGTTTACTCTTGAATAGTTTTCTTGTCCTGATGGAATTACTCCCAACTCCGGTTTAACTGGACCAAATAACACTTATATATATATATATATATATATATATATATATATATATATATATATATATATATATATATATATATATGGGACCAGTTTGGTTCAGAAGTGGCAATTTTACTTCTATGATGCATCAAATTTAAAAAAAAAAAGTTTAAAAATATTTAATTTTTTTTCAAACAACCGTCAAAAAGTTGTATTGAAAAATTTAATTTTGAAGATTTTTAGCACCTCAGTAGTATTTTTTATATGAAAGAAAACAGTACAAGTAAGTGAAACATGTACACACAGAATATATTGATATTACTGTAAAAAGATTAAAAAAGAAAGAAAAACCACGAACCTAGAATCTCTCTGTCTGTCTCTTTCTATATATATAATCATATAAAACTTTGAAAAGTGGCTTGTCCCTCTATGGACGATATAACTATGTACAAAGTAACTATTATTAAGTAAAAACAATTACTTTTAAACCATATAATTATTAGTATAACTGAAAATATACAACTGTGTGTAATTTATTTGAATCAAATAGGAATGCTTGATTTCATATAACTAAATTATTTGTAATAATAATGGTTACTTGAAGCTATTGTTTTTTTTACAAAAGATTTTATTAGTTTCTTGAAACTATATAACTGTGTGCAAACAAATGACTATTATCAAACCATATAATCATTATTTTCTTTTAACAATTTCACGTTAGCAGTGTTTCATATACTTAAAGTGACATCACTATGCGCCTGGTGAAGGCATGGACATCTATCAACTGGGTATCGATCATATGGAAGTCTAACCCATCCGATAAATAAAACGCATTTTTTCCCCAATAAGCGGTTGTGTCAATACTACAGTATGGATGCACTACACTGACAAATCTTATGGAGGAAAAGCTAGACAGGAACTGCACAAGAATGCTTCGAGCTATATTGAAGAAATCTTGTAAGCAACATTTCACGAAATAAGAGTTGTATGGCCTCCTATCTCTAAAAGCATTCAAATAAGACGAACAAGGCATGCGGGACACAGCTGGAGAAACAAGGACGAACTCTTAAGTAACGTTCTAGTGTGGAGTCCTTCACAAAGACGTATCAGTGTTAGCCGGCCAATAAGAACTTGCATACAACAGCTCTGTACAGACACAGGATGTAGTCTGGAAGACCTACTCGGGGCGATGGATGATAGGGACGAATGGCGAGAGAAAGTCAGGGAAATACGTGCTAGCAACGCAACTTGATGATGATAATGATACAATTTACCAACCCCTCCGCTCGGGCAGGATATGATACAAGGTCCATGCGTAGGAGTCCATAAAAGAACATCATTGATGAGTTCCTCCTTACTTCCTTAGCAGTGTCCAGTACGTCTTGTTCATCTAACGGATGGTTTGTGAAATGGGAGATACTATTTACCCAACCCCTCCGCTCGGACAGGATATGATACAAGGTCAATTTTTAAGCGGAGTTTAACAGGTTTGAATTCAGAGTTTTCCTTCTCCTAGACTAGTTGCCTAACCAAGGCTGAAGAACCTAGTCTGTCCTACTATTTACCCATAGCTGGAGGGAGAATACTTGGATTCATACCTTTTCCAAGAGTATTAGTGCTATGTGAAATGCAATCCGTCTCGTCCAGGATTTGAACTCGTGTCGCCGTGTCCATTTCCTACGACGATAACCATTACACCACGGGCACACGATATAGAAATGCTTAATAGCATCTAACTGTGCACAAAGAATTCATCAAAAACAAACGCACAAAAATGTAAAAATAAATCTACAGTGAATGCAAGTCCCTAACCTGTAGGCATTAAATAACTCTAGACGGGTTAGCATGCCGTTAAATCAATCAACCAATCAAATAAATTTGCTTGTTTGTTAACCCAAAAGTATTACACTATTTTAACTAAAAGAGAGGTAAGAGTTACGATGAACACACGGACACAAAAATTGACTGCATTAGTAAAGATGAAGTTTCAGTATTTGTACGTGTTTGCAGTTAATATCACTGCTACCTTTACTGCAGTTGATAATGATGATGTAATGTTTAAAGCTATTTTTTTCTAAAAATAAAAAATGGAAGTAAATTTCAAATATAGCGAATACAAAGTCAAAACTATTTCTTTATGAAAGAACGTGACGTCAATTAAACGAATCTTTAAATTTTCTAATATCTATCTCATGTATATCTGTATTATTTCCCGATCCACCGTAATAACAAATTTTCATCCTGAGCACTTTTTTTGATATACTGGCAGTTCCATACATTTTTCTACTAATTACATATAAACATTATGAGGTTCTTCAAAGTAAGTTATAGAACATTTTATATATTTTGTTTTCTTTATAAAAGTTTTAAAAGGAGTTTTTGTTCGCAGAATTATATAAGTGATTAAGAAACATTATATATATATATATCAACTAACTTAAATCTGAAAAAAAAAATGCAATATATATATATGTGTGTGTGTGTGTTTGCGAGTGTCTGAGTACATGTATGTGTGTGAGTATGTGTATGCAGCATTTTTCCCGATATATATATATATATATATATATATATATATATATATATATATATTTCTCAAGAACAAATTAAAGTCTGGGGACATAAACTGCTTTTAACATGCAAAGTTTTATAACAAAAGGAATATATAAAATTTTCAGTAACTTACATTAAAGAACTTAATAAAATTCGTAAGTAAAATATATATTCGCAGCATTTTCTCTTTTAAACTTGTTTGATTAAATTGGAGAGACACTTGTGTCTGCCTATTTAATCTTTGATCCGTTCAAATCTCCACAATAATTGTTTGACGTTGAGATGGTATAAATATAGGATGATGCTGTATATCTTTTAATTACTTTCAGTCCCAACTAAACCCATCTGCGGGGAACAAGTAAGGAAAGGACAAAGATAAGGAAGAATCTCATACACTTATATAAAAGGTAAGAGAAAGAACTCGCTGGAGGGAAATTTACGGAAGATAAGAATTTATGCATATATATATATATATATATATATATATATGTGTGTGTGTGTGTGTGTGTGTTCATTCTTGACCAACGGGTGCGTAGATTACCAATTAATGAATAATACACATATTGCATATTGACCTTTGACAGAGCTGTCAATCAGTGATTTCTGGGACAGGATGTTCCAGCAGCGTAATCAAAGTGATTACCGGAAAACAAGCGATGCATGGGTGCAAGTATATCATGTAGGTTGACAGCCGGAAGGGCAACCGGAAGGCGTATGGGTTATGAAATTATATATACATAGGTACCCACGGGCAGTCAGACTGACAGTCACGGTCAGCCGGTTGGAGCCACTACTAAATCAGGGCAGAAGCCGCATTGGTCACCAGCAGGAATCCCCTGGCTGAACCTTTTTTACAACCACTCGTCAAGGAAGCAAAGCTGCCAGGCCCTGAAGTGGGAGCACAACGTGGGTTAAAAAAGGTCAATAAAGCAGTCCTTCGCCTGTCTGAGTCAACGTCCTCCGAATCTTCGTCTCTGTCTCTCTCCTATTTCAGACCATTCTAATAATAAAGATGAGAGACATATATCTTTTATAAAGAAAGTGTCATCCTTCTTCATTCCTTCTCTCCATCATGCCGCTGTATAACACACAGTTGTATGAACAGTTACGATGTTAAACACGATACCTATACAATTTTTGAGATCAAAACGAGCTTCTGAGACTAATGAAAAAATATAGTGTCGATCGTAACTTTTTTCTGGATTTATTTTTAGTTAATATTTATTATCAAAATCTACAGTATACACAATCCGTCACAAAAGCAAATGAATAAGTAAAAGAATAAGTCCACTTCTTTATCGTAGACATATTTCTTAACGAAACTTGCTTTTTATCACCTTTGACAGAACTTCAGTGCTATAAAGTTTGATTATACATATCAACAAATAATATCCGTTCCGATAGATGATTTATGGAATATATATCATCATCATCATCGTCATCATGTCGTGCCGCTAGCACGGATATCCCTGACTCTCTCTCTCTCGCCACTTCTCCCTATCGTTCATCGCTTCTGGTCGGTTTTCAGGGCTACATCCCGTATCCTCACATAGCTGCTGTATGTATGTATGTATGTATGTTCGAGCTGGTCGTCCTGCTTTTGCTTGACTATATGCAGGGGTCCATAGGAGTACATCACTGATGAGTTCGTCCTTGCTTCTCCAGCAGTGTCCTGCGTGTCTGGTTCGTCTAACTTGTATAGTTTTTGTGACGGGAGGCAGGTGGCCGTATAGTTAGTGGCTTGTGGGGTGTTGCCGCCAGGACTTGTTCAATATTGCTCGCAACATTCTTGTGTAATTGCCGTCTAGCTTCCTCTTCTGCCGTTTAGTGCATCCATATAGCAGTATCGATACGACCGCTGCCTGGAAGAAACTGCGTTTCATTTTATATATATATCCACAGACAGACTGTTTCGTTCTATCAGAACTCTTCAGTGTGGCTAGACCCGCAGGACGCTCGAAGCCGGGATCGAAACCCGTCCAACTTTACGATTGACTAAGGTTTCAGACCACACGGCTACAAGCGGACTACGT